>CM040127.1:57232780-57823683 GCA_022559845.1 Amorphophallus konjac
GGCTATCCGTCCTTCAGGATCTAGCTGCATTTAGAAAGCACGAGTCAGCATTCATCATCTTGCATTTTCATATAGAAAGGTTTTTTAGGTTTAGAATTGCATACCGGTCGTCGGGTACCTCGGTATACCCGGTCGCCGTAGAATCGAGCGAAGGCCTTCAGGTAGGCCTCGTCGCTCTCATCCCGATCCTTCACAGCCCTGCCTCGCTTCCTCCAGTCGAGGACGTACTTCGCCTTCCGGCGCGCCAATCCACATTTCCACTGATGCCCCTCGCCGACTTGCCTGGGTGGTCATCATTGCGATGCGGAAAGGTCACCTCGGGCTGGTGTAGTCCCCGAGTCCGTAGGATCAGCCTGTAGTGCAGAGGCTCGATGATATGGATGCAGTGCAACCATATGTCTCATCCCCGGTACGATAGAGACGCCTCTACCCACGGTTGTCCCGTGTAGCCTTCGTCGCGGTACGGGGTCCATCTCACCTGAAAGCATTTTAATTCATTCGTCAGCATTTGTCAGCATTAGAAGCATATAGAAGCATATAGAGGCATGTAAAGCACATAGAAATCATTTTGAGTCCCGGGCTTACCGATGTGTGTGGGTAGGAGTCCAGGTCATCCTGGATCGTCCGGGTCAGTCTAAGGATCGATCCCGTGTCCCTCGCCACCGACCATCGCCTCGCGATTGGTATGAGGCCGGGATGGAGTAGTGCGCCTCTCCCGATGCCTGGGAGGTGCATATAGCTCCAGATCTGCATTTTAGAAATCGAGTCAGTCGCATCATTTGCATAACTCATTTGCATAAATCACAGCATAATCATGGCATAATAGAACGCATTTAAAGTGCATTTACCTGTAGGAAAGGCGAGAAGCCGCCCAGCATCGTCTGCCGATCCGTGGTGCTCAAGGAGTCGAACAAGAATGCAAGTACTGCTGCTCCCCATGCGTACTTCTTAACTCTGCTCAAATCCTCTATCATCGGCAGCAGTCTGCAGCTGATGACGTCTGCCCGAGTCGCGAACAGGAGCTTTCCGAACAGTAACATCAGGAAGCGCCTGAGCACTCTATCTCCCTCTTGTCCTGCCTCTGCCGCCACGCGAGGGCGCACCTGGTCGATCACTCTGCCCAGATGCTCCTCAGGCAGCTCTCCCACGGTGATCGCCGCTCCTCTCAGCCCCAAGCACTCCTGCAGCACTGATCTCGCAAGCTGGGAGGAAGACTGTCCCGGCCTGATCAGATCTAGCCCGAGCAGCTGCTGCGCTATCTCTCGGTAGTCGCCGTATGTCCATCCGGTCACTGCAGAGCCATGGACTCTCAGTCCAGTAATCCTCGCCATGTCTTCCAGTGTGGGGATCATGTGGCCCCATGGGAAGATGAACGCCATGCTGATCGGGTGTAGCAACCCTGATAAAATATTAATAATAATAAAGATTTTAAAATAAATCAAATAAATAGATAAATAAAACAATATAAAATAACGCCTCGGATAAAGGCGCTATTCAAATTAGAAACGCCTCTAGATAAGGCGTTATTCAATAAGTGACGCCCTGATCACACGGCGTCAAATTCCAACTTCAAAAACGGTAAGGCCAAGAAACGCCCCTAGCTTGGGCGTGTTTTAAAACAAAGAACGCCTTCATATCAGGCGCTTCTTAAGAAACGACCTGAACCAGGTCGTCAATTCAGGAATCGACGCCCTGAACAAGGTCGTTAATTCCATTCGTGAACCGTTCGACCCAGAGCTTATCCAGGGAAAGATTAACCTAATCTAGTAAGTGTTTAATAGGGTAAGGACTCTAATAGGGATATATTACCCTCAATTAACCACTACCTTTGTTAGGATTCTAAATCCTATAAATAATATGTTCGATCCAAACCTAAACCTATTTGACCAATCGACTGCAGAGGTACGTGAAGAACCAATAGTTCTTCTTATTCCTTGTTTGTTCTGTTCCCTTTTCTTATGTACGTAGCACATGAAGAATTAACGATTCTTCATCCCTTCTTACAGGTTAAGAAGCTCCTACGAAAGAACCAGGTGATGTTCTTTCTTCCTTAAATCCTCATCGTTTCCTACTATACGATCATGTATTGATCTCTCTTATGTGTAGGGAGTTTGTTCTTCATCAACCGGTTGCTCCATCTGACCTTGCTACTGTGGATATTGGGTTGACAAAACTCAACTTCCTTCCTTCCGAGAAGGCTCTGTTAACAAATAGAGTTTTTCAAGCCTTCATTCGTCCAGCTTCAGACAGTTATTAAGGTAGGTTTTCTCAAGTTACTGTAGCCCAAATGAAATTAATGCAAGATATATATATATAAGCATGTCATGCATACGGTTATTATAGTTTCCATGCGTTTCTGCAATATTCTGAAAGAGACGCCCCTGTCAAGGGCGCTAATTCACATGAAACGACCCTTCCCAGGTCGTTAATTTCATATTTAACGCCCTGTACTCAGGCGTTAATTTCTTTAAACCGTTAATCACCCATCTTAAGAACTGATTATCTATGAAATCATGATTATAAAATAATGCATGATCCTCTGTCTTCAACCTGCTAACTTTACTGTCATGATATTATATTCGTTCCTCTGTTATCCTGGAATTATTACTGTCCTTAAAATTTCTGAAGAAACTTGAATTAACGACTTGGACAAAGTCGTTTTCCATATGTTAACGCCCCAGAACAGGGCGTGAATCTGAAAGATAACGCCCCTTCCTAGGGCGTGTATCGGTTAAAATCCTAAATTTATATATTCTGAAAAATAGAATTAAATAGTAACGCCCCTGCCCAGGGCGCGTTTTTGATAATTCCTGAAAATTATTTATATTCTGTCAAATATGTAAATAAGAAGACGCCTTCTGGTGTAGTCGTCAAATCTTGAAGAAACGACCCTGACAAGGGCGCGTTTTAGATAAATTATTGAAATATTGAAATTCTGCAAATATGGAAAATAGATAAACGCCCTTCTGTTAGGCGTTAATTACTTGATAAACGACTTAGCTTAAGTCGTTATTTTACTGTAAAACTGATTTTCCACTGTTTCTGTTAACCGATGGTTTCATATGTTATATAATATATATATCGGCACTATTCTCCACTCCGTGAGTATAGTCCCACTTTTCACGATTGTTTTATCGATCACACTCAACTCTCATTGACATACAAGCTCTCCATTGGACATTCCGTTCCTTTGGACTAGCGAGTTAGTCATAGAGACCTCCGTAAGACTCCTCGTAGCCTTGGATTCCCTCAAGGCCGACTGAGCTGGTTGTACCCTAAAAACCCATTACACCATTGATGCCATGTCACTCTAAAGAAACATGGTATACCGGCCCTTATGATTATACAAATAGTATATCATAAGAAATTCTTAATGGGATGATGATATCATGCCATATCATGTCATTCTTGTAAACCTCAATTCTATGATAAGAATGAGGGTATCTTACCTTTGATATACTGTTCATGTGGACCTCAATTCTATATAAAGAATGTCCATATCGATTTGTCATGGTACCTAAGTTAAGGGAACCTATTCTACCTAGTTTTATCGATATCGTGATTATACCGTTATTATCGCCAATCTATGTCCTTTGTCATATTTTGGACTCTATTCTATCAAAGTTGTCATACGTGTCTACAAGCTTGATTATTGAAATTCTATGTTGGCTATAAACAAGAGTGGATGTCAAAACACATGATAAATGCCTGCGCATATAGGGCCCGATCTGGTCCTGGGAGGAGCACCCGAAAGTACTTGTGCCCATGGGAGTTAAAATGATAAGGTATCTGGCATTATACCGAGTACTTGACTTGCTTGATTGGACATTCCACACACATCTTGTACTTGAATCGTACTTGACTTGACATGAAATGCGTGGCCCGAAAAAGGGTAATTTACTTGCTTGATACATGATAGCCAAAGTTCTTGACATGACTTGTTAAATGTACTTGCTTGAATATCTCAATGTCTTGTTATCTTGTTGAAAGTTCATGATTAGTTCATCTTATTTCCTTGATATTACATTCTCTCTATCTTGTCGTTTTATGCGAGCATGCATAGCTTTATTGCATTCATGAAAGATGTAATTACTTAAACCCCTTGCTAGTACTTGAGATATAATTTCCTACTGAGCGTTCGCTCATTCCGTTTGTCCCTTTTTACTTTTCAGGTAAGTCCGACGACGATGGAAGTCAATCGGATGGGAATGGTCAAGAGTGAAAGTGATAGAGCTGCTCAAGTGTCATCTAGTCTTTTCTATAGTTTCTTGAGTCAACTATGTATCTTTTCTTTTTATTAAACAGAGTATTGGATTTGAATAGTCTATCCATTATGAAATAAAGGATTGGGGTATCTTGCTATTTTTGCGCATCTCTGTCTTTGTGTCGAATACACGACCACTCTGATTGACATGATTGATATAAACTCGTCACGCGTCTCCGGGTATCTTCCGCGCTCGGGGCGTGACAGTTTTTGTGGTATCAGAGCCTAAGGTATTCAATTCCTAGGAAAAACCCAAGTCCAAGGATAAGTTTGAACCTTTAAACCAGTGAGATTGGGTAGAACCAAGGGTTAAATTTAACATAGTGTACGAGTCTTTAATACGATCACGTACTGATATAGTTATTGTAATTGTAGGATAATGGCTGCCGAACGTGCTCAATGGCGCAACATGCAGCGTACCCTCCAAGGGATGACTCAAGTGCTACAACAGGTAGCACAAGGTGGTGCTCCACGAGCTGGAAGCTTACACCAAGCCTTTAAGAACATGAATCCCCCGAAGTTTATGGGATCGACCGATCCGGACGATGCCGAGCATTGGGTTCGGGAAACCGAACGCATATTCCGTGTCATGCAATGCACGGATCAGGACAAAGTTCTATTAGCTACATTCCAGTTAGAGAAAGATGCTAGATGCTGGTGGGAGTCTATTGAAGCAACCATCGATCCTACTCAAGTAACATGGGAAGAATTTGTGGAATACTTCAATGCTAAATATTTCTCGGACCGAGTCCAAGAAAAGAAGGCTGCAGAATTCGCTGCATTAAAGCAACGATCTTTATCATTAGCAGATTATGAAGCTCAGTTCTCCAGGTTGTCTAGATATGCTAAGCATCTTATTAGCACGGAGAAGATGAAAGCCCGTAGATTTCTTAATGGGCTTAGGCCCCACTATATTACTCAACTGGCGCCTATGGACATCCAAGTTTATTCTGAAATAGTGCGCCGAGCTCAATTACTTGAAGATGCCACGGAACTATCTGATAGGATCCGTGGAAAAGACAAGAAGGAGCAAGTCACAGGTTCGGGTTCTTTCAAACCCAACTTTAAGAAGAGGCCCAATAATGGAGGTTCTTCCTCTCAAGATCAAAGTTCAAGAAGACCAAGCCCTTCTCTATCACCACTACACCTTCAAACGTAGTGTGCAAGCATTGTGACAAGGCTGGTCACAAGACAGAAGAATGCTGGAGGAAATTAGGAGCTTGTCTCCGTTGTGGGAGTCGCGAACATCGGATTCCCGATTGTCCATTAATGAATGACCAAGCCGGTGACGGTAAACGCCCGGTGACGAAGAATGCTCGTCTTCATGCAATCCAGGAGACCGAACCAGAAGAAGAAGGCGGATTAGTGGAAGGTACATTGAAAATTTGTTCCAAAAGTGCTTATGTCTTATTTGATACGGGTGCATCGCATTCCTTTATTTCTAAGAAGTTTGCCGACCCGTTACCGTTAGAACCAGAATGGATAAAAATAGTTCTAACTACTCCTCTTGGAAGTGAAAATGATATTACTCATCACTACCAAAACTGTGAGGTAATGGTTCAAGGTAGGAATTTACCTATAGATCTCATATGCCTCGATCTAAAGGAGTATGATGTTATACTGGGAGCGGACTGGTTATCCAAATACCAGGCAACGGTTGATTGCCGCAATAGCCAAATTGCTTTCAAAGATTTTCCAGAATTAGTCTTTACTCGCCCCAAGAGTCGGAGCAAATCCCCTCTTATTTCGGCTCTTCGAGCAAGCAAGCTCGTCAGGAAAGGATGTGTATCCTTCCTTGCATTTGTCACAGTTAAGGAAACAAAGGACACTAAGATAGAAGACATTCAGGTAGTGCAAGAATTTCCAGACGTATTTCCGGAAGATTTGCCGGGATTACCCCCTCAAAGAGAAGTGGCCTTCACCATTGACTTAGTCCCTGGTGCTGGTCCAGTTTCAAAGGCACCCTATAGAATGTCCCCTGCGGAACTCAAAGAGTTGAAGGAGCAGTTGATGGAACTAATTCGAAAAGGGTTTATTAGACCAAGTACTTCCCCGTGGGGAGCACCAGTCTTATTTGTAAAGAAGAAGGATGGATCCATGAGATTGTGCATCGACTATCGACAGTTGAATCATCTACTATCAAGAACAAGTATCCACTGCCGAGAATCGATGAGTTATTTGATCAGATTTCAGGATCCAAATATTTTTCCAAGATTGATCTCAGGTCGGGATATCATCAGTTAAGAATCAAGGATGATGACATTCATAAGACTGCATTCAGAAGCAGGTATGGCCACTACGAATTTGTTGTTATGCCTTTTGGACTAACAAATGCCCCTGCTGCCTTTATGCAGTTAATGAATAGCATATTCAGGCCTTACTTGGATCAATTCATAGTAGTCTTCATTGATGATATATTGATATATTCCAAGACTAAGGAAGAACATGAAGAGCATTTGAGGATTGCATTGCAAGTCTTGAGGACAAATCAATTATATGCAAAACTCAGCAAGTGCGAGTTCTGGCTTGAAGAAGTGGCTTTTCTCGGACATGTCATATCAAAGGACGGTTTATCTGTAGATCCGTCAAAGGTTGAAGCTGTTAGAAACTGGGAAAGACCAACTAATGCTAGCGAGATCAGAAGTTTCTTAGGTCTTGCAGGCTATTATCGGCGATTCATCAAAGATTTCTCTAAGATCGCCGTACCACTTACAAGATTAACTCGTAAGGAGATCCGATATGAATGGAGTGAGGAATGTGAAAGAAGTTTCCAAACTCTCAAGGATCATCTCACTACAGCTCCGGTGTTAGCTCTACCAATAGAAGGAGAGAAATTCGAGGTCTACACAGATGCTTCTGGCATTGGCCTCGGATGTGTCCTAATGCAACAAGGAAAGGTCATAGCATACTCTTCACGTCAACTGAAGAAGCATGAGGAGAATTACCCCGTCCATGACTTAGAACTGGCCGCGGTGGTATTTGCCCTAAAGATATGGAGACACTACTTATATGGAGTGCAGTTTACTGTATACTCCGATCACAAAAGTCTCAAATATCTATTTTCACAAAAGGAGCTAAACATGAGACAAAGACGCTGGCTAGAATATCTCAAGGACTTCGACTTCAATATACAATACCATCCCGGAAAGGGTAATTATGTTGCTGATGCCCTTAGTCGAAAGCCGAGAGCAATGATAGCCAATTGTATGATACAAGAATGGAGGTTGCTAGAACAATTCTCCGAGCTCAATATAAGCTTGGACAAGGAAGCCAAATTTGTCACATTATCTCATGTAAGCATACAGTCAGATTTATTATCTGAGATACAAGCACTTCAGGATGATGATCCTATATTAGTGGAAATCAAAGGCAGATTAGAAGGACAATCTGATTTTCAACTAACTTCTGATGGAAGATTATTATTCAAAGGTAGAACTTGTATACCCGACTGTCCGGAATTAAAGAAGAAGATCTTAGATGAAGCTCACCGATCAAGGTACACTATTCATCCAGGATCAACCAAAATGTACCAAGATGTAAAGAGGAACTTTTGGTGGCCTAATATGAAAAGAGAAATAGCAGACTATGTATCACGCTGTCTCACATGCCAACAGGTCAAGGCAGAACACCAAAAGCCTGCTGGAAAACTACATCCTCTAGATATTCCTAAGTGGAAGTGGGAGGATATTGGTATGGACTTCATCATGGGTTTATCTAAATCAAAAGGAGGACATGATGGAATCTGGGTTATCATTGACCGATTAACTAAATCGGCGCATTTCTTGCCAATAAAAAGCCGATGGTCAATTGATGTGCTAGCTGCACTATACATCAAGAAATAGTCAGGTTACATGGAATTCCTGTCTCAATCGTGTCTGACAGAGATCCCCGTTTCACTTCTCATTTTTGGAAGGGATTACAACATTCGTTGGGAACAAGGCTCAACTTTAGTACTGCTTTTCACCCATAAACGGATGGTCAGACCAAGAGAGCTAATCAAGTTGTTGAGGATATGCTAAGAGCTTGCATCATTGACTTTGGTGGAAGCTGGCATAAACATTTGCCACTAGTGGAATTTGCATATAATAATAGCTACCAAGCTAGTATCCAAATGGCACCTTTCGAAGCTTTATATGGAAGGAGTTGCCGATCACCCTTATGCTGGAACGAAGTTGGAGAGAAACAACTATTAGGTCCAGACATGGTAAGGGATACAACTGAGAAGATACAAGTAATCAGAGAAAGATTGCAAGTTGCTCAGACAAGGCAAAAGGCTTATGCTGACACAAGAAGGAGAGATCTTGAATTCCAAGTCGGAGATCATGTATTTCTCAAGATATCACCTGGACGTGGCATACGAAGATTTGGTGTTAAGGGCAAGCTTACGCCAAGATTCATCGGACCATTTGAGGTACTCGAAAGAGTTGGCGAGGTTGCTTATCGCATCGCGTTGCCTCCTCAATTGTCCGAGGTACATAATGTATTTCACATATCTATGTTGAAGAAGTATGTGCACGATCCATCGCATATTATTGAACATGGAGATCTGGTGATCCAGAAAGATCTCACATATGAACAGAAGCCTATGAAGATCTTAGATCGTGAAATACGAGCTCTAAGGAATAAGGTTATTCCCATGCTCAAGGTGCAATGGAACAAGAATTCTGAACATGAAGCAACATGGGAGACCGAGGAATCTATGAAGAAACGATTTCCCGAGTTATTCTAAGAGGTATATGATCTACACTCTCCACGTATATACATAATATGCAATTGAATTTGGGGACCAAATTCTTTTAAGTGGGGGAGGGTGTAGCAACCCTGATAAAATATTAATAAAAATAAAGATTTTTAAAATAAATCAAATAAATAGATAAATAAAATAATATAAAATAACGCCTCGGATAAAGGCGCTATTTAAATTAGAAACGCCTCTAGATAAGGCGTTATTCAATAAGTGACGCCCTGACCACACGGCGTCAAATTCCAACGTCAAAAACGGTAAGGCCAAGAAACGCCCCTAGCTTGGGCGTGTTTTAAAACAAAGAACGCCTTCATATCAGGCGCTTCTTAAGAAACGACCTGAACCAGGTCGTCAATTCAGGAATCGACGCCCTGAACAAGGTCGTTAATTCCATTCGTGAACCGTTCGACCCAGAGCTTATCCAGGGAAAGATTAACCTAATCTAGTAAGTGTTTAATAGGGCAAGGACTCTAATAGGGATATATTACCCTCAATTAACCACTACCTTTGTTAGGATTCTAAATCCTATAAATAATACGTTCGATCCAAACCTAAACCTATTTGACCAATCGACTGCAGAGGTACGTGAAGAACCAATAGTTCTTCTTATTCCTTGTTTGTTCTGTTCCCTTTTCTTATGTACGTAGCACATGAAGAATTAACGATTCTTCATCCCTTCTTACAGGTTAAGAAGCTCCTACGAAAGAACCAGGTGATGTTCTTTCTTCCTTAAATCCTCATCGTTTCCTACTATACGATCATGTATTGATCTTCTCTTATGTGTAGGGAGTTTGTTCTTCATCAACCGGTTACTCCATCTGACCTTGCTACTGTGGATATTGGGTTGACAAAACTCAACTTCCTTCCTTCCGAGAAGGCTCTGTTAACAAATAGAGTTTTTCACCTTCATTCGTCCAGCTTCAGACAGTTATTAAGGTAGGTTTTCTCAAGTTACTGTAGCCCAAATGAAATTAATGCAAGATATATATATATAAGCATGTCATGCATACGGTTATTATAGTTTCCATGCGTTTTCTGCAATATTTTGAAAGAGACGCCCCTGTCAAGGGCGCTAATTCACATGAAACGACCCTTCCCAGGTCGTTAATTTCATATTTAACGCCCTGTACTCAGGCGTTAATTTCTTTAAACCGTTAATCACCCATCTTAAGAACTGATTATCTATGAAATCATGATTATAAAATAATGCATGATCCTCTGTCTTCAACCTGCTAACTTTACTGTCATGATATTATATTCGTTCCTCTGTTATCCTGAAATTATTACTGTCCTTAAAATTTCTGAAGAAACTTGAATTAACGACTTGGACAAAGTCGTTTTCCATATGTTAACGCCCCAGAACAGGGCGTGAATCTGAAAGATAACGCCCCTTCCTAGGGCGTGTATCGGTTAAAATCCTAAATTTATATATTCTGAAAAATAGAATTAAATAGTAACGCCCCTGCCCAGGGCGCGTTTTTGATAATTCCTGAAAATTATTTATATTCTGTCAAATATGTAAATAAGAAGACGCCTTCTGGTGTAGTCGTCAAATCTTGAAGAAACGACCCTGACAAGGGCGCGTTTTAGATAAATTATTGAAATATTGAAATTCTGCAAATATGGAAAATAGATAAACGCCCTTCTGTTAGGCGTTAATTACTTGATAAACGACTCTACTTAAGTCGTTATTTTACTGTAAAACTGATTTTCCACTGTTTCTGTTAACCGATGGTTTCATATGTTATATAATATATATATCGGCACTATTCTCCACTCCGTGAGTATAGTCCCACGTTTCACGATTGTTTTATCGATCACACTCAACTCTCATTGACATACAAGCTCTCCATTGGACATTCCGTTCCTTTGGACTAGCGAGTTAGTCATAGAGACCTCCGTAAGACTCCTCGTAGCCTTGGATTCCCTCAAGGCCGACTGAGCTGGTTGTACCCTAAAAACCCATTACACCATTGATGCCATGTCACTCTAAAGAAACATGGTATACCGGCCCTTATGATTATACAAAGAGTATATCATAAGAAATTCTTAATGGGATGATGATATCATGCCATATCATGTCATTCTTGTAAACCTCAATTCTATGATAAGAATGAGGGTATCTTACCTTTGATATACTGTTCATGTGGACCTCAATTCTATATAAAGAATGTCCATATCGATTTGTCATGGTACCTAAGTTAAGGGAACCATATTCTACCTAGTTTATCGATATCGTGATTATACCGTTATTATCGCCAATCTATGTCCTTTGTCATATTTTGGACTCTATTCTATCAAAGTTGTCATACGTGTCTACAAGCTTGATTATTGAAATTCTATGTTGGCTATAAACAAGAGTGGATGTCAAAACACATGATAAATGCCTGCGCATATAGGGCCCGATCTGGTCCTGGGAGGAGCACCCGAAAGTACTTGTGCCCATGGGAGTTAAAATGATAAGGTATCTGGCATTATACCGAGTACTTGACTTGCTTGATTGGACATTCCACACACATCTTGTACTTGAATCGTACTTGACTTGACATGAAATGCGTGGCCCGAAAAAGGGTAATTTACTTGCTTGATACATGATAGCCAAAGTTCTTGACATGACTTGTTAAATGTACTTGCTTGAATATCTTGAATATCTTGTTATCTTGTTGAAAGTTCATGATTAGTTCATCTTATTTCCTTGATATTACATTCTCTCTATCTTGTCGTTTTATGCGAGCATGCATAGCTTTATTGCATTCATGAAAGATGTAATTACTTAAACCCCTTGCTAGTACTTGAGATATAATTTCCTACTGAGCGTTCGCTCATTCCGTTTGTCCCTTTTTACTTTTCAGGTAAGTCCGACGACGATGGAAGTCAATCGGATGGGAATGGTCAAGAGTGAAAGTGATAGAGCTGCTCAAGTGTCATCTAGTCTTTTCTATAGTTTCTTGAGTCAACTATGTATCTTTTCTTTTTATTAAACAGAGTATTGGATTTGTAATAGTCTATCCATTATGAAATAAAGGATTGGGTTATCTTGCTATTTTGCGCATCTCTGTCTTTGTGTCGAATACACGACCACTCTGATTGACATGATTGATATAAACTCGTCACGCGTCTCGGGTATCTTCCGCGCTCGGGGCGTGACATCGGGTCCCATCTCTCGTGCAGTGCATACAGCAGTGGCGTATCCATCCGAATCACCTCGATGCTGAGCACCTCGGCGAATCCCATCTCGGCAGGTCTCTCTCTCTGGTAATCGGACAATGCCTGGTACACTGCCCGGATCTGAAGCCAGGAGATCCGTGATCTTCTCTTTCCCTGCATTGCATATTGGATCATTAATTAGTCCATTTGCATCATATGAACGTTGCATAAACATTAATAATTGAAAAAAAAAACAAAAATTTGAATCCCTGGCAGAAGTAACGGCCCTGGGTTGGGGCGTCGCTTGTCTCTGACGCACTCAGGGTGGAGCGTCAGGGGAGTGACGGTCACTGGCAGGACCGTCACTTCGTCTGCTAGTTGGGGTTTTTTCCCCTGCATTCCCATGGCTTCCCGTGTTGGCCAAATGGCCTACAAAGCTCCCTAGTGGGTTCGTAGACCCATTTCTATCCTTATTCCCCACATGCATTCATGAATTAAAAACAAAAAAATCAAAAATGAAATCTAGGGCAAGGCGGCCTACCTCATGGTCCGTGCCTCTCTTCCTTTTCTTCTCTGGTTCTCTGGGTTCCTCCGCACCCAGTGGAGCTTCCTCTCCGTCCTGCGCGACCGTGGGGACCTCTTCTTCCTCTCGTGGGCTTCTCCTTGTCGTTTTTTCCTCCACGGTTGGCGGAATCGCCTCTCGTTCGAGCCGGCGGTGGAACCGCCGTATCTCCATTCTCTTCCCTCTCCCTCTCTTCTATGGAGGCGGCTGAGGAGCTTCGTCGCCGGCCATGGTGGTCGTGGGGGTTGGGGTCACCGGAGCTCTCCTTGGTTTGGGGTTTTGATTGTTTGGAATGGAATGAACGGGCCGTGACCGTTCGGTTGTTTTTTTTGAAAACTCAGGAAATGTGACGGTCTATCGACCGGCCGTCACATCCTTCTGACGTCTCTTGCATAGGCCGTTACATGTGTTGGCACTGTTTTATTGAAGAATGTGAACCGCCTGGTTTATGACGGACTAGGGGTGGTCCGTTACTTTATGTAACGCACGTACATGAGACCGTTACAAACTTACAAGTTTCTTGATGAATTAAATGGTCTAATTAATGGCAAAATGGTTCCATTTTCTTCCATGTTGTTCCTTATTGATGCCTCTCGCATGTACAAATGGTTACGACTTGGTACATGATCATTTTTATTGTTGGCTAACCTATCTTTCATGAAGGAATTATGAGTGAAGTCGTGCTTTATCGTCCGTCAGGCAGGTAAGTCAGGTATTGTATCGTTCCCTCATCCCCTTAATGCATTACTATATGTTATCTATGATATATTACCTCGAGAACCGGCTGGTCATTCATGTGTCCTGGGATCTGATGTTCCCCTTAAACAAAAATGATGATGATCTAAGTTCACATGAGTAATCGTTGGATAGGCCGTTAGATTGGAAAATTTGGGGACGATGGTTCTATCTTGCACGCCGTGGTTGCAGATGGTGTCCTGACTCTGATTACTCCGACCTAGCAATATTATTCTCGAAGTATTTTATTATTTTATCTTTCTTTGCATTTTGTTTTGAAGATTTTGTTTTCCTTTAGCCCAGCATGCATCATGCGCATTCTTTGAGCATTCATGAGTTTCATCTGTTCAAGATATCTCAGTGATGGTGAACAGCTGTGTTCTTAATCCCGAATAAGGAGAATCATTCCATTCTGAATTAGAAGGCTTTCTTCGATTTGCTCGCTTGATCTGGTTCGCTGAAGATTTCTGTCTGGAGTTTAGTCTCTTTCCTTTCTGTTACCTCCGGCGGCTAGCCGTGTTTTCCTTTCCTTAGTTAATTAGTTCCTCCAGACTTGCGTCCTTTGGTTGGCTATTTCCTTGTGATCAATTTGAGGTTTTCCAGAAAATTCATATCGCTTGTTGGTAAAGAACGGGTGTCGTTTACCTTAACGCCCTCTTTTTGATCCACTCCGCTTCATCTCCGCTTCGTCTCCATGTTCCATTTCACTTTCACTTCACCTCCGCTCGCTCCCCTGCAAAGAGGACGTTAAAGAGGGGCATCTGTTGACACCCGTTTTATACCCAATAAGTTGGGTCGTCTCCTTATTCATTCAATATGATGCTCCGAGTTGTTCATTCTTTGATGAGTCTATTGATCAGTTGAAACCTGTTTCTTGGGTCTTGAATTCCTGGATTAAGATGTGGCTCCCGGTGGCATTTCGTTGGATGAAGCTTAGCAAAACCCTTCACTTTATTTTTTGAACCTCAATGGCAATAATGGTCTGGACTAGGCGCGTTGTTTCATTATAACGCATGGGACCTGGGCCGTTACTCTTTGAAGAGTCCTAAGGCTTAAGGCCTCGTTTTCAAAGCTTATCCTTTTGATTCCACGTTGATAATAACGGTCTGTTGTGCAGCCGTTGTTTCACTATGACGCCTTATGCCTTGGCCGTCGCTTCCTTAAAGAGTCCAACTTGTTTGAGTCTTTTTCCCGTTGATCTTATCCTTTGGGATAGGGTTGAAAGCAACGGATGGTCCCCCATGCGTTACTTCCAAGTGGCGGTCTGTCGTGCAGCCGTTACTTCCTTCCGAGAGTCCTGGCAGTTCAGGCCTTTTCTCTGCTACTCCGTGGTCGAGATAAGGGTTTGGATTGACGTTATCTCTTTTAAATCCGATCCTCAGGACCTCCCGTTCGATCCTGTGGACTCTTGGTGATATTATCTTCGAGGATTTGCTAAGAGTTATCTCCTTTCACGTCTGAATTATCCTCTGCTCGACCTAAGAGTTGAGGGTCTATAAATAGAACCCTTGACTTCATGGCCAAGAGGGGAGGAGATTTGAATTCACGACGAAGTGCTGCCGAACTCAGGAGCCATCTTCATCCAGGAGGAACTGCTTCCCACGTCCATCCATCTTCTAATCAAGGGAGTACTTTGGTTTTGTCTTTCCAGTTCATCCTTGCATGCTTGAGTTCTTCCTTGGTTTTTCCCCAAACAAAGCATTGTCCCTCCTCTTTCTCCACGTTTTTTCACTGTTCTTTAAGCATACAAACATCCTCCCAAACTTTTAAAAAACACCCAGAGGGGTTAAAAAACCAAAACTCCCCGGTAATTCCCTCTCCTTTTGATGTTCTTAAGCTCTTTAAGAATTGATGCTATGCTTGTGAAGAGGGCTACTTGAGGTTGTCTTGTCTTGTCTTTCTACATCTTTGGCAGGTTTACAGGTTCATTAGCACGAGGCCCAAGTTTTCTAGCCGGCTGGAAGAGTTGGAGTTAAAAGAATTCAAGCTTTACTACTGCAGGTTACCTGATGGTCTGGTGCAGGCGCGTCACTATCTTCCGACGGTCTATCGTGCGGCCGTCGCTTCCCAGCGACGCACGGGGTCCTGGCCGTTACTTCCAAGTTGATCTGCAGGCTTTCTCTGGTTTTCTCTCCCGTGGGCGGGTGCTTCATCCACCTATTTCCAAGGTACATTCGAGTCTTTGACTTGTGTTTACTTTGGTGGCGATCACGTCTTTCCTTGGTATTGGGCATTAGCTGTCTTCTTCATCAACAATCTTTATTTTCCTTGCTCGTTCCACCTTCACGGTGTGTTTTTATTTATTCCTTGCTCCACGCCCTGGCGTGTGTTTTTTTCCTTTTCCTTAGCGTAATTTGATTGAGATAGCATGCCCATGCTAGAGCTAGCTATGATTGCCTAGGTTCATGTTCACATGTTCACAGGTTTGAGTAGATCTGTGATTGCTTGTTTGTCATCTTGCCATATTACTTTGCAAACCTCAAAAGTAAGATAAAAGATAGGCAAATAAATATCAACACACGCTACAAAATGTAGCAACACGGGGACGACCCCAACACCACACACGTTGCTTCCGCAACAATGCAAACACGGGGTCTAGCCCCAAAACGTTGCCACTACAGCACTCACTCACACACAGTCGGGGAACACACCCCGGACACAAAATCCACACGGAGACACAGCTCCGTCTTCATACAAACTTGGGGAACCTTGCCCCGCAATAAAATCGAACACTCGGAGACGCAGCTCCGCCTTCACACACAAGTATTCTCAGTTTAACAAAACAGAAGAATATACAATGATCGCCCAAAATATTAATCTATGCTCAAATAAAAGGATGGAAATGAGAGGAGAAGGATTCCCCCTCAAATCTGCATTGAAGCCTTTTTATAGAAGTGGTAGGGTGAGCTAGAGATCTTGATTCATGGGGTGGGAAGCAGCCAGCCTTCGAAAGAAGCTCCCAGGATAGGAAGCTCGCGATGTACAGCAAGCCAATCTGCAGATCTGAGTTGCAGCTCGTGGATGGAATCTTCAGCGGCTTCTTCGTCCTCCTCCAGCAGGGTGCAACCCTCCAGCTCGTCCTTCCTTCACCTGCAAGACAAGATAGAACACAATAAGCTCAAGGGATTGGTCCTCCGTCGATGGAATTCGCAATATACATATAGCCGGAGGAAAACATCAACAAAAGACGAGTTAGCCTATGATAAAACCCTTCAAAAACACACCCAATAGGTGGGTGAAACCCTAAGGGTAATGGGGTAAAAAGCCCAAGCAAATCGGACCAAGAAATGGGCATTTCACACCCAAAAGGGCAAACCCGATATAGGTCGCCCGAGACAAGTGTCGACTCTTAGAGTCGACTCTTGCTCGCGGAGGTTCTGGCCAAAGAACTTAAAAAAAGAACCGAGTCAAAAAATGTCGACTCACGGAGTCAACTCTTTTTGCAACCCATGCAAAAAGTGTCGACTCTTTTTGCAAACAGTTCTGTCTGCTCTAAAAGCATACCCCTAAGCACCAAGAGTTGACTCTTGCAGAGTAGAAACCGAAAATGCAATTAAACCAAGAAATTAACCCCAAAAGCCATACAAATGCATTAACCCCAATTTAGCCACATAATAAATCACTCAAATCTCATTCAAGCATGAGTTTTTATCATGAAAATCAAATTGTTAATTACATCCAAGCCATAGGTAAAACCTATACAAGGCATGAAAACCCTTAACAGAACTTGAACACTTCAAGAAGCAAAATAGAAAAGCACCGTTAAAACCATGAAGTTAACTCCAAAATTATTATAGATCTTCCCTGCAAACAATCTTCTTCACTTAAGACAGGACACGGGCGAGTGGCCTTGACATTTTGAGAACACAGTCCCATGGCGACGGTGATAAGCGATCGACGATTGATGGTGGAGGCGGGTGGTGAGCTCGACGGCGACGGCCACCTATGAGAGAGTCCGCGGTGGCGAGCTCAATAACCAGTAGCGAGAGCATTCGGGAGAAGCTCGCCAACTATGAACAGTGACATAAGCAGGGTCAAAATGAAAATTTCTATTTTGAGAATTTACTAACCCAGTTGAGAAGTTATCCTATGAGAACTACTTCAGATTTTCATCATGTCTCTTTCTCTTTCCTATGCATAAAATCTCAACTCACACGAAAACTTAGACCATATTGACTAATTTGAAAATGTCGACGGAGTTGCGAGAAATTTTAATCTTTAGAACATGGTTCGTCGACTCGCTGAGTCGTATCGGATCAAGATCTTCTTGATCCGATACGATACGGCCGAGTCGCATCTGACTCAGTCCGACTGGACCCTCTCTCTCTCTCCCTCTCTCCCCTACTCACCCCCTCCTCTCTCTCTCTTATATTATGACTCGACCCGACTCGACCGATCCTAGAGGTGATCCGCATAATATTAGATTTTATCAGATACAATATGATATGCCCAAATCAACTTGAGTCAGAACGAGCCAATAAATCATGCTTTAGAATCCCTCACCCACCGCGTTGTCAAGTGCGTCCCAAGAGAGAATTCTTAAGCCTAAAAAGACATTGTGGCTGCAGACCGCGAGCCGCGCCGCCGAAGAGACGTAGAGAAACGAAGTAACTTTGCCCCGGTTTCTTACGCGGGGAAGTACGACCGGAGGCCGGAACCGGAAGAATACTAATCATAAAGATAAAACCATGTCATGTATATAATTATAAATATATTATTCTTAGATGCACATATTGGTTAATATAATCGCATAGTAATATAAGGACATGAGTGTCATTCTTGGCTTATTGTCATGCGTTGACTGACAAGCAATCAAAAGGTCATTTTTGCACACATATTTATGTAAGAAGATTATATCAATTAACGTATACATACGGATGATATTTTTATCATTGGGTATGTGATCGAGTTGTTTTTTTAATTATTTTTAAAATTTTATTTGTTGTTCAGATTTTAGATGTTATTTCCAGCAATAAGCTCCATTTGAAGTTTGTCCGCTTCAATTTTAATACTAATATTTATTTATAATATCCTCCTTCAAAATATTTTTGTTTACTCGTAATCTCTTATTATTATCTGATAAAATTCTCAAAAAAGATTAAAACAAACTGTTCAAAAGTTTAAACTGTGGAAAAAAAGAGGTTTATCAAATAATAAACAATCAAGGTTAAAAGCGATTTGATTTGATGCTGATAGATGGCAGGAGTCAAAATTTATTAAATATTAATAAAAATTAATTAATGAGACGCAAGGTGGGCGGAGGGCTGGAGGGAGGGAGGCAGAGAGAGAGAGAGAGGAGGGGAAGCAGAGAAGGTTCCCGTGACACATGTGGACGGTCCTCTCCGTTTGATATTATCTAATATTAAAATTTTAAGTAATTTAATAAAATTATGAATTTTATATTATTAAATATATTATTTTTTTATTTTTAATTAAATAATCAAATTGAGTTAAATTTTAATCAGATTTTATAATTTTTTAATAATATCATATTTGATCTGACCTGACCCGACATAATTCGATTCAAGTCACGCTAGAATTTTAACATTGATAAATTAGACTCGAATTCGATTGGCCTAAGTCAGATTTGGACCCAACTCACTGACAGTCGTGGATGATATGAATCATAATTTAATAATTTTTATTAAATATTAATAAAAATTAATTAATAAGATAAAGGAGGTGAAGGGAGAAGAGAGAGATAGAGAGAGGAGGGAAAGCAGCGAAGGTACGGACTACAGACTGGGCTGTGGACGCCCCTCTTTGGATTTATGTCCCAGGGAGAGAGAGAGAGGTTTACGCGGTGCTTGTCCACTTCGTCCGCTTCAACAACCCGGCCGGGCCCCCTCCGATGCGTTCCCGGCCGGATCCATGAAGCCGCCGGCATCCTGGCCGTGGTGGCGGCCCTCCTTCCACCTCGTCCTCCTCGTCCTTCTCTTCCTTACTTCGGTCGTCGCGAGTTTCCTCGTATCCAGATCGGAATGTGCCGAGGTCTCGGGGGCCTTGGACGACCAGGGCCTGCGGGCCCTGAGAGCTCTACCCGGCGGTGGCGTGTCGGGTGCGGCGCCATCGGCCGTCGGGGAGGGTTCCGGGGGCGCTTCGGGTTTTGATAAGGGCGCCAATAGCAGGGCCTTCCCCTCGGCCTTACCGGAGTGAGTACAGAAACCGAATTTTTTGCTTATAGTCTCTCACCCTAAAGTTAATTTAGATAAGGAGTTGCTTATAATCCTTAGTAAATCGATCCGAATTCTGGGTTTTCGAATTTTGAGGATGAAATGGGCGAATCTGTGGAGCTTCGATGTGAATGATTGAGTCCGACGTAGTTCTCCTGCATAGGGCTGTCTTAAATGGTTACATAGTTAGAAGATACGAGCTGAAGATTGTGTCTTGGCTGCTTGTGCGCACTCACTGGTGATTGTTTAGGAAAAGGAAGTTCGGCTGTGATATTGTTCAGAGTACCTAGTTACAGTCGGTTTGCCACCTTGCTGCGAAGCTTATGCAAAATGATTGGGATTGGAATTATTTTTGGTTTAACATCTTTTTTATGTATACACTTTCTGATCTTTTGTGGAACATGTTTTTAGTCAATTACCCATTCTCACCCATGTCTTTTGATTACTTCTCATTATGAATATGCCAGTCACTCCAATTATAAGCTAACAATATACTATAAATTTCTATTGCCGAAGTACAAATATATTCTGTTGATATATGCCAAGGCACTTGAATGGATGTTAAGCATAGTTAACTTTCTGCTAGTTTTGGTAGTTTGCAGTGGTTTCTTCTTAGACATCACTATATGTGCAATTATACTGGGTATCAAACTCTAGTTTCTTCAATCATGTAATCTGTACTTGATTACTTACTGTAATCTTGAAATAAAATCACTTAAATTGTTCACTTTTACGATGAGCCATGTCTACGCTTCTTTATCAGGTCCTACAAGTGTACATTGCTTACATTCTTCATTTTCTTCCTCTTTTTTGAACCAGTAAGGATGACACTGCAGTTGTTGCTTTCTCGGATGGCACAATTTACTTGATAGATGGCACGTCAGGGAAAATTTATGGCTCATTTTCATCAGGTTCTTTGCTTTCAATGTCATACCAGGCTTTTACTGACCATGATACTGCTACTGATTCCGGGCTTGAACCCGGTGAGCTACAAGATTCTAGTTCTCTCAGTGCCAATAGATACTTTATTTCGTGTGGAGATGATGGGAACTTGTATGAGCATAGTACGGAGTTTGGCAAAAGGGTATGTCTTCAAGTAGAAGTATCTAGTTGGCAGCAATTCTATTTCTCTCATTGTCTCACATACTTATTTGCTTGCCTCTTTTATGGTCCAGAGGATCGAGATGACAGTAGAGGAATATGTCAAAGGTACCCCTAGAATATCATTGGATGGAGGTGTTACTCTTGGATCAAAGAGGTCAACTATGTTTCTGGTTGATGCCAAAACTGGGAAGATAGTTACTTGCCAATGGCCTACTGACACCCAGCAAGCAGCAGGGAACGATAATCAAGACAACACAGCATTATCCAATCCACATAGTCGAGATTGGGTAGAGATAAGTCCAGCAGATATTCCACCTGTTATAATTAGAAGGACTGACTATGTTTTAAATCATTTTGTGAATTCAAGCAAATTGTTGTGGGGCTTGACAGTTTCTGTCATTGAGGCATACACTTGCCGCCGAATTAGAGATGACTCATCTTTGGTGACAGGATATGGTTTTGGATTGGGATATCAAGCAGATATGGGGCAGTGTAGCATAATGGTTCCTGTGCACCGGATTCATGGTATGGACCCGATCAAGAATGGACTGGTTGCCCTTCGAAGATTCTCTCTGCCTGAGACCCCTAATTTACCGGCATTGGTAGCTGCTCCAAACAGTTATATCAAACATAGTGATCACTTTTCAAGACTTGGGGAGGTGCAAAATCAACAGAATCCCTTAGGTGGTTTGGATGGACACCAAACCTCTCTTTCTACATTAGAAAACTTGAATGAACCAAACATATCTTCTGGGAAAGACATTCATCCCAAACAAATGGTTCCTGCAGTTAAGCCTCAGGTTGCAAATAGATCTTTTTCATGGTATCTAGTCCCACTTTTGTTGATCTTGCCCTTATTCTATTATGTGAGGGTAGGAATTCAAGGTAAGTCAGATAAGCAATCAGGTAGTTTGTCTGAGAAACAGACAGCAGTGACCAAGAAGAAAAAATCACGAAAAGCTGGAAAAAATAACAGATCTCAAGTCAGAATTGTCTCTCAAACATTGATTGAGGAACCTGCCACTAATGGAGCTAAACAAGATGGGATAAATGAAAAGTATGAACTGATGAGTTTAATAAAAGATTGTGAGCATAGTAATGGAAGGTGGATTGGGAAGCTTTTTCTGTCAAATACAGAAATTGCCAAGGGCAGCAATGGCACTGTTGTCCTCGAAGGAGTATATGGTGGCCGTCCAGTAGCTGTTAAACGTCTTGTTCGGGCTCATCATGATGTGGCTTTTAAAGAGATTGAGAATCTTATTGCATCGGATCAACATCCTAATATCATTAGATGGTTTGGAGTGGAATATGATTTGAATTTTGTTTATATCTCACTTGAACGCTGCACCTGCAGCTTAAATGATCTGATTCAGTTGTATTCAGATACTTCTGGTTCCCCAATACCAATGAAAGGTCTAGTCCAAGACAGTGAAAGTGAGTACAAGGTCAGACTGGACATAGGGAAGGGTATCAACAAGGATCTTGAACTCTGGAAATCCGATGGCTATCCTTCACCTGAACTGTTAAAATTAATGAGGTTTGTAGAAATTCATTCTTCTAATCTACTTTTGCCAATTATGTAGTAAGTATTTCTTTTGAAACTGAAATGTGCACAAAATATTTAGTGTGATCTCTTATTTCTTGTATTATATTTTATTGAGACCATAGGTAGGGTGAAATCTGTAAGCCCCCATGTTCACTGCCCCATTGTCCTGCTATTTAGAAATTTGCATAACTAGAATACATTTTTTAAAGATTCATTCTCTTAGCAGCTTAAGCTTTCTCCTCAATATATTACATTATATGCTATGATTTATAAAAGCAAATTCATTTTTTTGGTTAGCATACAAGTTGGCTATTGTGATCGTTGGAGAACATAATGTTGATGCTGCACACAACACTTGTGAAGCGGGTTTATGTGCTGAACTTAGAACTTTCAACCTTGGGCAGCAAAACTGGGCATGAAATGATTGCCGAGCTCTATTGATTCATTTTAGAAATTAATCATACTATAATGTAGAACGGCTGTGAGACCTGCTTTGTTATATGGTACCGAGTGTTGGGCAGTACGAAAGGAACACATCCACAAAATGTGTGTAGCAGAGATGAGGATGTTGAGATGGATGTGTGGCAAGACTAAGAAAGACAAGATTAGGAATGAGCGCATCCGTAAGGACTTAGAGATAGCTCCAATTGATAGCAAAATGAGAGAAAATAGACTCAGGTGGTTTGGACATGTGTTTCGTCGCCCTAACTCAGCGCCGGTTAAAAGATGTGACCAAATCTTAGTGGATGCTAGTAAAAGAGCTCGAGGAAGGCCTAAAATGAGATGGTGCGATGTTATTAGGAAGGACATTAGTTCCTTGAGTTTAAATATGAATATTGCACTTGATAGAAATCTTTGGCGGAACAGGATTCATGTAGCCGACCCCAATTAATTGGGATAAGGTTCTGATGATGATGATGATGATGATGATGATGAATGTAGATGCTTAACATGTGGTTAAATCTAGTTGCAAATTCTCCTTGAGATTTTTTTTGCCACATTGATATCTTTTCCCTAGACTGTAGAGTAGGGTCAAAAATTATTTTATTACTAATATGTGAAAGGGATCTTTAGTTTTAAGCCCCTATTTTTTTTAAATTAGGAAAAAGTCCCCCTAATCCATCTATTTAATCAAAAGCCCCCAAATCTTCAAACTCTTAGTAAAAAGCCCTTCCAGTTAATAGCCGTCCAAAAAATGGAATATTCTGGAGAATATTCCTTCCCCTACCCCATTAAAATTTTATGTTCTTATGTTACTTTCTCTCTCTCGGTTATACACTGTAGACAGTGAGGTGGGCAAAGGGCGCGGTCCATGCCCATGAGCGGCGACAGGCACCTGCTGAACCACCTGCGCCAGCACCTCCACGGCGGTGGGGAGAGCAAGAGGGACCAGCACCCGAACACGCTGAAGGGGTGCCTGGTGGTGATGGTGGGGCAGGACGGGGAGGAGCAGCGGTGGTTTGTGGTGCCTGTGGCGTACTTGAGCCTCACCCGGTTCCTGCAGCTGCTCAAGGAGGTGGAGGATGAGTACGGGTTCCACTAGAAGGGCGCCATCTCCATCCCCTGCCACGTCGCGTAGTTCGTCTCCGTCCAGGGCCTCATCGACCGCGAGCTCTTCCCCTCCCCTCACCCTGGCGGCGGCAGCGGCAGCGGCAGCGGCAGCGGCCATCACAACCACCACTTCCACTACAACCTCATCAGCTGCTTCTGTGCATGAGCCATAGGGACACAGGATGCATGGTCTTGCTAGGTTCTTGTTGTGTAGTCTTGCTTTGAGAATGGCTTGTTCATGGGTCGAGAACATGGGAGCCACTGCATGCCCGTGTATATACATCTCCCCACTCCCCCCCTTCTGCAGGTCCTCCCCCTTTTTTTCTTCCTAGGATTTTCACACAGAAGTGTACATGATGGTGAGGATGACAGCAAATTTGTTGGGTGTATTGTTTCTGCCGTGGGAACCTGCCAGCCATGTCCAGCATCCCCCGCCCCTCTGCGACTCCTCTCTGACCCTTTTCACCCTCGCCATATCCGGCGTCAACCTCTGGCCTTTCTCCTTCTTCGCCTCCCTTTAGCAGCGACCTCTCTGTGTGTGTGGAGGGTGGGGGGGGGGGTTACCTGTGCCGGGAGGGAGGGGTTCTCTCCTCCGGCGCCCTGTGTGTGTGTGTGTGTGTGTGTGTGTGTGTGTGTGTGTTTGTGTGGAGGGGGGGTGAGGGGTTGCCGATGCCGGGAGGGAGGTTCCCCCCTCTCTCTCTCACTCACTCACTCACACTTTGTGGGGTGGGGTGGGGTATTATGGTCTTTTTCTCTCCCCTAGTTAGGCTAGACTATAGTTTGATTAGCCTAACCGGACCTTATCTCACGGTGAGAGATGGCAGGGGCTTTTTTATGTATCGGAGAAGATTTGGGGGGCTTTTAACTAAATAGATGGATTACGGGGGCTTTTTTCTAATTTCAAAATAATTTAGGGGTTTAAAACAAAAAATCCCTATATGAAAGCACTTTTACATAAGAATGTCCATTATCCTTCAAGATTAAAGGGAAGCATAATGCAACAAGGCTTCAACGAATATGAGGTGGGGAGGGACAATCATATGCAATGCAGCCTTACTCTAGTTTTCATGGAGAAGCTCTTTCCAATTCTTAATCTGCATCCTCCACATTACAATGTAGCAACCTTATTATTGTGCCAGGGCTTCCCCTTGTCCCTTACCATCTATGGTCAAGATTAATGATAGACATAAAGGAGACACATTGTTGTGAATCATATGACTGGTAAAAAAAGACCATAGTTTGATTGGTCAAGTAGGTTCTATGGCCCAATTGACATTCCTACTTATCCTTCAACCTTTGTTCATGGCTTTTCTTCTTCTTTCCCTTTCTTTGCCTCCCAAGGTTCTTAGGTGAAGTATTTGCTAAATTGGGACATGTTCTTGAAACAATGGCTGTCTCTGGTTCTGGTTCCTAATTTAATTGAGAACCATCTGGTTTAGGCAACAGTCTCTATTGATCTTTAAAAGGAAATCATGAAATACAATCAAAGTGCGGGTGTAGGGTGTTAATGGGCCGGACCGAGCTTGTTTTTATAGGGTCTAGGCCATTGAAAAAAAAGCTTAGCTTTAATTCTGGCCTGATCTGGCCCAATATATGGAAATCTCGTACTTTCAAAAAAAAAAGGAAATCTCATGAGACATGTCTGGCTCTGCCAAGGCACGCAGGCCTGGTGCAGTTCTGGATATTTTGAAATTTAGAAACACCTAACTTGGTAACGAACCCTAACCCTTAGTTGCCCTCACTTATCCTTTGATTCCCATTACTGCCTCATTATACCACCTCACACACTCACATATCCCACCCTATTATCCTCTCCTCCATGTGGCCATGCAGCCTCCCAGCACTAGTGGTAGCCTCTCTAAGTTTGTGGTAGTGTTGCCCTCCAGGATTTCTCTCACCTGAACCCCATGCAGCCTCCCAAAAGCCCTTGAAAATGATATTTGGAAGCTTTGCCTACCAGCCATGATGTGGGCTACATGGAAGGAGAGGAATAGCAGGATTTTTAAGAATGAGTTCAGATAGCCGGCTGAGATTACCATAACTTGCATCCACCTGATACAAGAATGGCACTTCTGTTAAAGTGGTAGTTGAATTAGGGATCTGTTGTTTAATCTAGGCTGTATAATTGGAGACAGTTCTTGTTGTGAGGGGGATTCTTTTTGGCAGGCTCCTGGTTGTGATCTTCTTCATTAGCAGCTTGGTAGAGTGTTTAGTGTTCCTTGGGTTTTTTTTCTTTCCCTGTCCATGTACTCTTTTTTTGTTTAATGAATTGAGACCTGTTGGTTACCTTCCCAAAAGAATATATATATTTTTAAAGTGGGTAGTACCACAATTGTATTAAATCAAAAAGAGTAAGGGATGTACAAGTATGGTCAAGCAGCTCCCAAAAAATCCCTATACAAAGAGATTACACCAAGACGGTGCGGACCTCATTAGTCTCCCCAACAAAACAAAAAGAGGTGAGATAAGGGAATTCACATTACAAAGTAACTCCGGCCATTCCCTCACTCTAGCACAAATAAAAGAAACTAGAGACTCCTCAACTATAGCCTGCCTTCTAAAAATCTTATTGTTCCGTTCACCCCACAAGGATCACAGAGTGACATGAAGCACTAGCCACCATACAATCACGTCTCCTCTGAGAGGCCAAGACTTACCCCAGGTACTGATGAATAGCTGCACTTCCATATGGTAGGCAATATGGCAGCCAGCCCTCAAAGCCAACGTATTTCACACTGCACGCGAGTACGAGCAACCTACGAACAAGTGGTCCAAATTCTCCTCATCCTTTCCACACAAGCAGTAGGTCGACTGGATATCGGGGACGAAGTGAACCAGCTGGTCATAGGTGGGGAGTCTCCTGTGAGAAATCCTCTAAATGAGGATCTTCACCCTCAATGGGTTTCTCGGCTTCCAAATCTGTGAGGCAAGATTGTGGTGCATGTCTCTGTCCGAGATAAAGGTGTAGGCGGACCGAACTGAGAAGGACCCCTCCCTACTCCACGTCCACGCATCCTCCCTGAGGGAATGCGAGACTAAGTCAATGAGGCGAAGAAGGGGCTCTTGGAACTCCTCCAACTTTGTCGGCCTGAGATCCCTCCTGAAAGTCGGTGCCCAGGTGTCCCTTGGAAGATGGGGGTCAAAAACGCTATCCACCGTTCCCAAGGGGTCAACAATGACAAGAAAAAAGGTTGGGGAATGATGTCTCTAAAGATAGCTCACTGCACCATCTGTCTTTCCAGAAAAGACACGTGTTGTCTTTCCCTAGTCAGACCCGAATGCTAGAGGAAATGATGTCCTTGCAAGTCAAAATGTCGCGCCAGATGGGGGAGGTTTGGGAAATGGGTGGAGTGTCCAAGTCCCAAACCCTCTTCATGTTATAATACCTCCGCTTGACAAGGATCACCTACAACCCATCATCTCCTGTCCCCAATATCCAAAGCCACTTACACAAAAGGGCCAAATTAAAATCTCTCACATCCTTGACACCCAGTCCCCCTTATTCCTTGCTAGTAGCCACCCTCCTCCACTTGATGTCATGTCATCCCCTGCACCTCTCTCCACTCCCATGTCAGAAGAATCTCCTCTGAATGGACTCAATCCTTTGCAGCACAGTCCTCGAGATCTAGAACATCGAGAGAAAGTAGATAGGTAAGGTGCCTAGAGTTGATATGTAAAGAACTAATCTGCCCCCATAAGACAACAGTCTAGCCTTCCAATTAGTTAATATTGCCTCATACCCGTGAATAATAGGGAGCCAATCGGCACACCGCAAGGCACCTAGAGACAAATGGAGGCCCAAGTATGAAATGGTGAAAGAATCAATCTGGCAACCCAAGATGCGCGTCGTCTGCAGGAGAGACAAATCATCTATATTAACCCGAACAATCAAGCTCTTGTTGAAGTTAACCTTCAAGCCAATGGTTTCCTCCAACAATTCCAACAGAAGTCTAGTCACATAAAGATGTTGTTCACCCTCTGTCAAGAACAAGATAGTATCGTCGGCATACTGCAAGTGGGTGATCGCGGGACCCCTTCTGACTACCTGGAAGTCTCTAATGAAATGTGCAGCCTCTGCTCTTTGCCACACCCTGTTAAGGGCATGGACCACCCGAACAAAAAGGAGGGGGGACATAGGGTCCTCCTGTCGGAGCCCTCTGTCGCTATAAAAGTATGCAGATGGCTTCCCATTGACTAGCACAGTAAAGGAAGTAGATGAGATATAACCTCGGATCCAGCCTATCCATTTATCCCCAAAGCCCATATTTTTCAACAAATCGAACAAGCAAAGTCAATTGAGTCTGTCATAAGCCTTCTTAAAATCTAACTTCAAGACTACTCCTTTTCTCTTCTGAGTTTTCATGGCATGCAAGCACTCATGGGTCACCAAAAAATTATCTTGTATATGTCTCCCCTGATGAAGGCTCCCTGATAGTAACTTACCAGCCTGTCCATGACTCTATCTAGTCTCCCTGTTAGTAGTTTGGTAATGATCTTTTAAGTACCATTCAACAAGCTGATGTGTCTGAAGTCCTTGAAATCTTGAGCTCCCTACTTAGGGATAAGGACAATGAGGGTTTTATTAATACCCTCCAAGTGTGCCCTCCTCTCTTGAAACTTTCTAATTGTTGCCACCAAGTCATCTGGTCTTGATACTCTGTCCCCTACAAGAGAGAAAATTACTTGACGAAATTCCTCCTCTGAAAAGCTTTGGATAATATCCCCCCTCTCTTTAGAAGATAGGTAGGGGAGAAAATCATCTGCTATCGTGGGTCTGAAGTGATCCTCCTCAGAAAATAGCTTGGAGTAGAAGTCTCTGACCAAACTCCTGATGTGCTCAACTGAAGAGAAAGAAAGCTCTCCCACTCTAATACAAGAGATGGTATTAACTCTCCTTCTCCTTGATGCGATGTGCTGGAAATAGGCAATGTTCCTATCCCCTTCTCTAATCCACCTGTCCTTGGATCTCTACCTTCAGTAGATTTCCTCCCTAGAGAGGATCTCCTCAAATTGATACCTCAAGGAGTCCCGAAGGGTCCTATTGTCCGCGTCCAGTAAACCTCCCTCCTCCAAGTGATCTAGTCTTTCGATCTGTTATAGAATTCTGTCCTTGGCTGCCCTGCTCGGGAGGGTTTTATCCGCCCCCCAGGTCTTTAGAATCTGCGCAATATGCTTCAACCTCAACACCAGCGTGGCCATGGCAGAGCGCCCAGCAATCTGTGAATACCAAGTTCTCTTGACAGTGTCCAAGAAGTCCGCCTCCCTGAATTAGAATCTCTCAAGCCTGAAGGAGAACCACTTGTCTTGTACACGGTTGGTTTTCAAGAGAATGGGTTTGTGATCAGACACCACTCTAGCTAACCGAAGCACCTGCACATGAGGATAGTGATCCTTCTAGTCCACAGAAATTAAATCGAGCAAGAGGCATCTGCTCGCATGTTGGACAAGGTGAAGATCCCGTGTGACATGCTGATGTCCACCAGAGCTGCCTCCTCGATGAAAGCTGAGAAGTCCTCCATCTCCCTTACATAGCCAAACTTCCCCGACCGCTCTCACGGAGCTGCCACTGCATTGAAGTCTCCTCCCACTCACCACGACCTCCCTGAGGTATGATGGAGGCTGATCAATTCTTCCCATAACAGTTGCTTGTCCTCCCTGTCTTGAGGACCATACACACCAATGAAATCTCATGAAAAACCATCGCTCACGTCAGTAAAGTGAATATGGATGGCCCACCTACTCACATGCCTATCCACCACCACCTCATCCACCTCAAAGGGATTACAAAGAACCATAATCCCCCAGACCTCCCAACTGCCGGGGCTACAACCCTCTTTGTAAGTCTGCCCCCCCTCCCAACTCCCTCACAAGAGACCTTCCCTAAAGAATATTAAAAAAAAAACTGTCCAAGATCTCTCTTACCTGTGGCTATGCAGCCTCCCGACATTTATGGCTGTGCAGCCTTTCAGGATTTTAGCCCTCCTGATGAGCCCTCTAATTTTGGAACCCTCCCTATAGATGTAAGCCTCCTGGCTAAAGACCTGAGATCAGGGGATTCCTTAGAAGCTGGACTATGCCGTGCCTAAATGTGCCTAAGAAAGAAAAAAAAATCTCAGGCAGTGCCAGAAAATGCAGAAATTGGGTTTTTGTAAAATCGGACCAGGCTTGGCACAATAACATCGTAGGTGCTAGGTGGTAAGGGAGAGCAAGGGAGGAAGAAGAAAGAGGAAAGAGGAAAGAAGAGGGAAGAAACAATGGGGTGGCAGGGAAAAAGAGGAGTAAGACAAGAAGGGGTGAGGAGTAGAATTGATCTTGGTTCTGCCTAGCGCTCGGGCTTTTGTCCCTTTCTAGCCCAGGAACTGCCTGTATCGGCATTCTTTGCTGTTTCCCTTTTAAAGTTGATATCCAAATTGTTTTCAGTTATGCAAAACATGTATTGAAGAGCTTTGAGACCTCCCCATAGGAGTAACATCCCTCTTCCGCTCCCCCCCCCCCCCCCCCCCAAGAAAAAAAGAAAGAAAGCAAAAAACAAACCAACCTGCCTCTTGGGTGGTTGTTGACAATGAAAACATGAAAAGTGAGAGAAGGAAGAGCCTGCTATTCCAGAGCTGCAATAACTAGAAGACACAGAGGGGGGGCAGCAGAGGTGGTTTTTGTTACCTTGTTTGTCATTCCTTCGGTTCTGGAGTAAGGGCAACCTCACAGTCCCTTCCCCTATCGCTCTCCAAACATGTAGACACACAAAATCTGGTCCCCAAACACTGCCTGTTTTTACCCTCTGCTTGAATGTGAAACCCACCTCTGGTCAGCTTGTAATTGCTTGGTTGGAAGGGCCCCATCAACGTTGGTCCCCCAGGGGGAACACCACTTGCTTGCTGAGGTTTGCAGGTGATGGGAAGGTCAGGTTGTCTCCAAACCACCCAGCATGATCCTTTGCCGTTGAAGTGGAAGCAGGGTATTCTGCTCACATATGGGGGGCTGAGGTCAAACAGCAACAAGGAGGGATGCATCACGGCTGCCCCTCCCCCACTCTGTTTTTTAGTTTGACAGCTGACAACTGCCAGACAACTTTTATACGTTGTTCACTACTGTCTATTTCCTAGATTTGTCCTAGTTAGTATCTAGATTCTAAAGTGTCTTATGTATCTCCTAAATGGTTTGCCAAAGTCACAGCCACATTATTCTAGCCTATGTTTCTTGTCTTATCTCCATAGAAGTTGTATTCATGAAACTTCTAAATGTGATATCGACTGAATTATACCATCTTATTTCTTAATTAATGCAGAGATGTGGTTTCTGGGCTTGCACATCTGCATGAACTAGGTATCATTCATCGGGATATCAAGCCACAAAATGTGTTGATAAGCATTGACAGGTGCCTCTCTGCAAAGCTTTCAGACATGGGCATTAGCAAACGTTTACCTGAAGATATGTCATCTCTGGGGACCTGTACTACTGGTAGGAATCCTCTCAATCTTGCCAGTTTTTGCTGTTAATTATTGCACTTATATTTCCCTTTTGCAAGCAATTATAACAGCAAATCGATTTATTAAGCTTTGCTGTCCTTGTTATGATTTACCATGCAGGGAGTGGCAGTTCTGGATGGCAAGCTCCTGAACAGTTGTTGCATGGACGTCAAACACGGGCAGTTGATGTATTTAGTCTCGGTTGTGTTCTTTTTTTCTGCATGACCAAGGGAAGACATCCATTTGGTAGTCGCTTTGAACGCGACTCAAACATACTAAACAGCCACATGGACCTGTTCTTGGTGGAGCAGATTCCAGAAGCAGTTCATCTGTTTTCTCTTTTGTTGCATCCTGACCCAGAAAAGAGGTAGCATTTCATTCATATAATATTGGATACTTTGAGTCAATTTTATTTTTTTAAATTTTGAATTTTTTCTTAGAATTTTTGTCTCATCACGAATTATCAGACCAAAGGCACTTGAAGTGTTGCAACACCCTCTCTTCTGGAATTCAGAGAAACGGCTCTCGTTTCTTAGAGATTCTAGTGATCGGGTTGAATTGGAAGATAGGGAAAGTGAATCCGAACTCCTCAAGGCGTTAGAAAGCATTGGTCCTGTGGCGTTTGGTGGCAAGTGGGGAGAGAAGTTAGATCCTCCTTTCATTTCCGATATGGGGCGTTATAGGAAATACAAGTTTGACTGTACCCGGGATCTACTGCGGGTTATACGTAACAAGCTGAATCACTACCGGGAACTTCCAAATGAACTACAGGTTTCGACTTATCAACTTGGTTCCCTTTCTGCTTTATAGACAGTTGAATTGGAATAGTCTGCAGTTTCTTCCTCCTCTTGTTTCCATCTCTTCTTTGCCTTTGCATCTAGTAGTCACATGTATTTTAATCAGTAATTTTGCCTGAGCTGAGGCTGTAGAAACTAGCAGCCGTCCCATTGGGATAGTATTGTAAACCAGAGGGACACTACTGACAACTGGGATCATATTACAAATCATTAGGATATTCTGAACATTTGTGGATTTCCCCCCTTGTAGTTAAATAGCCAAAATGTTGAGGAAATCAGGAGTATTATCATTTTTGAGACTGATGTATCTGATTGTAAACATGATTTCCCTTTGTAACCTTTTTATTTGTTTCTTCACAGGAGCTTCTTGGATCGGTCCCTGAAGGATTTGACAATTACTTCACTGCCCGTTTCCCAAAACTCTTGATTGAAGTCTATAAGGTTATGCACAGATACTGCCTGCAAGATGCTTCCCTCCAAAAATATTTTAAGAGCGCTCTATCCTAGGACAGTTGAAGACCATGCTTACTGCTAGGAGCAGATTTCTTTCAATTTTTAGGGTAGCAACTGTTGTACATGCTAATGTTGTACCCAAATGTATCATAGTTCTTGGTTAATGAAAAAGCATCTGTATATATTTTCCTTTGATAAGATGTAATGCCCAGGCAATGTATTCTATTTAATGCAGAAAATCTAAACTATTTGTGGACATGCTCGCACTGGTACGAGGATCAGGTGCACATTAATAATACATTATGAGGAACCAAATGACGGACTACTCTCCGTAGCCAGAGTCTGCTGGTGCAAAGTGAATCGCAAGGTTACTTTTTTAGGTTGTTGGGAGCTATATTTAACAAGGTTTGATAAATCGGTACGATATGACCTGTATCGCATGTATCGTTATCGGATCATATTAGTCGATACTTGATACGATCGATATTTGATAAGTAATCGATACACTATATATGTTATTTTAAATATAAAATATTTTTTCATAACTAACTTCTTTTGTAAGGTGGTTGATTGTTGACCTCCCTCTTAAATTTGAGATCCTGTGTTTGAAACGTGCCTACACCAAGTTTTTAATTTGAAAGTGTCTTTAAATATGGGATTCAAACTAAAGCGTCTTTAAATTTAAGTTAAAAAGTCTGTTTAAAAATATGAGATTCGAACTAAAGATGTCATGTTTAAAGAACATGTCAACTAATCAATTGAGATAGAAGATCATTTAAAAATTTTTATTATGTAACATGTATATATAATGTATTTTTTATTTAATATATAATGATGTTAATTTATATCAATCGATACGAAAGAGGACCGTAAACCCTGTTACCCAGTACTAACATTCTATACAACCTTTCATATCAGCCCTTATAAATTCTTTTTTTAACCCTAATCCAAGTGGAGTTTAACCCTTGGTCATCTTGATTTACATACAGGATCTGACCAACCGAGCCACTCCTGAAGTTCAACTCGCAAGGATATGATGGAAAGAGGCCTGAAGTCAGAAAGAAAAATTGCCATCTACCGGAGTAGGTTCTTCCTGTTCTTTCCCAGGATTCAACTGTGTTGCGATCGATATTTCTTATAGTGGATCCTTTTTGGATGAAACAGGTATATGGAAGCGTCTATGGGCTTCTTCATCAAGTTTTCTTGTTGAATCCGTTCTAAGAGTTATCTATCTCAATATTCAAATTTTAAAACAGGTTACAATAGGGATGTATGGTTTTCTACAAATCATCTGGATTTTTGGTTTAAAAAAAATTGCCTGTATTGGTGGGGGGGGGCAATTCCATGGATACCAGAAGGAACATTATTGGTAAAGGCAGCGGCATTTCTTTTGAAGATCGAAATAATGAAGGTTGGCTAATCTATTTCCGTTGAGACAAAATTTTGGCTCTTGGATTTCTCTATCCAATCTTTATATGGTGTTTGGGAGCACTTAAAAAAAATTATTTCTACCTAAAAGATTATGTTATTTCAATTTTAACTTAATTTTTAAAATTAACGAAAATAGATAACTATCTATTTGATAAAAACATCACAACTTTTTAGGTAAGATCCTCGTGCCCCCCTTCCTCTCCTTCTTCTTCCTCCTCCTTCCTCTCTCCGATCTCTCACTCCCTCTCTCCCTCTCTCACGATCTCTCCCTTTCTCCCCCTTTTCTCCCTTCCACGACCGGCGATGGCAGAGGCGAGCTAGGGTCGAGGGCGGCCGTGGCGAGAGTTGACCACGGTGAGGGAGGGTCTAGCACGGTGATAGCGGTGCCAGCCATGGGGAGAGGCATAACTCGGCACGGTGGATCACGACCGTGGTGGGGAGGCGTTGCGGTGCCGACGAGGCTGGCAGTGGTGGTGTGGCAGGCTACGACGGCTTGCGGTGATCCGGGATGGGGGCAAACGGGGAGCACTGTAGCAGCAGTAGCAACTCTGGTCGCGACCGAGGGTTGCGGTCATGACAATGCCGACGATGGCGGGTGGAGGTGGCGACGGCACTTCGGCCAGCAGCGGCAGCAACGGCGACAGCTTGGCTTCGGCGAGGCCGACGTCTGCGGCTGGGGGTTGAGCAACCGGAGTAGCTGGGAGGGAGGGAGAGAGAGAAAGAGAGGGAGGGAGCATGGGGAGAGAGAGGGAGAGGGAGGGAGCACGCTGGGAGAGCGCCATGGACAGGGAGGGAGCGTCGGGAGAGTGCCGAGGAGAGGGCCAAGGGTCGTGAGATCTCTTTTTAAAAAAATGGTCGATCTTTATTTTTATTCTGAGAGAATTTTTTAAAGGGTGAAACTTCGTCCTAACAATTAGAGGAGAGATTATCAAATAAGTCTAAGTGAATTCACTATTCTTATTTTTAAAAAAAGAGAGAAAAGAGGAAAAAAAAGAACAATCAAACACCCTATTAGGCGTTGCATCAAAGTAACCATTTACACGAGTAACGACTGACACTCTTTAAAGAACGATTCTTCTCTGGGACAATACATTTTTTTTTTTGTTGCTTGGTAAATCATGCCACCAACTTTTGTTTTGACAAATTCCATTACCTCGATCATGCATGTAGAGTCCATTATTATTAACTGATCATCGGACTATGACTCGTAGAGGCACTGTATGATCAAATGATTAAAACTCGGTCAACTGATAAGGGTGTAGGTGCACCGAAAGTTTCTTTTTATTTTTCCTGGAAGTGGCTCAACAGTACACTTTAAGCTCGGCCCCTCTCTCTTTCTCCCGGCTCTCTGTTGGTTCCTTCCTTCACTCTTCCCTCCCCGCAATCTCCTCTTCTATTGGTTCTTCCTGCGTTAGTCTTCTTAGCTAGGCCCAACAATGCACTTTACAAAGGTAAGAACATGAACCCTATCGTTCATCTTTTCCACTTCTTTCAAATTTAGTTGGAGTGTTTGCGTAAGATCATGGGCACCATTACTTGGCTTACATAACTATAACTTTCAAAAGTACCGACCGCAATTTAGGGATTGCTTGTGCCATGTCGTCTTGCACCCTCATTTCTCATCGGTCTATGTTGGTAGAACAAGATGGTTGGATTGACCAAAACCAAAATGATCGTGTAAACTCGCATGATATTTTTGAAAGATAGGACCCATTCTGTAAGAATAAAATGCACGATGGAGGAATGGAATATACTACGTAGAAATGATCCAGGAGTGAGAAATGATGTCAGAATAAAATATACTATGTAGGAATGAAACATGCAACGAAGGAATGCCATATATTGCACAAGTTTCATGCAATATATTCCGTTTCTATAAGATGTGCCCCATGTCTTCCTCTTATCCCACATCACGTCAATCAAACTAAAGACACCATTCCTGCCGTCTCAATGTGCACAAGAGGATCAAATAAAGAGACGAGGTAGCAAAATACACACAGCTGCAATTGTTAGATTGCAGGAGGTATTTTTCACTCTCTGTATTCATTGCACCCATAGGCAGCATCTTCTATGTTACGGGAAATGGATTTACAATATCCGGGAAAAAAAATCAATTGAGAAAAGTAGGTACTATCTTCTTGACCGTCTCATTTGTCACTTCATAATCTCAAAAGTTAAATAATTAAAATATAAGAAACATCAAAGTTCAAGCTGATGCTTCCCACTATTCCATTTTTTAAACTGGATGATGAAAAGACAAATGGAATAATAAAAAAGAGAGATCTTGTCTATTACCACCGTACAGTAATCCGTGACGCTTCAAGTCACGTCTAGGAACGAAAGCTCAAGATTTTTGGTTCATGATCCCAACCAAGTTGAAAAGAAAACCAAAGTCTCTGCTACGAGAAGCAGCCAAATGGTTGGACACTAGGGGCCGGTTGGTTCCGGGGTTAGGATAGCGGAATCGATGTGAGAGAACGGTGTGACCTCACCGATCTGTCACACACAAAATCGTTAATCGGAGTCGATTAACGCACTCGAGTCCATAAAGTCGAGGGCACTAACCCCATCCGATTAACAAACAGGGCCTAAGAAAACAGCCAGAGAACAGAGGATCGAAAACAAGCTGCACAGATCAAAAGAATCAACAGTAACGTCCACGTGGGGGCGAGTAAAGCCGCCCAAAGAGTGGGAGTTTGATTCCCACTCCCGCAATTGACAGGAGCGAGATCGAATCTGCAACTTCCCCTTATAAAGGACAGCCAGGTGAACCACCGAGCCAAGAACTAGGTAGTTCATTGGGGGGGGTGGGATTTCCTGTGCACCTCAGACTTCACTGATATCTACATCAGCCCATGTCACTGGCACGGCAATCTTGAAGGCTCTTGCAACAAGGGTACCGGACCAGACATGAAAGGGGGACTTCTCACCACCTATGTGCTAGCGTAGAGATCTTAGTGAAGACCAAGATGCATCGGAGATTTTATTGGCTACAGAAAGGACATGGAATATTCAGGAGTTCAACAAAAAGTTCCTCTCATTTGAGCATGCTGTAAATTTTGCTAGCACAGATCCTTTAAAAAAGGGAAAAAATCTAAGAAATCCAAGTCAAACAGTTATGCCATGACATCTGAGTGTCCTGGTTTCCATGGGAAACCGTTAGCTACCACCCAAAAAAGGATATCTTGCTTAGCATAACGGCTAGGCAAAGCCAATTATCACCTGATATACCACACAAGCTTGCATTAAACAAAAATTAACCTCAAGCGTAGCCTTGGAAGCTGATGCAAAACACAAATGAAGACCATTTTATTTCCATTGCCCCCGCACCTAAACAACAATGTTTTTGTCAAGACCTTCCGCAAGGTCCAAGGAGAAGGGCGAGTGGGAGACAACGCATTCCGACAACTGAGCCCAATGCCTCCAGCTTGGTGTAGTCCTTGAACTCAATGGTGCACCTACAGAAAAGAAAAAGGAAAATAAGCAGATAGAGATTTCAGAAACAGCTGTGCGTTCTTCCTCCTGATCCATTTTTGATAAGCGCTACGATAAAAATCTATTGCACTTGGGACTATGCGCCATCATGTGACCTGTAGACCCTGTAACACATGCTCTTGTATGCTTTTGCCTTTCAGAAGCTCTATTTTTTCCTTTTTTCTTTTTGTTGGGGGGGGGGGAGACAGAGGGGCACAGGGGAGGTTGGGTTGTGGTGAGAACAATGGAAGGTGGAATAGTGAATAGGTTATTAAAGTTAGATTCCTTGCAATACATTTTTTCCGAGGAAAAGTGGACTGTACCACCACTTTTATAAAATAAACAGAGGTAGTACAATCGGGAGGAGAGGAGAGGTTCCTCTACCTTACTAAATAAAATCCAAAACAGACTTCTCGAAGTGCATGTAAGCCCCTGAAAGAACTTTCGCTAAGTTCTTTACTACTCATTTCCAACGATGGGTGGATACCCTCCTTCAGACCAACCTACACTGCAAACTGAGTGGGGAATTTTAGCAGAAGACTAACCATGTAGACTTTCCGGTGCAACTGAAGAAAATAAGCTGTAGAAAACAAGATGATGAGGCAGCTATAAGCATTATCCCATTAATTTAGGGTCTATAGATCTTAGTGAACGATCCAAAGATTTGGTAATGTTTTCTGACTGAATACCTACATGACATCAACCTACTAAAGGTTGATGCAAACTACCTCGTAACGATGCATTTCAAAAGGAGATATGTCAAAAGTCCGATAAGGCCAAATGTGGATAAGAAGTGTGGATCAGCCCTCACATTTTCCTAGCCAAAAAGGGCAAGAAGGAATATTGATATAGGGACTCCTGATCTTTTCTAGTGCAACAATGAGAAATGTTCCACCAAAACAGATGCCTCTTTAGGAAAGATGGTAGACACCCTCTCCCATAAAGGCTTACTAAGAGTAGAAGAGCTGTGCTAACCCTTCCCATGTTCAAAGAGTATGAAGTGTCCAGTAAAAAGAGGAACATGATTTGAAATGCTAAAGAATCATCAAACTCTTGCACCAATTTTCGTCAAAATACAAATAAGTGAACCTAGTATCGAGGCTAATGCTAGTAATCTCCTTGGTATTTCATATCTATAAACCTTTCATATCGGACAGATGGCCACCCATTTCCCCAAAGGTAGCAGGGGAGATGCACACTGTTCCCTATCTATTCATATTGACATTCCTTCCTTCGTGAATCATATCATGCACCCTCAATAGAGTAGCATTTCTAGTTATTGGCCTCTTTCATAACAAGTTCAGTCATTTAATTGGTTTCAAACCCCAACTTAACCTAATATGCAGTTAAGATGAGTCCTTACACTGCCGAAAGATAATTACCCTCCAACAGCCCTCTGCTTATGGCATACCTGTAAAAAAAACTCTGCTGGATTAATCCACCCTTGGTGAAATGAGCTCAAAGGAGTTTATCCTAAATCCTAATTGGCGGCACAACCCAACCTTTCCTTACAGTGACTTAGAAAGAAGATAAGCTTAAAAAAATTTGATGTAGATACACTTATCCGGAGAAAGAGATAATAAGGCTAAAGTGTTGTGAACTTCAAAATTTACACAGATTTTGTAGATGAGCTATGAAAACTGTATCCCTGATGTTTGTCCTCACTAACTTAGATTTGCCATGCTTTTTTTTGGGGGGCCAAGAAGAATGAGTACCATGAAAATCATTTGCTGAAAAAAAAAAACTAAAAATTGACACATAAAAATGATGAGAGAATTTATGATGTTACATGATGAACGTCAGCAGGCTCTGCTGGATACACTTTGACCTGGCATTTAGCTCCAGCAAATTACCACTCGTTGTATCCTACAATGTAATAGGCTCTCTTTTATGTCCACCTAAAAGATTTCCTGAGAATGGTCAACTGAAAGAGTGTGACAATCAGTTTTATTCTCTTAACTAAATATTACCGCTACAGTTATACATTGCACAGCAAATGGTGATCAGGTCAATCGCAATCTATTTCTACAGGATCATGTGTGGCCTTTGAATTATCGACTACTGTTTCCTAAGACGTGGCAAATCAAGGTTATATGTGAATACGAACGGCTTTATTTTCTTATCTTTCTTCCCCAAGGTCCACAGCTTATCCTAGTTTAAGAGAAGAAAATGCCGTATCCGCAGTGTGGGATCTCTATCCTCTGCTCGTCACCTCTTCATTCACACGGTATGCCTTCGGTAAGAAAACCAGGCATTAACATGCTATATCGTTCCCTACTTCATAGTTCATATGTATTTCATTCATAGTCCACAGGGAGGTTACACTTTATTCCTAAGGGTTTCCTCGTTTGTGATTATCACACAACAGAATAAAGAGGGAAACAAAAGTGTTTTTTTTTGTTTACTTAGACATGAGCATGGTGACGGAATGAGCCATTGCATTCTTCTCTCTTCCAGTGCCCAACTTGCTTGTTTCACTGTCACCTAACACTAGACTAGACCCCATTCAAATGGCTGTGAACTAAACAATAACATAACCCTTATGAGGACAAAGAAATCAATAAACTACAAAAGAAAGCAGTCATGGTTCCATGAATGACAAGAATAATAAAAGCTTCAAAAGGTCTGCAAAGAGGTTCAAATCATCAAAAGCCACCAGGAAGTTGATAGCTACATGGAACAGCAAACATCAAGTGGAGGAACAAAAGGGCAATGAGAAAGATATTACCTTTCATCGTCTATCTCCTAATCCGAGTCGTTGCTGACAACTCTGGCCCCAACACGGTCCAATCTGCTCACCGTCATGCTCGCCTTCAGGCCTCCCTCGGACAGGAACGCCTCCACCATCCTCTCACCGATCACCTTCCCCTTCTCCTCGCCGTCGATCACCGCCACAGCGGTCGGCCCCGCGCCGCTTATAGTGCACCCGAACGCCCCGGCCTCCAAGGCCGCCCTTTTCACCCCCGCCATGCCCGGTATCAGCGGCGCCCTCTTCGGCTCAACAATGACATCGGACGACAAAGCCGCCCCCAAAACCCTCACGTCGCCCTGAACCACTGCCGCGACCAGCGCCGCCGCCTGGCTGGAGTTGAAGATATGGTCCTTCATCTTCACATCGGCCGGAAGCGCCGCCCGCATCTTCTTGGTGGGCGCTTCGAAATCTGGGCTCACGAGCACGAAGAACAGGTCCCGGTCCGCCGGAAACTCCAGCCGGAGGATCTCGAGGGGGTCGTAGCTCCGGATCAGGACAAAGCCCCCCATGATCGCGGGTCCCACGTTGTCGGCGTGGTAGCCGCTCACCTTGGCCTCCGACACCAGGCAGGCGAGCACGAGCTCCGAGGGGGAGAGGTGCCCCCCGAAGAGCTCGTTCACGGCCACCGCCGCCGCGGCGGCGCTCGCGGCGCTGGACCCGAGGCCGCTCCCCAGGGGCAGCCCCTTGTGGAGGTGCAGCGAGACGCCGACCGACCGGACGGCGAGGCTCCGTATGACCTCGATGGCGGCGATCCCGGCGCAGTTCCAGAGGGGGTTGCGGCTGAGCTTGGCGGCGCCGGCGCCCCCGGAGATGGAGGAGATGGCGACGGAACCAGGGCGGACGGAGGGGTCGACGGAGGCGGTGACGTAGTCGCCGACCCCGTCTACGGCGCAGCCGAGGAAGTCGAAACCGGGGCCGAGGTTGGCGACGGTGGCGGGGGCAAAGGACTTGACGGAGGCGAACGCGGGGGAGGGGTCGGAGACGAGGCTCCGCGGGGGGGCGGCGGCGACCTGGGCGCCCTCGGAGGCGCACCGGACGGCGGCCAAGCGTGGCGGACCCTGGGGTGAGTGGCGGCGGTGGCGAGGGAGAGTGGACTGGGTTAAAGGGAGCCTGCAAGCCGTCGCCATTCTAGAGAGAGAGATGCGGAGACGGCAGTGTGGAAAGGTCAGCTCTTTTACGTTTGGACTTTGGACTTGGAGGCGGCTTTTTCCACCTCTATATATATATATATATATATATATGACACGCTCATGGAATCTTTCACGTGCACTCTGTACTCTCGTACTCTTGAAATTATCATGCATGGTTACATACTAAATAATATTATTTCAGTTATATCCCGTACCTGTGGTCAACAAAATATCCAAAGGGCTAACAAAATATTATGTTAAATATATAAAATAAAAGGTTTTAGAGGGTTATAAGAGATCGTAAGAGTATCTATGTCAATATCTTAATCATGTAAGAGGATTAAATGGAGATAAATTAGTCTTTTTTATTTCAATCAATTTAAAATTAAGTTGAACAAAGGACACGTGAAGACAGAAGTATAAACAATGAAACATAATTTATTATAAAAATATATTAGAATATAAAGAATATAAGGCTATAGATTAAAACATATAAGATTATATATATATATATATATGGAATTAAGGATTTTTATTTATAAACCATGGTTAGATAAAACCTTATAAATTTATCATTCCTACACTTTGTATTTATCGTACATATTATTACGAATAGTGGTATCATGCAAAAATATCATGGGGTAGGTGGGAGCTCCCACCTACACCCGGACCTTTCACCGTCTCTAGCGGTGATTTCCTTCGCCGGTCTTCTTCGGCGATTTCCTTTGTCGGTGTCGTCTCCGATGGAAAGTCGGGTGGGGGGAGCTCCCGCCGAGAACTCCCCCTCCCCTCTCTATCTCCTCCAGGTTTGTCCCAGCCCGCCCCCTTTCTTTTCTTTCCCCCGCCCCCCATCTTCTCCGTCGCCGGCCCCTCCCTCTCTCCCACCGAACCCCCCCATCCTCCCTTCATCCCCCCTTCTCCTCGTCGCTCCAGGGTCTTCTCCTCACCCTCCGTCACCCGCTGCCCTCCCTCGCCTCCCCCTCCCTATTCCACTCCCCCACCCCCCCTCACGTCGCACCCATCCAGTCATCCCCTTTCCCCATCGCCGTGCTCTCCCTCCCCCTTTAGTGTGTTTTGTTTCTCTCCATCCCCCCCATCCCCTCGCCCTCATCCCCCATCTCCCCCCACCCTCCTTCTCCCTCCCAGTTGGCCCCCTCCGGCCCCTCCCTCAGCTCCCAGCCATCCTCTCCCCGCCTCCCCTTTCTTCTGCCGACCCGTAGTTCCCCCACCCTCCTACTTTCGCCCCCACCCCCTTCACCCTCCACCTTCCCCTCACCCCTCGCTCCAAGAAGCCCTCCCACCTCTCCTTGTTCACTCTCCCCCCCCTTCTCCGCCACCTCCCCCTCTGGCCAGTCCCCCCCTCCGACCCCCCCCCCCCTTCCTAGATCCCCTTCGCATGCTCCTACTTGCCCCCCCCCCCCTCCGTCATCCCCCTCCACCTCCCCCACCTTCCTGCCGTTCCTCTCAACCTTTTGAAACATACCGTCTCTCCCCCACTCCATCCTTCTCTTCTGATCGGTACCCCCTCTCGACGATGGGTACTTCCTTGAGCACCCGACGAAGCACAGGCCAGATTCGTGATGTAGGTTGCGGGCTTTCATCCTCGATTTCAATAGGGCTCGGAGATACTGAGTATACCCCCACGCATCCTACGGGACGATGGCCACCGAGCATCCTTCTCATACCGCCATCAGATAGAGCGGTTCGACAACCTCGTGCTCCTCGAGAAAGGAACCCGTCACCTTCAACAACGGCGGCCTCTTCCTCGGCGCCTCCAGGAAGCCCTACCCACGCTGGGCGTTTGTGATCTCTACAGCTCCTATTTTTCCTCCTGTCTTTTCGTCGGGATGACGACGGTATGGGCCAGGCATGACAGCTCCTGTACGGTTCTCTGTCAAGGATGTCCATGTACTGTGATTATAGTATGCTATGAATGAAATATTATCTGTTTGTGTTTGTGTTTCAAAAAATATCATGCAAAAATATCACAGAATATGAGCAAAAAAGACCACTTAAAATAGTAAAAAAATCATTTATATTTTTGCACACTATTAAAGTTTGTAATGATGGTATGTAAATATAAATATAGAAATGATAAATTCATAATTTATTTTTTAATAATAATTTATATGCAAAGATCTCATTTAATTTAATTATCCCCTTCTCTATTATGTGCAATCCTATTATGATCAATATTATTTCAACTACATCGCTCGTGTTTCTAATATCGTTAGGCATTCCACATTAGGTCAATGATGTATAAGATCTCTAAAATATGTAAAAGTTATGCATGCATTTTCTTCTATAATTATCATTAATATTTGTGTTTAACTAAACAGACATTGCTCAGTGGAATAACTACAGGGTATTATTTTTTGATGCCACCTTGAACGCCCTCAGATGATCCCATTCCCGGACACAGAACTGTAGCATAAGATGGTGGGGTTATTGACAGTAGCGGCACAAAAATTTATGACCATTTTTTTTGCACATAAACTATTGTTACATATAAACTTATATATATATATATCATTCTTAAAAATATATTAACATATATATCATCAATATTTTAAAAATTTTACAAACATACGATCGTCTTAATCTCCATTATCACCCATCAATTTAACTATGATTAAGCCTAACTAGCTGACGCGTGAAAAATAAAAATATAAACGGTTATCTCTATCATAGTCTGAGTTATCGACAAAAAAAACTTATATAAAATCTTAAAACAAAGATAACACTCTAATAGGGGTGCATGAATAAATAATGAGACCTTAGGATTGAAATGCAAAGAGTGGTATCTTATTCCTCCCCTCTCCTCCATGGATTTCTCAAACCCTAACGGATGGTGATGACGTCGTTGGCCTGGCTCTGTCTGGCGGTGAAGTGGAGGGCGCTAGTAGGGAGTCGACGCCGCCGCCGCCGGCCAGACTCCACCCTCTTCCCCCTCCCACCCCTACTAGCCTGCGGCCCCCAGCCCTTGCCCCCCTCCCTCTCGCCAGCTACCCTCCGCCCCCTTCCCCCTCCCGTGGCCATTGGCTTGCCACCCCCAGCCCCCTGCGGCCCCTCCCCCCCGGCCTGCAGCACCCTACCCCTGCTGCCCCCTTCCCCCTCTTCCAGTTATCAACCTATGGCCCCCAACCCCTTACCCCCCCCATAGGCCTACAACACCCTTCTCCTACCGTCCCCTTCTTGCTCCCCTAGCCACTGGCCTACAGCCTGTAGCTCACTGTTGCCCCTTCGCCCCACCACCAGTCTTCAAGCCACTCCCCCTGCCGCCCCCTCCCCCAATCGTCTGCCTGTAGCCCCCCTCCCCTCATCCACTGGCCTACAACCCCCCTCCCCCTCACGCCCCTCCCCCCTACCATTGGTCTGCAGTCCCCTCCCCCCGTCATCGGCCTTCAACCCCCCCCTCTCTCTCTCAACGAAAGAGAGAAATATTTTGGTCATTTGACTGTCAATTAACGAGAATATTAAAACCTTTGAAGAATATTTGACATCTCGTCGGCGTAAGTTAACTCTAGTGATATATTTATATATTTTTTAAAATAGTGACGATATATACGCTAATACATGAATGATATATTTGTAAGTTCTACTGTATCAATGATTTCTGTGCCAAATTTTTTTTCTAAAAAAGAAACAGCACAAAAGTTAAAGCACAACGTACCAAATATCTAGCAGCCGTAAGTGTTATCGTGTCATAGGAGCAGCCCATTTAGTTGACCTTGGTCTTAGACTTATGTTGACTCATGCATGCAAGGTCCATTGACCTACGTGTTGGACTTCACCCCGAGGAGTGCATAAATAAATAATGAGACTTTAGGATTGAAATGCAAAGAGTGTTATCTTATTCCTTCCCTCTCCTCCACGAGTTTCCCAAACCCTAACGGATGGCGACGACGTCGTTGGCCTGGCTCTGTTTGGCGGTGAAGTGGAGGGCGCTAGTAGGGAGTCGGCGCCGTCGTCGTCGGCCAGACTCCACCCTCCTCCCCCTCCCACCCCTGCTAGCTTGCGGCCCCCAGCCCCTACCTCCTCCCTCCCGTCGGCTAGCCTCCGCCCCCTTCCCCCTCCCCCTCCCGTGGCCACTAGCTTGCCACCCCCAGCACCCTGCGGCCACTACCCCCCCCCCCCCCACCGGCCTGCAGCACCCTCCCCTTGTTGCCCCCTTCCCCCTCCCCCAGCTGTCGACCTACGGCCCCTAACCCCCTACGCCCCCCCCACCATAGGCCTGCAACACCCTCCTCATACCGTCCCCTTCCCGCTCCCCCAGGCACTGACCTGCAACCTATAGCCCCCTGTCACCCCTTCGCCCCACCACTAGTTTGCAAGCCGCTCCCCCTGTCGCCCCCTCCCCCAGTCGTCTGCCTGCAGCCCCCTCCCCTCATCCAATGGCTTACAACCCCCCTCCCCCTCACGCTGGTATGCAGCTCCCTCCCCACATCGTCGGCCTTCAACCTCTCTCTCTCTCTCTCTCTCTCACACACACACACACTAACATAATGAAAGAAAGAAATATTTTGGTCATTTGACTGTTAATTAATAAGAATATTGAAATCTTTCGAGAATATTTGAGGTCTCGTCAACGGAAGTTAGCTCTATTGATATATTTATATTTTTTAAAAACAGTGATGATATATATGTTAATACATGAATGATATATTTGTAATTTCTATTGTAACAATAGTTTCTGTGCCAAAAATTAAAAAAAAAAGAAACAGCACAAAAGTTAAAGCCCAACGTACCAAATATCTAGCAGACGAAAGTGTTTCGTCTTTAGACTTTGCTGACCACTCCATGTCATTGACCTACGTGTTGGACTTCACCGAGACCTCGAGGAGACCGTAAAACTCTATGGATAAAAGAGAAGGTTTCTTATGAGCTCCACGAAACTAAGAGTCAACGACAAATCTTAATAATCTTAAGAATAATTTATTTTAATCATCTAATCCAATCTTCTCTTTAGATTGTATCGAGATCGACATTTCTTCGCCAATTACAAGTCGTTTGGTACCTTAAGAATATTATAATTGCCATGATATATTATAATAAAATGACGTATTCCTTACGTTCGGAATGCTATAAATCACTCTACATTGTTTTTCTTTAAATATGGAGTGTCATAAATTGACGTGTTTTCAACTCAAAACCTTCACAAATTTTAAAATTAAAAACTTCATTTTTATAAATTTTAAAACCGACGATTTTGCACTCTGTTTTACATTGTTTCGTGATACTCCCAGCGACCTCACGTCAAGAATCTTCACAACTCAAAAGTCAGCGGATTCTCCTCTGATGTGATGGCAACGAAACCTGGGCGATCAAGTTTGCCGAATAACTCTGTTATTATAGATTATACGGTTAACTCAAATAAGATTTTAAAAGATAAATTCATGTGCAAGGTATAAATCCCATCTTTACCGTCTAATTGATTAAAAATATCAAAAGTTTACGTTCTGCACTCTTGAGCAAGGTTTGTCGGATTGAACCGTGCTGACGTACGGCCGAGGGGGAGGACGGTACGAGAGAAAGAGATGTGAGAGCGACGAGACAAGATACTCTAACATGGTTCGACGACAAGGTGGATGACAACGTCCGATGGGGTGGTCGACATCGTCCAACTAGAGGCTGAGTGAGGAAAGGGGTGGGGGGGAGAAGAAAGAGGGGGAAGGGGGTGGATGGAAGAAGAAAGGGGGAGAGAAGTGGAGGCCGCAGAGTAGAAGGTCGAGGGGGAGGGGTCTGAAGCAGGGTTAGCCGGTTAGGGAAGGAGACGAATGTTTATAAAAAAATCTCTATGGGCCTCTTTGATATAAGAATAAGTTAAGGAGAATATGTTAACACGGGTTAAGGTGTTCTAAAAAATAAAGAATATTACTTTGGCCTTATTCGGATTAACTTATTCTACCTTTTTGCTAGAATAGGTCTAACCCACCTTAACCCACCTTTTTGACCCTTAACCCACCTTTTTGGTGGAATATCTTATTTCTGCAACTAAAGAGGTTAGCGTGAATAAGGTCACCTTAATCCACTTTATTCTTCAATCAAAGAGGCCCTATAAAAATTAGTTCTTTGTCATCAGGGGTTTAATTTATTTCATTAAAAATTTTATTTTTTGAAAAAAATATTTATGATAAAATGTCGTACCGGATCGTACTACCAAAAAAATTTTAGCACAATTCAATCCGACGATTGATCGGACAAGCGTTCCCACAAAGTAGGTTCAAATTGGACCCGTCCATCCATAGAGTTGCAACCGGCCAGCATGCTGGGCCCATTATCATTTTTCTGCATAGCAAGTAATGCGAAAAGTAGAACTCTTTCCAACGATACGATATGATTTGATATTTTGTTATTTTTTTATAACTTTATTTTTAAAATTTTATGCATCGTAGACCAAAATAAGAAAAAATCGTATTACTACATCAGTTGTGATCCCATTTGTATTACATACTATCTGATGTTCCGTCCCAATCAAACGGCTCCCTCGAACCAATCTAACGGCTTGAAGGCGTCGTCGCCGTCTAAACCCAAACTCATATAACCTCTTAGGTCGAGTTTGATATAAGATTAATTTTAATCTAATTGGGATAAAAAGAATCCATTCTGAAGTGTATATCATCTTTGTCATATTATCTGGTAAATAAAATAAACCAAACAAGGACAAAGACAAATGATGTTAATTATTAAGATAACTCATTCCATACAACGTTGAGACATTGCAATATCGTCTCACCATTTGGCTTCATCTCCCTCCACACTCTCCTCCTTATCCTCTGGGGAGATCTGGAGGGCTAGATGTTCCAGGCGCTTCCAGTCTGTGTCCATCTCTTGTAGACATATTATCTCCTCTATTACGAGTAGAGGTTGTTGGGCTTTGGACAAAATTAGTGTTCAGGCTAGAGATCTCGCACGTTCAAGCTTCTGTCCTTGCTCACTGTGGCTATCATCCGAGGATCAAACATAAGACCCTAACGCCGACTACTGCCTTAACGTTGATGGAGCTTGCAAGGGAAACCCAAGTCCGTGCGGGGTGGTTGGAGGGTGCATCAGAGACCCTGCTGGGAATGTGATCTTGGCCTTCGCTCACTATTATGGCACCGGTAATAGTCTCATTGCCGAGGTCCGGGCTCTATGCGACGGGCTGTGATTGGCTTCCGATTATGGCACTTCCCTCTCCATTGTCCAGTCAGACTCGGCTGCTCTCATCCGGTCCATCAACGGCAACTCTTGTCCATCTCGGAACACCCTTAGATGGTGGCGGGATATTACGCGTATTCTCGGTGCAAAACAAGACCAACGCCATCCATGTCTCTAGAGAAGCAAACCGGGTTGCTGACTCGCTTGCTTCACATGCTTGTAATGTTGCGGCCCACACCCTCTTCCTTTCCGCCACCAATCTCTCCCACGCCTGCCACCAATCAAGGCAGTGCCACGTTGGATAAATGCTCCTTCGGCAGTATTAGATTGGTCTAGTCCGTTTGTACCTTCCGGGGTATGCCCCGCTGCATTCTGTGCCCCTCCTTTTAATTCAATAAAAAAAATCTCGCAATTTTGTCAAAAAATAAAAAATAAAATGTTGGGACAAATTATTTTTAAATTTAATCTTAAAAATAAGGATAAATTGAATTTACATCAGAAAGTTAATCTCGTACACTATTAACAAATTTTCCTATCCCCAATTTTCAAGTTCACGTTAACTCTTTTTTTTTTTAAGACGTCACAGAGACAAACAAGACTGGAGACTGGCGGGCCAAGTTGACAAGACGCTGGGTTCTCGGATCCGGTCAGAAGATGCTGAGATATATGGGGGAAGATGGTAGGTAGCGTTGTCACTAGGTCGGGTCGGCCCGACAAGTTCGCATGCCGGCTCAACCCGTTTTCTCTTTTTTTTCTCTCTTTAAAATTTAAAAATTAATTAGTTAAAATTATGATATTTTACTTAATTATAAAATTAAAAACTCTCTTTTTTAAATAAATCAAATAATTAATATCAAAATTTTAATTAATTTAGTAAGATTATAAGATTTATATTATTAATTTTATTTTTATTTAAATATTCAAATCGAATCATATTTTAATCGGGTTTTATATTTTTTTTATTAGTGTCGACTCCAGTTTAATACGACCCGATATAATTCGGATCCAGATCAAATTTAAAATTTAGGGATTTTTACATATTAGTCCCTATAAATTTAGTGAATTATCGATAAGTCCCTCGAATCTGACTATTATTTTAATAACCCCTATAATCTTCGTCGTTACACATCTAAGTCCCTTCCGTTTATTCCGTCTTTCCAAAGTTAACTAAACTATAGTTAACTTATACTCAGAGAAAGTAAAATACCGAATTACCCCTAGTTAAGTGTGACTCAGTGAGTGTGTGTGTGTGTGAGAGAGAGAGAGAGAGCACTATAGGGGTGGGCTGGATGGGGGGCGTCGGAGGCGTCGCCGTCTCCTGCTCGGACGGTGATAGAGGGAGGGAGGGGGAGGGAGAGAGAGGGAGGAAACAGGATGATGCTCGTACGCCGTCTTCTGTTCGGACGGTGACATGCGCCCTCCAAGGTAGCCTACGGACGCTCCCGAGCGCCCCGGCGGGCCGCACGTCCCTTAGCCTGAGACGAAGAGGGCGGAGGAGCGGCAGGAGGATGCCCAGAGCCGGGTGCGCCACGGGTAGAGGGATGATGTGGACGTATAAAATTGCACGTCCATATGTCCCGCTGAGCCCCGCATTAATGTCAAAGTCAAAGGAAGAAGACCCGGAGAGACTGGCCATCCAGGGCTCCGGGAAGATACTACCGCCCGGTAAATCCCCGCATTCGCACGGGCGCATTAAGAGATCGAGAAGTCACAGGATGTCCTCCTGAACTAACACACTGCTATGGACCCACCCTCGGGCCCCTAACAGTGAAGAGATATCCCAAAGAATGCACAGCTTCAAGTTCCCGAAGCAAAAGCAAAGGTCCCTGTCAAAACGGCACCTTTGGTGCCTCCAGCGGCACGGGCCTTCAGCCCTTCAGCGGCACGGCCCTTCAGCGGCACGGCCATTTGGCCCTTCAGCGGCACGCTTCATTCAGGGTTTATGTTGCACACCAAGTCTATACAGCCGTCAGCCCAAGTCTGTACGTTGGCTGATTGCACAAACGAAGTCTATATATCTGAGCTCCAAGTCTGTACATTGGCTGGCTGCTTCAAACGAAGTCTATACATCTGAGCTCCAAGTCTGTACATTGGCTGGCAGCTTCAAATGCAAAGTCTATACATCCAAGCTCTAAGTCTGTACATTGGCTGGCTGCTTCGAACGCAAAGTCCATACATTCAAAACGCAAAGTCTATACATTCCTTTATGTTGGGCTCGTGCATCAATTTACCAAGTCTGATCGCCAGCGGCACGGCCTCAAGCTTCCCAGCGGTACGGGCGTCCTGCCGTCAACGCCCAACGCCCTTTCTCCTGCGGCACAGCGTTAAAGTCTATACAGAGTTCATGCAAACGCGAAGTCTGTACACTAATGTGGAAAGTCTGTACAGAGTTCATCCATGCATACGCAAAGTCTATACACTAACGTGGCAAGTCTGTACAGAGTTCATGCAAACGCAAAGTCTATACACTCATGTGGCAAGTCTGTACATAGTCCATGCCCACGAAGTCTATACACTCATGTGGCAAGTCTGTACAGAGTTCATCCATGCGTACGCAAAGTCTATACACTCATGTGGCAAGTCTGTATAGAGTTCATGCAGACGCAAAGTCTATACACTCATGTGGAAAGTCTGTACAGAGTCCATGCCCACGAAGTCTATACACTCATTTACCAAGTCTGACCGTCAGCGGCACGGCCTCAAGCTTCCCAGCGGCATGGGCGTTCTGCCCTCAACGCCCGCACCTCTTCCCCAGCGGCACAGCGCTGAAAGCCTCATGACGGCACGCACCGACAGAAGATACAACGGTCAATAGGCAGACCCATTGGCGCGTAGTCCAGCCACTTCAAAGCCAGCTAGCGCCTGTCTCTGTGTCACCTTTTGGCTGGAGGAGGGGCGATCTTCGCCTGACGAGGAAGATACCGAAGTCAACCTCGGATGGTAGTGCCATCATGAGGCTCCCCCGTCAACCGTCCACGTATAAAAAGGCCCTCCACAGATAGAAAAGAGGGAGGATCTTCGAAGAGAGGATCTGCGTGCGAAGAAACCCGTTCGAGGAGAGCTCCAGAGAAGAAGAAGGTAGAGGAGAAGAAGGAGAGGAAGAGAGAGTGTATGCTGTAAGGTGGAGAGGGAAGGGTGGCGGTGAAGGGAGCGACCACCCTTCCTCATCCTGTCCCTCTCCCCCCGAGTCTTTTCTTTTTTCTCCTGATGTTTTCTTGTTTGCTTGGATGTACTGGGCTACATTTGGTCTTTCGGCCATGGCCTTTGCCATTTTGAGTTTCTCATGAATAAAACTCCGTCTGATCTTGCCTTCGTTTGATATATTTGTAGTTTTCTTCTTCTTGCTAGTTCATGAGTTTGGCGTCTGTCTCCGGTTCCCCAACTCCTTGCTTGATCTCCCCTCCCATGGCATGGGTCTACGTGATTGAGAGGTTTAGCCCTTGGCTTGATGAGGCAAGGCTAACCTCTCCATCTTCTTGGTGACACTCTGCATTGCAATCCCTTTCTCTCTACCCTCGTTTGCAGCTCGTCGAAGTTTTGTGGACCTCTACTTGGTGTATTGCCCACCCACTGGCTAGAAGACTCCTCAGCCTTTCTTTCAAGGTCCATAGCACCCTGCACCCATTCCAGTCTCCCAGTCGTCCAACCACTCAGGCCCCCAGCGGCACGCCTCTCCCATTCGGCCGTTTGGCGGTACAGCCTCCCTTGAGTTTGCCTGGCGGCACACTCTCCTTAGGGCCATTCAGCGGTGCACCCTCTCTCTTCTTGTCAGGGGTACACCTCCCTTCCTTGGCCGCCCAGCGGCACACCCTTGGACTGTCAGCCTGACACCCCTTGGCAATCACCTCCCCGGTGTACTCATAGTTTGCATCAGTCTACTGGTTCCTCGTTCGATGTTTTCTCCGAGTTTTCCAAAGTTTCCCTAAAGGCGGCTGCTCAGGCACCCCCCTCAGCTGTTGGTTCATGCCACCCCCGTGGGCATGTTCCTTGTTATTCCCTTACCTCCCGGGTCAAGGAGAGGTGCTGCCGAATTTTCGCCAGGAATAACAATAAATTTAAAAGATGAAAAGAAGCAGCAAATAGGTGGACTGAGTAACAGTAAAAACACTCTAATCAACTAAAAGAACTATGCAAGGCTTCAAGAACCGAACCGAACAAGACTCCAAGCACTGCATTGCTAAATACGACTTGGGACTCAATCTCATGACAAGAAAATGAAAGCTTAACCATCCAAGATGCTTCATCATGAACTGAACAAGGAACCCTCTCTTGAGTCCTGGCCCACCCCTTCAGCGGCACACTCTGCTTGGTTTCGTTTGCCACTTCTCCCAGCGGTACACTCTCCTTTACCTTCAGCAGCACACCTCCTCTATCCTTCAGCGGTACGCTCTCCATTCTCCCAGCGGTACACTCCCCCTACCCGTCTGAACTCCACTCCATTTGTCTTGACCCAGCACCCTTACCCTTCAACCTTCCAGCGGTACACCCTGGCCTACCTCCTCCAGCGGTGCGCCCTAACCTTCTATTCTCCAGCGGTACGCTCTCCTTTAGCCCTCTAGCGGTGCACTCCCCTAGTTCCATTCCCAGCGGTACGCCCCCCTTGCTGTCTGAGCGGTACGCACCCTCCCAGTGCTCCATCAAGTCTATAAATCGCTGCATACACTAAGTCTACACATCCGTTAGCTTTGTCTCATCCACGCTAAGTCTATACACTCCTTGTGGCTTGTTCGTGCATCATTCCATCAAGTCTATACATCGTCGCATGCACTGAGTCTATATGTCCGTTAGCCGTGCCTCATCCACGCTAAGTCTATACATTCCTTGTGGCTTGTTCATGCATCATTTCATCAAGTCTATACATCGCTGCATGTACTGAGTCTATACATCCGTTAGCCGTGCCTCGCCCACGCAAAGTCTGTACAGTCCTCATGGCTTGTTCACGCATCATCTCCTCCAGCCCTTTCAGCGGTACGCCCATCTTCAATCTTCAACGGCACCCTCTTAAATTCCTCAGCGGTACACCCTTCTTTACCCTTTGAACCGCATGCATCATTCATATCTCAGTGGTACACCCTAGTCTCCATCATCTCCCCAACGAATACACATATGTATGTAATAAAAGGGGATGGGGCTATATGATAAAAGGAACGATGAATAGTAATAATAATAATGAGACAAAAGGGGTGGTCCCAACCAAGATAACAAAAAGGGAAAATAATAACAAGGGGGGGGGGGGTAGTAACAAACATGAGAAGAATTCACGGTCATTGGGTGATAAAAGGTAATCAACAAAGAAAGGGTAGTGTCAATAAATAAATGATAATAAGAAGCGTCGACAATCATCGTGAATACGATAATATGGCAACAGTCTCTCCTTCCTGGATTCCGAACCCGTGGATATTAATGATGCTCCTGTGAGCAAGAAGTCACTCTCGGGAGTTCTCTCTCTTGTCGTGGTGACCGCCCGGCCTTACCTCGGGCCGATAATTCATCAGGGTCCCCTCCCTCGTCGGGATCTGATTTGCCTCCCTATATTAAAATTGCCGTCCCTCGGCAGACATTTGTACGGATTCGTCCCCCCGGGTTATCGTCTCATTTTCCGTGTGAACTTGTGCCCAAACATAGAATGGTCCATCAGCGACCGACATGACCCGAACATTCATGCCCCCACCTCGGGCTCACCGTATAACCCGACGGGTGTTTCCTTCCTGCGTTAATTAGTATTTCTTTCGACCGTGGAGCCCTTATTTCTGGCAATTAATCAAGGGTATTCCCCTCTCCGAGGGGATGTAAATGACGTTGTGACCTTTATGGCACAACGTGTCTCAGTCCCGACCCGAACCACACAATCGTCTGATTAGTCAGATCGAGCGCACAATAGATCGTCACTTTATGACTGGCACGCCCACGCACCTAAATAAGCGAACGACATGATGAGCGAAAATAAGTGCGTCCACAAGTCTGGCACGCCCGGTGGGACATAGATCTCCCTTCATCTTTTTGCCGGAACCAAGGGCTCCACGGCCCCCTTCTTGTAATACTGATTCCCTAATTTGCGAATGCAGGTTGCGTTACGGACGTCCCGATGGCACTCACTTTCGGCCACCAACCCGTCGAGAGTCACGTGCGGAACGGCTACATGGCCGTCCCTCTCACCTTCGGGAGCTTCCCTCCCTCGGTTGGCTTCCCCAACTTTTTGGGAGTGGCCTTCGCGCACCTGTTGGACGTGGAAGCGTCTGATGGGATCAAGAACAATGCCTCCATCCAGGGGGCCACCAAAGCTGCTACCGGCCGACCAATGGCCGAATCTCCCAAGGCTGCCCCTGTGAAGACATTGGGCTGCAACATGCACCATGTGCACGAAACTGTCGGCCCATCTCGCCCAGGCTCGGCTTCCCATCAGAGAAGGCTCCGGAGGAGCCATGCAACCACATCACCCCGAGGCCGGGTCTCCAGCACCGGCAAGTCTACTGTCGTCGGAACGTTCCGGGTGCATCTTTCCGGGCGTCGCTCCGAAGTGATCCCAGATCGCATCATACCCGCCGTTCCAGTGCGTAACTCCTTCCAGCCACTAGGGAAGATGAAGGGCAGGATGACGTCCGCAGCTCCGGCCGCAGTCCCACAGCACCAACCGGCCCCTAGGCCGACCAAGGGCAAGAAGATATGGGTTCCCAAGGCAGCCCGGGTTACTTCACCATCCCAGGCGGGACCCAGCACCTTTCACCCGGCAGGGCTCAACAAGTAGACCGGGCCAAGACATCGGCCCCCGTCTATCAGCCAGCATCGGCCGCACTGGCCCCACCAGAGAACACCCACCGTCGACACCGTCGACGTCACTACCAGGCTGCCCGTGTGGAGCCTGCAGCCTACATGCCTGTTACCGTCAATAGGGCCACACCACCGACTTCTCCTCCAGATCAAGACTGGGAAGGAGTGGAGCAGGCCATGAGAAACTATCTGCGGGGCCCGGGGAGCACTCCCCTGGGTCGTCAGAGATTGCTGGGGGTAGTGGCCTCGGCATTTGAAGAAGAAGAAACCCAACCCGTGCCTAGTGCCGAGTCGAGGAACTGCTCTGAGGAGCGCTATCAGTCCCCGCCGAAGGAAGAGGTGAGGCCGCGGGGGTCGGTCTTTGACAGATTGGTCTTTCCAGGCAGGCCGTCAAGAAGAGCAACAAGAAAAGGCAGAGACCTGAGGGTCTACACTTGCAATATGGCAGGAGTGTTCGGCCGGTACGGGGCCTTACCGACCGAGCCCGAGGAAATGGCCAGACTTGTGGCAAGGCGAGGACCTCTCACCAGAAGAGGGAAGGCAGCAACCGAAAAGACACAAGCTCACACTGAAGGAACTGACTACGGGGAGTCGTCGACGGCCCTGGCCGCCAATGTCATTACTGAAGGCACCACGGGAGGACCATCCACTTCGTCCGAAGAGGCGCCAGCCGAAGAAAGAGGGGGCACCCCTAGCCTCTCAATGAGCGACCCCGCTGTATTACTTATGATGCAGCAATATCAAAGAGAGATCGAGTTGCTGAGAAAGTAGTTGACTGACAGAGCTGCTCAACCCTCAACATCTGGGCAGATCGAAGCACTACCAGAGACCCCTGGGGGTAACGGTCAGGCCTCGGAAGCTTCTCTACAGGCGACGGTGTCTCCACTGATCCCCGGCTACGCCGGGGGCATACCCCTACACCAGCCACAGCACACAACTCCGGCCCCGCCGCCGAACCTACCATTCCAGGGATCCACCATTGCGCCTCAGGCGACAGTGTTAACAATGCCACTGGCGCAACCGGCTCATTTTTACCCAAACCCAGTGGACCCGGCGACGGTGAACAAACTTATGTTGGAACAGATGATAGACATGAAGCTGGCAGAAAGGGGCGATGGTGATTGCACGCCCTTTGATGTGTATCGGGTACCTTATCCGACACACTATGCTGTAAGGAGGCTCCCGGCCGGCATCACCAAACCGCCGAAATTTGAAAAGTTTAATGGGCAAGGGTCTCCCAGGGAGCACATCACCTACTATGTGAATGTTATGGGGGATTTAGCGGCAGATGAAGCATATCTCCTCAAATTCTTTGGCTCAACACTTACCGGGGTTGCTTTCGAATGGTACTCAAGCCTGCCCGCCGGGTCCATTATAGACTGGCCCGATATGCAGAAGAAATTTAAAGAAAGGTTCTACATAGCTGAACGGGAGGTCACCGTGGCAAAACTCTACGCCACGAGGCAAAGAAGTGATGAGTCGGCACTCGACTATATAAAGAGGTGGAGGAACCTCAGCATGAGATGCAGGCGTCCCCCGCATCAGGAGGACGCGGTGCAAATTTGTAAACAGAACCTGAAGAAAGAAATTCTTGAGAGAATGATCGGTGCAGAAATAAAGTCATTTGACCGCTTAAACAATATAATGGTGGAGATCGAGGCATTCCTTGCTCGATACTCTTCCACTCCAACTGCATCAAGTCAAAGGGCCAGACAAGCCAAGAAGAAGCCGATGCCGCCAAAAGTCCACACATTGGACTTTCAAGCTTTTGAGAAACAGACGGAGAAGGCCAAGGAGATGGCCAACCCACCTCCAGCCAGGGCTACTGAACGGCGGGAAGGTCCTTCCCTGCGGGAGAAAATGAGGAACAAGTTGTATTCTTTTCCTCGAGATAAGTCCCGGATCTTGTTTGAATGGGCCACCAGGTACAATAAAATTACATTGCCAGAACCAAAGAGGCCTGGCGACATAAAAAGAAAGGATGATCCTCGTTTCTGCCCGTACCACCAGATGTTGGGGCATACTATCGAGGAGTGTTATATCTTCAAGGATGTCATTGAATCCTTGATTAAGAAGGGAGAGCTAGACATGGGGGAGCACAAGGTGGACCCTCCGCAGCCGCATGAGATGCCAAACCTCGGCACTTCTGTTAACATGATCTCTCTTTACCAGCAGCTGCCTGAGGAATGGGCAGAGGCCAGTACAACTGCAACATATGAAGCCTTTGTCATGGCACCAGCTCAAGACCAAGGAGGTTGGCAGGCTGCGCCGACGAGGAATAGAAGAAGAAGGCAAGCCCCCCGGCCCACGCCGGAGGTTCATGTAAGGGGTGTCACACCTCGACCAGTCCCACCACCAGTGACGCCTGTTTGGCATGATACAGCCCCCCGGCTAGTCATGAGACGCTTCACTAACAACAAGAAGAAGCATACCCCGATGCAGGTGCACAAAGAGACCAGTCCCGCAGTGGAAAGACTCCAGGCCATTATTGATGGGCTTGAAGATTATGAGCAGCCCGAAATCCGGCCTGTAGAGCTGAAGGAATATGTCCCTGGAGGGAGTTCGAATCACTCGAACTGGCTCTAGAAGCAGAAGTCGAGGTAAAGGAAGAGCCCCTCTTGTGGGGTGAGCCTCCCCAAGGCCAGTTGCCAGCCACTGAAGAAAAGAGAAAAAGAAGAAGAAAAGGCCCAGAAACAAGAAGAAGAGCGGGGTCGTTCTCTCCTGCAACACCCTGTCGGCGTTCTTTGACACTGCCCTCTCTCTGGGGAGGAAGAGCAAGAGACACCCATTAGCCATCAGAAGTGAACCAGGCTGAAGCATCCACCTCCCAGCATGCCACCAGGTCGGGAAGAAATGGGGACGCCCTCCTCAGGCCAACCATAACATCCTACTCAGGGGAGAACAGCCATATCATATCCCTGAACCTAGGATCCAAGGCATGGAGATTCCCCCTCCCTCGGGTCTCTACCCCGGAGAGCCGGTCGGCCAGAACATCCCCTCATTTATTGAGTTTCTCACGACTCAAGGGGGAAGGCAGTCATGCCCCCGAGAGTCTCGACAGGTCAAAGAGCAAGTAGCCTCTCGGCCCCACTCGTGGCAAGTCCTCCTCTGTCAAGGGAAGAGACTGGCAACATCCCGAACCTTACCGAGTTCATGCAAGAGATGGCAGAAACCCAACAGGCCCCGCAAGCCCAAGTAATACCTGACCCGGCGGAGGAAGCGCCCCCTGAGCCGGCTCCCCAGGCCCAGACTGGGGGCAGGCGTAGCAGAGCCGAAGAGATGAAGTTGCTCGAGGTCCGAGCCGACAACAGAATAGTCAAGCACTTGAAGAAGATCCCAGCCAGGTTTACCGTCTGGGAGATTCTATCTCTAGATGAAGAGACACGGCGGGCCGTCATCACGACACTCCAGACGCCAGCTTATGTGGAAGCTTACCTTACAGAAATGTCACCCGAGGTAGCTGTGGCTTTTACAGAAGAAGATATGCTCCTGCCTACCACAACATGCCACTCTACATGAAGGGGCAACTGAATGGGCACCCCATCAATAGGGTATTGATTGACCCTGGGGCGGTAGTGAACATACTCCCCTACCGAGTATACCAGAAGCATTACTTCGATGTGCACTTGATCGATGTCAAGAATGTCAAGATCACCGGCTTCAACCAGAAGTGTGAGGTCCCCATGGGGATTGCGGAGTTTAGCCTCTCTCTCGGTGATTTCACGACTAAGGTCCAATTTCATGTGATTAACTCTGGTACCTCCTACAAAGCATTACTCGGTCGGCCTTGGCTGCACCAGAACAGGGTCGTGCCGTCTACTCTGCATCAATGCATCAAGTACCCTGGCGACGGGAAGGAGGAGAGAATCTTTGCTGACCTCCACCCTTTTGAGGTGTTCGAGTGCCATCTCTCAGATGCCAACCTGTATCTAGAAAAGCTGAAGCAAACTCCCCAAGTCACCCTGGACAAGGGAAAGAAGAAGGCGGAGCCGGACAGTTGGTTCCCTCCACCGCTGCCGGGCTATGTGGCTCCCCGTCAAGTGTCATTTGTTTCTTGGACAGAAGGAGTATTCAAAGCAGCTCCCCTTTCCATCTACCCTGCACCGAGATTGCCACCTCTCGAAGACTTGCTGGAGGACATCAGGGTCCACTTGGGATCGTCAAGCCTCTCGCAGAAGTTGACTGCCAGGCGGTTGAACCATTGAAGACCTTTGAAGTGCCTAACCCCGGGGGACGGCCTACTATTTTCTATGTGGCTGATGAGCACCCTGTCAAAGGGGACGATGATTGTAAACTCCCCGATGAACTGCATGACCCATTCATCCCGATCACGGGGCTGCCTGACATAACCGGCCGAGTAGTCAGAATGACCAAAAAACAAGGGATCCGCTTTCGCCAGCTCTCCAGTCGGAAGGATATGTTCAGAAAAATGTGGAACCCGCCAAACCTGGACCGGAGATTGCTGCAAATCACCCGGCACCCAGGATTAGGGTTTGCACTGGAAGATTCCTACGAAGCCGACGCCATATCAGTCTCGGTTTCGGATAGTGACAGCCTCGCAGGTGCCGCAGGCCCGGGAGGGGTCGAAGGTCGCCAACACCTTAAGCCTTCAGCTAATGAAGAGTAGGATGAAGAGGTATTCCTATGGAATCCACCTCCCTGCAGGAATAAGGGGAAGGCCCCGTCCTCCTCTGGAGGACCAATCCCGAATGACCACAGCAGCAGTACGCCATTGCCTTCATCTGATACTGATCCAAAGGAAGGGGAAGCGGGCCGAGCCCCGGACCTCACTCGGTGCGACTCTACCCTACTCGCCCTGTACTATCGACAGCAACGGGAGATCGAAATACTGAAGGTTCGCTTGGCCGAAATGACTGTACTCATCAGAGGCATCCTCCGCCAACAAAGCATCGGCGCGCACCGGTCCCGGAACACCGTCCCGAATGCCCCCGGGCACCTGAAAGGGGAGGCTAGGGACGTAGCTGCTTCCCCGGTCAGGCGATCGACCGAGCGAAGCCCTACGCTGCGTGAAAAGATGCAAAGGCCCTACTCTTTCCCGAGGAATAAAACCCGAGGAATTTTTGAGTGGGCCTGCTACTATGGCAAGGTCTCCCTCCCAAGGTCGAAGAGGCCGCAAGATGCTCGCAAAAGCGGTGACCCCTCGTTCTGCCCCTATCACCAAATACTGGGCCACTCCATCGAAGACTGCTACGTCTTCAAGGACATTGCTCAAGATCTGATTGAGAAAGATGAGCTCAGAATGGGAGATTATGTGGTGGCTCCGCCACGCCCCCATGTCATGGGCGGCCACGAAAGAAGTGTCTATATGGTGTCGATCCAGCATCAGACTTTTGAAGATGCAGCCGAGAACGGGCAACCTCGGCCGCTGGCAGAGAACCAGCCCATGGTGCAACAATCCATCACTTCGCCCCAGTTGGAGTCGTCTATGATGACTACTAAGAAGACCCCGAAGAAATTCTTCACTTCTCCGTACAGGAGGACCCCTCGGAGCCGCAGCCCGCCAGCCTGGAACGGGGAGATACCAGCAGAGCCTCATCGCCCAACGAGGCGAAGCAGGATGACATCTATGGTGTCCTTGAAGCAGAAGACGGTGAATATCAAGATTTCGTCGACTTATTACCAGCACCGCCAGAAATTGAAGATGGCGGTTTGGCCACAGTAGATGAACTTATCAAAATTAACCTGGGCACGGAAGGCAACCCCAGGCCGACCTTTCTAAGTGCCCTTCTTCCTCTACAGGAGAGGGAACAGTATATCAAGTTGTTGCAAGAGTTCCGAGACTGTTTTGCCTGGAACTATAATGAGATGTTCGGCCTGAGTCCTGGTGTGACTCAACATGTTCTTGCCATCGACCCCAAGGTTGAGCCAGTGAAGCAGTCTCCCCGGCGCATGAGACCGGAGCTGATAAACCAGATTTGCAAGGAAGTCGACAAGCTCATAAATGTCGACTTTGTAGCTGAGAATCAGTATACTACCTGGTTGGCCAACATTGTGCCAGTGAAGAAGAAGAACGGGCAAATCAGGATCTGCGAGGACTTCCGCGACCTGAATAAAGCATGCCCAAAAGATGACTTCCCGATGCCCATCACTGAAGTCATGATTGACGCAACCACTGGCCACGAGGCCTTGTCCTTCATGGACGGATCGTCCGGCTATAACCAAATCTGGATAGCCGAGCACGACCGAATTCATACGGCCTTCCGGTCGCCCAAAGGAATATTCCACTACAAAAGAATGCCCTTCGGCCTCAAAAACACAGGCGCCACCTACCAGCGGGCGATGACCAAAATATTCGATGAGCTGCTATACGACAAAGTCGAGTGCTACATTGACGACTTGGTCGTCAAGACAAAGAAAAAGGAAGATCACCTAAAGGACCTCAGAGTCATCTTCGAGAGGCTCCGGCAGTATGAGCTGAAAATGAACCCGATGAAGTGTGCCTTCGGCGTCTCCAGCGGGAAATTCCTCGGCTTCATTGTCCGATATAGAGGGATCGAGATCGACCCTTTCAAAATAAAAGCCATCCAGGAGCTGTCCCCTCCGAAGGATCTGGGAGAGCTAAGATCCCTGCAGGGCCGGCTAGCCTACATCCGAAGATTTATTTCCAATTTGTCGAGGCGCTGTCAGCCATTCCACAGATTGATGATGAAGAATGCACCTTTTAACTGGAACCAGGAATGCCAGAAGGCCTTCGATCAGCTAAAGGACTACTTAAGGACCCCGCATGTGCTGGGGGCACTTGTTAAGGGGAGGTCGCTTATTCTATACATAGCCACCACCGAATGCTCCCTGGGGGCAATGCTCGCTCAGAACAATGATGAGTGGAAGGAGCATGCCCTCTATTATCTCAGCCGGAGGCTAGTGGGGGCAGAAGCAAAATACACCCCGATCGAGAAGGTCTGTCTTGCCCTAGTCTTCGCAGTCAAGAAGCTGAGGCATTACATGCTCTCCCATGAAGTGAGCCTGATCTCCAAGGCCGATCCAGTTAAACACATTCTCTCCCAGCCAGTCCTGAAGGGACGTCTCGGCAAGTGGGCCGTGCTGCTAATGGAATTTGATATCACCTACGTGCCGCAGAAGGCCGTTAAAGGTCAAGCCGTGGCCGAATTCTTTGTAGCACATCCTGTGCCCGAAGATTCCCCATTGGCTACAGAGTTGCCCAAAGATGAAACACTGGAGGTGGACCAAGTCCAACAGATCGCTTGGCAGCTGCACTTCGATGGAGCTTCGAGAACAGAAACGGCCCCGTCCGGACATACAAAAGTACGGGCAGGGGTCGACATCGTCCTCAAATCCCCCGAGGGAGAAGTATTGCATACATCTTGCTCTATCAATAAACCTTGCACAAATAATGAGGCGGAGTATGAAGCTCTGATTATTGGTCTCCAAGTTGCGTTGCAGATGGAGATTAGAATGCTGCAAGTGTTTGGCGATTCGTTACTAGTCGTCAAGCAAGTCCAGGGGCAGTTTGATGTCCAAAAACCTGAGCTGCTGCCTTACCATGCTAAAGCAAAGCGGCTCATGGAACAATTCTACCTTATTGAGATAGGCCATGTTGCTCGGGGAGAAAATGCACAAGCCGACGCACTGGCAAAACTGGCAAGCTCATTAGCAGTCCCGCCTGATGGATCTCTTAGCATTCGGGTGGTGAATCAGCGCCATGTGCCTAGCATGATAGAAGAGCCAGAAGAAGAAGAAATGGAGGTCGCTACAGCAGAAGCCGTCGGCCTACCTGATTGGAGGGATTCCCTCATGTAGTGGTTTAAATACCAGCAATTGCCCAAGCAGAGAGAAGAAAAGATCAGGCTGATCAGAACAAAGGACTCTTACGAGGTCCGGAATGGGATCCTATTCCGAATTATGGCAGACGCCAAACGGAAAGTACTCCTGCGGTGCCTATCCACGGAAGAAGCTTGGAGGGTCATGAAAGAAGTCCACGCCGGAATAGCAGGTGCACACCAGGCGGGACCAAAGATGAAAATTGAAATAAAGAAGCTTGGTTACTACTGGCCAACCATGTTTGATGACTATTGCAAGTACGCCAAGTCTTGCCAGAAATGTCAAGAGCATGCCACAGTACCCAGGAGGCCGCCTGTGCCGCTACATCCGACGTTGCCCAGCTGGCCGTTCGCCCAGTGGGGAACAGATGTCATGGGCCCACTATCCGCGTCATCCGCCGGGTGCAAATACATTTTGGCGGCAACTGATTACTTCTCCCGTTGGGCGGAAGCCGTTGCTTTGAGAGAAGTGACTGGGGAAATCGTCGCCAGATTCGTCTGGCGCAATATTATATTCTGGCTTGGCACGCCAAATCGAATCATCTCAGACAATGGAAGTCACTTCCGCAACCAGAAAGTCTACCGGCTGGCCGAGAAGTACAAGATCGACTGGAGGACATCAACCCCCTACAACCCACAAGCCAATGGTTTGACTGAAGCTTTCAACAAGACTCTTTGTACTCTCCTGTCCAAAATTGTTAATTCTAACAAGAGAGACTGGGAAGAGAAAATGTATGAGGCCCTGTGGGCATATCGAACTGTATACAAAACTCCGACGAGTTGTTCACCATTCTCTTTAGTATATGGCTCATAGGCACTCGTCCCCATTGAGCTGGAAATACCCTCCCTTCGGGTCGCAATCCAACACGGGTTAGTCCAGGAAGAGCAAACAAATGTCGAGCGAAGGCTCGAAGAGCTCTCCGACCTAGAAGGGAAGCGGCTTCAAGTCCAGCAGAACATCCAGATCTATCAAGCCCGAATAGCTCGCGCCTTCGACAAGCTTGTCAAAGAGCGCGAATTCAAGAAGGGTGACCTCGTTATGGTCAAAAGGAGGGAAGTCATGGCTTCCAACCCCAAGGGTAAGATGAATGAAAATTGGCTTGGACCCTATGTAATCCAAAAGGTTTATGAAGGTGGGGCATATGTAATAGTCGATCATAGGGGGGAGGTCCAGTTTCCACCCCTTAATGGTAGGCATCTAAGGTTGTATCACGCTCCAATTCCTCCATTCAATGAATAATACATTTTCCCGCCCCACGGCGGGCGAATTTGCTTTCAATTACTTGAATGGTTTACTTGCCGCCTGTTACGAACCACAAGAGAAGCGACCAAAGGGAACACGCGCATACCAAAAAAGGAAAGAAGAAAAAAAAAGGGAAAGGAAGAAGAAGAGAAGAAGAGGGAAGAGAAAAAAAAGGGAGAAAGAAAAAGAAAATAAAAAGAAAAGAAAAGGAAAAGAAAAGAGGAAAAGAAAGACAAAAAGGGAAAAGAAAGAGAAAGAAAAAGAAAAAAAAGAAAAAAGGAGGAAAGAAAAGAAAAAAAGGGGAAAGAAAAAAAGAAGAAAGAAAAGGGGAGGGGGAATCAACCCATCTCCTTGCGTTGGCACTCACCCGTACCGTCGAATATTCCAATAAATGAATTAACCTTGTCAGCCCTTGACATTCTGTCGGCACTGACGAAAAATACCCCACCCGGACCTTTCGTCCGAGATTGGGGCATCAACCCATCTCCTTGCGTTGGCACTCACCCGTACCAATGAATATTCCAATAAAAGAATTAACCCTGTCAGCCCTTGACATTCTGTCGGCACTGACGAAAAATACCCCACCCGGACCTTTCGTCTGAGATTGGGGCATCAACCCATCTCCTTGTGTTGGCACGCACCCGTACCGACGAATGTTCCAATAAACGAATCAACCCTGTCAGCCCTTGACATTCTGTCGGCACTGACGAAAAATACCCCACCCGGACCTTTCGTCCGAGATTGGGGAATCAACCCATCTCCTTGCGTTGGCACTCACCCGTACCGACGAATATTCCAATAAACGAATCAACCCTGTCAGCCCTTGACATTCTATCGGCACTGACGAAGAATACCCCAACCGGACCTTTCGCCCGGGATCGGGGAATCAACCCTCCTCCTTGCGTTGGCACCCACCCGTACCAACGAACACACCCGGAGACAAATAAACCACACCTGTCATCGGCACTCTGTCAGTGCAGATAAGCAACCCTCTTTTGACCAAGATCTCCCGTCAGGGTCATTGAACTAACAAACTCTTCTCTCCGTCCCTTCGGGCGACGAACAACCCCTTCTGACCAATACCTCCCGTTTGGGTCGACGGATGAACAAACTCTTCTCTCCGCCTCTCCAAGGTCGGATCAACCTACTTGGGTTAAACGTACCAGCGACATCATTTGACTGAGTCGCTTTATGGACATGGTGGAGTGGTCCCCTCGTCCCTCCTCTGGAAGGGGCGAGCACTCTCCTATGCTCATATGCGAATCTCACCAGGCTCTCCCCGAATAAACTATTAGCGTGAACTTGCGTTCCATCGCATAGCGAGAAAAGAGAAAAGGAGGGAAGAAATCGCTCGACACCACACGCATACCATAGACACATGAAATAATTGCATTGTATTCTTTTCAGAAAAAAATTTACATTGGCCTCGAGGCATACCCCGGTGTTACATGCAAAGAAAGGAATGGAAGGGGAATCAGTGGCTATTCTAGCCCTCGGAAGATGTCCTCAAAAGGGAGGATCCCGATGCAAGGGAAGCTTATCATCTCACGCAGGCGGCCCTCCTGCGCCTCGAGGCGTTCCAATTCTGTCGTCACAGAGGCCACGCCTGCCTCGGCAACGGCCAACTCTTCAGCCTCCTGGACCTTACCCGTCTCTGCCTTGAGCAAGTCAGACTCCGCCTGGGTAAGCCAGCCCCGGAGTTTCTCTATCCGGTTCCACAAGGCGTCAATGTCGGCATTGTACCTGTCCAAGGCTCCTTGATGTTGCTCCTAGATGTCTCTCCGAACAGCCAGCGCCTCCATATATTCGTCCCTCTCGGCACCGATCGCTGTAAGCTCAGTCGGGGCTTACGTCTCGAGGAACGCGCGACGGTTTACGTATTTCAACAATAAGAGAACGCGTCGCGACCATTCTTCGAGTGGGCAGCCCATCATCTGCAGTGCTTTGGTCAGCTGCTCCACGATGGCCCTGGCATCTCGATAGGTGAGCATTGGATCGGCGACAACCATAGAGCGCAATACCAGCAGGGTCTACCGGACTGGCAGATCCGAACTCACGTGGCCGATAAGAAGGACGGCTGGTGGGTCGAAGCTAACTTCGTTGTCCACGACCGCCCACAGCTCCGCGTCGACCACGGCCGAGCTACCCGGAAGGGCCAGCGCCGAAAGGAGGGAGCTCATGGGCTCCGAGGTCGACCCCTGGCCAGCCACCGCCATAGGTGAGGGAGAGACCATAGCGGGACGTCCGGCGCCGCCATGATGAGCGGCTACTCCAGCTCCGTAGAACGGGCATGTACCGAACCTGACAATGCCGTCTCCTCCATCATAACCAGAGCTCCGGCGGACAAAGTTGTGTCGGCCTCCGCCACCTTGGCTAGCAAAGTCTCTATGGCGGGCGGGTCCAGTGTCGCTCCCGGGAAGTCTTCATCTCCCCCTGCCTGGAATTCCTCCGAATGCTCGTGGAGGATCGCCAATATCTTCCCTAGAAGCCGGGCTTCCTTGGGTATCACCGGCGTCGGGATCGGTGGCAGTGGGAACACCAAATGCGGGACGGCTCCCATCTATAGAAGAGACGTCAGGGACCCCGCGTCCGGCCCCAGAAGCATCTTCAGCCTTTTATCCACATGCACGCGGAAAGATGAGCTCCACCTAGGGACGGCTTTACGAGCCCGAGGGGCACGCGCTCCGCGGGGCATTGTTGTTACCTGACCATGTAAAGAAAGGTCAGCCGCTTGCTAAGTGGAGTAAATCATTGAATCCTCAAGAAAGCCGAGCGTATTCCCCTGCTTACCTCGCCCGCTGGCACTATGCTGCTCTCCGGCGTTACCTCTCCCCGGGCATCAACTTCAGAAATTATCTCCTCCCGAGTCTCGGCTTCGAGTACCACCGACACTTGCACCTCGGTCTCCGGTGCTATCTCCCCCTCCTCCAAGGCTTCGGCAGCAGGGATAGCAACCCCCGCAACTACTTTTGGGGCATGAGTCTGTATTACCTCAAATAAATCAACAACCTCGAGGGGAAAGCTTGGGGGGAAAAGAAAAGAGAAAGGGGAGGAAGACATGCACTTACAGCCACCACCGCTCCTTCCCGGAGCGGGACCCCGGAGGTCGAGGCAGAAACACCTGAGCTCGCCACGGCCTCCTCTCGCCGCACAGCCTCGGCCAGGAACGCCAATTTATCCAAAGACGCGGCAGCCGCCTCTCGCCTGGTAGCTTCTGCCCCCGAGACGTGGGCCTCTGCATCTTCTGGCGGAACCTGCTCCTGCTGGAAGCCGAGAATAATGATATCGAGAAGGTTAGCGGGCAACCTCGAGAAAGAGACCTGAATTAACAGGTTTGCACTTATAGGCGCCTGCTTCACCAGGCTAAGAGACACAGACAGTACCGGGGCTTTCCAGGCAGGGACTTGAAATCTGGGCTCCCCGGGGACACCCTCAGTTGAAAGTACTTTGTCGGAAGAGTAGCAGTAGTCTACCTTCTCGCCCGACGAAGATCTAGGGTTGGTGGGCACCTCCTTTTCTGGCAAGGCAGCCCCCGCCTCAACATCCGGGGTTGGCAGTCGCGCCTTCCTTGACCGCCGCCCCTTCTTTCGATATATCTGCCCGAACCGGGATGCCTCCGGGGCCGCCTCCGATTCTGGGACCGCCACATCAGCTCCTGCATAAGCAAGGCAAAATCCAGATTCGGTCATGCCCATAAAGTTTCAAGGAACGAAGAAAATTAACCAAATGACCGCTCGAGAAAGTGTTATACCTCCTTCGACTTCGGCAGCGGGAGTTGGGGCAAAGAAGGTCTCCCCGACGAATTCTGTGGCTTCATGGGTCACAGCATCACCCACACCTGGGACAGCTACGGGCGCAGGCCTCTCGGCGATAGCTGAAACAAAGACGTGTGTGTTACAAGAAACGCCCCTCTTAGCATCTTAACAAATCCTGAAGAGCCTCAAATAGCGGAAGGGACCCCACCTGCATGCCGACTCGGCTCGGCCTGAGCAGCTTCGAATTCCTCGAATGAGGAAATTACGGGTGCCGGGGGAGCGATCGTTGTGGCTTTGGCGGCCTCTGTCTTTCTCCGCTTGGCCTCCCGCCGCCCAGCCGCCTTGGCAGCATCTATAGCCTTCTTCACGGGTGACTTCGCCCGGGACCTTTTCGCAGGCTTCGGCAGAGGGGTCATGGTCGGAGCCACTGGCGCCTCCTCGAAGTAACTAGGTTTCCCTGCCTGTCGCAGGAGATTGCGATACGTCGCCAGTTAAGTGCTGTCGGGGTGATCTGTCAAAAAAAAGGGAAACAAAGGACCTGATCAACGTCCAATATCCAAGAAAGGTCAGCACTGAAGAACACAAGGGAAGGAAGAAAACACTAAGTACCATGGGGGCCAGTGTACAGCCGTAGCGTTATCGGCCAATAGTTAAGGGACGGCTCCTTGTCCCGACGAGCCGCCTCCCGAACCAGCCAGCATACGTCTTCAATTTTCTGGCAGCGATCTGAGAGGGCGGCAAGGTCTGCATGCTTCTTGGCAGCCAGGTGACAGAAGAGGTTGAAATGGTCCATCCCCCATCCCTCGGCATAGTAGTAGGCGATGTGGAGGCGCTTGCCCAAGATGACCACGGCTGAATCTTCAATCTTCAACCCGTGCACTCGAAGGAGAACGTAGAGCCACGTGGTGTCCTTGTAATTCTCTGGGTTCCGTTCCTCCCTCCTCACAAATGTGCGATAGGGACAAAGTGCGTCCCTCTCCGGTCGCCAGCTCCTCGCCGGGGTGCCTTCTTCCTCCATGGGGAATGGATAGTTGATCAGTTCCAGGTGGTCGCCCTCGATGTGGCAGAGGTCCCGCAAGGTCTTCTTGAAGTCATCCTTTGCCACGGGAGGCAGTTTGACTTGCGGCGCTGGCTTGGTCTCACGAGCTGCCTTGCGCGTAATCATGTAGGCGACAACTTCCTATCCCTTGCTGTGCCTTAATCGGAGTAGGTGCTCCGGGTCAATATCCAGTACCGGCACTGGCTGCCGACTCAGAAATTTCCTCTCGGCCCCGTCCCAGCAGTCGGTTCGGTATAGTTGGTAAAAAGCTGTCCGGGCGTTCCACCACTTCACATATTCGGGGGTCACCCGTGGAACCCGACCCAGGGCTGGCACCCGGAAGCTGGCAGTGTCTGCCCGATGAAAGAAATCCCACCAGGTTTGGGCAGCTTCGGCGGTAGGATTCCCCCGGAGACTTCGCACCGGTAATTCAAAGTGAGCACTGTGTGCTGGGATATGCTGGTCATATCCAAAATTCCTGCCGAAGCGAAAGGGATAATATGGCTCCAACAACAAACTGTCCCCTTTGCGGAAGGCCAGCACACTTGAACGGATGGACAGCGCCTAGGCCTTGAGTTCCGGCTCCAATAGCGGGCGAACCACGTTCTTCTGACTGATCGGGTGCACATATTTCCCCACTTGGTCGTCTCGGCACTCCCGGTTACTATTTACTAATGGACTTGAGTGAGCGGCCAGAGTCCAAAAGTGGATGGTGCCCGCGGCATCAAGGGGCACCGTCGTCAACTTGCCTCGAATGTCATACAGTCGCATGGACATCGAGCTTGGCGCCACGCTCGTAAAATCCAACATCCGTGGAACCAATCCCCAGCCTTGAATAGTGGGTGGGGCGAACTCCGGGAATAAAGAACAGACCCACGCATTGAAAAAATGCAGTGGGCACACATACCGCGCTTGTCGCGGGAACTGTTGACGGCTGATGTCCCCGAGCGCTTTGTATATCAGACACAACGTCGCCGGGCACAAAGACAGCTTGATACCCTAGGCCATCTGACAGGCTGGGTAGATGACGTCTGGGCAAATGACGGTCTCGTCCCCGTGGGGCATGGCGAACGAGCACAACCACTACGTCAGATACGTCTCGCAATGCGTCAATGGGTCGACTCCCATCGAGTTTGGCCCGCCGCGGCGCCCTCGAGAAGGGATCTTCACGTCAACCTTTGACTTGGCACGTTTCTTCCGGGCGGCGGTAGTGCCAATGTGAGGGAACTCCTCGTACTGCTTCAGCCCATCATAGAAATACTGCACCTAGAGGACCATGCGGACCCTTTTTTGGTCCCCTCGGGGGGGTTGCCTCTCGCCGTGCGACAACTGATACAATTCCCGGTACGCCTTCATAAGGTACCGGTATGAATAGCCCAGGGAATAGTAGCCATCCCCGTTGGTTTCATCCTTAATCATATCCGGGGGGTAGACTTCTTCATAAGGTTCCCCGTCAATGGGCAAGCCACTGAGCTGACTAAGACTCCACAGATCTAACGAAGTCTCACCCTCTGCAGTGTAAAAAGTGTTGGTCTCTGCATTGAATACCTCGATCATCCCACAGCAAAGACCCCTGGAAATAGGGTAACTGTACCGGGAGGCGTACACACTGTGGTAGACGCCAGCCCGGATGAGGATCGAGGCATAATTGAATAACACATACTCTGTGAATTTCACGGCCCCTTCCCTGAAGTTGTGCGCATCCTTAAGCCTCAGCTCCCAGAACCAGCCCAGCGCCAGCTCATGTTTGAAGCGGATGGCCAGGCAATCCATCAAGAAGGGTTCCTCTCTATACCCCCACTTCAACGGAGCCAGGAACAGGCCGAACCGGGGATGCTCACTTTGAACCCGCCCGGTAGATGTGTCCCACCGAGCAGGGGTGAACTGAGGCGCCCGCACTAGTTTGTCCTCTACCGGCAGCACGGCTTCGAGCCCCAAGATGGGCTTCCACTCCCAAGCTTCTCCCACTAGGTACATCGGGATGCTCCTCGAGACACTGTAGAATAGGCTGTCCCGGGACTGCAGAATCGTCCGCTCAGCCTCTTTGACAACCCGGAAGTTTCTCTCCTTGTGACAGAGGTGCTTCAGGAAGCGAACGAGATGCTTGTCCTTCGGGAAGTCCTTCCGGTACCCCTCCGTAGCCCAGTCAAAAGTCATAACGCCGTCAACCCGAGTAAGCCTACGGAAATCCATTGTCTCGGTGTCTGAGCCCGATGATCCAGCCAGTGCCGCTATCTCTGTGTGCTCCCTGTCCAAGTCTTCTACGTTGAACCACGTAACCGTCGGCACTGGGGGTGGGGGAACGTGTTCGGCACCGGAAGCAGCAGAATTTCTCGGGGCAGCCATTTCTCTGCAAGGGGCAAGGCACCTCATGTCAGAACAAGATACAAGTAAAGAAAAGAAAGGGAATTATGAAGGGGGGGCTACACTACAATTGAATTAAAAGAATGCCAATAATTTCTGATGAAATTTCGGCAGAGTTTCCCCTAGGCCGGAGGCGTAAGGGAAAACACGGGTGCACGCCCACAAGGAGTGACGGCCCCAACAAAGTCGCGGTGTGCCCAAGGGCGACACCGGAGGTCCTCCGGTTGAAGAAGTCTTCTTTCCTCCCTTCAGCGGTATGCCCAGGCCAAGGCTCCCAGCGCCACACCCAAGCCACACCCCCTGGCGGCACACCCTGTGCCTCCCCCAGCGGCACACCCTCAGTGGCCCCAGTGGCACACTCCCATCAGCGCCCTAGCAGCACGCTCCCAGTGGCCGCCCAGCGGCACACCCTCAGTGCCCCCCAGCGGCACACGCCCTGGCCACCCAACGTCACGCTTGCGCCCTTCCGCCAGCGGCATGCCCGTGCCCCCTACCTCCAGCGGCACACTTGTGCCCTATCTCCCAGCAACACGCCCTGCCCTGTCTCCCAGCGGCACGCCCTGTACTGTCTCCCAGTGGCATGCCCCGATGCTCCACCCCATGCCGAAGAGAAGAAGGAGAAGAACAAGAGAAAAAAAAAGAGAGGAAGAGAGGAGGGTGAAGAAGAAGAGAAGGGGGAAGAGGAAGAGGACGACGGAGAGCCTAGGGCTCCGTCGTCTCCCGAGGAAGAGAAAGAACGAGAAGAAGAAGGGGAAGGGAAGGGAAGAGGAAGAGAAGAAGAGAGGAAGGATAAGAGAAGAAGAGGGAAGGGAGAGGGGCACGGTGGCCTCACCCCAGGCACCGGTGACGACGACGAGCGGCGGTGGCGACAGAGAAGAGAGAAGAAGAGGAAGGGGGAGCGACGGTGGCGGTGGTGACCGAAGAGACAAAGGGAGAGAGAGGGAGAGAGAGAGTTTGAAAAGAGGGGAGGAGTTTCGAACTCCCCCTCCCCCTTTTATAGCCGTCTAAGAAAAAGGAGGAAAAATGAGAAGAAAAAGGAAAAAAAGGAGGAAACGAACGAACGGAAGAAATGAGAAGAAAAAGAGAGAGGAAAAAGGAAGAGAGAAAAAAAAAGGAGGGAATAAAAAAAAGAAAATGAGAAGAAAAAAAGAGAAAAAAAGAAAGAGAAAAAAAAGAGAAAAAAAGGGGGAGAAGAGAAAAAGGAAGAATAAGTACACATGTACATATACTAATAATAATAATAATAATAATAATAATAATGATAATAATAATAATAATAATAATAATAATAATAATAATAATAATAATAATAATAATAATAATATAACACATATATAATGGTGATACAATAAATATACAATAGAGATAATGATGTCCGCATCACGTGTCTTATGAACGTACGTCCAATAATGTACATTAATTCCCCAGACACACCCGCGGGCACCGTCTGGCTCATCCTTCGCCCGCACTGCCCTCGGGTGGGGGGGCATTTGTGGACGTATAAAATTGCACGTCCATATGTCCCGCTGAGCCCCGCATTAATGTCAAAGTCAAAGGAAGAAGACCCGGAGAGACTGGCCATCCAGGGCTCCGGGAAGATACTACCGCCCGGCAAATCCCCGCATTCGAACGGGCGCATTAAGAGACCGAGAAGTCACAGGATGTCCTCCTGAACTAACACACTACTACGGACCCACCCTCGGGCCCCTAACAGTGAAGAGATATCCCAAAGAATGCACAGCTTCAAGTTCCCGAAGCAAAAGTAAAGGCCCCTGTCAAAACGGCACCTTTGGTGCCTCCATCGGCACGGGCCTGAGGCCCTTCAGCGGCACGACCCTTCAGCCCTTCAGCGGCACGGCCCTTCAGCCCTTCAGTGGCACGGCCATTTGGCCCTTCAACGGCATGGCCATTTGGCCCTTCAGCGTCACGCTTCATTCAGGGTTTCTGTTGCACACCAAGTCTATACAGCCGTCAGCCTAAGTCTGTACGTTGGCTGATTGCATAAACGAAGTCTATACATCCGAGCTCCAAGTCTGTACATTGGCTGGCTGCTTCAAACGTAAAGTCTATACATCCAAGCTCCAAGTTTGTACATTGACTGGCTGCTTCGAATGCAAAGTCCATACATTCAAAACGCAAAGTCTATACATTGCCCTCTGTTGGGCTCGTGCATCAATTTACCAAGTCTGGCTGCCAGCGGCACGGCCTCAAGCTTCCCAGCGGTACGGGCGTCCTGCCATCAACGCCCAACGCCCTTTCTCCAGCGGCACATCGTTAAAGTCTGTACAGAGTTCATGCAAACGCGAAGTCTGTACACTCATGTGGCAAGTCTGTACAGAGTTCATCCATGCGTACGTAAAGTCTATACACTCACGTGGCAAGTCTGTACAGAGTTCACGCAAACGCAAAGTCTATACACTCATGTGGCAAGTCTGTACAGAGTCCATGCCCACGAAGTCTATACACTCATGCGGCAAGTCTGTATAGAGTTCATCCATGCGTACACAAAGTCTATACACTCATGTGGCAAGTCTGTATAGAGTTCATGCAGACGCAAAGTCTATACACTCATGTGGAAAATCTGTACAGAGTCCATGCCCACGAAGTCTATACACTCATTTACCAAGTCTGACCGCCAGCGGCACGGCCTCAAGCTTCCCAGCGGCACGGGCGTTCTGCCCTCAACGCCCGCACCTCTTCCCCAACGGCACAGCGCTGAAAGCCTCACGACGGCACGCATCGGCAGAAGATACAACGGTCAATAGGCAGACCCATTGGCGCGCAGTCAAGCCACTTCAAAGCCAGCTAGCGACTGTCTTCGTGTCACCTTCTGACTGGAGGAGGGGAGATCTTCGCTTGACGAGGAAGATACCAAAGTCAACCTCGGATGGCAGTGCCATCATGAGGCTCCCCCGTCAACCGTCCATGTATAAAAAGGCCCTCCACAGATAGAAAAGAGGGAGGATCTTCGAAGAGAGGATCTGCGTACGAAGAAACCCGTTCGAGGATAGCTCCAGAGAAGAAGAAGGTAGAAGAGAAGAAGGAGAGGAAGAGAGAGTGTATGCTGTAAGGTGGAGAGGGAAGGGTGGCGGTGAAGGGAGCGATTGTTAGTGTTGGTGTGCTACAGGCAAATTTTGGGTCGGGTAGGCCCAATAGTTGTACGATCTTGTTCATTATTAATAAAGTGGTGTTTGAGTGTAAATATGTGATTGTGTTACTTTATGTTGTCCCTAGGATATGTGGTTGTAAAGTCAACTCGAGATGGGATCTCGAACATGAGACTTACTTTACATGAACACATACCTTAAACTGTTCATGGTTGGAGGGTAATCACTCGGGGACTTTGATTACCTATTAAACCAGTACACATGATGTGTCAGTGACCAGTCTCATGGTCATTTGTGCGGGACACCAACACATATGTGTAGGTGTATGTCCTTGGAGGATATATACTGAACTGATCCGCTATTGGATCTTCAGATGGTTGATTATACCTAATGTCAACTGAAGATCCAACGGTCTCAGTAGCATCGTTGGTCCTTTGACCTGAGACATTGATCGGATCTTACACAAGGATTGGAATGGTTTAATTACTTGACTAAGTGACTTTAAACATAAGTCATGAGTTGCCGAGTCATTAACCACTCCATGATACGTGTGACGATCGTCAATGGTCAAGAAGAGATCGCTCACTATCGGGTATATATCAGACAGTTAATGGGTCATGACATTGACGCTCCGTTAAATCCTTGGCCAGGGTCGTGTGAGTTCGTTTAGAACAGACTTCACACACTTTAAGGAGGTCATAGTCAAATGGCACGATCATGGGGTTTGACAGAAACCATACCCTCGATCGTACCAGACTCATAGAAGGAGCGAGGGATTATATCGATGCGGTAACTGTGGACTTACAGGTACCAGACATGCTAATTTAAACCCGACGTCCTCTAGGATCACGCGGATTTGCTTGACCCAACGTGATCAAAGGTTCGGAATAAATTAAACTATTCTTCGGCTCTGGTAGAAGCGAAGAATATGTTTAATTTACTTCTAATTGGGAATTAGAAGTTAATGGGCCTTAAACTAGAGTGACTAAAGGGCCTAGAGGATCACACACAATGGATTCTTGGGTGACGGATTATTATTATACAAATGTATGTATTATTTCTATTTAATTCCTTATGGAAAGGAGTGTAAATGGAGCTTAATACATATGTATAATAGTAGATAGGATATATATATAATTTTGGTTTTTTGGAGCCCTTTTAGAAAATGACCAAACTCTATATATAGCATCCTACGTGAGTTCATTCGAACTCTTCTTCTCTTCCAACGTCTTAGGCTAATCAAGCATTAAGCCTAAGAGGAGGATTAGCCTCCCCCCTTTCTCCCCCTTGCTCTCTCTCTCTCCAGAAGGTGATAGAGTCGGGGAAAGTTGTGCCACGGAGGTACCGTCGCTGCGCAAGGGTCCGTGTGGATCTGCTCTAGAGGCCGTACAGCTGTGCGGCTCGGTATTCTGCATCGGACATCGCGGACAGCGTCGTTCCGCGCAAGGTGAAACACGCAACTCGTAATTAGGGTCTTAGAAACACCGATTAGAGCACATATTAAGCTTTCCATGACACCGGAATCGGGCAAATAAAATTTTTGTTATCCGTTGCGTCGCCCGTAGGTGCTGTGCGAAATCTTACAGTGGTATCAGAGCCAGGTTCGCGCTCTGGTCGGTATTTTTATCGCCGTTTAGAACCATGCTTTAGGGGCATCTTAAATCTTCAATTGTTATTTGTAGAATGGGATGCTGGGCATCTCTGTTCTTGCTGGATGTTGGGCATCCAAGCAACAAATTTTTTTGTAAAAAAAAAAAAATTTGAGTCGACCCGGTTTGGGCGCACTGCGCCGGCGGGCGCCGCCCACGTGGGGCGACCGTGTGGCGCCGCCACGCAGACGGCGCCGCGCGCGGGCGGGTCAGGTCGCGCAATTTTTTTAATTTTATAAAAAAATTTGCTTTTTATTTTTTAATTTATTGTACAGGTATATATAACATATATATATTAGATATATATATGAAAATGCATAGTAAATTAAATAGAATTTTATTTTATAAGTTAAATAGTGTTATCTCAATAGTAAATGTCAAATGGTAAATTTTATTTAACCGATTTGAATTTACCGTGGTGAGATAATTAATATTTACCTTGAGATAAAATAGTAACAATTGAAGTTACTTCAGTAAATTTTAATTTTTAAATATTTAATTATTAGATAATTAAAAAAATTTAAAGTTTAAATTTTATTGAAGTTAAATGTAAAAAATTTAATTATTTGAATTTTTAATTATTAGATAATTGTTAAATTTAAAATTTGAAAATTTAAAATTACTAATTGAGTGTAATTGCATTATTTTAAATTTACTTTCAAATAAAATTATTGTATAATTAGTTTGAATTTAAATTTAAATTATTGACATGTTTAAATTTGAATTTAAATTTGATTATTAGATAATTAAATTTAAATTTAAATTTAATTAATTATCTCAATTACATGCCCCTGTAGAAAATGATGGTTCTTTACGTGCTTTACTTTATTTACCTTGTATTGGCCTGCTTGTCTGTTTAATTTTAGTTAATCATGGTTCGATTTTTTAAAATTAAACAAAGCGGGCCTGTTTATATTTGCACATCCCATTTTTAAATTTAAAAGTAAGGATTATTTTCAGAAAATAACCCTTGATTGATTTTATTTGAATGGGTTGGCAAGTGATCATGGACCTGGATTAATGTAATTAATTGGGGTCTGCGAACCTCCTTTCTCTCTCTGTTAAAATTCCAATGTACTTTTATCTTCCTCTGTTGTTGTACTCGCCCTAAGGGCTTCTGGAATTTTATTGATATGTAATTTACTTTTTTCCGACCTGCGAGCTGTGTAAAAGTTGTAATTACTGCGGCATCAGAGTTTGAAAGCGCGGAGCACACCCGACGAGGATGATCCAGCTGCTTCGGAAGCGGGCCGGATGTCTTAGTTACATTAGGGTTAAAGTCCATGATCACTTGCGTTTAATTTTGTATTGGATGCATTTATTTTGTGCAAACTACTAGGTACGGTAAATATATTGGATATATTTATATTACCACCTAGGGTGAGATCAAGATAAAATTAAATTCCCTCGCGATTAAATTTTAGATCTGGTAAGCGTGGCTCTAGGAGTCATCGTGGCCCTCCATCATTATGGAGTGAATGAACGTCTTCATTTCATAGATTTGTTGTGCTTTCCACAATGTCCATGAGTTTGGGGGCGGGATTAAACTCCAAGGCTCGGCCTCAATGGGGTGAGGAATTGAACTCGGCCTTGTTGTGCTTTCCACAAGGGTCGGGTCATGAACTCATTGCTATGTAGTAATGATGGTTAGATCTAACCGAGAATATACTTTGTTGTGCTTTCCACAAGGGGATGATTTTTCGGGGACCGAATATCGGATATTGCATTAGATGCAAGTGCTTGTTGACTGCCCTTGAGATGGTGTATGACTTGTTGTGCTTTCCACAAGGTAGTACATCAGTCTGGTTGGGATTTCGACCCACTGGGTTGATCTCGTTGATCTCCCGTTCTATATATTGGGGGTTATATAGTCCGATCAAAAAATAGTGGGACTAACTAAGATTGAAAACCACATCTAAGTTAGAATTTGAACACATGCTAAGTTATCTTTTATTTCTTATCCAGATTATAATGTCATCGTCCAACCCCCTCCGCGGCATCTTGGATGCAAATAGATTAACTGGACCGAACTACTCGGATTGACTGCGTAATCTACGCATAGTCCTTACCGCCGAAAAGATTGCGTACGTGTTAGACACGGTTCATTCTGAGCCAGCTCCTGATGCCGACGAGGGCGAGTTACTGGCTTATGCCAAGTGGTCTGAGGACTCATCCCTAGCCGAATGTTACATGTTGGCCTCTATGGCTCCCGAGCTGCAGAGGTAATTTGAAAAGACTGATTGCAGAAGTATACTTCTCAATCTACACTAGCTCTTCGGGGAGCATGGTAGGATTGAGAGGTATGACATCTCCAAAAGGCTTTTCAGGACACGGATGTCTGAGGGTTCATCAGTACAAGCCCATGTACTGAAAATGATGGAGTGGATTGAAAGACTCAATGCATTGGGGTTCAAGTTGGATCTTGAACTATGCATTGATCTTATACTCCAGTCATTGCCCGATTCCTTTTCTTCCTTCATCATAAACTTTAACATGAATAGAATTGATGCAACTCTCCCGGAGCTACTCAATATGTTAAAGAGTGCTGAAGGAACCATGCAGAAAGATAAACCATCTTCGTCTGTAATGATTGTTGGCCAGGCCAATAAGAAAAGGAAGGCCTCTCAAATATCCACCACAAGTAACAAAGGGAAGGGAAAGAAAAAGGCCACGGGTAAGCAAATCGCCAAAGTTGACAAAGGGAAGGGCAAGAAGAATGAAAAGGAAGACAAATATTTTCGATGCAGGGAAACTGGACATTGGAAAAGGAATTGCAAGGTAATTCTAAATGAATGTATTTTTGTCATAGACCTTAATTTGTCATATATGGAATCCACATCATGGGTATTGGATACTGGATGTGCATCTCATATCTGCAATTCTGTGCAGGTGCTGGCAAATAAAAGGCGACTAGGCAAAAAGGAGATTGAACTGAGGATGTGCAATGGAGCTTTAGTTGCTGCCAAAGCTGTCGGGACTGCACGCCACAGTTTACTTTCAGGAGTCATTCTGGAACTGAATGACTATTATTATGTTCCTAATATTATTAAGAACATTATTTCAATCTCTGGCTTGTATAACATTGGATATACATTGACTTTTAATAGCACTGGGTGCTCTATAATGAATAATGGTTTGATTATAGCCAATGATTCATTAGTCAATGGTCTTTATGTATTGGATACACGTTCTAATGTTATGCAAATTTTCAATGCTGATGAAGTGAATTCTGCATATCTATGGCATTGCAGACTTGGTCATGTAGGTGAGAAAAGAGTCTCTCACTTACATTCAAATGGGTATTTGAATTCGTTCGAATACAAGCCATTTGATACCTGTGAGTCGTGTCTCATGGGAAAAATGACCAAGGCTCCCTTTGGTGGACATGGTGAGAGGGCTGTTGACCTTCTCGAGCTCATACACTCGGATGTGTGTGGACCCATATCCATAGAAGCAAAAGGAGGTTATCTCTATTTCATTTCTTTTATTGATGACTTCTCTAGATATGACTATGTGTATTTAATGAGACATAAGTCACAAGCCTTTGAGAAGTTTAAGGAATATAAGAATGAAGTAGAGAAACAGACTGGCAAAAGTATTAAGGCTCTTCGATCGGATCGAGGAGGTGAATACTTAAGCCATGAATTCACTTCTTATCTTAAAGACCATGGAATGGTTTCTCAATGGACTCCACCGTATACACCACAACACAATGGTGCATCAGAGAGGAGAAACATGACCTTGTTAGACATGGTCCGATCCATGATGTCTATGTCAGGACTACCCTTGTCTCTCTAGGGCTATGCGTTAGAGACTGCAGCTTATTTATTGAATAGGATCTCAAGTAAATCAGTTCATTCTATACCATATGAGATATGGAAGGGCAGGAAACCAAATTTTAATCACATTAAAATTTGGGGGTGTTCTGCTCATGTAAAGAAGAACGAGAGTGATAAGCTTGAGTCGAGGACCGATAAGTGTAGGTTTGTGGGATATCCAAAGGAGACGTTTGGATATTATTTCTATCACCCTTCTGAGCAAAGGGTCTTAGTGGCCAAGAGAGCTATATTTCTGGAAAGAGAATATCTACTCCAGAAAAATAGTGGGAGCCAGATAGAATTGGACGAGGTCCAAGAACCACAACCCATAGACACAAACTCATTAGATGAGACTGTATCGGTTGATCCTATTCAAAGTGAAACACTGACACTACGGAGAACTGGTAGACTACCAAGAGAACCTAAGAGATATGTTGGACATGTCTCAGAGGGGTCCTCTAAGATATGTATCGATGAGGATGATGATCCTCAGTCGTACCAGGAGGCGATCCGTAGTATAAACTCCGAGAAATGGCAAGAGATAATGGATTCAGAAATCCAGTCCATGTACACCAACAAAATTTGGAACTTAGTTGATGTACCCGAAGGGAATGTCCCTATCGGCTGCAAATGGATTTTCAAAAGGAAAATCGGTGCAGATGGACAGGTTGACACATACAAGGCTAGACTAGTGGCGAAAGGATGTCGTCAAAGGCAAGGCATTGACTATGACGAGACTTTTTCGCCGGTAGCCATGGTTAAGTCAATCAGAATCCTCCTTGCCATTGCTGCATACTTGGATTATGAGATCTGATAAATGGATGTGAAGATAGCTTTTCTTAATGAAAATCTGTCAAAAGAGGTGTACATGGTACAGCCTGAAGGATTCACCTCCAAGCTACATCCTAATAAGGTATGCAAACTTCAAAGGTCCATTTATGGATTAAAGCAGGCATCTAGAAGCTGGAACTTAAGATTTGACGAGGCTGTCAAATCTTTCAATTTCATTCGGAATGAAGATGAACCCTATGTTTACAAGAAGGTCAGTGAGAGCTCAGTGACCTTCTTGGTCCTTTATGTTGATGACATCTTACTCATTGGGAATGATGTAGGGATGTTGACATCAACTAAGTCTTGGTTGTCCAAGACTTTCTCCATGAAGGATTTGGGAGAAGCATCGTATGTGCTGGGCATAAGGATCTATCGAGATAGATCTAAAAGGATGTTAGGATTATCCCAATCCATGTACATAGACACTATCCTCAAAAGGTTTAGGATGAAAAATTCCAAGAGAGGTCTCATTCCCATGAGACATGGAATTTGCCTATCCAAAGGGATGAGTCCTAAAACTTCTGAGGAGGTGACACACATGAATAAGGTACCCTATGCTTCGGCGATAGGGTCAATCATGTATGCAATGTTATGTACACGGCCTGATGTTGCCAATACTTTAAGCATTGTCAGTAGATATCAGACAAATCTAGGCGAAGAGCACTGGAAGGCAGTAAAGGGTATCCTTAAGTACCTACGAAGGGCCAATGATCTTTTTCTTCTTTATGGAGGAGAGGACCTACAGCTTAGAGCTTACACAGATTCTAATTTCCAGTCAGATCTAGATGACTGCAAATCCATATCTGGATTTGTATTCATGTTAAATAGAGGGGCAGTCAGTTGGAGAAGCTCCAAGCAAGATACGACTGTAGACTCAACGACAGAGGCGGAATATATTACTGCAGCTGAAGCTGCTAAAGAAGCCATCTGGATGACGAAATTCATCTTGGAACTTGGTGTAGTTCCCAAGATATCAGCTCCCATCCCATTATCTTGTGATAATAATGGGGCCATCGCCCAGGCGAAGGAACCGAGATCTCACCAAAGGTCAAAGCATATTCTCAGGCACTTTCACCTTATTCGGGAGATTGTTGATCGTGGAGATGTGACGGTAGAGCGTGTACTGTCAGAAGATAACATAGCAGATCCACTGACTAAGCCTTTGACACAGACTATATTCGAGCGTCATCAGGATAAGATGGGCCTCAAAGTTGTGGGCAATTGGCTGTAGCTCAAGTGGGAGATTGTTAGTGTTGGTGTGCTACATGTCAATTTTGGGTCAGGTAGGCCCAATAGTTGTACGATCTTGTTCATTATTAATAAAGTGGTGTTTGAGCGTAAATATGCGATTGTGTTACTTTACGTTGTCCCTAGGATATGTGGTTGTAAAGTCAGCTCAAGATGGGATCTCGAACATGAGACTTACTTTACATGAACACATACCTTAAACTGTTCCTGGTTGGAGGGTAATGACTCGGGGACTTTGATTACCTATTAAACCAGTACACATGATGTGTCAGTGACCAGTCTCATGGTCATTGGTGCGGGGCACCAACACATATGTGTAGGTGTATGTCCTTGGAGGATATATACTAAACTGATCCGCTATTAGATCTTCAGATGGTTGATTATACCTAATGTCAACTGAAGATCCAACGGTCTCAGTAGCATCGTTGGTCCTTTGACCTGAGACATTGATCGGATCTTACACGAGGATTGGAATGGTTTAATTACTTGGTTAAGCGACTTTAACCATAAGTCATGAGTTGTCGAGTCATTAACCACTCCAGGATACGTGTGAAGATCGTCAATGGTCAAGAAGGGATCGCTCACTGTCGGGTATATATCAGACAATTAATGGGTCATGACATTGACGCTCCGTTAAATCCCTGGCCAGGAGGTCATAGTCAAATGACACGATCATGGGGTTTGACAGAAACCATACCCTCGATCGTACCAGACTCATAGAAGGAGCGAGGGATTATATCGATGCGGTAACTGTGGACTTACAGGTACCAGACAGGTTGGTTTAAACCCGGCGTCCTCTAGGATCACGCGGATTTACTTGACCCAACGTGATCAAAGGTTCGGAATAAATTAAACTATTCTTCAACTCTGGTAGATGCGAAGAATATGTTTAACTTGCTTCTAATTGGGAATTAGAAGTTAATGGGCCTTAAACTAGAGTGACTAAAGGGACTAGAGGATCACACACAATGGATTCTTGGGTGACGGATTATTATTATACAAATGTATGTATTATTTCTATTTAATTCCTTTTGGAAAGGAGTGTAAATAGAGCTTAATACATATGTATAATAGTAGATAGGATATATATATAATTTTGGTCTTTGGAGCCCTTTTAGAAAATGACCAAACTCTATATATAGCATCCTACGTGAGTTCATTCGAACTCTTCTTCTCTTCCAACCTCTTAGGCTAATCAAGCATTAAGCCTAAGAGGAGGATTAGCCTCCCCCCTTGCTCTCTCTCTCTCCAGAAGGTGATAGAGTCGGGAAAAGTTGTGCCGGGGAGGTACCGTCACTGCATAAGGGTCCGTGTGGATCTGCTCTAGAGGCCGTACAGCTGTGCGGCTCGGTATTCTACATCGGGCATCGCGGACAGCGTCGTTCCGCGTAAGGTGAAACACGCAACCCGTAATTAGGATCTTAGAAACACCGATTAGAGCACAAATTAAGCTTTCCATGACACCGGGATCGGGCAAATGGAATTTTTGTTATCCGCTGCGTCGCCCGTATGTGCTGTGCGAAACCTTACAGCGACCACCCTTCCTCATTCTGTCCCTCTCCCCCCGAGTCTTTTCTTTTTTCTCCTGATGTTTTCTTGTTTGCTTGGATGTACTGGGCTACATTTGGTCTTCCGGCCATGGCCTTTGCCATTTTGAGTTTCTCATGAATAAAACTCCGTCTGATCTTGCCTTCGTTTGGTATATTTGTAGTTTTCTTCTTCTTGCTAGTTCATGAGTTTGGCGTCTGTCTCCGGTTCCCCAACTCCTTGCTTGATCTCCCCTCCCATGACATGGGTCTACGTGATTGAGAGGTTTAACCCTTGGCTTGATGAGGAAAGGCTAACCTCTCCCTCTTCTTGGTGACACTCTGCAACACAATCCTTTTCTCTCTACCCTCGTTTGCAGCTCGTCAAAGTTTTGTGGACCTCTACTTGGTGTATTGCCCACCCACTGGCTAGAAGACTCCTCAACCTTTCTTTCAAGGTCCATAGCACCCTGCACCCATTCCAGTCTCCCAGTCGTCCCACCACTCAGGCCCCCAGCGGCACGCCTCTCCCATTCGACTGTTTGGCGGTACAGCCTCCCTTGAGTTTGCCTGGCGGCACACTCTCCTTAGGGCCATTCAGCGGTGCACCCTCTCTCTTCTTGTCAGCGGTACACCTCCCTTCCTTGGCCGCCCAGCGGCACACCCTTGGACTTTCAGCCTGGCACCCCTTGGCCATCACCTCTCTGGTGTACTCATAGTTTGCATCAGTCTACTGGTTCCTCGTTCGATGTTTTCTCCGAGTTTTTCGAAGTTTCCCTAAAGGTGGCTGCTCAGGTACCCCCCTCAACAGTAAAAACACTCTAATCAACTAAAAGAACTATGCAAGGCTTCAAGAACCGAACTGAACAAGACTCCAAGCACTGCATTGCTAAATACGACTTGGGACTCAATCTCATGACAGAAAAATGAAAGCTTAACCATACAAGATATTTCATCATGAACTGAACAAGGAACCCTCTCTTGAGTCCTGGCCCACCCCTTCAGCGGCACACTCTGCTTGGTTTCGTTTGCCACTTCTCCCAACGGTACACTCTCCTTTACCTTCAGCAGCACACCTCCTCTACCCTTCAGCGGTACGCTCTCCATTCTCCCAGCGGTACACTCACCCTACCCATCTGAACTCCACTCCATTTGTCTTGACCCAGCACCCTTACCCTTCAACCTTCCAGCGGTACACCCTGGCCTACCTCCTCCAGCGGTGCGCCCTAACCTTCTATTCTCCAGCGGTACGCTCCCCTTTGGCCCTCTAGCGGTGCACTCCCCTAGTTCCATTCCCAGCGGTACGCCCCCCTTGTTGTCTGAGCGGTACGCACCCTCCCAGCGCTCCATCAAGTCTATACATTGCTGCATACACTAAGTCTACACATCCGTTAGCTTTGCCTCATCCACGCTAAGTCTATACACTCCTTGTGGCTTGTTCGTGCATCATTCCATCAAGTCTATACATCGTCGCATGCACTGAGTCTATACGTCCGTTAGCCGTGCCTCATCCACGCTAAGTCTATACATTCCTTGTGGCTTGTTCATGCATCATTTCATCAAATCTATACATCGCTACATGTACTGAGTCTATACATCCGTTAGCCGTGCCTCGCCCACGCAAAGTCTGTACAGTCCTCGTGGCCTGTTCACGCATCATCTCCTCCAGCCCTTTCAGCGGTACGTCCATCTTCAATCTTCAACGGCACCCTCTTAAATTCCTCAGCGGTACACCCTTCTTTACCCTTTGAACCGCACACATCATTCATCTCTCAGCGGTACACCCTAGTCTCCATCATCTCCCTAACGAATACACATATGTATGTAATAAAAGGGGAGGGGGCTATATGATAAAAGGAACGATGAATAGTAATAATAATAATGAGACAAAAGAGGTGGTCCCAACCAAGATAACATAAAGGGAAAATAATAACAAAGGGGGGGGGGTAGTAACAAACAGGAGAAGAATTCACGGTCATTGGGTGATAAAAGGCAATCAACAAAGAAAGGGTAGTGTCAATAAATAAATGATAATAACAAGTGTCGACAATCATCGTGAATACGATAATATGGCAGCAGTCTCTCCTTCCTGGATTCCGAACCCGGGGATATTAATGATGCTCCTGTGAGCCGGAAGTCACTCTCGGGAGTTCTCTCTCTTGTCGTGGTGACCGTCCGGCCTTACCTCGGGCCGATAATTCATCAGGGTCCCCTCTCTCGTCGGGATCTGATTTGCCTCCCTATATTAAAATTGCCGTCCCTCGGCAGACATTTGTACGGATTCGTCCCCCCGAGTTATCCTCTCATTTTCCGTACGAACTTGTGCCCAAACATAGAATGGTCCATCAGCGACCGACATGACCCGAGCATTCATGCCCCCACCTCGGGCTCACCGTATAACCCGACGGGTGTTTCCTTCCTGCATTAATTAGTATTTCTTTCGACCGTGGAGCCCTTATTTCTGGTAATTAATCAAGGGTATTCCCCTCTCTGAGGGGATGTAAATGACGTTGTGACCTTTATGGCACAACGGGTCTCAGTCCCCACCCGAACTACACAATCATATGATTAGTGAGATCGAGAGCACAATGGATCGTAACTTTGTGACTGGCATGCCCACGCACCTAAATAAATGAACGACATGATGAGCGAAAATAAGCGCGTCCACATATGGGTCCCGCGCACGCCAAGTGCAGCACCATTTGAAGGGGATGGGGACGATGCAACAGCCACGGTAGCCGCAGACGGAGGACCAGCCGCAGAAGGGACACCGGCAGGAGGTGGGTAAGCACCACCGGGCTCGGCATGCAGCGAAGCCAGAGAAGTAGCTGCAGAGGCCAGCAAACGGGGGAGACGACCGAGGCAGCTAGCAGCCCACTAGCGCTACTCGTGGTGACGTACACGATCGGAGCTGCAGCAAGCGGAGATGGGCCCCCGGCGGCGGCGATGGCCGACGGCAGGCTGCCTGAGTCCAGCGGCAGGACACCCAAGGGAGCGGCGGTGGACGAATGAGAGCCACCGCGAGGCGTTGGAGGTTGTTGATCGCCACCGCATGAGGGGGGGCTAACACCGAGCAAAAACAGAGTATCACATTCCACAGCTGTCCCATCAAGGGATGTTGATGCCGTGGCCAAGGGTCCCGCTGGAGGAACTTGGGCATGGATAGGAGACCTTCAAGAGGGGGGAGGCTGGGGTTGCAGGGGCCCAAGGCTGGGGTAGGTGGTCGACGGAGGGCCAACCGGCTGAGCTAGGCCAATGGAGGAGACCGACAGTGGCAGCACACCGGTAGAGGGTTTAACGTCAGAACAACCGGTGCTAGAGGCGATGAGGCAAGGGATTGGCGTAGCTGGAGGGGCGCCACCCAGGAGGGCAGAAGAGGACGTAGCTGGAGGGGCGCCACCGTCACCTGTGATGGAGATAGCATGGGCGTTGATCACCCATGATCCGAGACGATGCTCACGAGCGCATTGATCACGCTATCGAGCGACACGTTCTTCTTGTCGAACTTGGGCTTGCCGTTCTCGTCCTTGGTGCTCTCGGTGAAATGCCGGGCCAGGAGTACAATGAGGACGAGGACAGCCACCACCGTCCCGATCTTCCCGATGCTAGAGGTGAGCTTCTGGAGTCACTCTTGCAACGGCGTCGCCTCATTGGTGTTGTGGCTGATGGAGCTCATCATCTCCCCCCATGTGGTGTCCATGCCCACGGAGGTGACCAGCATGCGCGCGTAGCCGTCGGCAACCTTGGTTCAAGATGTGAGGAATGGGTTCCGACGAGCGTCGATGGCAACATGGTCGCTCTCTCCGGTCATGTTGGACTCGTCCACCTGGAGGGAGTGCCCGTCCAGGAACAGGCCGTCGGCCGGGACTTGGTCGCCGATCTGGAGGCACACAATGTTTCCCACCACAACATCGAAGATGGAGACATCCTGCCGCCGCCCGTCTCTGACGACGCGCACGCGGATGTTGCCGCACTCGTTGGAGAGCTTGGTGAAGCGGCTCGCCTGCCGGAAGTTGCTGACGGTAGAAATAGAGACGATAAGGAAGACAGCAACGAGGATGCTGACGCCGTCGTACCAGCCTTCTTTGATGTCGTGCTCCTTGATGCCGAAGCCGAGAGCGAGGGTGGCACAGGCCAGCAGGATGACGAGCATGGGGTCCTTGAAGGCTTCCCAGGCGAAGGACATGAAGCCTCTCGTGGGGGGCTTGCTGTAGGTATTCGACCCAAACAACATTTGCCGGACACGGAGGCTATTTCCATCCCCATCGATCCCGGTCTCTGTGTTGGACGCCATCGCCAGAGAAGAAGCAAAACACCGGCGGGGTCAAGACGCAGGGAGGGAAGTGGGTTCGCGCGGCAACGGGAGCGGGAGGGGTGTCTTTCACGTAAATCCTCCTCCTCCCTCTTCCCTTCCTGTCCCACTCCGCCTTCCCCTTCACCTCCGGCCGTCACCCTCCCTTCCCTTTCCTGTGTTCCCCTCCGCCTCTCCCCTCCACCTCGACCTCCGGTGGATCACGCAGAGAGAGAGAGAGAGAGTCCACGGTCAACAGAGATATTTTAGATTTTTTTCAATGAAATATTTTACAGAATATTTTTTTTTTGGACGGAAATAAACTACAAAGATTCATTTGTAAAATGTTAAAGATTATAATAATTTTGAAGATAATAGTCCGCTTCAAGGGATTAATTGATAATTCACTAAATTTATAAAAATTAATATGTAAAAATCTCTAAATTTTAATATTGGCAAGTCAGCCGAACCTACGTATGTCGACAAGAGCCCGGCCCATTGACAGGAGCTTCCGGCGCTGCCTCCGTTCCGCTGCTCCGCCACCGCCGCGGGAGGAGAGAGAGTCAGCAAAAGGGGAGGCGTCACCGTGCCGCCCTCCTGTTACGATCATCTGATCATCGTCGTAGCATTAACACCTCTTGCTGTGATTTCCCAATTTCTTCTGTGTTTTCGTTGCATTGTTGACACCGTTACAACGGTCGAACAGAGAACGTGAAATTCTGTTATAAAGGCCGGTAATGACGTTGTTGTCCGTTAAGAGTCCGCGTGGAGTAAGCAGAACAATCGTGGTTTAACCACCAATCTTGTAAGTTCTATAAATACTAATGGGAGGCTCAGAGAAGGGCATGATTCAATGCGAATCAGTTCCATTCTCCTCCTGTGACGAACCCTTTCCCCCTCTTCCCTCCTCTTTCTCCTCGTTCTTCCAAGATCTAACATTCTGTTCTTCCCAAATTCTCCCGATTCATCAGAAATATACTTCTGTTCTTCAAAAAAATCCCTCTGTTCTCGTAACAATGCCATCGACGGCGGCTACCAGAGCTCGGAATACTCCTGCGGGAGCAATCCTGCCGGGATTGGACCGCGAGCCTAGGAAGATCTCTTCCACCTCCTCCATGGGTGGTCACAGGCGAGCGCACGGTCCCTCCGCCATGCTCCTCCTCCTCCTCCTCCTCCTCGTCTCCCTCGTCTCGTCGGAGGGCGCGGCCCCTCCCCGATCCCCGCAGCACCAGGTTAATCTCCTGTCCTTCTTGAAAGCACCAGATTATTTCTCGCAAGAGAGGCATTTCCATCTCCTCCGGAAGCTGCCAAAAAGAGAGATCCCCGATCCTCTTGTACTTTCTCAGAGCCATAGTTTTCGCCATCCACATCAAAACGTCTTTTTTTTTTCATCTCAATTGGTTTTCCCATCTCAGATGTCCGACCTAATCGAGGCTTCGTCCTTGTCTCGTTCGCAGGCGACGTGTAGCAAATTCTGCGTCGCGGAGAACTGCAACAGTAAGTTTTGTCTCCCCTCCCCTCCCCCCCCCCTAAACAACTCCTTTGTTTGATATCGAATCGAGTGGAATTGGAACTTGTTTGCTTATTTTGTTGATTTGTGTGTTTCAAGACGTAGACATCCGGTACGGCAAGTACTGTGGCGTGGGGTGGACGGGCTGCCCCGGAGAGAAGCCCTGCGACGAGCTGGATGCTTGCTGCCAGGGCCATGATGAATGTGTTGGTAAAAAAGGTGAGATTTTTTATGCCGTGCTCCTGCATCTCCCTGCATTGACCCTGTTCCAAGCCAATCCATCTGTTCTGTCTCCATATTATCCATGAAAGAGTTGTTCTTTTTCTTGTTTATCTGTTCTTGCACTCCGATAAATTTAGTTGCTACTGTTCTTGATCTGGCATTTCTGGAATGGAGAGTGGGGAAGCCGAAAAAAGTGACAATTTGGCAGAAGCAGCTCCGGTTATTGATTTCTAATTTCCGACCCAATTTCCTGATCTAGCCATGAAAAAGAAGATTTTTTACGAGCTATGTCTCTGTCCTTCAAAAGTTTTCAGGAAATACTTCTAGCACCATCAGGATATCTCCTTTCCTCTCACCTTTATTCTTCCCTTCTTCCTGTACCTAATCAATCCATGTACTATGTTGGGTACACGTTTAAATTTGTCAGTCCCAGTTAACCATAAATCCTACAAAGATGTATGAAAAACAGCCTGCTCGAGATCCACGTGCTCTTTCTTCATCAGGGATGTTTAACCTTCTTGTTACTCTCTGAGATGTGGAACTGTATAAATAGCTCATTACGTTGAATGATGCTCTTTAAAGCTAATCTCTACTGAGATTGTGGAACTGCAAAAGTAGCACATAAAATCTTTAAAATTAATCACAATTGTCATTTATGAACAACAGTACCTGTTGAATCATAATCTTTAAAGCACGGTACGATGATTTTGTGTTGTAGTCCTCCACTAAAAGTGATCATGTATTCTTTACCTTTACATGTTTAAGCATCTGCCCTCCCTGCATGTCAAGAAACTCAACCAGAAAAATGGTTTCTGTGATTCAATTCTTCATAAAACACAAGGTGTCAGTTTGAATTCATTTTCTAGGGTCTACTCATGGTTTCTTTGTTAATGAATTGTTTATGAGTTTGAACTTCTATTAGATTAGATTGATGATATTCAAGCAACGTTACCCTGCAGTCTACATAGGCCTTGTTCGTTGGGAGAGCTCTACTTGATATTATGTTGGTAGATTGTTTATGTTTATTATTTCATGAACTGTCTTTATTTTTTGTTTCTCATGAATTTGCCGATGGGACTTTGAACTCCAATATATGGTTGCAGGGTGATATGGTTTTTCAAAGAGCCAACAAAGTTCTGCCTTCCTAGTATAGCTGACTTTTGTTTGTTTGAGCATGACTTTTGCAAGTTTCTCCCTCTCGATTGATCTGGAAAATCTTCTAATGGGTATTACATGTAATGATGGGAAATTTTTATGCTCCTTTCTTGGTTATCCCATTATTTTCTAACTGATGGTTAACCATTTCTGTTTTTATGGTAGATATATATTGAGGAGGAATGCTAGGGGCCACACTTATTACCACCCTTTTTTCCCATCGTCCAAATTTCCAATCAGACAGTGGCAAAAGTGAACTTAAGTTCAATGCTTCCCAGCCCGGGAGCACCGAACTTAAATTATTCACCTCAGCTGTCTAATCTTATGATCAAATGGCCGAGCTGAGAGTGGCAAAGAGAGTGGTAACAAGTGTGTGGCGATAGCAGTGTTCTGAGCGGAGGCATATAAATAGTTGCATGATGATGGTATTTATTTCTAACCATCCTGATATTATTGTGTAAGGATTTCTCATTTGAAATTTGGTTTGAAGATATAAGCTATAAGTTTCATATTTCAATCATGAGAAAATCAAAATGAATGTTTCTCTTGACCTGCGATTGTTTCTCACTGATGAAATGGTTTCATTATCTTGCTGTACAATATACTATTGCAGATGGTGATTAAATATTACTCCTAGAAGTGTAGATTTTAATAATAACAACAATGAGTAGTAGTAATATTTATAACAACATTAATAATAATAATTATAGCTTCACTAAATATTTATTTATTACTGCAGTAGGTACAATCATAAGTCTAACGTAATGTGGAATACGAAAGTGCTTTCTAGGTTGTCTGACTTTCAGTTAGATGCCATTCGGTAGCAGACTGCTGTCTCACTTTTTTAGTTTGCACTTATTGTGAAGGAGATCATGGAAAATGTATCATTATCAAGGTGAATGCTGACATTCTTTGTAAATCTTTCAGGATTACTGAGCGTGGAATGTCATGAAAAGTTGAAAAGCTGTATTGAGAAGGTAAAGAAATCGGGTAAGGTTGGGTTCTCCGGGGAGTGTCCCTATGAAGTTGCCATGCCAACTATGATCAACGGGATGGATCTGGCAATTTTTTTCAGCCAGCTGGGCATCCCGAACGTTGAGTTATAACCAGCTCATGATTGGTGAAAAGGAATTACACAGCTCTATAATTGTTCACCGCCCTCAATTTTTCCTTGATGCCAGTTGTTCTCGAGTATTGGTCTACCAAAACCAAGCGTGCATTCTGCTTGTGGGTAATTCAATTTAACTTGTGCAGTGAAATCCAAAGATTTTGATTGGTTCATTCTGGAAATATTCGAGAATTCATGGATGAGCAAAATCTCAGTTGATTATTCATAGAAATTCATTGTACGATGTGAACATGAAGATTGTCTACAGAAAATTTTTGCAAAATGTAATCAGGAACATGATCCTGAATATTGAATGACTTCCGGTTCTCTGTCTTGCCCAATTTTAAAAGTTATGTAGCATTGGATAGAGATGCTGAAATCAGTGTTTGTTCTAAGCCAGTTGAATCAAAAATACTCTTCAGGGGCCATTTTGTCCTTTGGGGTTGCTCTATTTGGTGCAATGTAAAAGCTTTTTCTTTTCTGGCAGCACGGGGGTTTACACGTTGGAAAGAGGGTCGTAAGTTGCAAACCTTTCTGTTCCACCTATTGGGTATATTTCATAAGGTTTCGTTCTTGTCTACATATATGTGCATATTGATTTCAAACTATGAAAACCTAACGATTGATTACTATTTTAAATAAAAATAAAGGAAGTGACGTGTAATAAATACTCTTTATTAATACAACCTTAACGTTATATCCCAAAGTTTTGGCATATTATAGCCATTGGCAAACTTGATAGGCTCTGGAAAAGCCCTTCATTCAATAATACCCACACAATGATATTTCTTCGGGACCCTCGACCCAAAAAGGAAAGATGGCAGCTAGTTGAAAAATTATCCAACTTCCCATGTCGTTTCATCTCACAAACTTTGGGATGCCTTCAGATTGCTCGGAGGCCTACAATGATGACGATCATGTTCTGTGTTCTTGCAAGTTAGCTGTAGCGGCCAAGCTCTATAGATGATATAGTCCAATATTACTTTGGCTATAGCTCTTCTGATGCATGAATATCAAAATTGATAAAACATAATCCAACATCTACTGTGATTAGAAACATCAAAATGCTTATTAATAGGCATATTTGATATTGGAAGAAGCCACAAAAAAAAAAAAAAACAAAGGGAACCATGGACTCCATCGTACAGCTTGACAACTAGAATCATCTGCTTTCGGAAAGAAAGGTCGGCAATGTAAGTTACTATCATCCACAACATTTTATACAGGCACAAGTCGCCAAAAACCGTAATAGTGGAGGCATACAATTGGGTTAAAGGGGAATGATAATGATCCTTTAGCTTAACAAGAAACAAATTATAAGCTGTCCCGGCGATGTTCGCAAAATTATTGTCATTTTTCATGAGATCATATAGCTCCAAATCATTGATATTCCTCATGAGATCATAATGGCTGCAAATCTTCCATTGCTTGAGCCAGCTCCCCAGCTGGTTTTGGAGCCAGACGGAAAGATCACTAAAAAACTGTCGTCAAAACACGTCCCGCTCTTGCTTGAACCCGACTAAAAATTTGACCTGAAGCAGCGGGTATGGATCACAATGATGTTCAGTGTGCAGTCTGGAATCTTTGTGGCAATGGCTGTGTTAATGCCGGAGCAGCAGAGCTTCATCCCTCTATAGACTCCAGAAGATACAGCATTTAGTCAAGCAGAATACTTTGTCAACTCTCTTCAGCAAATATTATGCCCAATTTTTTTTTGTACTGCACAAACAATATCTGAATTAGTTAGGGAAAGTACAACGGTCGCATGGGGTAGAACTATTGTAGGAGATTATCAAAATATACTTGGGAAGTACTTGCATTTTTTTAAATGGAACAAGGACAAGCCACTTTCTTACCTTCATCTGTAGAAAGGTTAGGCTGATCAACCAAAAGCAGACGGAGAGCAGCTATTTCGCTGGAGCTGAAATTGCAAGATGTCGTACAAATCATGTGGGATTAAGGTAACTCGTTAGTTCAAAGATGATGCTATTCTTCGGAAAAGCAAGATGATAATCATATTGCTGCCCATGGTCACATACCCTCAAGTATCTCATTTTCCCTGATCAATATCATGAAAATGTATAGTGGAAGCACACATAATGATATCCTGATATGGAAGCATGCACAAAGTTTTGTTGTTATAACAGAGGTTAGGACTATCAATTAAAATATGTTAAAGTATTCACGGAAAAGAAATCAGAAAGGTTGTGCCAATGGTGAATTATATGCATTTTTCATGAATGAGAAACATCATCAAGACGTGATTAAAATGAAATTGATTGAAAATGCTTCCTATTTTAAATTCACTGGTAAGTCCAGGGTCTAGCAGTCAACTGCATAAAATATGCTGGGCTTATAAGTGTATATCTTAAAACTGTTTTTGAGTCTATTCTTGGCCATGGATCACTTCATCTATCTTATCTCCATCCTCTTATCACATGACCATTTACTTCTATCCCATAATGAACCCAATTAATGACCGCTATCCAGAAAACAAGAGAAAAAGAGATCAGTGATTGCACAGGTCATCAGTGCTTTGTAATATCTCGCATCGATCATCTTGAAACAGAGAGGTGGTTACATGAAACACGTTAAGGTATCCATATCAGGGTAAACCATTTTCACAATATAACAGACTACAAGAAGAAATCCGCAAAACTACTGAATCAGTGACAATAAAATAGGCATCCAGTATTTGTTGGTGGAAGAATTAATCATACTCAACCGACCTGGAACTCCATGTCAATGCAGAAATTAAGGATGATTTAAGAATATACCTGGAAAACTAAACTAGGGCAAGTTAATATGGTGAACCAAGTAAAGTCATCAATGACAAAGACAAAAGGGAAGAATCAGAAAAATAGAGTTATTCTATAGTGGTCAAATGAATGGGTAAGACACTTTCTCTTTCTATGTGGTAATGAAAAAGGCAAGATACAACTTTAATAATTTTCACTAATGAGTCTGCTATACAGAATACAACGCATAAGCAATTATACCTTACACTAAATAGCAGTCTTTGTTAAAATAGAGAAGAAACATCTGCGCATTGCCAGGTATATAACTTTGGGAACATTTTTTACATGCATAAAAAAATCTTGATGTATGTGTGTGAATATAGGGGAATATGCATAGCACACGTTCTGAAACTTGGAATGAATCCCTAGAACATTATATATTCATCAGATTTTATGGGTTCATGTGTTAGAACTTTCCCTACCGACCTCGATCGATGTTAATTATATCGATTGGACGGCCAAATACCTTTGATTAACTACTCATAAAATGTCGATCGAAATCAAACCATAATAACACAGACATACCATTCACACAAGCTTCGCAAGCACATTTGCCGGTCCATAATGGATTTAAGAGAGTTTCAGATAGTTTTAAATTGATCTGGGTTCATTTTGGGTCATTTAATTTTGCATGTTTTTGGGGTGTTTTAAGGGTCATTGCAGGGTTTAAAGTGTGTTTTAATGGCTATGGAAAGTTTTAAGACCCTAGGGTATATTTTTTAGCAATTCTGGGCATTTTGCATCTTAGGGGCATTTTGATCATGTCAGGGGTATTTAAGGGTTCAAGGGTCATTTTAAGGTTTAATGTGTATTTTAATAGCTCTGGCAGGTTTTAAAATCATAGGGTATGTTTTTATGCAATTCCAAAAATTTTACATATTAAAGGCATTTTGGTCATTCTAGGGGTATCTAGGGTTTGGAGGGGTGTTTTTAAGATTTAACATTTTTTGGATTTTTTCATGATTTTTATGAATTTTTGAGACATTAAGGGTATTTTGATAATTTTGACCATCTTTTAAGGTTTCAAGGGTATTTTAGGTATAATGGGTGATTTTTAGATTTTTAGGCATTTTGGTAATTTTAGATGATTTTACAATTTTGTAAATTGTTATGATTTTGGAGGATTTTTATCACATCAAACGTATTTTGATAACTTTGGGTCACTACTGTAGGACCTAGACTAAGGTTTAGCTTTCAGGTAGTTCACCCATAGGACCAACATTAAATATTCATGCACACAAAAGTATGCATAAATAAAAGATTCATTCTGTCTTTATTATTTCTACATAATTACATCAAAATTACATCAAATGAGTCAAAACCATTAGAAAGGTTAGTCACATCAACTAATTAGCCTACTTGGGCAGAAGAGACTTAAAAGGCCCAAGCCAATTGGGCTTAATGCTCTAAGCCAACTGGGTCTGTTTAGGCATTTGGATGCAATGGTCTCTAAGCCAATCGAGCCGACCCAATGATCCGAGCCAATTGGCCTTATTCAGACATTTGGACCCAATGGTCCGAGCTACATTAGCCAATTAAGGTATTTGGATCCAATGGTGCTAACCAATTGAATTTATTTGGACACTTTGACCCAATATGTAACGACTCAAGATCCAAATACCGAGAAGAACCCGATCCTCTTGGATCCTGACCCGCCACCCACGAGCTAGAATGGCTCGGAAGGATTAAAGGATCGTGTGGAATGCATAGAAATTTGAACAATCTACAGTAACCAAGCTATACATTTTAATAAATTAAGTGACAGGATAATAATATGCAATTTATAACAATTAAATAAATCTACTGAGTCTAGTCCACAAGTACAGTAGTCAACTAAAAGTAAAACGTACCGAGCGACGGGTCTCACCCGCGGTACTGGCAGGCTGGCGGCTACACGGTCACTGCTCAAGTGGCTCCACTCCCCATAAGCACGCTAAACCTGAAAATAGAGAGTGAGCCTCATTTCATTAGCTCAGTAGGGGTCCCGCGGAGTCTCGACTGAGGAAAACAATGGCGAAAAGGACAACAGGGCAACTGAAATAATAACTTGTAGAAATAAAGTGCTAAATAAGAATAAAGCAACCGGAACAGACAAAACTCCTGATCTCCTAATCGGGAACTGGACCTCCTAACATCACAGCTACCGAGGGGAGAACACATGGCAACACCGCCGTGAGAGGCATGTCCTTGTTGACAAGGCCGACCGGTACCACACGGTCCATGGGTGACATCACGACCTCATTGCCGTGCACCCGACTCAACTAGGGAAATAATGTAATGCCCCAGATTTTTTCCGGATATTTATTTAATAGTTGCGTGTATTTTTCTCTGATGAGCCTTCGAAACTCTGTGTAGAGTGAACCGTTGCGTTCTCTGACTTCGGGACACTACTGACACGGTGTGCTCTTCCCGAGGATCGCGAAGGTAATTTTTTATATTTTTTTGAATTTCTAAAGTTTTTGGGTTTTCCATTAATAACCCCCGCCCCTTCTCTTCCTCTCATTCTCTCTCTTCTCTTTCTCTCCCCCTCTCCTCCGGGCGGTCGATGGGGGTGATGGTGGGTGAGGCAGGGACGGCGTGAGGGCGAGGAGCGCGAGGATGGGGCGAGGATCGAGGCGGTGGAGGCACGGCTAGCTCGGACGCGCGTTCGGGTGCCCGGCGAGCGTTTCACGGCGTTTTCTTCATGGATCGGTGTCCACGGCCCGTGAATTCTTCGGTGGAGGTAGGGAGATGGATCCCCAGCTCGTGTACTTCATTTCCCGATAGTTTCGTAGGCCATGGTGAGTCGAGCAGGCTTATTTGGGCGTTTTGGAAAAATTCATAATTTTTGGGTGTGAGCCCGATCTAACGTTTTGATTGCGTTTTTGGGGTTTAAATGGGTCCTCTCGGTGCTAAAGAGGTTGGAGACTAGTTTCCCCTTGTTTTTCCTTTCACATGAGTGTGAACGGGGGCGTGGAATGAGGTTTCCCGACGTTTTCGCCGGTTTCGGGCTCGAGACAACCTAGCGGTCGCTCCAGCGACCGCTAGGGAGTCCAGCGGTTGTGTTGGGGACCGCTAGGGGTCCCCTTGTCGGTTCGAGCCATGCGGTCTTGCGATAGACCGCCTGACGCCTTAAGCGGTCGAGGTGACGACCGCTAGGCTCCGTGTAGCGGTCATGGCATGACCGTTTGATAGTGTTTTGGTTCGTTGGAGGTCGATGGGGTAGCAGTCTTGCGACTGACCGCTAGGCTCCGCCTAGCAGTCAGGCGAGACACCGCCACTCTGTCTGGCGGTCCCGTGGGTGACCGCTTCAGGTTTTTGTTTTGGGGTTCCTTGCGGTCTCGCGATAGACCGCCAGGCCAGCCCTTGTGTCTTGGGGTAGACCGCTAGGCTGTGCCTAGCGGTCATGGGGAGTATCGCTAGGCAGTGTAGCGTTTTCGGTGCCCATTTTACGGTGTGTCGGTCTCCGGTCGACCCGATTGTGACCCAGTGGTTGACCTTCGACCTCGTGGATGTCCCTGACACCCCGTGGATTCTGTGTCCGTATTTTTGGGATATCATGAGGTGTCATATTACCTCGATAAGCGTGCCCATGGGTTTTAGGGTTTGGGTGACCCCATGTGTTCCGAGCTTTTGTGTTCTCGCTAGAACGAGTTACTGTGTGTTAGTGTGCGTGTGGTGGGGCTTCCCTACACGTTGTGGGTTCTTCCGGTGAGTGTTTTCCGGGTGGGCCATGTGTGTGGCCTTGGACTACGAGTCTAGTCTCCCAACCTGGGGCTGGAGGTCTCTGTGCTCCTTTTGTGAGGGAACGGTTTCGGTAGTTGTGAACTGTCTCGTGAGTCATCGTGCCGTGGTTTCAGACCTAGGGATTAGGCTAGATTGACAGTGTCATGCCGTCGTGTACGATGGTCTTGACCCTGAGTCGTGTGACTCAAGGACCGTTGGGTTCAATAGGTCTAGTGGACTATCCAGAGTCTGGTGGCCTCGAGCTACCTGTTACTCCGTATTACTCGCGATGGGTGCGTGAGTGGATTTCCGTGTTCGCGTTAGTGACCTTCCACTACTCGTACCTTTCTTACGGCACACGTGTGCTGACCCACCAGGGAGTGGTGGAGTGGCTTACCCGAGAGAGACGGTTTTTAGGCTGGTTACCATAGGGCCCCCACGCACAGTCAAGTCCGGGCTTCGGGGGAAGAACCAGCTAGAGGATCTGACCTAGGGCGCATGGTCTGTGTGTGCACATTGGGCTGGGGACGTCGGACCTGCGCTGACGAGCGCGACCCCAACTTGTCCTTGTTCGTGGTACTGGTTACTGTACGGTGTCTCTGTCTCCACCTGGGGCGTTGCAGTGAGACTCCTGAGGCTGTGGACTAAGTCGTCAGTGGACGCATCCGACCTTGCTTCTAGTGAACTGTGCTCCCGTCACTTGGCGTGAGTTTTCTCGTGAGTCGAGTTTTCGTTCACGTCTACGAGACGTGATTTTGCGTGCAGTTCTCGGGTGTTTTCCCGATGTCGCAGTCTGGGGGTTCCGGTGAGCGTCACCGAGGGCTTTCCCCCTAGACAACGTTGAGTTATCGATGACGTGGTCATTTTCCCAGTAGCGTGACTAGGGTGGTTCGTAGTCTTGTGGTTCCCCGACGGGAGATCGGGGCATGTTTTTCGATACAATAGGAGTAGCTGTAGTGCCGAGTTTTTACCAAGCACCGTGCTTACTGTTCCTGCTGTAGTTGTAGATGCTTTCCTTTCCGTTACCGCCGTTATTTTCGGTTGGGGTTCCGCGAGACCCCTACTGAGTCAGTGACAGGAGGCTCACCCCTGCTTTTCAGGTGCGACAGTTCTTCCTCGAGATTCGAGGGTGCTGTGCAGAGGTTCTTAGTTGCCAGCGCACCGGGTCGAGTGTTCACTTGGCGTTTGATACGTTCTTCTGCCTTAGACTATACTTTCTGTTGGAATGGACTCTGTTGTAGTTAGATTATTTATTTCTATTAATTGTTGTATTATCCTGCTTTATTTCCTATTTCCTTGTACCTCCACACTCCTTTTTAGCCCTTCCGAGTCTTCAACTCGTGGGCGGCAGGCCAGGATTCGAATGGTATCAGGTTCCTTTCCTGGTATCCGGATCCCGGGTCGCTATAGTTGGTATCAGAGCGTGGTTGTGGACGTGCATGTGAATTCAAGATATTGCAGTGATAAGAGTCCGTAAGGTCTAATATAGTCGACAATTGGCATAGGGTTTTGTGCATGTTTTTCATTTGGTTTCTCGCGCGAGAGCTTGAGTGAGCGGCGTTGGCGCTTTGAATGCAGTTGCTATTTCGTTGGAGTGTCGGCGTGGGGCCCGAGGGACGTGATGGAGAGATTTCTCCTCGATGGGTGGTGGCCCCGGTTGTGCTGCGTTGGGCAGAGATGCTGGCAGGCGTGCGTTGCTGCGGTGCTACGTTCGAGGAATTTGCAGCGAGGTCAGGTGGCTGGAGAGGATTGTTCGTGATTAAGTGGCCGTGAGCGTGCTCTGAGGGAGATGTTATTGAGTCTGGTCACTCCAGTTTGAGATTTACCTAACCCCCGAGGTTTGAGGTTGTGGTTTGAGGTGTCAGAGCGGGTGCTTTGGTCGATAATTATGCTCGGGAGAGCGGAGGATTTTCTATTGAGCTGCTAATTTGTCGAGCATGGTATTCTTGTTATGCTCTGTGGCGTCAGGAATGACGTGTCGGTCCTGATTATCTTTGCGGATTTCAAGACAGGATTGGGCGGGGATGTCCCAATAAGTTCTTGCTCCTGCGCTTCTGCGTGTGAATGGGTTGTGTTCGCCCTGGATTTGACTTGAGATGTGAAGGTTTCGCGGTGAGTTTGGGACTCGAGGATGAGCGTTGGCGGTTACCGGTTATGGCTCGTGTTGCAGCTCTTGGCGTGGCGAGTTACAGTTCGAGAGATTGTAGCAGTGGTGCATCAAGAGATGCTGTGATCATGGTCCGACGAAACACTTGATGAGTGTTGTCGGAGGAGCTGACCTGACGGAAGTGATGGTTTTCTTGATGCTGGAAGGTGCTGTTCCCTGCATGCGTGAGGCTCGAGGTCAGGTCAAGCATGGAGTTTTCCTTCCGTTGGTCAGAGGCGTGTGAAGTTTTTCCTTTGGTTGGAGAGAATTACGTTTTGCCAAGGTTCATCGTCTTGCATCGTGTGCCCGGATTGGTTGGCCTCTGTGTGCCATGAAGTCCATGTGAGACGCGTCCTCTGTGTTGGCATGGTGGTTTCCTGTGAGAAGCGTTGCCCGTCCCCTACTGTGTAAGGGCACTGGCATTATTCCGGAAGGACGAGTGCCAGCTGGGCGGTGTTCGTGAGAATTGTGGTTGGTGTTGTGGTCTTCGCGGTATGGAGGATCGGAGCCTGCGAAGTTGCAGAGGATTGTTGGGATGGAGGATCCCGAGTTATCGTTGTGGTTGGCTGTGTGAGTGGATCAGAGTGTGTGGATCTTAGCGTTGGTTGCTGCGGGCGGATTCCTGAGGATTAGTGTAGAGCAGCGGAGGATTGGTTCCTCGATATGCGTTGTCTCGGGCTATGTGAGACATGTTGTTGCCGTGCCATTGTTTGAGATCTTGTGGTTCATGGCACTGGCAGGCAGTGAATTGGGGAAATGTGCTGGCAAACTTGCTGCACGAGTACCCTATCCTTGTGTGTTCGAAGCTGTGTTTGCAGATGAGATCGTGTTCTAGAGGAGTGTTATCTGAGAGATTATGGGTCCCAGTTGGTGGCCGTGGGCGGCTAGTCAGGTTGACCGAGTGGTCGACCATGGTAAGATGTGTATTGTCTGGGGACCTGTGTGCATTGGTCATGGCGTCATCGACCTGCTTGCTATGGTAGCAAGCAGCACTTGTCGGCTCTAGAGAAGTGTGCCTAGGTTGCAAGAGGTTGTGTGTCCCGTGGCTCTGTGGTAAGAGCGGAATCGGGATTGGTAGGCGTCCATTTGGATTGATTGAGATGAAGGATTTGATGAGACCGGACGGTGGTCAATGCCTGTGCGTGGAGGCCCTTGATGGGATGCTGGCGTTGGGATGGTTATCCCTGGTCTGCGACCAGCAAGGGAGGATTCCTCGTAAGTCTGAATTGAGTGATGCGAGGACCAAGGAGAGATCCTGTCATTTGATTTCGCCGTACTCCCCTGAGAGGGTAGAGTTGGCATGATGATAGGTCTGGATGTGGTGTTGGTCTATGCGTGAGTCAGTGGGTGTCCTGTCATGAGTTGGATCGTGCCTGTTGGGCCGGAGGAGGTTTCCATTTGATGAGTGTCTGGTGACTGGTGATTAGTCTTTCACAGACAGAAGATGCTGGTTGTTGTGGCTCAAGAATGGCGAGAGTCATGTGCAAGCGAGGCCTTTGGTAGCCATTTCTGTGATGTGCTTTCCTGGATGGGATCTGGGCTTTGTCGAAGCTTGTCATCTGACAGAGTTGGTCCGGTGCTATTGTGAGCGTTTGGCTTGCCAGGTGTGAGCTGGTGGAAGCTCGGAGTTGGTCGTCCCTGGTGTAGGGCGTGAGATTAGTCATGTAACGACCCGAGAATCCGATTACCGGGAAGGCCCGATAACCCGAGACTCGAACCGCCACCCACGAGCCCGAAGACTCGGAAGGGTTAGAAGGATGGTGTGGAGACTACACAAGTATCACAAATAATTACAGAAATTAAACAGTTTATATGATTAAGCAGGAAATGAATTAACATTTTACATAATACATAGTCCACAAGATAGAACAAAATAGCAATAGTAGTCCACAACTAGTACAGAGACAAGAAAGAAAAGTATAGCTACACGGGGCATACCCTGGCTCTGACCTCTGGCACTAACGTTGGGCACCTGAACCACGTTGAGCCTCAGACGCGCTCCCCTGAGGCCGCGTCTCGCTTGAAACACGGTGAAAACACGTAGGGAATGAGTCTCAGAACAAGACTCAGTAGGGATTACTCGAGTCCTACCTCGCAAAATGGGAAAACGCTACACTAGCAGTAAGCGAGTACCTCAAAAGTGAATTAGCCCTGCAACTACAACACTGGTCTCACGGCATAAAAACCAACACACGCGCTACGGCGAGACAGCCGGAACTCAATGGTCAACCCGACAAAATCTAAAGGCCGAAGTCACAAAGATTGACAATCTGTCACTCCCGACTCGACAGGAGTACCTCCCACTAGAAGCAAGGACGGATGCGTCCACTGACGTCTTAGTCCGCGCCTCAGGTGTCCGCCTGGCACGATAGCCCCCGGCAGAGGCAAGGACACCGTACAAGTAACCACAAAACAAGTGACTAGCTGGGGTCACGCTCGTCAGCGTGGATCCAACCGCCCCCAACCACGTGTGCACACACAGACCGTGCGTCCCTGGTCAGGCCCTCTGACCGGTTTTTCCCTCAGCCGGACTCTGGCTGCTAGAAGCGGGGCTCGACGGAAACCAATCTAAAACCGTCCTTAGGGCAGCCTCTCCACCACTCCCTGGTGGGACCACTAAACGTGTAAGCATGCTATGACTATTGGAGGGTCACTGAAGGAGTAGACTCTCAAGTCAACGAAAAATAACGTCTGAATCCGACGAAGTACGGGGACCGCCCCACGTACCAGCACCGTCGCACGGTGACCACGGTCGGAGAAGAAACGGGACTGCAAACCACCTAGTGCAGTCCAGAGCCTGACGGTCCAACACAGGAATGCCACGGCTCTGACGGTCTATCACTGGGCCGTCACAGCAGTCTGATGACCCAACACAGGTGCGTCAGACACTCGGTGGAAAACCGACTGTGACGCGCCAGTCCTTGTGCGTCACAGTCTCTGACGCGCCTAGCCTGGTGCGTCAGGAGACAAGAAGAAACCAACTATGATGCACATCGCTCAGGGCGTCACAGGCTCTAACGGTCTTGCCTAGGAGCGTTAGAAGATGGGGATGCATCAGCTTTGACGCTCCCACACAGGGGCGTCACAAGGCTCTGACGCCCCACCATGGGTGCGTCAGAGGCCCTGACCCCTAACGATCAAAACCCAACGGTCGGATGCCAACGGTCATATCGTCACCTTGACAGTCCAACCTAGGCGCGTCACACGCCCTGGCGGTCTATCGTGGGACGGTCAGTTGGCAAAAGCATGTCTTGTGACGCACCCTTCATGGGGCGTCATAGACTGTAACGGTCCCTAGAAGGGCCGTCACACCGTCCCGATGGCAAAAAGACGGAAACGCCCAAAAATGCCAACCACGCCCCCACACCTCCATAGGAGAGGGGGAAAACAAGGGGGAAGCTGATGGAAATCGACGCCGAGCATGTACATTTTATTTTGCACTTATGTCCTTTAGTTTATTTTTATATCCATGGGAAAGTATATGTGCAATTGTAAGGCTTTGTAAGCCAATGCGTCATTCCCTTGGATTGTGTGGATTTCTATGTAAATTGTGTAGTAGGTCCAGCTAGGAGGCCCCCAGCCCTTTTCCATTGGTCCATGTCACCCATGTGGGGCTGGTCAAACCATCCTAGGTGGCATCTAGAAGGTTTGAATGGCAATTAGACACATGGGAGACAAGGGTTACAAAATTTCAAAGGGTAGGCTACCTACCCATTCCCATGGTCAAGGGGGCGCCCCCTTCCACTAGAAGTAATTAGGATTTTTTATTTTGTTTGAAACACTTATTTTGTTCTAAACCCTAGGTCTAAGGGCAATTTGAGTCATTTGGCCATTTCATATATATACTTGTATTTTCCCATTTGGAACAATTAATGAGTAGAAAAAATTGTTAAATGCCAAGAGCTTGGTGCGCCCCTGCCCTCTCCCTCTGATTTCTCTCTTCATCCTCTGCAATTCTAGAGTGGTTATCTCTTCTATCTCCTCCCCTCTACTTCTGGAATCAATCTCTGGTGCCGCCGCCGCCGTTCGTGCCGCCGTCGTGCCGCCGCGAAGCCGCCACTGCAATTATGTCCATCCAGGATAGATCCCTCTTCCACGAATTTCTAATCTCAGATCCGAGATCTTCTTGATCTGGGATTTTTAGGGTGTGTTCCAGGGGTTCTCACCACCCTCCATAAAAAATGGTTTGGTATCTAGATCCCGTTTTGTATTTTTCCATTTTCGTTTATCATCTCCTTCCAATTCCGTCAGCTTTCTGTTCACTGTTATAGCCAACTAAAGAACACCTTCTTCGAACCCCTTTTTGATTTTTCCAGGAGTCCCCAATTTTATTGGAGATTTTTTCCACCTTCCCCTATCACCACGAATTTTCTTGAGTTTTCTTCAGCCCTCCACATAGTTTCTAAAATTCGCCCAAGTTCTCAAATCTGTTCTGTCTGCCTCAGTCCAGATCCGACCACAGTTCAGTATAAAATCTCCATAAAATTCAATTCTCCACAAAACCTTTCACAAAAAATATTCCCGTCTTCCTTGTTCAATTCTCTACAACTTTGAAGAAGAAATCAAGATCTAATTCTGAGGTTTACCCTGTGGTCAACGCCAACTCTCAGGAAACTCAGTTTCTGCCCAGTCAGATCTGAAACTGAGAGCAGATCGGTTCTAAAATCTGCCATCCCAAATACAGCTCTGGTGAATTTTTCTGAGTCCCACAGGGTCGAAGGACTTCGAGAGAGATTTCCAACGATACCTCTTGTGCGTCGATCCGACGTCGGGAGTGATCGCAGCGACAGATCTTGCCGGGTCACGCGCCTGAAAATAGAAACCGCAGATCCGTGGGCACTCTTTCCGACCGGTGCCGATCGGAGCCGCCCGGCCTCCGGCCGGTGAACCAGTGCGCCACCATCCCAGGGAGCACTTCCCCAGGCGTCCCCACCACAGTGGCGCCACCCCAGTCCCACACGGCCCCACTGACCAGCGCGTGGGCCCCACAACCAACAGCATACGCCGTTTGAACCGTGCCGACGGGGTGATCAAGTGCAGTCCGTCAACCCAAGATCGGTCCTCCCGGACCCACTTGTGTAGCCCTTTACCTCCCTGCGTGGAGTGGGCGATATTTCATTACTGTCATTGTTGTGTAATATTTGTTCCGGGAGTACGAGATCGGCCGGGATCGTCTTCCCCACGCCGAGAGCGTGGAGGTATCGTATTCGCTCCTGGCTTGGCACTTTGCTTTATTTCATATATGCTTGTTTATGCCGTTGCTAGAGAGCATGTTAGGTTAATCTAGCTCGCTATATTATTATTCACTGCTGCTGCGAGAGAGAGCGTGACCGCCCCGTGACCCGATCCGGGCACAAGAGAGAGCCGACCACCCTAGCTCACTGTCGGTTTCTCAACCGCGCACGTCCGACGCTTCCCTCGCTAAGGGACAATCGCGAGCTCGTCTAGAGTTCGAGGATCACATTCATAATTCGAGTCGAGTCCGTGGTCCGTCCCGCGTCAATTTGGTATCAGAGCGAAGTTGAGTCTAGGGTGTCTAAAATTAAAAAAAAAAGAGTGTCATTTACGTCTAGTCATGAGTCATTGTCTAAGTCGTGTTTAGGGTCATCATTATTTTAAAGTAAAAAAAAAAGTGTCTTTGGGTCGCATCTACATCCCTTTACTCGGTATATCAAAAGGTGTTATCCGAACGTTAGACTACGCATATCGGGAAGGCCGCACACTTGCGCGAGTGATCTTCGGATCGATTAACTCGGCCACGTGCCGAGTTTTGGCTAAGTCTAGGTGCATCTTCTTGTAGTGTGCATTTGCTTTAGTCGGTGTCTCCTAGTCCGTGTGTTTGCATGCCCACTCGTCGGGGTACATAGTACTCACCCCCACCACCACCTATGGCGGATCCCCGGGTCACTAGTCTCGATGCGTCAGCTGTGGCCGAAATGTTCTGAACCCTTATGGGAGAAGTGCAAGGATTGCATACACGTCTCGATGGGTTAGATACACAAATGGGTGATTTAAGTACTCGAATGGATAGGATGGAAGGGATGAGTACACGAGTGAATGGCCTAGGCACCTGCCTAGAAGAGAGGATGAAGGCCGTAGAGGATAGGGCCGGTGGGTCGAACCAGTCCGTTCAGGGATTGGTCGGGAGAGTTGCCGCACTAGAGGGAGACCCAGCCGAGGCATACCCGATTGCCCCAGTCCAGGCACCCGTCCCACCTACACAAGGTCAACCGGAGCCGGTTCACCAACCCGCGACTCCAAGGGTTCAAGGGGTAGCTGTTAGGAGGCACGAAGTCCCCGAGGTGCATGACTATGAGTTCGATAATGAGCATCGAGGACATGGTCATGATCGTCGCCCTACACGGCATACCCACGACCAAGATATGGATGAACGGGCCCTTAGGACCGTTCGGGCAGACCCTCCCACCTTTGACGGGTCCTTAGACCCAAATGTCTATCTTGATTGGGAGGCTGGCATGGACCGATATTTTGAGTGGTTCGAGATGTCGGACCAACGGAAGGTCAAGTTCGCCAGGATGAAACTTTTAGGCCAAGCACAAACCTATTGGAGGAACATGGAGAACCTATTGTTTCATTGTCATGAACCCCTGATCGATACTTGGACCGAGATGAGGGAAAAGCTTAGGAAGAAGTACCTCCCTACCTCCTACCGTCAGCGTCTCATAGAGAGGTGGAAGAGTCTCACCCAAGGAGATCGGTCCGTCTCTGACTACATCGCTGAGTTCGATGAATACTACTTGCGATGTGATGCCAAGGAGGAAGACTCCCTCACCGTCTCCCGATTTCAGCGTGGTCTATGGCCGCACCTACGGTATGAGCTTCTCTGCCGCAAGGTGGATAAATTGGAGGATGCATACCAAGTTGCTCTCGAGATGGAGCAATTTGAGGGAGAGTTCGAGTCTATCCCACGGTGGGGCTCCGCTCCTCCCCATAGTGATTCCCATGGCTCCTTAGGCTCATACCCGAGGGGACCCTTGGCTCGCCCTCAGGAGCCCGCCCGTCAGGAGCACTTCGCTCCTAGACCTCTACCTCCCCCACCACGGGATCTACCTCCACCCCAACCACCGGCACCCGTTGCCCGTTCCCCGGCACCCATAGCCCGTCCCCTGGCCCCGACACTTCCTCCCCTGTTGCCCATGGCACCTACACCTCCACCCTTGTTGCCTACACCCCCTACCCGTCGGGAGGATAAGGGTAATGCCCCTCTTATCGGAGAGAGCAGTCGGTCACGGCTGTAATGTTTCCATTGTCATGGGTTTGGCCACATCGCCAACCAATGTCCCACTCGTACCACACTAGCCTTAGGGGTTGAAGAGGCCTCGCCTTCTGGGCTTGAGCTTGTATCTTATGAGGCCGATCAGGCGCTAGCCGATGAGTATTATGAAGTGGAAGCTCTAGAGGAGTCTGCCGCAGCCCAGGATGCAGCCACTTAGTGGGGATGATGTTACCGTCTTAAGTCTAGGGTCATATATGAGTCAGTATGTTTCTTCTTTGTATGGTTTGTTGGCGTGGTGTGTTTTGAGTCGATTGTTTATGTTGTTTGCATATGTGTGTTAGTGCATGGTTAGTCTGCATGTGTCTTGTGCAAGCTCGTTGATGATTGTCCCTTGAGAGGTGAGTGGATTCGCTAGAAGAGTATGTGATCAGTTCTATACTCGGATCAAGTCACCTACAGGGACCCAGCGGTGATTCCTAGTGAGTCTTCGAGTCTCCACCTCCCCTTTTGAGAGTGCCCCACTCGGAGTGTCCACCTCTAGCCCATAGCAACTTGTGCATATCGAGTATATATGGAATGAGCAGGTGATGGTCATTTGGAGTGGAGCATACCCGCGTTACTTGACACGGTGATGGATCCGCCGGAGTACTCGAGCAGCCGCACCTCTTACTCGACGGGGTCGAGTTCCTCTCACCCGGGGAGAGTTGATGGGAATCGACGTCGAGCATGTACAATTTATTTTGCACTTATGTCCATTAGTTTATTTTTATATCTATGGGAAAGTATATGAGTAATTGTAAGGCTTTGTAAGCCAATGCGTCATTCCCTTGGATTGTGTGAGTTTCTATGTAAATTGTGTAGTAGGTCCAGCTAGGGGGCCCCCAGCCCTTTCCCATTGGTCCATGTCACCCATGTGGGGCTGGTCAAACCATCCTAGGTGGCATCTAGAAGGTTTGAATGGCAATTAGACACATGGGAGACAAGGGTTACAAAATTTCAAAGGGTAGGCTACCTACCCATTCCCATGGTCAAGGGGCCGCCCCCTTCCACTAGAAGTAATTAGGATTTTTTATTTTGTTTGAAACACTTATTTTGTTCTAAACCCTAGGTCTAAGGGCAATTTGAGTCATTTGGCCATTTCATATATATACTTGTATTTTCCCATTTGGAACAATTAATGAGTAGAAAAAATTGTTGAATGCCAAGAGCTTGGTGCGCCCTTGCCCTCTCCCTCTGATTTCTCTCTTCATCCTCTGCAATTCTAGAGTGGTTATCTCTTCTCTCTCCTCCCCTCTACTTCTGGAATCAATCTCTGGTGCCGCCGCCGCCGTTCGTGCCGCCGCAAAGTCGCCACTGCAATTCTGTCCATCCAGGATAGATCCCTCTTCCACGAATTCCTGCTCTCAGATCCGAGATCTTCTTGATCTGGGATTTTTAGGATGTGTTCTAGGGGTTCCCACCATCCTCCATAAAAAATGGTTTGGTCTCTAGATCCCGTTTTGTATTTTTCCATTTTTGTTCATCATCTCCTTCCAATTCTGTCAGCTTTCTGTTCACTGTTACAGCCAGCTAAAGAACACCTTCTTCGAACCTCTTTTTGATTTTTCCAGGAATCCCCAATTTTATTGGATATTTTGTCCACCTTTCCCTATCACCACGAATTTTCTTAGTTTTCTTCAGACCTCCACATAGTTTCTAAAATTCGCCCAAGTTCTCAAATCTGTTCTGTCTACCTCAGTCCAGATCCGACCACAGTCCAGTATAAAATCTCCATAAAATTCAATTCTCCACAAAACCTTTCACAAAAAATATTCCCGTCTTCCTTGTTCATTTCTCTACAACTTTAAAGAAGAAATCAAGATATAATTCTGAGGTTTACCCTGCGGTCAATGCCAACTCTCAGGAAACTCAGTTTCTGCTTAGTCAGATCTGAAATTGAGAGCAGGTCGGTTCTAAAATCTGCCATCCGAAATACAGCTCTGGTGAATTTTTCTGAGTCCCACAGGGTCGAAGGACTTCGAGAGAGATTTCCAACGATACCTCTTGTGCGTCGATCCGACGTCGGGAGTGATCGCAGCGATAGATCTCGCCGGGTCGCGCGCCTGAAAATAGAAACCCCAGATCCGTGGGCACTCTTTCCGACCGGTGCCGATCGGAGCCGCCCGGCCTCCGACCGGCGAACCAACGCGCCGCCATCCTAGGGAGCGCTTCCCCAGGCATCCCCACCATAGTGGCGCCACCCCAGTCCCACACGGCCCCACTGACCAGCGCGTGGGCCCCATAACCAGCAGCATACGCCGTTCTAACCGTGCCGACGGGGTGATCAAGTGCAGCCCGTCAACCCGAGATCGGTCCTCCCGGACCCACTTGTTTAGCCCTTTACCTCCCTGCGTGGAGTGGGCGATATTTCATTACTGTCATTGTTGTGTAATATTTGTTCCGGGAGTACGAGATCGGCTGGGATCGTCTTCCCCACGCCGAGAGCGTGGAGGTATCGTATTCGCTCCTGGCTTGGCACTTTGCTTTATTTCATATATGCTTGTTTATGCCGTTGCTAGAGAGCATGTTAGGTTAATCTAGCTCGCTATATTATTATTCACTACTGCTGCGAGAGAGAGCGTGGCCGTCCCGTGACCCGATCCGGGCACAAGAGAGAGCCGATCACTCTAGCTCACTGCCGGTTTCTCAACCGCGCACGTCCGACGCTTCTCTCGCTAAGGGATAATCACGAGCTCGTCTAGAGTCCAAGGATCGCATTCATAATTCGAGTCGAGTCCGTGGTCCGTCCCGCATCAGAAGTCCCCTAGGGACCCATAGCATGCATCAAAGTCATTAAAACATCGAATCACGGCCTAAAATCATAGATCGGGCGAACTCTCCCCAAATCATGAAAAACCCCATCCCGCATGGAAACCCATCTCTCGGTCTCCCCTCGGACTACAAATCCCGAGAAAGGAATGCGGAGAGCTAGGGAACGTCACCCTACCTCGATCTCACCTCGAGGCATGCCGGATCGTCCACAAACTGCGAAGAACGCTTTAGAACCCTCGCTCCTTCACAATTCCCCACAAGCTTTACGCCGCCACGATTGCCTCACCGTCGCCCACGTCGTCACGCCGTCGCCCTGCACCGTTTGCAGCCGGAGGGGACGCCGCCGCGGTCATCGTCGGTCGAATGGGAGAGGGAAAGGGGCGCTCACGGTGGGGGAGGAAGAAGAAAGAGGAAGAAGAAGAAGAAAAGGTGAAAAAGAAAAAGAAATGCCCCTATTTATAGAAAATCTGATTTTTTGAGAAAATACAAGAAAATTAAAAATAATATTTCTGTGATCCTCGGAACGCACCGATCGCAACGGTATCACTCTTACCTCGGTGAACGACCCAGTTCACCCGCAACGAGTTTCCGAAGGAATTGTCGAAACCCGCACGCGGAAATCAGAAAACACGCACGGAAAAGTCGCGGACGCACTCCGGGCCTCCGAAATGACTCCGGATTGCACCGATCCAAACACAAAAGATGTCTGAAATGAAATTTTGGACACAACAAAGCCAGATACTCCGAGAAAGTAGATCCGGGACCCAAAAAGAAAGGATCCGAAGGGTCCGGGATATTACAAGTCAGCTGGTTGTGAAGCTGGCGTTTGGTTGGTCGGCTGAGCATGGGCGTTGACCGGTGGATTGGTTCTTCTGGCGAGGATTGCATCCCTTGGTGGGCGAGAGTGTGGCAGCGAGGCCGTGAATGGGTTTTGTGTTGTCTGAGGTGGTGCCAGACTTGTGCTTTTGTGTTATGCCTGCTCTAATGATTGACGTGTCTTGGGTTGTGAGTGAGGCGTTGTCCATGATCATTGTCTGGTTGCGTCCCTCAGGATCGTTGTTTTTGTGAGTATCGAGGTTTGGTTGGGGCTCTGGCGGTGTCGTCAGTTGGTCAAAGTGTTCTCCCCTTGTGGCATGGTGCTTGTCTTGAATTTCGAGGATGAAATTCTTATAAGGGGGGAGGGCTGTAATGCCCCAGATTTTTTTTTTTTCAAATATTTATTGGATATTTGAGTGTATTTTTCTCTAATGAGCCTTCGGAACTCTGTGTAGGGTGAACCGTTGCGTTCTCCGACTCAGAGACACTACCGACGCATTGTGCTCTTCCCGAGGATCGCGGAGGTAATTTTTCATATTTTTCCGAATTTTTAGAATTTTTGGATTTTCCATTAATAACCCCCACCCCTTCTCTTTCTCTCATTCTCTCTTTTTCACTCTCTCTCTTCTCTTTCTCTCCCCCTCTCCTCCGGGTGGCTGACGGGGGTGATGGTGGGCGAGACAGGGATGGTGTGAGGGCGAGGAGCACGAGGATGGGGCTAGGATCGAGGCGGTGGAGGCGCGGTGAGCTCGGACACGCGTTCGGGTGCCTGGCGAGGGTTTCGTGGCATTTTCTTCATGGATTGGTGTCCACGGCCTGTGAAATCTTCGGTGGAGGTAGGGAGATGGATCCCCAGCTTGTGTACTTCATTTCTCGTGAGTTTTGTAGGCCGTGGTGAGCTGAGCGGGCTTATTTGGACGTTTTGGGAAAAATCTATGATTTTGGGGTGTGAGCCCGATCTAGCGTTTTGATTGCGTTTTTGGGGTTTAAATGAGTCTTCTCGGTGCTAGAGAGGATGGGGACTAGTTTTCCCTCGTTTTCCCCTTCACATGGGTGTGAATGGGGCTTGGAATGAGGTTTCCCGCCGTTTTCGTCGGTCTCGGGCTCGGGACGACCTAGCAGTCGTTCCAGCGACCGCTAGGGAGTCCAGCGGTGGTATTAGGGACCGCTAGGGGTCCCCTTGTCGGTTCGAGCCATGCGGTCTTGTGATAGACCGCCTGACGCCTTAAGCGGTCGAGGTGACGACCGCTAGGCTCTGTGTAGCGATCATGGCATGACCGTTTGACCGCGTTTTGGTTCATTCGAGGTTGGTGGGGTAGCGGTCTTGCGACTGACCGCTAGGCTCCACCTAGTGGTCAGGCTGGAGACTGCCACTCTATCTAGCGGTCCTGTGGGTGACCGCTTCAGGTTTTTGTTTTGTTGTTCCTTGCGGTCTCGTGATAGACCGCCATGCCAGCCCATGCGGTCCTGGGGTAGACCGCTAGGCTATGCCTAGCGGTCATGGGGAGGATCGCTAGGCAATGTACCATTTTTGGTGCCCGTTTTACTGTGTGTCGATCTCCGGTCGACCCGGCTGTGACCCAATGGTTGACCTTCGACCTCATGGATGTCTCGGACACCCCGTGGGTTCTGTGTCCATATTTTTGGGGTGTCTGGAGGTGTCGTGTTACCTCGATAAGCGTACCCATGGGTTTTGAGATTCAGGTGACCGTGTGTCAGTGTGCGTGCGGTGGGGCTTCCCCGCACGTTGTGAGTTCTTCCTGTGGGTGTTTTCCGGGTGGGCCATGTGTGTGGCCTTGGACTGCGAGTCCAGTCTCCCAGCCTGGGGCTGGAGGTCTCTGTGCTCCCTTTGTGAGGGAACGATCTCTGTAGTTGTGAACTGTCTCATGAGTCATCGTGCCGTGGTTTCAGACCTAGGGATTAGGCTAGATTGACGGCGTCGTGCCGTCGTGTACGACGGTCTTGACCCCGAGTCGTGTGACTCAAGGACCGTTGGGTTCAATAGGTCTAGTGGACTATCCAGAGTCTGGTGGCCTCGAGATACCTGTTACTCCATGTTACTCGTGATGGGTGCGTGAGTGGCTTTCCGTGTTCGCGTTAGTGACCTTCCACTAGTCGTAGCCTTCTTACGGCATGCGTGTGCTGACCCACTAGGGAGTGGTGGAGTGGCTTACCCGAGAGAGACACTTTTTAGGCTGGTTACCGTAGGGCCCCCACACGTAGCCGAGTCCGGGCTTCGGGGGAAGAACCAGCTAGAGGATCTGACCTAGGGCGCATGGTCTGTGCGCGCACACTGGGCTGGGGACATCAGACCCGTGCTGACGAGCGCGACCCCAACTTGTCCTTGTTCGTGGTACTGGTTACTGTACGGTGTCTCTATCTCCCCCAGGGGCATTGCAGCGAGACTCCTGAGGCTGTGGACTAAGTCGTCAGTGGACGCATCCAGCCTTACTTCTAGTAGACTGTGCTCCTGTCACTTGGCGTGAGTTTTCTCGTGAGTCGAGTTTCCCTTCACGTCTGCGAGACGTGGTTTTACGTGCAGTTCTTGGGTGTTTTCCCGATGTCGTGATCTGGGGGTTCCAGTGAGCGTCACCGAGGGCTTTCCCCCTAGACAACGTTGAGTTATCGACGGCGTGGTCGTTTTCCCAGTAGCGTGACTAGGGTGGTTCGTAGTCTTGTGGTTCCTCGACGGGAGATCGGGGCGTGTTTTTCGATACAGTAGGAGTAGCTGTAGTGCCGAGTTTTTACTGGCCACCGTGCTTATTATTACTGCTATAGTTGTAGCTGCTTTCCTTTCCATTACCGCCGTTATTTTCGGTTGGGGTTTCGCGGGACCTCTACTGAGCCAGTGACAGGAGACTCACCCCTGCTTTTCAGGTGTGGCAATTTTTCCTCGAGGTTCGAGGGTGCTGTGCGGAGGTTCTTAGTTGCCAGCGCACTGGGCTGAGTGTTCACTTGGCGTTTGGTATATTCTTCTGCCTTACACTGTACTTTCTGTTGGACTGGACTCTGTTGTAGTTAGATTATTTATTTCTGTTAATTGTTGCATTGTCCTGCTTTATTTCCTATTTCCTTGTACCTCCACACTCCTTTTTAGCCCTTCCGAGTCTTCGGCTCGTGGGCGGCGGGCTAGGATTCGAATGGTATCGGGTTCCTTTCCCGGTATCCGGATCACCCCCGGAGGCCCCCGTTCCACGTCGTCTCACCCCCGGAGCGGACAGAAACAATGGGAATCCCTTCCCCGCCATAGAAGACACTAAATGGGGCCAAACAGGGCCCGAAACAACGATCGAATCGACGAATTGGGAAATCATCCCAAATTGAACTCAATTTTCCCAAATTGAACAGGAAATCCAACCACGGGCTCATCTCGGCCCGGAACTACGGGGAAATGACAATAAAGCATGGGGGAAACATTCCCCAACTATCCGACTCCTTCTACGCTAGAAACCATCGCCTAAAACAGCGAAACCGGCGCTCGTCCCATAAACATGTTTTCCCCCCCAACTGAAGGAAACCCGCTCGTTCTCACACCGTATCAAGTGAAACTGCTGGAAAATAACGCAGAAGAGGTCAGGGTCCATCTCCCTACCTCTGGCGAAGAAACCGTGGCGATCTGATGCCATTTCACCGTGAAACCGTCACGAACTGTGCTGTTTTCCATGAAACCCACGAACCGCCCCACCTCTCGATCCGAGCTCCGTTCCACCTCAATCCTTGCACCACACCGCCCGCCACCTCGCCGTTGATCCCCTCGTCGACCCCCGGAGAGAGGAGGGTGAGAGGGAGAGCGTGGGAGTGAGAGAGGGAGAGAACGGGAGAGGGGAGAGAGAGAGAGTGTTCGAGAGAGAGTGAGAGGGTTCGAGAGAGGGGAGGGGGGTTTTAACGGGATTTTCTCGTTTTTTTAATATATATCATATTATATATATATTAAACCCATTAAATGCCCAGAAAATTTCATCGGGCTCCGAAAAATGCTCGAAAAATACTGACGCGTTCCTCACAACGCCACGGACCCGAAGTAATTCTCAGACATACCATGCGAGGGTCCGATAATCCAGAATAAATGTCCAAAACTCACTCGGACACGATCCAAAATCCGCGGAAAAGAATCCAAAAAACACAGGATATTACACAATGATCCAAGCCACTTGGATCTATTTGAGTATTTGGACCCAATGATCCGAGCCATATGAATGGTCTAAATGGTCTAAGCCACATGGACCATAGGTTAAACTTAGTCTAACTGGGCATGGCTATCACCTAAGAGAAAGTAGCAGAGCCTCATGAGTCCAACCTTGCTGGGACATCTCCTCCGTCCAAATGGATCCCATATGGGAGTATTGTAGGCTCTGGGGGTGTGTGTGTGGAAAATTACATGCATAGTCCCCTGTCCGGATGTTTTTAGTGTAAATAAAAATTTGGCCTTTCATAAAAACCCAAATAAAATAAGTTCTTATCTTTTCTCTCTCCTTCCATGGCCATCGGGTCATCTTTAAATGTTAGAGACTTCTGAAATTTTTTAGATAAATCTATAAAATTGCATTTATTTCCATTTTCCCTGATCCAAGGCCTATCAGACCATTTTCTAAGGTGAGAAAGAGAAGGCATAGAAGAGAGGGTAATTGCAGCCTCTTTCAAATTTTTAGGAAATGCAACTTTATGGAGTACTACAGGGATATGAAGCAAGATCAGTCGACTTGAGAGCAGGCCTGTCGACTTATCATCTCTAAGTGTGTTGACACACATGGTGGGGTGTGTCGACGTAGATGACCTTTGACCAACAGAATAACATATTCAATAGACTTTTCATAGAACCTGTCTCACAGTAGGCAAGCTGCACTGACTCCCCCTTATTTACCCAACTTATGGACTCTTGACCATAATATGTAGGGTCCCTTGGTACCTGACGCAGTATATTCTCACACATGAAGAATATTTTCAGACAGACTTGATCTGCCCTTCCACAAATCATCATTTTATATACAAGTGGGTCAACTACACACAATTAACCTAAGATAAACAGATGAAGATGGATATGCATAATGAACTTCCCCTGACAAGAACAACTTGAGACTTCTAGGACTTACCTGACCAAAATCTGACAAGATCAAGATGTGCGAGGTCTGCACAGACCTAACTCTCTCCTTCTAGAAGAAAATCTTTCATTATTCAGAGATTTTGTAACAATATCTGTAATTTACTTTTTAGTTTTAATGAATTACAATTCAAAATTTTATTTACTAACCTCATCTCTAAGGAAGTGATGTCTTATTTCTATGTGCTTCGTTCTTGAATGTTGGATGGGGTTCTTTGTTAAATTGATGGCACTTGTGTTATCACACAAGTTGGCTGTGCATCCAAGATCTAAACCGTAGTCTTGGAGTTGGTGCTTTATCCACATCACTTGGGTCCCACAGCTCCCTGTAGCAATATATTCTGCTTCTGAAGTGGATAGGGCCACCGAGTGCTGTTTCTTGGAAGCCCAAGAAACTAGACATCCACCCAAATATTGGCAATAGCCACTAGTGTTTTTTCTATCAAGCTTACACCCAGCATAATCAGCATCATTATATGATATTAACTCAAAACAGCATGATGCTGGATACCACAGCCCTAAATCATGTGTACTAGCAATATATCTCAAAATTCTTTTTACAACAATCAAGTGTGACTCTTTAGGATTAGCTTGAAATCTTGCATATAAGCACATACTGAATTGAATGTCTGGTCTAGAGATAGTGAGATATAACAGAGATCCGATCATACCTCAGTATGTCTTGGGATCTACCGATTTACATTTCTCATCTGCATCTAGGGATGCACTTGTTCCCATGGGTGTGGTGTGTTTGACATCTTTCATCCCGAACTTCTTCAGAATCTCCAACATGTACTTGAACTTGTTTATGAAGAATCCATCCTTAGTCCGTGTGACCTGTAGTCCAAGGAAAAATTGGAGTTCACCCATGAGGCTCATTTCAAATTCCCATGTCATTAATTTAGTAAATTGCTTACACAAATTGGGATTAGTCGAGCCAAACACTATGCCATCTACATATATCTGAACTACAATCATATGACCATTGAAAACCTTGGTAAAGAAAGTTTGGTCAACTTTACCTTTACTGTAGCCATGCTTGTCAGGTGGGCACTGAGTCTGTCATACCAGGCTCTAGGGGCATGCTTCAATCCATATAGTGCCTTATTCAACTTGTAGATATTGTTAGGTAAATCACTACGCTCGAAACCAAGAGGCAGTTCTACAAACACTTCTTTTATTAAGCCATTCAGATATGCACTTTTAACATCCATCTATTGAAGTTTTATTCTTAGTGAGCATGCAAAGGCTAATAAGATTCTGATGGCTTCTACTCTAGCCACAGGAGCATAAGATTCTTCGAAGTCAATTCCTAGCTCCTGATTGTACCCTTTAGTTACCAACCTAGCTTTATTTCTGGTTATGACCCTATCTTCATTTAATTTATTCCTAAAGACCCATATAGTCCCAATTATAGATTGATCTGTGGGTCTGGGAACCAGATTCCACACCTTATTCCTCTCAAACTGACTAAGTTCCTCATGCATGGCATTAATTCAGTGTTCATCCATTAAGGCTTCTTCAATATTTTTGGGTTCAATTTGAGATACCAAAGTAATGAGGTCCTCATTGTTTACATCTCTATGATAAGATCTGGTTCTAGGTGGGTCATGGAGATTTCTAATGATATTCTGAACAGGATGGTCCTTTAAGGTTTTGATGTTGACAGATGACTCACCAGGCAAGGTCGACTAATTTCCATCTCTTGTCGACTGACCTGTTTCCTGTTCTTCATCTTGCAGTTGGTAGTTTTGCCCTGGTTCCTCCTTGGACTCTAGGAATTCTCCATCATCATCCTTTGTTTCCCTGTCATCAGTATTGTTATCAGTTTTACCAGAAATTTCAACAAACACCACATGTGGAGTTTCTTCCATAGTTTGATTCTTTACATTGAAAACCCTATATGCTCTAGATGTTTCAAAATATCCTAAAAATATTCCAATGTCACTCTTGGCCTCAAATTTGTCAAGGTCAGATTTATCATTATTGTAAATATAACATTTTGACCGAAACGCTTTGAAATAGGCCAAGTTGGGTTTCTTACCTTTTAGCATCTCATAGGGCATTTTCTTACTCTTTGGCCTTACCATGACCCAGTTTATGATATAACATGCAGTGATGGCTGTCTCTGCCTAAAACTTCCTTGGTAGCTAATTTTCAACCAACATTGTTTGGGCAATCTCCACAATTGTCCGGTTCCTCCTTTCTATAATGCCATTTTGTTCTGGGGTCCTAGGAGAGGAAAATACATAGATCAGACCTTCTTGGTTACAGAATTCAGTAAATGAAGAGTTTTCAAACTCTCCTCTATGGTCAGATAAGATAGTAGAAATTCTGAACTTACCCTCCTGCTTTACTTTTCTGAAGAACTTCTGAAATTCAGAGAAGGCATCATTTTTGTGAGCTAAGAAGAAGATCCAAGTGAAATGAGTAAAGTCATCAACTAAAACATAGCCAAATCTCTTTCCATTGTGGCTAGCAGTTCTAGTCGGTCCAAATAAGTCCATGTGCAGAAATTCATGTGGCATGGATGACAGTGGCTCATTTCTAAGTTTGAAGGTTTTTATGGTTTGCTTTCCTAGGGAGCATGCTCCAAAAATTTTTGTGTTCCTTTTGATGGACAAGTTAGGCAAACCTCTTACCATATCATGCTTTGCCAATTTATGCAGAACACTATAGCTAACATGCCCTAATCTTCTATACCACAACCATGCATCATTGGGCTGACTAGCAGACAAATAGAGATTTTCAGAAAAAGAGGTGTCAAGGTCTACCATGTAGACATTATTTATCCTATGACCAACAAATTTTATAGAATTAGAATTTTGTTCAAAAATCTTACATTCATTAGCATCAAATAACACCTTATGGCCTTTGTCACAGAGTTGACTTATGCTAAGCAAATTATGCTCAAGGCCTTAAACTAGCATGACATTTTTGATAAGATTGGAAGAATTCTTACCAATAGTTCATGTGCCAATGATCTTGCCTTTATCTTTTCCTTCGAACCTTAGCTATCCTCCCTCTCTCTTGATCAGTCGATTGAATTTTCTCCCATCTCCTGTCATATGCTTGGAGCAGCCACTGTTTAGATACCACCGATTGTGCTCAGCTGCTAGGCATTCATGTATAGACCAGATCAAGTAAAGAGTTTTAGAACCCAAGCAACTCTGGGTCCACAATCATTATTGAAAGCATGCAACAAGGGCTTGGGAATCCAAATTTGCTTAACAAATTATTTCTTTTGTTTCAAGGAGCAATGCGGACTGGTGTGTCCAAATCTATTGCATGTAAGGCAGACAAGTTTTGCAGAATTCACAAAGTATGGATCAGACTGTGGTCTTGTACTTTGATTTTTAAATTTGTTAAGTTGGGTATGGTGGATACCCATGTTTGACTGAAAGTTGAACTCTCTTTTATTGTTCCACCTGTCATTGAACCATTTGCTCTTTTTCTGATTAAAGTGGAGATTATAGTTGCTGTTTAACTTAGGCCTAGACTGGTTCCTATTTGGCCTGCGGTGGGCAGGAACAAACTGAGCATATCTCCCAAAGTTTGGCTGATATTTTTGATTTTTTATTATTTTATTTTATTTTGTTAGATAGGTCGGGCTGGATTCTGTCTGGCTTTTTTGTGCAGAATGGGCAAGGTTGTGTCGACCTGGCTGCCCAGCTGACTTTGGTTGAAGAAAGGTGTGTCGACTTGGCTGCCCAGCCCATTTCTACTGACTGTTTAAGTTCTTGCTTCGTTTATTTTTGATGTTTTGTCCCTTGCCTTGATTATTCTTAATTTTAATGATTCTGGGATTAGGGACATCCTTCCTAACTGGTTCTTCCACTATCAATTTTTCTTTGCCTTTTTTAGGGCAGAATGAAATAGTTTTCAGCTCAAGCATCTTTTTCTCAGTGGGATTAAACCCCAGCCCTTCTCTTCTGAAGTTTACCTGGGTGCCCAAGATGGCGTCCAAATTAAACTAAGCTTGAACCATTTTTTTTCTAGAACTAACTGCTTGTCCTTCAAATCATTTTCAGCCTTCTCAAGATTTTTCTGCATTTCAGTATTGACAGCTTTTATGGCTTCATATTTTTTAAGGCTGAGTTTATTTTCTTTCTCATACTCTTGACACCTTAGTTTAACTTCATCTAATTACTTTCTGAGATTTTCATTCTCTTCTTTCATATTTTCTAGTTCTAAACTGTTAGACCCAGATTCATCAATCTATTTTTATTAGTTTTTCATTTTCAATCTTTAGAGTTTCTAGATCTTTATTGACTGGGTTGTCATGAGCCAAAGCATTGATTTTCTTTTTTAAAAGGTTGTTTTCTTTCTTGTATGTCTCATATCTTTCAAATAAGTTAGTGTAAGTATCCTCCCATTCTTCAATGGAGAAGTTTTCAAAGGGAGTGGTTACCTGATCCTCATGTTCATTTGCCATTAGGCAAAGGTTGTCCTCATCTTCATTTGCGGAGGAGCTCTCATCTTCCTCCTCATCATCGCTCCAGGTACTAATCATAGCCCTGAGCTTCTTTCCTTTTGCCTTGGTCATCTTTTTGAGTAGCTCGGGGTATTCTCCTCGCATATGCCTTGCTTTCTTGCACTGGTAGCAGATAACTTTGTCAGATTTTTTAGTCTGTTCAGGTTTAAGACTGGAAAATCTATTTACCTGTGACGACTGTGTCTTCTTTTGGAATTTACCTCTACTCTTTAAGAATTTCTTAAACTGCCTAGTGAGTAGAGCATGATCACCTAGGCTTCCTTCTTGAAAGTCATCTTCATTGTCCTCATCGGACTCATTAGTGCTCTCAGAGACTTTGAGAGCCACTGGCTTCTTTTTCTTGTGATCTTCCTCGTTCCTTCTTAGATTGAGTTCACATGTCATGAGCGATCCTATCAACCCATCAACTGTCATCACAGACAGGTCTTTCAAGTCTTCAATCACAGTGACCTTAGTGTGCCATGCTGGTGTGAGAGATCTCAGTATCTTTCTAACAAGTTCACTGTCAGAGTATTCTTTCCCCAAGGATTTCAGACAATTTATCAGTTGAGTATGTCTAGCATACATTTCAGAAATGATTTCGTCAGGTTTCATTTTGAACATTTCATAGTAAGAAATTAACATGTTGGCCTTGGTGACCCTTACCTCAGAAGTTCCTTCATAGATCAACTATAGTCGATCCCACATTTCTTTTGCCGATTTGCAAGTCGACACTCTGGAGTATTCTGTAGGATGGATGGCGCATTGCATAACGTTCATCGTGATCCAGTTAACTATGGACTTTTTGATTTGGTCAGTGGTCTAGGTGTCCTCGTCTTCAGGTAGTTCAAAGGGACCTCGACTCACTACCTGCCAGATTAGATGATCCTGGGCACGAAGGAAAAACTTTCATCCAGTTCTTCCAGTATGTATAATTTTCCTCATCAAAGAATGGGGGTCGATTGATAGAGTGACCCTCAGCTACAAAGTTGCGAGGGGCGTTCCCATCAAATCTTCCTTGGTCGTTGGACCACATTTCTAGGGAACCTGCTCTTATACCAATTGATGAGTGATATGAGTGGATCTAGAGGGGGGGGGGGGGTGAATAGATCCCCATAAACGATTCTTGACCACTTATAAATTCAAAAAGAACTTGCAAAACAGAGTGAACAACTTAAGCTCGGTTGCAGACTCGAAAGCGTGTCGTTCGAGAATGAAATATTGTAAGACCCACTAACTAAATGATTGCACCTGTGAAGAAGGTAGAAGAGATTGAATACACCACAACAAACCACTGCACATGGGTTTTTGGGTGGTTTGGCTGCCATCTAGCAGACCTACGTCCACCCCTCACCAACCTGGTGAGGCTTTCACACTTGGCCAAAAGAACACACACACACACACGTGGAGCTGGTCCGCTACAAGAGCTGATAAACAGCTTGCACGAGGAACAAGTTCCTCGATTACACATGGCTGCACAATAGCCAAGACAAGCTCCGGTCTCTAAAGTAGAGTTCCGAAAAAATGTTGAAAGCTCAGCAACCACACACCGAAAATCAGAAGAGAAAATTGAAAAATGAAACTCAAAATAAGGAAAGTGAAATGTAGCTTCTGATAGAAGTCAAGAAGCTGAGAAATGGAGGTCTAAACTCCGGTATGTAGCTGCAGACTCTCTCTTTCTTCTTCTTCAGTGGCCAGGCTGTAATGGGGAAGAAGATTCTCTCAAGGTGCTCTCAGGGCTTCCCTCTTGGCTTTGGAATCGCACGGGCCAGCTCTCTTTAGGTGTTCTTAAAACAAGCTCAGGGCAACTAAGTTCTTACCACACTCTTCTTCTCCAGGGTGATGGGTTCGTATATATAGAACTAAGACGCGGAGACTCCCCTTCTTCCCGATCTATCTTGTGATTGGTTAGTTTAAAAGCGGCCACCTGATTGGTCCAATGGAATAGAAACCTGAAAAAGTCCCTTTTCCAGATTTGCTCTGCGATTGGTTCTTTTAGATGCTGCCACCTGATTGGTTCATGTTTATAGAATAGAAGCTTGGAAAGTGTCTTTTTCCATATTTATTTTCTTACAGGTCCTTTTCTTAAAAGTGATCTGATTGCCCTATGATGAAAATGAAGGATCTTTATCCTAGGACCTTTTTCAGACCTTGAGGCACGAGTCCTGGAGGCTTGTGCCATTGACTTGGAGTAAAAAAAAAACAACACCAGACTAATTGGCCCTCCTAGAAGTCTGCAGAAGTAGTGTTATGAGTTGATTTACTTCATGTGTGTCGACGCACCTAGTGGTGTGCATCGACACACTTTGGGCTACTTCGTGCTGGACTGCGATCCGAACCGTATGCATCGACGCAGCTGGAAGGGTGTGCCGACGCACCTCACAACCTATGCTGGCTGCTGCGAGCTGGAGTGCAAGCCGAACTAGTATGTGTCAACACAGCTTGAAGGGTGTGTCTACGCACTCTTGTAAGATACTCCTGAAGCAGCTTCTGGATTTAGTCATGTGTCGATGCACTAAGAAAGTTGTGTCGATGCAGTTGAAGAGACTTGCTCATATAACGGCTACTGGATTTGAAGATGTGTCGACGCACTGATAGACTTGTGTCGACGTAGTGTTGAAGTCCGCTCTGGCTATTCTGCTTCTTTTAGGCGTGTAGGTCGATGCACTTAAGAGGAATGACAGGATGGAGTCGACGCAGCTGAAGAGAGTTGCCCGTATGCCTGGTGCTGGATCTGAAGCTATGTCGACGCATTGAAAGGATGAAGTTAACGCAGCCTGAAGAGAATTCCCAGTATAACTTGTACTGGTATTGAAGGTGCATCAACGCACTGAAGGTGTTGTGTCGACGCAGCTTGTTGTTCGCTCTGGCTGTTCTTCCACTTGTGAGTATGTAGGTCGACTCATCTGAGAGGTAGGTCTAACACACTCTGAATACTTGGCTACGTTCTTCTCATTTAGCCAATCATAAATGAAATTGTTTCAGATTTTCTCAAATTGACTTGCTAATGACTTGTAGTTAGACATCATCAAAACACAATGCATACAACAAGCCTTAGGTGAGGCGAATTACTGGCCTCAGCCTCGGCCATCATGCGATGGGCAATAGATCCACGCAGTGCCAAATCTGACACAATCCTCCCTCTGTTATTATCCCAGGTTTTGCTTGCCTCTGTAACTACTTCGGTTTCTACGGGTTTCCATAATTGCATCCGAGTTTGCCTAGGACATGTCTCTTAGTCCATCCTCGATCATGACTATGATCAAAACTCTCGGACGCACATGTCCCAGAATTCTGGGCCTATAACAGATATAATAAATCAACATCACAAGGTACATAAGAATTGGCTCCTTATATTCTCTTGATTCCTTTCTCCTTCACCAATTGCTGACTTAAGTATCGGATGGTTCTCTTGGGGCATCCCACCCCTATTGAGCACTTCTTTCGTGCAGGAGAACGTTTGGCCTCAACATCTGGCATTGTCAACGAAATCCTTCTTCACCACCATCTTGCTGCTCGAAAGAGACTTGGCATCATCACTGGGCTAAATGTTTCGTTCCTCTATTCGGAACTCCACTCATTACTGTCCAAGCTCTCTTGCTCGGTCCCCACTCTCAAATTCTAAGTGTTACACAACAAATGAGTTTCTTCGTCTTGTTAATTTATTTAATCAATTTCAAATACTACATTGAATAACAAAATATAATTTTATAATAACATTATACTTATATGCTAAGTTATATTTATGCACTCAATGCTTATATCTATGTATTTAACGTGTATATAATAATAAGATAAATAAAACACTGAATAGATAAATGCAAGGCTATTTTAACATTTTATTTGTTTGTATAAAATTATATCAACTTATTAAAGGGCTAAAAGTAAAGGAGAAAAAGTTAATAGGATGTGTGGCAAGCTCCTATTAGAGATTGTTAGATTCTGGTGCTCTTTTGCGTTAAGAGGATCCGAGCTCTTCTTTGAAGGGGCATTGAATTTAAATCTCACCTCTTGCGATTGATAGCATCACTTTCGAATGTGAGGAAGGTCATAGAAAATTTATTTTCTCCGGGGGAACCTCTAAAATAGAAATAAGTGCTTACATAGGCAGAATAGTCATTCGTACGAGTAGACAAAAATAATTGCTTATATAAGTAGAATAGTCACCATAGCGGAATTGTCACAAAATTGCATAGAAAAAAGTCTTTTAATTAGGAGAAATACTAAGAGATTGCTCGAAGCTTATAAACACCTTAAAAAATAAAAAATAGAAAACAAAAAGTGAGAAATAATCTAGTAGTCATTGTATCATGACGGAGGAGGTGAGGTGAATAATGCCAAAATCAATCAGCACAAGGTCTCTATATCGTAAATAAATAGTTTGAGAAGGAATTACATTTTAAGCGGGAAAAACATACATTTAACATAGTTTTAAAGTTGTTAGCATTTGGGCCCGTGTCCCATGAATTGAGTGCTTATTAAGGGAAACTTATTGGGAGGCGTGGCCCAAGTTCGAGATGGATTTGGGCTAGCTGGCCTGGCCCAATCCCACCCAAGATTGGATTGTCATGCATGGGAGGGTTTCCTCCCATGCTTCTTCAAGTCCCACTAAGACTTAACCCCTTGAGCTAGCTTCCCTCCTCCTCTCCTAGACCCACCATGACTTCGATGCCTTGGGCTGCAAGGGAGTTCCTCCATGTCCAAGCATGGGTTGGACTGTGCCTCTCCAACTTTGAGTTGGAGTACTACCTCCCACACCTCTATAAATAATAGGGTAGGTGAAGAGAAGGAAATGCATGCTTGAAAATTTCTGTACGTCCTTGTGTGAGAGAGAGGAGAGCACAATGGCCCCTTGGAGGAGCGCCACCACTCCCATACTTGCAGCCATTGTTGTCCCATCCATCGGGAGCCGTCACTGCTCCCCCTTACTGTTGCTCACTGTCACGGTCAGCCCGCCTTATTCTTCGGCTGCCCTAGCTCGCCCTCGCTACAATGCCACTACTTGCCTTCGTAGATGTTGTTCCTTGTTGGCACCACTACCTAGCCGTGCCACCCTTCTTTGCTTCTGCATCGTAGGCACACCTCGTTGGTGCAGCCCTGCTACCACTGCGTGTGTGTTTGTGTGTGTTGTGAGGGAGAACAAGAGCAAGCTGCCATCGACCCTGCTCTGTCTCCAAGAGAGGAAGCCGTGACCACGAGGCCACAGGCTAGTTACACTCTCCCCCTCGCTCCCTTTTTTTGTCTTCCTCCCTTTACTGACTGCTGCAAGGAGGAACGTAAGGAGTAGGTCACTGCGCTTCTAGGATGAGCTGTCGCATATTGTTTCCATGGGTGAGTCGTCATCCCATGATTATCTTAGCTTTATCTTCTAGAAGGGCATCACCATTTATCTTTAGGTCTTGGAGAGCGGATCTCAAAAGGTAGGCTTTAGTGGTCTACTCTCCGCTTCCACCACGTTACGTGGGTCTGTCACTTTTGGTGTGCACAGGTTTGTCCCAGATTCAACCCATATTACATATGTGGATTACTCGGGATTTATCAACAAAAGCTATTAGTAGCTAGATATAGAGGTGAACACGATTTGGTTTGGTTCGATTTGAGATTCTTTTTTGAAATTGTACTGAGCCTTCGATTTTAAACTTTTTTTTTCAAATTGTACTGAACTGAATTTACTCATCAAATCAAACTAAACCACAATTTCATATTTTATTATAATATATACATTTAATGACTTATATGTCTATAAAATAAAAATATTTATATTTTGTATGTTTTATGTGTTGTTAGTAGTCAGGTACACCCTAGAGGGGGGTGAATAGATATGCCTTAAAAGTTTATTACGAATTAAAAAAATAAAGTGTATGCACAACAGAAAAATAAAATCAAGAATAGGCACAACACATGAACACCGAGATTTTTATACTGGTTCGGTCAACCCTTCTTGGATTTCCTACGTCCAGTCTCCAGCAATACGTTTGGGTGTTCCTCTTAACCTTTCAACAAAGGTTACACTTACTCTTTCTTTAGGGTCAGCTCCCCAGCTGATCTTCTCAGGTCTCAACGAACCTTCCTACTAATTTTTTAGGAACCAAATACCTAGCTGACCTTTATGGTGTCAGCAAACTGACCTTGCTCACAGAGAGCAAGTACCATTAGAGCATCAAATGCTCAAGCACTCTACTGTCAACCAGATAGTATCAAGGTTCCACCCAAATGCTCCCAGATGAGTTTAATGGTGGACCAAAAATGCACAAGGAAGTAAATGAGTCAACTAAACTAACACACAGAGGATACAATATGAATACGATAAAGAATTTTCTCCTCTAGAATGCTCCTTGAGCTTGAGGACTTCAAGGATGAAGCTTTTATTATAGTGAAGTTCTCCCTTGACATGAATGCTAGGAAGTAGAGTGCTGGGGATGCTTTTGGTGCTTGAATGTTTGATCGTTTGCTCAACAAATTTTCACACTACTCTTGTCTCACCAATCATCGAGTATTTATAAGGTGATAATTTTGTGCCTATTAGATACATCATCCTCCAACGGTTGGATTCCCAACTCTCAGTACGTAGAGATCTGTGTACAACCTAGACCTTGTGTTTTTGACTGCTGAATGTTGGGTCATTGTTCTCTGCATGGGATGATTACTATAGTCTTTGTCCAGGCAGTAGGTAAGACATGTCTTCTTCTGCAGAGATACATCTGTAGACATGTCAAAATTGACATCATCTTGAGTACATCTCCCATAGTATTGTGATGCCCCAATTTGACTCTCAAATCAACTTATTTGAATGATTTTTCTTATTTTTCTTGATCATTCAACTTTCTCTAACTTTTTTCTATTTTTTCTATTTTTTAATTTTTTTGGAATTTTTCTCTAATTTTTCGAGACTGTTCTGAATTTGTGTCAGTCCTGTAGCAACCCAAATAAAATTATAGGAATAAAAATTTCTAAATAAATAAATTCTATAATTAAATAAGATAAGGGCCCAAACCAAACACTATCTCAAAAGCCCAACCCACAATTATTCCCATTTGGGCCTCCAACACCTTAGAAAAACCTTAAACCTTAAAATGGGCCTCACGTACGTGAGTTTAGCCTAAAACAAATGGACCTTATGATGGGCTTTAGGTATATACATAAATATATAAACATTTAAGGGTTCTTGGCAAACATAAAACCTTTAACCTCTTTACGTTTGATACTTGCATGCGAATAGCATTTAGGGTTTTAAATCCAACCAGGAAAGTGGCTGCGGATATATATAGTAGGATGGAGATATACGTGGGAAACTTTAGACTAGTTAGGATTCTTACGTTGGAATTTAAATCTCATTAGGAATATAAAAACCCCATAGGTTTTTTTCTCTCTATAAATACCATGCCCTCACGAGCAAGCAGAACCCTATTTGCTGCTGCGTCAACCCCATCGTCCTCTACTATCCCTGCTACTTCGTGTAAAGAAGAGCATCGTCTACTTCTTCTTCGTATTCCTCTACTCCTGCTATCGTACGTGAAGAAGGAAGCTGCTTCTTCCTCTTTCTTCTTCTACCTATTTGAAGTGCTACGACTGCTATTGCATCGTCTTCATCTTTCTGCTATCGTACGTGAAGGAGAAGGCTGTGCATCTGCTATAGATGCTCTTATTTCTTCCACGATCGTGTTCCTACTACTGCTTCTGTTCGAGTTGCTGTTGCTACTGCTACTGCATATTGCTCTTATTATCCACCATCTCTTCTTCACCATTCGTCGTTTCCAGACAACCAACAAAGGTAGGTTTTCTCAAGTTCTAAGCCCAAGATCAATAGTAAAAGTTTATGGCATGCTTAAGATTAGATAAATCATAGTTTCATGTCTCTTGCTATTTTGTTTACGAAGTTATTTTTGAGTTTACTGTCTGCATGAAAATAGCGACCAAGTACTGGCCGCCTATTAATGAATGACCGCGCAGACGGTCACAAATGCTTAATTAGCGACAGTCTTCTGGTCGCCCATTAATGAGCGACCATACTCATGCCGCTATCTACTGTAAACAAAATTAATAATTACCCATGTTTAATAATTTAATAATTATGAAACTTTATGTCTGAAAAATATGTTATGCATACTTTTGTATTCCCCAGATTTTTCTCTACTTGTTCATGTCTTCGCTTTTCTGATTATGTAAACTCAAAAGAAATGAATAGTATTATGTGTCCAAGAATGTACCTACTCGATGCGTAGCAAAGTTAAAAGAATAAACGACTGTCTAACAGTCGCCAATTCATCTATAAGCGCCTCTGCAAGGAGGCGTTCTTTTGTAAAAGGTTTAGGAAAAAATAGAAAATAGAATGAACGACCGTTCAAATGGTCGCACATTAATAAATAAATGTCCCCATGAGGAGGCACAGTTTTGTAAAAATTTTATATAACAAAAAATACGTGAAAAATATGAATGTGCGACACAATGTTGGGCATTATTTAAAGAATAAGCGCCTTTGCAAAAGGTCACCCATTTATAATTAAATGCTATTGATTTCAAGAATATCTGGAATTTACTAGAATGAGCACCTGATCACAGGGTTGCTAATTCCTAGTATATTCCTCGAATTTCTGTTAAGATATTGATTGAGCGACACTTCACACGGATGCACAATCCTGATTGAGCGCCCATCTTAATGGACGCCAATTCCTGTCTCTCTGTTTCCATTGCGTTTTCTGGCCCATATCGTGGGTTTACTTGACACTTTCATCTTACATCCGTAGATAGAGTCCTTATTTTGTTTCTATCGATTATACACTCAATTCTTGGTGATGATTGGACCCTCCGCGAGATATTCCTTCCTTCGGACTTGTACTTTCTTCATTGAGACCTCTGTAAGTCTACGTTAGTCGTGGATTCCCTCAAGACAGTCGAGCAGGTTGTACCATAAAAACTCGAGAACCCTTACTTGTCACGTCACTCTGAAGAAACGTGATGCTATAGCCCTCATAGAGCGCTGTTTCTGACCTCTTTTGAGAAGTCTGTCTCTATCAGTAATTAGCGACCATGTCTTGGGCGCCAGAAGGAATTGGCGACCATGTCAGTGGCGCTATTTCACTGATTTAGCGACCAGAGTATGGACCCTATTTCATCGAGCCTGTACTATTCACAAGAATTAGCGACCAGACAGTGAGCGCTAATTCTGTAATTGGTGGCGACTGAGTGGACGTCAATTATCCAGTTTCATGTCATGTCTTAGTTTTCATGTGATTTATCCGTATGTCATACTTGTTCAAGTTCTGCCCTTGAACTCCTTCATTTGTGAAATCTACCTTATCATCATACAATGGTTTATACCTTTGGAACTCTATATTGGCTATAAACTATAGTGCAAGTCTAAAAATATACATGACTCAATACTTGTGCATATAGGGCCCGATCTGGTCCTGGGAGGAGCACCCGAAAATATTTGTGCCCATGGGAGTTGATTGATTACGGTGTGACATTGCACCGAAGTGCATGACTTTCTAGATTTTGACATTTCACGACTCATGCTTGACTTGACTTGATATGACTTGCATGGCCCGAAATGGATATTTACTTGCTTAATATTTTAATAGCTAATTCACATGAGTTGACTTGATACTTACATGCTTGACAATCTTGATATATTTCACATGATTATCTTGAAATCTTGTTAGTTCATCTCTATTAATTCTCGATATTCTATTCTCTTCTGTGTCTTGCGTACATGCATCATTATATTTGCATAGTTCATGTAACATGTAATTTACTTAAAGCAAGCTTGACCTTGAGATATAATTCTTACTAAGCATTCACTCACCCTAACTCTTCCCCTATTTTTCAGGTAACTCCGATGACGAAGCTCATTTGGATGGGAACATACATGAGTAAAGAGTGTAGAGCCGTCTAACCATTAGAGATGTTATCTAGTCATGTCTTTTCTATTTCTTGAGTCAATTATTGTATTTTTCCCTTTATTGAGTCTAATCATCAATGGATTATGTAATGGTCATACTTTTGGATATTGGTGTTATTAATAAATAAAGGATTTGGTTTATTATCCTTACTTTGTACACTCTGTCTATAAGGTCGAATTCCTTATGCTCTTATTGACATGAATGATATAAACTCGTCACGCGTACCAGGTTCCTTCCGCGCTCGAGACATGACAGTTTTTGTTGTATCTGAGCCTAGGATATTCAATTCCTAGGAAACCAAGTCCAAGGATAGGTTTATACCTTCATCTGGTGAGATTGGGTAGAGCCATGGGTTAAGTTAACTTAGGGACTTAGACCTTTGGATTAATCACACATTAATATAGTTACTTAAATCCTGTAGGATCATGGCCACCGAACGTGCTCAATGGCGCGATATGCAACGTACCATGCAAGGCCTCACTCAGGCACTACAACAAGTGGCCCAAGGGGGAATGCAACGGGGAGCTGGTGATCTACATCGGAGTTTCTGCAACTTGAACCCACCAAGGTTCGCTTGCTCGTCCGACCTTGATGACACCGAAAATTGGATACGGGAAATAGAAAGGATATTCCGTGTAATGCAATGCACGAATGAAGAGAAAACATTATTAGCAACCTTCCAATTTGAACGGGATGCCCGATTCTGATGGGAATCAGTAGAAGCTACTTTGCCCCAAGAAGAAGTTACATGGGGTGAATTTGTTGACTATTTCAACAACAAATACTTTTTGGATCGTATCCAGGAGAAGAAGGCTACGGAGTTTGCCACATTGAAGCAAAGGACCTTATCAGTGGCGGATTATGAGGCCCAATTCTCCCGTTTGTCAAGGTATGCACTGCATCTAGTGCATACGGAGAAGATGAAGGCCCGATGATTCCTCAACGGACTTAGGCCGCAGTATATAACTCAACTAGCGCCAATGGACATTGAAGTCTACTCGGAGATGATAAGGCGCGCACAATTGTTAGAAGATGCCATGGAGCTGTCCGACCGGATCTGTGGGAGGGACAAGAAGGAGTACGTCACAAGCTCCGGTACTTTCAAACCTGCTTTCAACAAGAAGAGATCGAGCACTAGAGGAGAATTCCTCCTAAGAAAAAAACTTTAAGAAGAGTACCCAACCCTTCTCTATTACTACTACACCTTCCAAAGAGGTGTGTAAACATTGCGACAAGGCTGGCCATATGGCCGAGGAATGCTGGAGGAGATTGGGAGCTTGCCTCCGATGCGGGAGTCGTGACCACCGGATTCCCGACTGTCCCTTATTAAATGAACAAGCTAATGAAGAGAAGCACCCGGCCAAGAAGCAAGCCCGTCTCCAAGCACTTCAAGAGGCGGAGTAAGATGAAGGTGGACTTGTGGAAGGTACATTAGAGATTTATTCTAAGTCTGCTCGTGTCTTGTTTGATACCAATGCGACTCATTCTTTTGTTTCCAAAAGATTTGCTGATCCATTACCTATGGAGCCGGAGTGGATAGATCTAGTTATTTCAACTCCTCTTGGAAATGAATCTGAGATCTCACATCATTATCTAAATTGTGAAGTTATGGTGAAGGGGAAAAATCTACCTGCCGATCTGATATGCCTAGATATGGACGGGTATGGTGTCATACTAGGAGCCGATTGACTATGCACACACAAGGCAGTAATAGATTGTCGAAACGGCAAGGTAACTTTTAAGGAGTTTCCGGAACTTGTCCATACTAGTCCTCGGAGTCGAAACAAGTCACCCCTTATTTTGGCCCTCTGAGCTAGTAAGTAGTCTAAGAAAGGGGTGTGTGGCTTTCATAGCCTTTGTGACTGCCACGGAAATTAAGGAGTTTCCCGATGTATCCCCGGAAGATTTCCCCGAATTACCCCCACAAAGAGAAGTAGCCTTCGCCATCAACCTTGTCCCTGGTGCTGCCTGGTTTCTAAGGCACCTTATAAGATGTACCCCGCTGAGCTCAAGGAATTGAAGGAATAATTGATGGAGCTCTTGAAGAAAGGATTCATCAGGCCGAGTACTTCCCCATGGTGAGCGCCCGTACTATTTGTAAAGAAGAAAGATGGATCAATGAGACTCTGTATCAATTATCGATAGTTGAACCACCTTACCATCAAGAACAAGTATCCATTGTCGAGGATCGATGAATTATTTTATCAGATATCTGGAGCCAAGTATTTCTCAAAAATTGATCTTAGGTCGGGATATCATCAATTGAGAATAAAGGATGAGGATATACACAAGACAGTGTTCGGAAGCAGGTATGGGTGTTATGAATTTACTGTTATACCTTTTGGACTAATGAATGTCCCTGCAGCCTTTATGTAGTTGATGAACAACATATTCAGGCCTCACCTAGATCAATTCGTAGTGGTCTTTATTGATGATATATTGATATGTTCAAAGACCGAAGAAGAACATGAAGAGCATTTGATGATTTCATTGCAAATCTTAACGAATAATCAACTCTATGCCAAGCTTAGCAAATGCGACTTCTGGCTCGAGGAAGTATCTTTCTTAAGGCATGTGATCTTGAAGGATGGAGTTTCTACGGATCCGTCAAAAGTCGAGGCTGTGAAGAGTTGGGAAAGACCTACAAATGCAACAGAAATTTGAAACTTCTTAAGTCTAGCTGGGTATTATAGGAAATTCATCAAGGACTTCTCCAAGATCGCTGTTCCTCTTACTAGGCTGACCCGCAAGGAGATTCCTTATAAGTGGGATGAAGACTATGAGAAAAGTTTTCAAGCCTTGAAGGATCATCTGACAACTGCCCCAGTCTTGGCATTACCAACAGAAGGAGAGAAGTTTGAGGTATATACCGATGCATCTGGCATTGGCCTCGGATGTGTGTTAATGCAACAAGAGAGAGTCAATGCTCACTCTTCCCGATAATTAAAGAAGTATGATGAGAACTACCCAGTGCACGACCTAGAGTTGGCTGCAGTAGTATTTGCTTTGAAGATCTGGAGACACTATCTCTATGGAGAATAATTCACCGTGTACTCCGATCATAAGAGTCTCAAATACTTATTCTCACAAAAGGAATTAAACATGAGATAAAGACGATGGTTAGAGTATCTTAATGACTTCGACTTCACAATACAATATCATCCTGGAAAGGGTAATCCTATAGCTAATGCCCTCAGTCGAAAGCTGAGAGCGCTATTGGCCAACTGTATGATCCAAGAGTGGAAAATGCTGGAGCAATTCACTAAACTTAATATAAGCATGCACAAGGAGAAAAGGTGTATTACTCTATCACACATGAGGATACAACCAGATTTGCTCCCCGAGATCAAGGAGCTTCAAGACAATGACCTGGTGCTAATAGAAATAAAAGACAAGTTAGAAGAGCAACCCGATTTCAAACTAGCATCAGATGGAAGATTGTTATTCCTAGAAAGGACTTGTGTACAGGACTGTCCGAAATTAAAGAATAAAATTTTAGAAGAAGCTCACTGATCAAGGTACACAATTCATCTCGGATCAACCAAGATGTACCAAGACTTGAAACAAACCTTTTGGTGGCCTAACATGAAAACAGAGGTAGCAGACTTCGTTTCTCACTGTCTCACGTGCCAACAAGTCAAGATGAAACACCAAAAACCTGTCGGTAAGCTACATCCTCTAGAAATTCTCAAGTAGAAGTGGGAGGATATTGGCATGGACTTTATCATGGGTTTGATTAAATCCAAAGGTGGACATGATGGAATATGGGTCGTTATAGATCGATTGACCAAGTCGGCACACTTCTTGCTTATAAAGACCTTATGGTCGGTCGATGTTCTAGTTGCTTTACACATCAAAGAGGTTGTCAGACTGCATGGAGTTCTCGGTTTGATCGTGTCTGACCGAGACCTACGTTTCACTTCTCATTTTTGGAAGGGTCTACAATATTCGTTGGGGATAAGACTCAACTTTAGTACAGCTTTTCATCCTCAAACGGATGGTCAGACTGAGAGAACAAATCAAGTCATTGAGGACATGCTACAAGCTTGCATTATTGATTTTTGTGGAAGCTGGAATGATCATCAACCCCTGGTCGAGTTTGCATATAATAACAGTTACCAGGCAAGTATCCAAATGGCACCATTCGTGGCATTATACGGAAGGAGTTGTCGCTCACCACTATGCTGGGATGAAGTTAGAGAAAAGCAACTACTAGGCCAGGACATGGTAAGAGACACCACTGAAAAGATTCAACTCATTAGAGAAAGACTCAAAATGGCTCAGTATAGACAAAAGACTTACGTCGATACTAGAAGGAGAGATCTCGAGTTCCAAGTCAGAGATCACGTCTTTCTTAAAGTTTTCCCAGGCCGAGGTATCCGAAGATTTAGTGTTAAGGGCAAGCTTATACCAAGATATATCGGTCCATTTGAGGTGCTAAAAAGAGTTGGCGAGGTTTCCTACTGAATCGCCTTGCCACCGTAACTATCCGAAGTACACAATGTATTTCACATTTTTATGCTCAAGAAGTATGTTCATGATCCATCCCACATCATAGATCATGGCGACCTGGTGATACAAAAGGATCTCATGTATGAACAAAGGCCCTTAAGGATCTTTGATCGTAAGGTTCGTATATTGAGGAACAAGATTGTAATGTCCCAGGTTTTTTGGACATTTTTTGGATCTAGATCTGTGGGTTTCGGATCACTTTCGGGGGTCCCGAAGCTTATTTTATAGTTTACACGTGTTTTTTCTTGATGGACTTGCGGAACGCCATAGCGGGTGAACCGTTGCGTTCTCCTCCTCTGGGACAGTACCAGTGCGTCGAGCGTGTTTCGAGGATCGTGAAAATGATTTTTCCTAATTTTTCACATTTTTGACATTTTTTGGATTTTCTATAAATATCCCATTTCTTTTCTTTTCTTTTCTTTTTCTTCTTTTCTTCTTCCTCCTTCTTCTTTCTCGCCCGTGAGCACACGCGGCTCCCCCTCTCTCCCGTTTGAGAACTCTGACGCCCCTCCCTCCTCCGGTGACAACGGCGGCCGCGAGAGGATCGCGGCGGTGCCCTTTTCGCGGCGTGGGGAGTGGAGATCTTGTGCGGCTAAGATTGTGGTTCGGCGGCGATCTTGCGGATTTCGGGCTCCTTTGATGTAAGGGGACGGATCCTTGCCCTCTTTACTGCTGTCCCCATGATTTATAGGCCGAGGGGAGGCTGACAGGGGTGTTTTTAAGCCGGGAGGGTGAAAATCCATGTTTTGGGGTTGAGCACCAGATCTCACATTTCGTGGGGTTTTTGACCGATCTAAGGGTATAGATGCATGCTAGCGTGTTTGGGGATGTATTCTCATTTATTTCCCTTTCATCGGGAGATGAATGGGGCGTGGAATGGGGTTTTTGGGGTTTTCCCACCGTTTCGTGCTCGGGTGGGAGTAGCGGTCGTTCCAGGGACCGCTACTACCCTTAGCGGTCCTATGGAAGACCACTAGGCTTAGGGGGCGGTCCATTGGCTGATCGCTACCCAATGGGTAGCAGCCTATAGGTGACAGTTTCTCCTCGTTGACGTGGCTTTTTGACCGTTGGAGCGTCGGTGGGGCTTGGCGGTCCATAGGGGACCGCTACGCCCTGGGGCGGTCGCACGATAGACCGTTACCCCCTGGGAGGTGGCCAGTCTATGATCATTTTCCTCGATGGGCCTATGCACCCTTGGGGTGCGTGTTTTTGACTGTTGGGAGTCGCATCATGAGTAGCAGTCAGGGCATGACCGTTTCTTGGCCTTGGCAGTCCAGGGTGGATTATTTGGCTGGGGTAGGCGGCCTGGCGATAGACCGCTTTGCCCCTTTGTGGCTATTCACTTGAGTGGTCACGGGGTGACCACTTCGCTTGGCTAGGCGGTCTCAGGGGGGACCGCCAGGCTTGGCTTGGCGGTCTCAGGGAGACCGCCAAGTCTGTTTTGTAGTGTAGGAAGGACCGCCAAGCTTTGGGCAGTCCCGGGTGGACCGCCAACCTGTTTTCTGTCAATCGGTGGTTTCCGTGAGTCGAGTCTCACCTCCGGGCGACCTGTCCACTAGACGTAGCTTTCCTACGCACACGTGTGTGAACCCACTTGAGAGTGGTGGAGAGTGAGACCTGAGAGAGATGATTTTTAAGCTGGTTACCATAGGGCCCCTACACGTAGTCGAGTCTGGGCTTCGGGGGAAGAACCAGCTAGAGGATCTGGCCTAGGGCACATGGTATGTGTGTACACACTGGGCTGGAGACGTTGGACCCGAGCGCGACCCCAAATTGTCTTTGTTTGAGGTACTGGTTGCTGTTTGTGTCTCAATTTTTGCCTGGGGCATTGTAGGGAGACACTGAGGCACGGTGTAAGATGTCAGGGGACGCATCTAGCTTTACTTGTAGTGGGTGGTGCTCCTGTCTCCTGGCAGGTGCGGACTTATTTTTCCATCGGTTTGAGGTCAGTTTGTTAGGTACGGCTAGTTGTAGAGAGCTTTTTCGTTTATTTATTCTTGCCTGTTATTACTACCGTACTCCTGTTAGGTTGCATTACCTTCATGTTTTTACGCACCTTTTTCTAGTTTTGCCTCGTTGTGCAGTGGGGGTTTCGAGGGATCCCTACTAAGCCAATGAAATGAGGCTCACCCTTATGTTTTTAGGTGAGGCGGGGTCGTCGAGAGGCGCGGTGGAGTTTCAGCGTGGTTCCAGTAGCCAGGGCTAGCTGCCAGTCTTCCAGAGCCGGGGTATGCCCCGTGTACTTATACTTTTATTTCTGTTGACTGTACTTATATTGGACATGAGACTTTGGGCCTTGTAGCTACGTAGCATTTATTAATATTATTTTTTTGCATTTATTTTTAGATTATTGTGCTAGCTCTGCAGTCACTTCAGCTTCTCTTGTACTCTCAAACCATCCCTTTAACCCTTCCGAGTCTTCGGGCTCGTGGGTGGCGGGCCGAGGTTAGAGTCACGCCGGTTCCTTTCCGGTACTCGGATCTCGGGTCGCTACAAAGATGATTCCCATAGTAAAGGTACAATGGAGCAAATGCTTAGAGCAAGAAGTCACATGGGAGACCGAAGAATCTCTAAAGAGAAGGTTCCCTGATTTATTTCGAAATGGTAAGTACTTCGCACCCTCCATGTTTATGTGCAATTGAATTTGGGGATCAAATTCTTTTAAGTGGGAGATGGTGTAGCAACCGGGATAAAAGTATAGAAATAAAAATTTCTAAATAAATAAATTCTCCAATTAAATAAGATAAGGGCCCCTAAACCAAACACTATCTCAAAAGCCCAACCCACAATTATTCCCATTTGGGCCTCAACACCTTAGAAAAACCTTAAGCCTTAAAATGGGCCTCACGTATGTGAGTTTAGCCTAAAACAAATGGACCTTATGATGGGCTTTAGGTATATACATAAATACATAACTACTTAAGGGTTCTTGGCAAACATAAAACATTTAACCTCTTTACGTTAGAAGCTTGCATGTGAATAGGATTTAGGATTTTAAATCCAACCAGGAAGGTGACTACAGATATAGTAGGATGGAGATATACGTGGGAAACTTTAGACTAGTTAGGATTCTTACATAGGAATTTAAATCCCATTAGGAATCTGATGGGGCATCGGAGCTAGGCCATTAAATGTGTGGAGTGTGTATTTGTATTAATGTATTTGATTTGTAATGTGTGTTTATTTTGGGTTTTATTTGGGTTTCTTTGTAAAAAGACCATGTAGGTCCAACGGGCTCCTGACCACATTCTCTCCCATTGGGCCACCTAGTTACTAGGGCCCCTAGGGGCTGGTCCATGGTCCAAGTTGGACTTGGACCAAAAGAAGAAAAATCAATTTTTACTTCTTTAAAGGGGGCGCCCCCTTCTTTGTCTCCACTTGTAATATTTTTATTTTCTTTGACCATGGGATGAAGAAAATAGATTTTGACATCCCCTTTGTACCCATCCCTAACCCTAGATCTTAGGGTAGTAGTGGTCTTTTTCATAGGGTTTCCATTTCATATAAAAGCATTGTATTTCTTATTTTCATATAATTAAGTGAAGAAAAATCATGATTTTGCTTGAGAAGCCCAAGGGCACAGCCCCCCCTCTCCTCTCCATCCCCTTTGCAGTTGAGAAAGCAGCCGCTCTGAGGTGTGAAGTGTAACACCCTCAAATATAGCTAAGTTGTACTCTATATCACCGAGGCACCTTTTGAAGTATCGACTCAGTTCTTGAAAAGAACTCCGAAGTTAAGCGTGCTTAATGGAGAGTAGTACTAGGATGGGTGACCTGCCTGAGAAGTCCTCTATTCTGGAGCCTTTCACTATTAGAAAGGGACAAAATCGTGAGGTCGGTAGGCCAAAGCGGATAATACCTCGATGGTATAGAGTACGGGGCGTGACAGAATGGTATCAGAGCTATACCCCAGCCGGAAGTGTGGAAACTAAGTGCCATGCAGGGCAAAGTGCTACGCTATGGGAGCCACCTCTTGAGTCCGTAATGGAGCAAAGTGCTACATAGTGGGAGCCACCTCTTGAGCCTGTATGGGCCACCTCTAGAGTCATAATTGCCTGGGGGCTTGATTGCGTGATTGCGTGCTATATGTGCCCAGCGACGAGGACGTCGCCTATATAAGAGGGGTAGATTGTAACACCATCAAATATAGCTAAGTTGTACTCTATATCATTGAGATGTCTTTTGAAGTATCGACTCAATTTTTGAAAAGAACTCCGAAGTTAAGCGTGCTTAATGGGGAATAGTACTGGGATGGGTGACCTGCCCGGGAAGTCCTCCATTCTGGAGCCGATCACTGTTAGAAAGGGATAAAACCGTGAGGTCGGTAGGCCAAAGCGGACAATACCTCGATGGTATAGAGTACGAGACGTGACATGAAGCCTCCTTATCAGGTCCTTTTCTGAGTGAGAAGCTCAGCATCGCCGCCGCCGCCACCATCGCACCACAACCGCCATATCGTCTCGGTTCTATCCACCACCATTTAGCAGCATGAAGCTTGATTTTTATCTCCCAATCCACAGATCTAATCAAGCTAAAAATTTGAGGGTGAGTACCTCCCATGGTTTCCCCTTACCAAAAAAAATTTCAAGTCAATCCACCTCCGTTTGATCCCCGTTCCACTGTAATCTTCCAGATCTACACAATCTATCCCTATGCAGATCCACCTTCCAGCAACCCACCATTTCGTGTCTCTCACACCCTTCCCAATTTTAGATCTACCTGAAATTTGGACCGGGATTTCTGTCCACCAAATTCCTTCTCCATAATTTTTTTCAAGATTTTATGAGTTCGTTTACCCCTCCTAAAAATCACTGCTAAAATTAGATTTCTATTCTGTCCCTTGCAGTCCAAATCCAACCAACCCTGCCATAAAATCCTTCCCACCCTTCATACCACCTTCCAAAATTACAAAAAAATTCCTGCACGTTCCTCACTTTCCCCTTTATCTCCCATAAAAATTCCAAGTCCCAGATTCATAGTTTGTGCCTCGGTCAAATCTCATTTTCAGGTAGACCCCAACCTGCCCAGTCTATCCTGAGCCAGTGAGTCTGCCTGTTCTAAAATCCCCCACGGAGAATTCAGCAACAGGAAAATTCTTGTAACAGAAAATGTTCATAGATCTTCAAAAGAGCTTCACAACGGCGCTAGTTTCGCGTCGATCTGACATCGGATCTGATCGCATCATTTATTCTCGCCGGGTCGCGTAGTTCTAAAACTGCATAACAGGTTCGGGTCAGCAAGCAACAACGTCCCCGAGTTGTGCCACCTCACCTTCAACAAGGCGATCCAGCGCGATACCCTCCTAGGGATTTCCCCTCCAGGAGTCCTCTTTGCGTCCGAACCATTCCCAGCCAGATCGGACGTCGGATCAGAGCGTGATCCTCCAGATCGCCAGCACGCGTCGTCCGGACAGCACCCACGGAGCTGTCCAAAATGTTACCCATCAACCCAAGCTTGATATTCCCGGGTCGTTGTTGTCGCCCTTTACCTCCCTACGTGGAGTGTGCATCATATTTGTTATTGTTGATAATTATTTATTCCGGGAATACGGGTCTTGGCCGGAGTTATCTTCCCCACGCCCGGAGCGCGGAGATACGTTCTCACTCCTCTTGTATGAAATTTGTTTATTTCGTATATATTTGTATGCCGCTGCTTGAGTGTTAGGACATCTAGCTCGTCTAATTTCAATCGCTGATGTGAAAGAGAGCGTGATCCATCCCGTGACTCAACCCGAGCACGAGAGTGAGTTTGACCACCCGAGACTCATTGTCGGTTTCTCAACCGCGCAGATCCATGCGTTTCTCTCACTTAGGGACGTCCGCGAGCTCGTGTCGCTTGTTGTGTCGAGTCGCATCCCGTCTCGCATCAATTTGGTATCCGAGCCTGAGGTTAGAGTCTAGGGTAGCAAGTCCAAGGTGTCACATTGCATCCCTATACCCGGTATATCAAAAGGTGTTCTTGGAACGATAGGTTACGCCTATTGGGAAGGTAGCATACTTGCGTGAGAGGATCTTCGGATCCCTATCTTCGCCACATACCGGATATTGGTTAAGTTAATGTTCATCACTTCACCTTGGTTAGTGCATTCCAACTCCTTGCCATTTGCATGCCCACTCATAGAGGTACCCAATAGTCACCACCACCACCACCTATGACAGATCCCTGAGTCCATAGTCCTTATGAGCCATCAGTGGTCGACATGTTTCGAACTCGTATGGAAAAAAATGATGGGCTGAGTATACGAGTGGATAAAATGGAAGGGTTGAGTACGCATGTGGATGGCTTAGGCACACGTTTGGAAGAGAGAATGAAGGCCTTAGAGGATAGGGCCGAAGAGTCATACCAGTCTTTTCAGGGTTTGGTCGGGAGAGTTGCCGTCCTAGAGAGACCCCCGGTTGGAGCGCATCCTGCGCCAACGAATGGTCAACAGGAGCTGGTCCAGCAACCTGCTGCTCCAAGAGCTCAATGGGTAGATGATAGGAGGCGTCGAGTCCTCGAGGTGAATGACTATGAGTCCAATAACAAGAATGGGGGTTATGGTCGTGACCCTCGTGTTCAACGGCAGAATCACGATGATGATGAGGATGAGCGGACCCTCAGGACCGTTCGTGTGGACCCTCCCCCTTTTGACGGGTCTTTGGACAAAAAGGTCTATCTAGATTGGGAGGTCGGGATGGATCGGTACTTCGATTAGTTTGACATGACGGACAGCCAAAGAGTCCAATTCGCGACCATGAAGCTGATAGGACAGACACAAACTTATTGGAAGAACGTAGAAAGCCTATTGGTGCGGACACCAGAGTGAGCGAAAAGCATGAACCGGCGAGCCGTCGGTACCGTACACGGAGCACCACTCAAGCTACATCAGCTTCCCTCTGGCTTGGAGAAAGTCTGGAGTCTCCGTCTTGAGTCCTTGTATTTTTAGTATTTATTGGGTTTTTATTTGATGTGTATGTGTGCTTATTTGGTTTTATTTGAGTTTAATAGAGTGTAATTAGGATAAATAAATAGGTTTTCTTGTAAAACAGGGTCACCTGGGTCCCGCGGGTCCCCTCACCCCTTTCCTATTGGGCCACCTAACTTCTAGGGACCCATAGGGGCTGGCCTATTGTCACCTTGGACATTGGACCAATGGACCATTTCCCTTCCTTAAGGGGGGCGCCCCCTCTTTTGGCCTCATTAGGCTAAATATTTTATTTAGGCTTTGATCACATAGGGAAAATTGGAATTTGGCATCCCCATTGTACCCCTTACAAACCCTAGATCTAAGGGTATTCTAAGTCATTTACCTAGGGTTCCCTTTTCATACATAAGGCTTGTATTTTCCATTTTCCACACAATTAATGCAAAAATTTTGGTGAATTTCCTTGGGGCTCTAAAGGGGTGCGCACCTCCCCTCTCCCCTCCCCCCTTCTTGCAGCTGGGAAGGCTGTATTCTGAGGTGAGACGCCTCTCCTATCGGGTCATGAAGATCACCGCTGCCGTCGCTGCCACCATCGAGCCACCGTTGCACCGCCACCGTCGTCGCCGGAGTTCTGTCCACTCAGGACAGCAAGCTCTTCCCATATTTTTAGCTCTCAACTTTATGATCTGTTGGGTTCCAAATTTTCAAAGTGAGTTTTGGAGGCCCATCCCACGTCCCATAAAAAGTTTCCAATTTTGTAGCCTTCGATTTCCATTTTTCCCATTTCGTGTTTCCCAACCCTTCAGATCTGCATGTGTTCTGTCCTGTGTCACAACAACCAAGTAGTTCATCCATGAACCCACCTTCCCCATGTCTGAATGAGCTACCATTTTTACTGGGAATTCTTTCCACCTAAGCCCTCTTCCATGAATTTTCTTATGAATTTTAGATCTCGTTTGTATTTTCTAAAAATCACTGACAGATCCAAAATCTGTTCTGTCCCCTGCTATCTAGATCCGACCACCCAATGTTAGAAAATACTTTCCCCAAACCAAACCTCCACCATAAATTACACAAAAAATATCCCCGTCTTCCTCACTTTCCCCTCTCCAACTTTCATGAAGAACTCAACACCCAGATCGAACGTCTTAGTCACGATAAACGCCTGTTCTTAAGAAAATCAACTTCTATCCTAAGTTTCCTGAGTCTGACAATCAGTGTGTTCAAAAATCCACCACGAAAACTCCAGAGCACCAAAATTCCTGCCATAGTCCTTGGTTGAATATCTCTGAGAGAGCTTTCCAACGGCGTAAGTCTCGCGTCGATCCGACGTCGGGGCTGATCGCATCAGCGATTTTTGCCGAGTCGCGCAGTCGTGAGATAAAATCACAGGTCCGCGGCAGCAATCTCCACCGCCCGGTGATCGGAGCCGATCGACCCCCACGCGGTTTTCCAGCCCGGCCGCCGTCCATGGGATCACCCCTCCAGGTGTCTTCTGCACAGCGGTACCCACCCCGCCAGATTCGGAGGACCGAGTAGTGCGTGGGCCCCACCAACCCACGAAACGCGCCGTTCGGACAGCACCGAACCGTGATTTTCGGCACCGATGGAGCGACCTCAAGATGCTGCCCGTCCACCCAATGTCGATACTCTCAGGCCCCATATGTAGTTTGTTACCTCCCTATGTGGAGTGGGTTTAGAGTTTGTAACTCAGTAAAACTGTTTAACCGGGAGTGCGACTTTGGCCGGGGTTGTCTTCCCCACGCCTGGAGCGTGGAGGTAACGATCTCAACTTCTTGGCATTTTGCTTATTTAGTATATGACTGTATGCCGCTGCTTGAGAGCATTAGAAATCTAGTCCGTGAGTTCATGTCACCGCTGTGAGAAAGAGAGAACCCGTCCCGTGTCTCGATCCGAGTACGGAAGTGAGTCGACCACCCTTAACTCTGCCGGTTTCTCAACCGCGCGGATCCACGCTATCCCTCACTTGGGACGACGAGTGAGCTTGCGTTATGTTTTTGGCATATTAACCCGTAGGAGCTCTTAGTGTCGAGCCGAGGTCGCTCTAGAGTTTGTGTAATTGCTGGTCGAGTCGTCAAGTGTCGCATTGTAATATCATATAGCGTCGAGTTCCTCTGTCCGTCTCGCATCAGTTTGGTATCAGAGCGTCGGGTTGAGTCTTGGGTAGTCGTTGTATAAGTCTTGCATGGTCTAAGTTGAGTCTAGGATCATCATTGTTTTAAAATAAAAAAAACAAAAAAAATTGTTTTTTTTTCGCATTTCATCCCACTAACCCGGTATATAAAAAGGTGTCGCCCGACCGTTAGGTTACGCCTATCGGGGAGGTGATTCACTCACGTGAGAGGATCTTCGGATCCCCAGACTCCGCCAGGTACCAGATATCGGTTAAGTCTAGGTGCATCATCTTTGCATTAGTTTGTGTTTGCATTAGTCTGTGTCTCCTAGTCCGTGTGTCTTTGCATGCCCACCCGTAGAGGTATCCCATACTCACCACCATCACCACCTATGGCGGATCCCCGAGCCCGTAGTTCTGACGAGCCTTCGGTGGCTGAGATGTTCCGAACCCTCATAGATCGTCTCAATACGCGTATGGATGGCCTTAGTATGCGTCTAGATGGTGTAGGAACGCGTCTGGAAGGGAGGATGAAAGCCATAGAGGATCGGACCGAAGCATCAGACTAGTCCATCCAGGGTCTTGTAGGGAGAATTGATGTCCTAGAGAGGGCCCCAGTGGCGGCGCAACCCGCGCCAACAAATAGCCAACAAGAGCCGGTTTAGTAACCTGCTGCTCCAGGGGCTCAAAGGGCAGATGATAGGAGGCAACAAGGGCCCGAGGTGGATGATTATGCATCCGATAATGAACAAGGGGTTATGGTCGTGACCGTCGAGCCCAACGATGGAATCGTGATTACGATGATGATGACCGCATTCTTAGGAGCATGCGTGTGGACCCTCCCCTTTTTGACGGGTCCTTGGGCCCGAAGGTCTATTTAGATTGGGAGGCCAGCATGGATCGGTACTTCGAGTGATTTGAGATGATGGACCACCGAAGAGTTCGCTGCGCCAAGATGAAGTTGCAAGGATAGGTGCAAACCTATTGGACCAATGTGGAGAGCCTATTGATGTAACGACATCAACCCCCGATCGGTACTTGGGATGATATGAAAATCAAGGTGAGGTAGAAATACCTTCTTGCCACATATCGCCAGCGTCTTATAGACAAATGGTAAAGTCTCACCCAAGGGAACTGATCCGTGACTGAGTACACCGCTGAGTTCGATGAGTATTATTTACGGTGTGGAGTTACGGAAGAGAGCACCGTGACCATCTCGCGCTTTCGAAGGGGTCTGCGGCCAAACTACCTATATGAAATTTCCCGCCGCAATGTGACCACTTTGGAGAAAGCATATCAGGTTGCTCTTGAATTGGAACAATTCGAGACCGAGTTCGAGCCTACCCAACGGTTGGGCCCTTTCCCTCTTCGTAGTGTCGAGCCCCACAGCTCTTCAGGCACGTATCCGAGGGCCCCCATGGCTCGACCTCAGGAGTCCACTCGTCAGGAGCCATTTGCTCCTAGGCCTCGCCCTCCATCTTCAAGGGATTTTCCTCGACCCCAACCTACGGTACCCACCACCCGTCCACCGGCACCCATACCTCTTGCCCGTCCTTTGTTGCCTACACCTCCTATCCGTCGGGAGGATAAGGGTAAGGGACCTTTGATAGGGAAGCCTAGTGGATCCTGACTGTAGTGTTTTTACTACAATGGGTTTGGTCACTTTGCCAACCAGTGTCCCACGCGTCAATCTCTAGTCATTGGGGACACACAGGTCGGGAACACCTCATCTTCCGAGCTTGTGTAAGTCAGCTATGAGGCGGATCAAGAATTAGTTGACGAGTTTTTTGAGAATGAGGACGATGGTCAGGAGGTTCAGCATCTAGATGATGCCCAGATAGGGGTCCTCAGGTGTATTCTCACCCAGCCACATGCCAGTGATGACTGGCGTCAGACCATCATATTTCATACATACTGTAGGCTGGGCGGGAAAGTTTGTAAGGTGATTATCGATAGTGGGAGTTGTATCAATGCAATCTCAACGGGCATTGTCTCTCGTCTTGGTCTTACCCTCATGGACCATCCTTGCCCCTATCGAGTATCATGGGTGGATTCCACCTCCATTCCGATCAGGCTGCGGTGTTTGGTCCCACTGCACTTCCATGCCTACCGTGACAAGATTTGGTGTGATGTCCTCCCCATGGAGGTGGACAGTATTATTCTTGGTAGGCCGTGGTTGTTTGATCGGGATGCTACTCTCCATGGCCGATCGAACACTTGTACCTTCGACCATGGTGGCCAACAGATTACCCTCCACCCCTCTCAGCCCATGAGCCCATCAGTTAGGGGTCCTACTGGTCCTAGTACTCCAGAGCTTTCCATCCCTAGACCCAGTACCCCAACCCCAGCTCGGGCCATGACCGTTACATCTAGCACAGGCGAACCCCCGTTTAGGAGGTTGATGTTGATTAGCTCCCGAGAAATGGAGCGGGAGGCTAGTAGGGGCAGCCCTGTGTTTGCTATTACGGTTCGAGAGGTGGAGTAAAAGTTCGAGGGTGAACTCCCACCCGATGTCATTCCCATTCTGCAGGAGTTTGCCGATATCTTTCCCGAAGAGCTTCCCGAGGGACTCCCACCTATGCGGGATATTCGGCATGCTATCGACCTAATTCCGGGATCCTCATTGCCCAACCTTCCCCACTATTGCATGAGTCCCACTGAGCACGCCGAGCTAAAGCGGCAGGTCGATGAGCTTATACAGAGAGGGTCTGTTCGGGACAGCATGAGTCCGTGTGCTGTGCCCGCATTACTTGCCCCAAAGAAAGATTGCACATGGAGAATGTGTATTGATAGTCACCATGAAGATCAACAAAATCACCATGAAGTATAGGTTCCCTATTCCCCGCCTAGATGATATGCTTGACATGATGGCAGGTGCCGCTATCTTCTCGAAGATCGATCTTAAGAGTGGCTACCATCAGGTGAGGATTAGGCCAGGTGATGAGTGGAAGACCGCATTTAAGACCAAGGATGGTCTATATGAGTGGTTGGTTATGCCCTTTGGGTTGACCAATGCCCCTAGCACCTTCATGCGACTCATGACTCAGGTCCTTTGACCTTTCATTGAAGTCTTTGTGGTAGTGTATTTTGATGATATTCTTATTTATAGTCGCACTAAAGGGGACCACTTGGACCATCTTCGGCAGGTCTGCCTACTCTTGAGACGAGAGTAGTTGTTTGTAAACCCATAGAAGTGTGCCTTTATGACTTCTCAGCTTACCTTCTTGGGTTTTATTGTGTCTAGTACTGGGGTCTCCGCTGATCCGGAGAAGGTCTGGGCCATTGTTGAGTGGCCGGAACCCCGCACGATCCATGATGTCCGCAGCTTCAATGGCCTCGCGACGTTCTATCGTCGCTTCATCTGCGGATTTAGTTCCGTCACTACCCCGATCATGGACTGTATTCGGAAGGGCACATTTGTATAGACGAAGGCCGCTGCTGCCGCCTTCAAGGACATCAACGAGCGCATGACCCAGACACCGGTCCTTCGATTGCCAGATTTCTCGAAGGTGTTTGAGGTCTCATGTGATGCAACAAGGGTAGGGATTGGAGGAGTGTTGAGTCAGGAGACCCACCCGGTTGCATATTTCAGTGAGAAGTTGAATGACGCGAAACTGCGATACTCCACTTAAGATAAGGAATTCTATGCAGTTGTTCAGGCTCTTAGGCATTGGAGACACTATTTATTACATCAGGAGTTTGTCTTGTACTCCGATCATGAGGCCTTGAAGTTCCTCCATGCCCAAAAGAAGCTTAATGCGCATCACAGCAGATGGGTTGAGTATCTCCAGCAGTTCACATATGTGCTTAAACATAAGGCTGGAGTGGAGAACAAGGTGGTTGATGCCTTGAGTCGGCGTGCATGTCTGCTGACTACCATGAGTGCCGAGGTCATAGAGCTAGAGAAGATGAGAGAGACTTATGTTGATTTTCCTAACTTTGGTCAGATCTATGCCACTCTCCAGGCTGGACCCTCGAGAGACCACGATGACTATGTGCTTCAGGAGGGTTACCTCTTTCGAGGAGGTAGGCTTTGTGTTCCCCGAACTTCAGTTCGTGACTTCTTAGTCTGGGAACTACATGCGGGAGGTCTAGCCGGCCACTTTGGTCGGAACTGTTGTGCCCCTCGTGACTCAATGATGTTGTATTGTTTTGATGATAGCAAACACTATGAGTCATGTGAGGTTAGAACATATGGATGTTCTTCATGCAATGTATACATACATGGTTCAATGCATGTTTCATCTTTCAGTGTACATAGTCTGTGCATGAACAGTGCATTCTGCATTGGGGCAAGTCCACAAGTATGTACAACATGTGTTGCTGCACGCGACTAACTATATGCATATGTGCATCTTTTACTTTAAAGTATGTACATTCTTTTTGATTCCATGCATACATAAAGTATGTACTTTCTTCAGAAGTAAGTCGATGTGGGTACGTTGCATCTGTCGGGACTATACATCGCTGCATGCTTTCAAGTATGTAAAATTCACGTTGCTTCATGCGACCAAGTCAGTGCAAGCACTATTCAGCCATTGGCTCAGTTCACAGCTGAGTCTGTACAGCCGCAGCAAAGTCTGTACAGCCCGTGCTCTTCATGTATACACATAGTCAGTGCATCGCCTTGCCTCTCGTATACACAAAATTCACAAAGTTCATGCATCATTTCACAAGTCTGTACAACCTCTGTTGATTCGAGCGTCTAAGTCTGTACATCATTTCATCAGAGTCTGTACATTATGAATTCATGCTTAAACTCTAGGCACAGCAAGTCGATGCATCGTTTGTACATTGCACACAAAGTCTGCACATTCCTCGGTGGCATATCTGTGCATTGTTTGTACATAGCACACAAAGTATGTACACTCGTTGGTGACATGTCCATGCATTCATCTTCAATGTGCATACTTTCCTGCATGCAAGCTGCATTATACGCATCAAGTCCGTACATGCTTAGTTCAATTCTCGAACTAACTCGGTGCGTCTTTCTGTCTTTCCTTTCAGATTAATTCAAACTGATGACAAGTCTGATCTGACAGGACTACTGGTCGAGGAACTTAAGAAAGGCACGTGATCCAAGAATGGAGGATGTGCCAGGATCGTGACACGTGCATTGCAGCAGGCTGAAATGCTGCCACGTGATCAAGGCGCTTGGGCGGGAATCGTAGAGGATACACTCCCACCTATCTGCTGCTGCTATATAAAGAAGGCTTCTCTATCTGAAGAGATGGTCGTGTTGCAGGGAGATAGAAATCAGATCAAGAAGTGTAGAAGCAGAGAGAGCCTGCACGATCCAGAGAGAAGAGAAAGAGAAGAAAAAGATAAGAAGAGAAGGAGAGAGTTGAGAGAGAGGAGTCTGAGAGATTTACTTTGAATGTATGTTTATCAGTCTCTCGGTTCAGATACCAGAACTGAAATTGCTCATTGTGAGCTACATTCCCTCTGGGGATTTCTTATTTTTCGTTTGTTTCTATCTTGTTTTCTGAAATCTTGTTTTCAAGCTGTTAGTCAGCAGAGCTAAGATGTATTGCTCAGTGTTGCAGAGGAGGATTCCTCTGGTCAGCACGCTGTGTTGCTCAGTGGGCGAGGTGGATACCTCGGACAGCAAGCTGTGTTGCTCAGCGGTTGTAGGCAAGCTGTGAGGCCCAGCGGTTGAAGCTGTGTATCAGCGGTTGAAGCCACATTCCGGTTTGGAGTGTGGGGTGGACGTAGATCTCTGGTTTGAGATCGAATCACCTTAAAAATTTCTTGTCTACTGTGCGTTTGTCTTGTGAATTGTTGTGCATCTTGGTTATCTCTTTCATCAGCAGTAGATGCATGTTTAGGATCGTTTATGTTCAGATCTGCTAGAGTTGGCTTTCCGTGATCGCTCTTGCTTATCTTTCTGCCGTCCAGCATCAATTTGTTTTATTTTCGCACTTGAAACTGCTACAGTCGATTTTATTGGGTGGCTGATCTATTCACCACCCACTAGATCATTCATAGACTCTCATCAATTGGTATCAGAGCCTAACTCTTTTTCAGGGACTAACATCCTAAAGAGGAACGGCCATGAATGCTAAGGGAATGACAGTAGAAGGACATTCAACCTCCAAGCCTCCGTACTTCGACGGCTCTAACTATGCCTACTGGAAGAACAGAATGCAGGTCTTTCTGAGGGTGAAAGACTATGAGATCTGGAGGGTAGTGAGCAAGGGACCGTTCGAACTGCACGAGAATGAAGAGGTTTGGACGAGAGAGGAAATTAGAAAGTCTACTTTGAACTGGAGTGCCGTCAACTCTATTCAGTGCGCACTTCATCCCATGGAATTCTCCAGAGTGTCATCGTGCAAAACCTCCAAGGAGATGTGGGACACACTGGAGGTTATCTACGAAGGGACATCACAGGTGAGAGAGACCAAGGCTAATATGTTGGTCTCTGAATATGAAGCATTCTGGATGAAACCTGGTGAGACCGTGACTAAGATGTATGCTCATCTGACGATCATAACTAATGGTCTGAGGAATTTGGGAAAGAGCTATTCCGACTATGAGATTGTAAGGAAGATCTTGCGGTCTCTGACTCCCGTCTGGCACACAAAGGCGATAGTGATCGAGGAGTCAAGAGATCTTCAGACGATGAAAGTTGACGAGTTAATAGATTCTCTAATGGCATATGAGATGAACCTTCCCAAAATTGAGGAGCTCGAGAATAAGAAGAAACCAATCGCGCTGAAGGCTAGTTCCAGCAGAACAAGCAGATCCAGCCACAGTGAATCATCAAGCGAGCAGAGCAATCTATCTGGGTCAGAAATAGATGGAGACCAACTTGTTATGTTGACTAGAGAGTTCAAGCGATTCTTGAGAAAGGAAGGCAGAAATTTCCGCCGAAGATAATTCAGCGGCCGGTGATATAACATGTATAAGTCTAACCCTGCGAAGAAACCTGATACTAATGTTTGCTATCACTTCAGGAAGGCCGGACATATGAAGGCAGATTGTCCAGAGCTCCAGAAGTAGAAGGAGAAACTAAGGAAGAAAGGTGGAAAAGGAAAAGCCATGATTAGTACTTGAAGCGATGAGGACGAGGGCACACTGAGCACCACCTCAGAGGGCGAGGATGAAGAAAAGCCTGTTTGCCTGATGGCCAAAAGTGACAAAGAAGAAGAAGGAGCCTCCGATGAGGTATCCTCTCCCTTTGAGCACTATACAATTTCTGATTGGGAGGATGCCTACGGAGACTTGCTAGATAAAGTGGATGATATTAGAAAGGAGAACATGCATCTGAAGAAGAAAGTAAACTCACTTATGAATGATAAAATCATGTCTGATAAAATTGCCTGTCTGCAATCAGAAAATGATAGTTTAAAAACTTCATGTGCTGAATCTGATGATTTTAAGCATGCTTTAATAGATTCTAGAAAGGAAAATGAATGGTTAAAGAATGTCATTGATGATTTGAAGCTGAGAGTTCAAATGTTTGAAAATGAAGCAAAAATTTCAAATGAGAAATATGAAGCTATTTTGTGTGTGAATTCTGAATTAAAGAAAACAGTTGAAAATTTAGAAAAATAAAATGTTGATAAAAGGAAAATTATAGAAAATATGACCCAAGGCACAGATAATCTCAATGCTCTGTTAGGGTCAAAGGTGAATTTCAGAAAAGAAGGTCTTGGATTCAACTCAACTGCCACGAAAAGCCTTGCCATGAATGTTGTGCCCCTGTGGTTTTGATGATGGTTTTAATGGTGGTTTTGATGATTGGCCTTTGAAGTGAGTTATTCACTGTGAGTCATCTTGCTGTGTGTGTCATCATGCTATTATTAAGTCATTCTCTGATCATAATGCTATTTTATCATGTAAGTGAATGGAGTTCATATGGCTGTCAGATAATATGCTCTATTTAATTCTGTCTACACTCTGTCTGCACAGTCTCCACAGTAGTGCGTCAACTCATTGAGCTGATGCGTCGACTCTTCAGTTCAGTTTCTTCAAGTCTATACATTAGACTGTGGCAAAGTCTATTCATTCGTTTGGAAAACAAAGTCTGTACAGCGTCACGTTCTCTTTGGAAAGTCTGTACAGCGTGAAGTCTACACATTGGCTTCGCTCCATCAAGTCTATACATTGGCCACTGTTCTCCAAAGTCTGCACAATGGTCTTCACACCTCAAAGTCCATACATCCACAGTGCATTGGCTAAGTCTATACACTGTCTGTCTCACTCAGAGTCCAGCGTCTTAGTTAGCGTCTCATGCATTTGGGCAAAGTCTGTACATCGGTTCTTCAGCAAGTCTGAACAGTGCATCCTGCGTCTTTGTTAGCGTCTCAGGCATTGGGCAAAGTCTGTACAGAGTCCAGCGTCTCATTCACCATCTCATTTAGCGTCTCATTGCATGGGCTAAGTCTGTACAGCATTCAGTGTCTAGAGTTTCATCAAGTCTGTACATCCACAGTGAAATCCAAAGTCTATACAATGGTCTTCACACTTGAAGTCTATACATTCGATGTGCAGAGTTGATGTCTATACATTGGCCTCCATGATTCTAAGTCTATACATTCGTTTTAAGGCAAAGTCTGTACATTGCCTTTGTGCTCCAAAGTCTGTACACTGCATTCTCATTCAGCGAAGTCTCTACATTGCATACAAGCATTCATCTGAGTCTTATGATGTCTTTATATTCATTAAGTCTATACATTACGTTGTGTATACTTTACATTACTTTCGCCTTCACAGCAAAGTCTATACAATGCAATGCATATACTTAGAACTAATGACTTCGTTTCATCTGTCTGACAGGGACTGAAGAGGCTAATGAACCCCTTAACGCAAGAGGGCTGAAGACATCCAATTTCAGCTGCTGGAACACACCAATGCGTCAATGCCTTGATCAAGTGGCATGGACGCAGTAGTTCAAACAATCAAGAAAGAAGCTTACTGGATTACTATGGTGCGTCAACGCATTCATCAAGTGGCGTCGACGCAGCAGGTTGATGGATCGACAAGGTGACCAGAGGGTGGACACAGTTGCACAATGCGTCAACGCACTCAACACGAAACGTGAGAGGGCTGAAGCCATCTAAGTTCAGATGCTGGAACACCAATGCGTCAACGCAGCATGCTGAGAGCGTCGACGCAGCACGCCCATCTACTGAAGACTTGATCACTGGATCACCGATGCGTCAACGCAGCAGGCTGATGGAGTCAACGCAACATACTTGAGTTTTGCTGGTCGAATATCTTTGAAGACTGCGTCAACCCTTTGGAGCAAGTGTGTTGACGCCACCTCAACTCCAGTTGCTGAGCGTACTAATGAAGGGCACGTGATCCGAGGTGCCTGGCTCGTGATCCAAGGATGGACGAGATACCAGGATGTTGCCACGTGGTCCGAATTTCTAGGGCAGGAAATGTGGAAGCCACACGCGCCCAGTGTGCCTGCTGCTGCTATATATACTAGTCTTCATCCTCTGTAGAAGACAGATCGAAGAAGAAGCCTGGAGGCAGAAAGAGTAACAGCAGAGCAGAAAAGCTCTTCGATCCAGCAGAAGCTGAGAGAAGAGAGAGTAAAAAGAAGAGAGCAGAGAAGAGAAGGAGAGAATAGCGTGAGGGAAAAAGAGAGCAGAGAAGAGAAGGAGAGAATAGCGTGAGAGAGAAGGAGAGCAGAGGAGAAAGAAAGAGAGATAGAGAGAGAGAGAGTTCGTGGAGAAGAAGGAAGAAGCTATTGAAGATCTGTCCTCTGGCGTCTTGATTAAATCCAAGCCAGATCTGCTCCTTTGAGAGCTACATTCTTGTTCTTCATTTACAGCCTTCCGATCGCTGTGTATTTTCCGTTTCTTATTTTTTTCCCCTTTTCATCTGGTTATCTTTGTTCTTCCGATCCTCTGGTCTGAGGTCGGGTTCCTCCTGGTGGGTCAGGAGAAGGGAGATCTGATCTCCGGTTGTAAGTAGCTGGGAGCTACTTGTGGGTTCCCTCAGGTTTGGAGGAAGGGAGACTTGTCTCCGGTTCTGGGCTTGTGGCTAGCAAGTCCAGGGGTCCCTCCGGTCTGGAGGGAGAGAGACTTCGGTCTCTGGTTTCCAAGTGGCTGGGAGTCACTTGGGGTGTCCCTCGGGTTGGGAGGAAGAGGGGAGGCTGTTCCCCTGGTCAAGCTGTGTGGCAGCAACTGTTCGCAGACTGAGTCTGCTTGGTTCTAGCATTGGCTAGTGAAGCCTCACTCCGGTTGAGAGTGAGGGGTGGATGTAGGTCTGAAGGACCGAACCACCTAAAAATCTATTGAGCAGTGGTTTGATTGCTTGATCTGCTTCCGCTAGATGCTTGAATAGGCACGCTCCATCTGCTTGTTATTTTGTTTAATCGAATTAGCTTAATTCCGGAACTTGCCTAGCATCTGAGTTTTTAAATTGGGCATTATTCGTAGCAGGATACATTCACCCCCCCTCTGTATCCGGGCCTAGCACCCTAACAGTTGGTATCAGAGCGGTGTCTGCATACAAGGTCCAGTGACCTGCAGATTTGATCTCTGGTTTTCGGTGCTAATTTGTTTTTAGTGCATCGATATTCCTGTTGCATTAATCTGTTGTGTTCTCATGGCTCATCCTCCACTATTCAGTAGTTCAAATATTAAATTCTGGCTATATCATATGCACAAGCATGTTAACTCTATTAATCCACAATTGTGGAAGGTTATCTCTCACAGTCCACATGAACTTCCTAAGGATAAGTCCAAGTGGACTCATGTTCACAAGTTGAAAAATGAAGATAATGTGAGAGCTCTAAATCTAATGAAGGCTGCAATCGGTTCTGATGATTTTTCCTCTTTCTCAGGTTGTAGCTCGGCAAAGGAAATATTGGATGAATTGCTTCACATCCACAATGGAAAGGAAGAAGAATGTCTCATGGCAAGAAGGAGTGATCAATCAGATGAGTCCTCATCCTAGGTAAACTCTGAGACCGAGGATATGAGTCATGATGATTTAGTTGCCATGCATGAGCATCTACTGGAAAAATATGAAAGAGTCAAATTAGAAAATAGAAAATTAAGAAAAGAGAAAAATGCTGAAATCACAAGTCTAAAGGCTGAAAATGAAAATCTAAAATCTAAATTGAAGGAATTGATTGAAGAATTACATTCTGATGATAATGTACAGAAAAACTTAATCACTTCCTTGAAAGAAGAAAATGATTCTCTGCTGACTCAGAAGAAGGAAATTGATAAATTAAAAGATAAGCTGATTGAAGAAAACATCCATCTGAAGGAACAAAATAAAAAGCTAATGGTCCTTAACACTGTTTTCTCTGAAAGATGGCTAACGGTAGAAAGAGAAAAATCAGCTTTGAAAGAAAAAGAAGTGAACATTGACTTGAAGTTAACTCAGGAGAATGAGATCCTGAAAAGTCTGAATGATGGGCTACAAAATCAGGTTATTTCGTGTGAAGACCACATTATGACCTTGCAAATTGAAATTGAAAATCTAAACAACTCTCTGTCAAAATTTGCCAAAGGTACGGAAAAAATGAAAGATTCTTTGAATGTGGAAGTCACCAAATTGAGTGAAGAGAAAAGGTGCAATTCTCAAGTTAAGCAAGCTGTAAGGAACAAACTATACGCAACATTTGTGAGTAGCTCAAACTTAGCTAGTACTTCTGTACCGTCTTCAAAACAGTTTGATGATCAGAAGATTCAAAAATAGAAGGAAAATGTGAAAATGAGAATACTGAAGAAGAATAGTAAATTTCATGCAAACAAGCCTAAGGCTAGAAAATTTCCAATTATTCACGGAAGGAATGTTGAATGCTTCTATTGTGGAAATTCTGGCCATGTACTTGATGATTGCCTTGTCACGAAGAATGATAATGATAAATTTCATGCTAGGACCTCTTATGCTATGAAACCCTATTCTGCTCAAAACAGGATATTCAAATGCTTTTACTGTCATGAAATGGGTCATCTCATGCATGAATGCAAATCAATGGAGTTAGATGACTTTGCTGCTACTACTACACAGAAATATCATGCTAGAAATCATGTTCCTAGGAGAAAGAATCTGAATTGCTTTTGTTGTGGGAATCCAGGCCATAGGGCAAAAGATTGCTGGCATAATCACAGAAAGAAATTCAATTCTGAAATTGTCAAATTCCCTGTAAAACCATTTCTAAAACTTTCATGCTATAACTGTGGAAAGCCAGGTCACAAGGCTGCAACATGTTGGCTGGCAGGATATCGAAACCAAACTGGTTTTGGTAAACAGAATTTTTATTCTGTTAACAAAAAATTTCATGCATATGCACATAGAATTCATGCTAACAAGAATGTGCATAAATCAGATTTGAAAACTGCGGCCTCTTGCCATCATTATGGCAAATCTGGACATGTGATGGATGGTCATCCTCTGATGAAATTTAATGATCATCAAGTTAAAAATGTGCTGAGAAAACCTGCTAGGAGTGATACTGCCATGTCAGGACCCAAGACTTCTTGGGTGCCTATTTGTGCAAAATAGTTTGCTAACTTGCAAGTGTGCCTTGGAAGCTGATTAATAAAGAGGGGTAATAATCCAAGGCACTCAAAAAGAAAACCCCATACTGAACTTTTCAGGTAAACTTCTTGCTCTTCTTGTTTTTAGTTTTAATGCATAGCAAGTTAAATCTGTTTTTGCATTTTCATTCATCATCTGCCATGTGCATTATTTTCTGATCATGCACTTGCTGAGAGTTCTGTGCAAATATCAGATTAAAAAGGGTTGTCTGCATCTGATGTATACATAGGCTAATTGCAATTGCTTGATAATTGTGTTATGCACAAACTCTGAAAACAAATTGCATTTCGAATTTTCTGGAAAAATCTGAACTGCTTATGAGTGTGGCTTGAAATTTGTGTGTTGCAATAGCTCACTGAAATTCTGAATTGCATATAGGACTGCATGTTGAATAATCATGCATGACCTCAATGGTATATAAATGGTAAGGTACCAAAAGGCAGGGAAGTCTGTCTGGAGGTTCTTACTATGTGTGAGGTGGTCTTTTAGACCAAGTGCTCCGCCTAGTACCATGGGTCACCTTGCTGGTTAGGACAGTCTGAATGTGCATGAATCAAAATCATATGTTCAGATTTTCAGTGCAAACATTGCATGTTTTCAGGGGGAGTTAATTGCATGTCCTTGCATAGCATTCAGTGTTGAGACTTTGCATGCATGTAGTTAATTGCATTGCATTTTACTGCATTGAAAATACCAAAAAGGGTAATTGAATGCATGTTTTCAGGGGGAGTCAATGCATTGCATGCAGGTGGTCAAGTGCATACATCTCTGTCAGAATTCACTGCATGTTATCCTTGGAAATCCTGAAACTTGCCAGACCTCCTGATATCTTGCTTGTTGTGCATAACCTTTTCCTCATTGTTTTTAAGTGACAAATCTTGATCTTATTCGGAAAACACCGAGCTTCAAAATCTCTCCTATCAATTGGTATCATTTGGCTTCAGAATTCTATCAGTCTGTCATGAAGATTTTAATGAGACTATCTTGATCATAAATCTAAAAATTCTTGAACTAGAAATATTCTATTATACATTTTTATGAATGACTGAAATAACTCATGTGGTTTAAGTTTAATGTATTCAATGAGTTTGGCTTTAAAATCTCTTAAAAAATATCTGAAACATGTTTAATAAACATTAACCATCTGTTTCATGCTGTGTCTTGTAAAATCTTCTGAAATCTGCATTATTGAATACATGACTTTATTTGGTTAAGTACATGAAATTGTTATTGATTTGAAGCAAATGAATTTTTCTGAAATGTCTAAAGGGTATTTTCTGGCAGAGCAATGACCTTGGTCACTGAGAAACACATGTCCAAAGGACTGTGTCATGAGGTACCATAGTTAACTCTGATTAAGAATAATTGAATTTCAGGCAGAGCAATGGCATGCACACTGAGAAATATAACTCACTCATCAAGAAATGATTTACAGTGTGTCATGATGTGTAAATGCTATCTCTGTTCATATAAAGCATGATAGTTAGTCACACTAAGTGCTTAGGGATATTGGCCTCTGATCAAGGTATATCCTCTAGTTACAAGGTGTGCACTGAACTAGAGTGCTCGTAAAATTTGTAGCATGAAAAATTGTTGAACGAATTGAAATATCTGAATATTGATGTTAAAATCAAATTGCTACAACCCTAGACAAAATCATATGACTTCATAATTGCTTGATTTCAATACTGATGCATGTAATTCCGACAGAAGTCAATAAATTTGATTGTGTAAGAGAAAGGGAGTTTTATCAAGATAAATATGAGGGCTTGGTTCATTTTTATTAAAACATGATTTTAGATATCAATACAGAATTTTATTGATAAACTCTGCATACATCATGTTTAAACCATGCTGTTCAATAAAGCTCATTCATAAGCCCTTATAATGGAAGACTTTGAAAAACTTATGTTTTGGATTTATGAGATTGATATCTCTCTGAAAATCTGACTGAATTTTCTGAGATTGGAGCTTCTTTAAAGAATCTGCTAATTGAACCTCTTCTGATCATTGACCTGAACTTCTCCTTGTTTGCCCCTGTGGTCTCCTTCTCATTCATTTCATAAGGTTCCATTTATTGAGGGGGAGCCTCCTTGTCATATGCATCATGCTGCATAGAAGGAGAAGAATTGTGCTCTTGCATTCATATTTCTGGTATCTGCATCTACATTCATACCCCTTCCCATGGTTTATTTTGATTATACCAAAGGGGGAGATTGTTTGCCAAAGAGGGAGAATATCATTCAATCAATGCATGCAGGTTCCTTTTGATCATCTCTAACTCATGCTTTTGCTGAAACTCTTAAAGGGGGAGAATCATGTTCTTGCAAGGGGGAGAAATTGACTGAATTTTTATACATGCTTTCATTTGTCAAACTATTTTCTTTTTGATGAAGTCAAAGGGGGAGAATAGTTTGAGTCATCAGACTGACTCACTGTGTAGTGTTGCCATCATCAAAAAAGGGGAGATTGTTATGCCCCTGTGGTTTTGATGATGGTTTTAATGGTGGTTTTGATGATTGGCCTTTGAAGTGAGTTATTCACTGTGAGTCATCTTGCTGTGTGTGTCATCATGCTATTATTCAGTCATTCGCTGATCATAATGCTGTTTTATCATGTAAGTGAATGGAGTTCATATGGCTGTCAGATAACATGCTCTATTTAATTCTGTCTACACTCTGTCTGCACAGTCTCCACAGCAGTGCGTCAACTCATTGAGCTGATGCGTTGACTCTTCAGTTCAGTTTCTTCAAGTCTATACATTAGACTGTGGCAAAGTCTATTCATTCGTTTGGAAAACAAAGTCTGTACAGCGTCACGTTCTCTTTGGAAAGTCTATACAGCGTGAAGTCTACACATTGGGTTCGCTCCATCAAGTCTATACATTGGCCAATGTTCTCCAAAGTCTGCACAATGGTCTTCACACCTCAAAGTCCATACATCCACAGTGCATTGGCTAAGTCTATACACTATCTGTCTCACTCAGAGTCCAGCGTCTTAGTTAGCGTCTCATGCATTTGGGCAAAGTCTGTACATCGGTCCTTCAGCAAGTCTGAACAGTGCATCCTGCGTCTTTATTAGCGTCTCAGGCATTGGGCAAAGTCTGTACAGAGTCCAGCGTCTCATTCACCGTCTCATTTAGCGTCTCATTGCATGGGCTAAGTCTGTACATCATTCAGTGTCTAGAGTTTCATCAAGTCTGTACATCCACAGTGAAATCCAAAGTCTATACAATGGTCTTCACACTTGAAGTCTATACATTCGATGTGCAGAGTTGATGTCTATACATTGGCCTCCATGATTCTAAGTCTATACATTCGTTTTAAGGCAAAGTCTGTACATTGCCTTTGTGCTCCAAAGTCTGTACACTGCATTCTCATTCAGCGAAGTCTCTACATTGCATACAAGCATTCATTTGAGTCTTATGATGTCTTTATATTCATTAAGTCTATACATTGCGTTGTGTATACTTTACATTGCTTTCGCCTTCACAGCAAAGTCTATACAATGCAATGCATATACTTAGAACTAATGACTTTGTTTCATCTGTCTAACAGGGACTGAAGAGGCTAATGAACCCCTTAACGCAAGAGGGCCGAAGACATCCAATTTCAGCTGCTGGAACACGCCAATGCGTCAACGCCTTGATCAAGTGGCATGGACGCAGTAGTTCAAACAATCAAGAAAGAAGCTTACTGGATTACTATGGTGCGTCAACGCATTCATCAAGTGGCGTCGACGCAGCAGGTTGATGGATCGACAAGGTGACCAGAGGGTGGACGCAGTTGCACAATGCGTCAACGCACTCCACATGAAACGTGAGAGGGCTGCAGCCATCTAAGTTCAGATGCTGGAACACCAATGCGTCAACGCAGCATGCTGAGAGCGTCGACGTAGCACGCCCATCTGCTGAAGACTTGATCACTGGATCACCGATGCGTCAACGCAGCAGGCTGATGGAGTCAACGCAGCAGACTTGAGTTTTGCTGGTCGAATATCTTTGAAGGCTGCGTCAACCCTTTGGAGCAAGTGTGTTGACGCCACCTCAACTCCAGTTGCTGAGCGTACTAATGAAGGGCACGTGATCTGAGGTGCCTGGCTCGTGATCCAAGGATGGACGAGATACCAGGATGCTGCCACGTGGTCCAAATTTCTAGGGTAGGAAATGTGGAAGCCACACGCGCCCAGTGTGCCTGCTGCTGCTATATATACGAGTCTTCATCCTCTGTAGAAGACAGATCGAAGAAGAAGCCTGGAGGCAGAAAGAGTAACAGCAGAGCAGAAAAGCTCTTCGATCCAGTAGAAGCTGAGAGAAGAGAGAGTAAAAAGAAGAGAGCAGAGAAGAGAAGGAGAGAATAGCGTGAGAGAAAAAGAGAGCAGAGAAGAGAAGGAGAGAATAGCGTGAGAGAGAAGGAGAGCAGAGGAGAAAGAAAGAGAGATAGAGAGAGAGAGAGTTCGTGGAGAAGAAGGAAGAAGCTATTGAAGATCTGTCCTCTGGCGTCTTGATTAAATCCAAGCCAGATCTGCTCCTTTGAGAGCTACATTCTTGTTCTTCATTTACAGCCTTCCGATCGCTGTGTATTTTCCGTTTCTTATTTTTTTTCCCTTTTCATCTGGTTATCTTTGTTCTTCCGATCCTCTGGTCTGAGGTCGGGTTCCTCCTGGTGGGTCAGGAGAAGAGAGATTTGATCTCCGGTTGCAAGTAGCTGGGAGCTACTTGTGGGTTCCCTCAGGTTTGGAGGAAGGGAGACTTGTCTCCGGTTCTGGGCTTGTGGCTAGCAAGTCCAGGGGTCCCTTCGATCTGGAGGGAGAGAGACTTCGGTCTCTGGTTGCCAAGTGGCTGGGAGTCACTTGGGGTGTCCCTCCGGTTGGGAGGAAGAGGGGAGGCTGTTCCCCTGGTCAAGCTGTATGGCAGCAACTGTTTGCAGACTGAGTCTGCTTGGTTCTAGCATTGGCTAGTGAAGCCTCACTCCGGTTGGGAGTGAGGGGTGGATGTAGGTCTGAAGGACCGAACCACCTAAAAATCTATTGAGCAGTGGTTTGATTGCTTGATCTGCTTCCGCTAGATGCTTGAATAGGCACGCTCCATCTGCTTGTTATTTTGTTTAATTGAATTAGCTTAATTCCAGAACTTGCCTAGCATCTGAGTTTTTAAATTGGGCATTATTCGTAGCAGGATACATTCACCCCCCCTCTGTATCCGGGCCTAGCACCCTAACAATGAAAATAATATCATTTGTGGTAGAGAAAAGGAAGGGACCTCTTATAAAAATGGTTAATGAAAATTCTGTTTCAAAAATTATTAATTTGAAAATGTCCAGTGCCAAGGACAAAGGTAAACAGAAGGTTGGTGAGCCTAGCAGATCATGCCCTTTACCCAAAAGTAAGCCTCAGGTTCGGGGTAAGCATCCTAGAAAATTTAAACTCCAGGGCAAGGTCACCAAGTCTCCACCACCAGCACCAGCCCAGAAGAAGATCCAACATAAATCTAGAGAGAAGTCCAGTGAGTCAACAATACAGGGGAGAACTAATGCTGCTTGGGGCCAGACCAGCCATACTCACCAGCCCAAGGTCCAGACTTACTACACTTATCCTCAGAAACAGCCACAACCATTCTATAAGTCTGGATGGAATCAAGTCCAGGGGAGATCTAGAAATCAACCTTTTCTTACTCACTGGCATAAATCTCACTTTGCCAGCTGGATTGGTCAACCTAGGACATGGGGTCCTAATAGACAGGTCTTCTTTGGTCAGCCTAGGACCACTGCGGGCAGCAACTATCTGAGTACCTACGGCCCTGAGCACTGGCACAAAAATAATCATGCTGCTAATAAAGATGGAGCCAGAACTCAACAAAAACCAAAGCACCAGAAGAAGAAGGTTCAATCAGTTGGTGCTGAGAAAAAGGAAGATGATGAACAGAATGTCAGGAATTCCACTAAGCCAACTATGTTTAGACAAATATGGATTTCTAAACAATTGCTGTCTTGCTTAAATTGTTCTGTTTCTGCTTCGGAGCCCAAACAGCTTTGGGTTCCAAAATTCTCTACCTGATTGTGATTGCAGGTATGCCTAGCAGCCAGGAGCAATATGTGGTATCTTGATAGTGGCTGCTCCAGGCATATGACAGGAGACAATGCCAAATTTTGCATGTTGATTGAGAAGAATGGAGGTCTTGTCACCTTCGGAGGAAATACAAAAGGTAAAATCATCGAGTCAGGTAAGGTAGGTAAGTGTACTACCTGTTGCATTGAAGAAGTACTACTGGTTGATGGTCTTGCATATAACTTACTTAGTATCAGCCAGCTCTGTGATAAAGGACACAAGGTAGTATTTGATTCTCAATTTTGCAAAATCTTTGAACCTGATTCCGATGTAGTTAAATTCTCAGGAAAAATGGTGAATAATATTTATTTGGTAGATTTAGATGATTTAGCTCATTCTAATCTTTGTCTCACTGCAAATAAAGATGATTTAGCATTTTTGTGGCATCGTAGATTAGGCCATGCCAGCTATACTGTTTTGCATAAATTGAATAAACATAGCATGGTTAAAGGACTCCCTGAAATCTCTTTTAAGAAGGAAAATGAGGTGTGTGGTGCTTGTACACAGTCCAAGCAGACTAGAAAGTCATTTAAATCAAGAACTGAAAACATGTCTCTTAAATTTTATGAATTGATACATATGGATTTATTTGGACCCACACGATTAGTCAGCTTGTCAGGGAGGAGATATGGATATGTCCTAGTTGATGACTTCTCTAGGTATACTTGGGTCTTTTTCCTTACACATAAAAATGATGCATTCATAGAATTTCAGGAGTTCTATTTGAAAATAAAACAGAAAAATGAAAATTCAATTGAAAATATTCTATCTGATCATGGAGGTGAATTTAAGAATTCACAATTTGATGAATTTTGCAGGGTCAATGGGATTACTTATCAGTTCTCCTCACCAAGGACACCAGAGCAAAATGGAGTGGTGGAGAGGAGGAACCGGACTCTTGTGGAGATGGCCCGAACACTCCTAGTTGAAGGTGGCCTACCAAGAAAATTTTGGGCAGAAGCAGTTAATACTGCATGTCATGTAATAAATAGAGCCATGGTAAGGCCGTTCACTCAGAAAACACCCTATGAAATCCTCAAGGGTAAGAAACCTTCAATTGCTCACTTTAAGGTTTTTGGATGTAAATGTTTTATCCATGTTAATGATAAAAGAGATCTTGATAAGTTTGAACCTAAAAGTGATCCGGGCTTGTTCCTAGGATATTCTGAAACCACTAGAGCATATAGGGTGTACAATTCATATTCTAAAACTGTTGAAGAATCTCCACATGTAGTCTTTGATGAGTCCCTGACTAAATGTGACAATGGTCTGTGCAGGAAAGAAGATGATGGAGAAATATTGAATGAAAGACAATCGGCAGACCAATCAGATCAAGAAGAAGAGCTAGAAGAAAACAATGCAGAAGAGCCTGCTGTTCAGGGGGAGGTAAATGAAGATCAAGGTAACCAAGTTATCAATATCAGATTTTTAAGAGATCATCCTGTAAGTAATATCATTGGTGACCTAAATGAACCCCCTAGGACTAGAGGCTACTTTAGAGCTCAGCATGAATTAAATACATATGCATTAGTTTCTCATGCAGAACCCAAGTCCATTGACTATGCCTTAAAGGATGTACATTGGATCAATGCCATGCACGAGGAGCTTAATCAGTTTGACAGGAACAAGGTGTGGCACCTAGTCCCACCTCCTGATCATGAGACTGTCATTGGAACTAAATGGGTTTTTAGAAATAAAACTAATGAGTTAGGTAATGTAGTAAAGAATAAAGCCAGACTTGTTGCTCAGGGGTACAACCAGGAATTCGGAATTGACTTTGAAGAGTCATTTGCCCCTGTAGTCAGGATAGAAGCTATCAGAATTTTGTTAGCTTATGCATGCTCCCTTGGAATAACTCTCTAGCAGATGGACGTAAAATCTGCCTTTCTCAATGGGGAAATTAAAGAGGATGTCTATGTCCATCAACCTCCTGGCTTTGAATGCTCATATTTCCCTTCTTATATATATAAGTTGAATAAAACTCTCTATGGTTTGAAGCAAGCTCCTAGAGCTTGGTATGACAGGCTCAGTAAATTCCTTACTGAGAAGAAGTTCTCGAGAGGTGAGATTGACCAAACGTTGTTTACAAAGGTAAGTCACCATGACATACTTATTGTTCAGATTTATGTGGATGACATTATTTTTGGTTCAACTAACCCAAAGATGTGTAAGGAATTTTCTGACTTAATGACAGAAGAGTTTGAAATGAGCTCAATGGGTGAGCTGAAACTTTTTCTTGGATTGCAGGTGACTCAAACCAAAGATGGAACCTTTATCACCCAGTCCAAATACATTAGGGACCTCCTGAAGAAATACAAGCTCAAAAACCTCAAAGACATTGCAGCTCCAATGGGTACCTCTACAAGTCTTGATGAAGATACAAAAGGTAACCCAGTGGATCAAAAGCTGTATAGAGGTATGATCGGATCCCTCTTGTACCTCACTGCATCTAGGCCTGATATACAATTTGCAGTATGTTTATGTGCTAGATTTCAGGCTAGTCCTAAGGAGTCTCATTTTAGTACAGTGAAAAGGATCTTTAGGTATCTGTCAGGCACCCAAGAACTTGGTCTTTGGTACCCTGCTAGGTGTGAGTTAGAGCTTATAGCTTACACTGATGCATACTATGCTGGGTGTCGGATAGATAAGAAGAGCACTAGTGGATATTGCCAATTCCTAGGTGGTTGTCTAGTATCTTGGGCCTCTAAAAAGTAACACACTGTAGCACTCTCCACTGCAGAGGCAGAATATGTTGCTGCAGGAAATTGTGCTACCCAAGTTCTATGGATCAAACATCAGCTCTCAAATTATCAGATAATTCTGGGATGCATTCCTCTTTCATGTGATAACACTAGTGCCATCTACCTTACTAAAAATCCTATTCACCACTCTAGGACTAAGCACATTGATATTAAACATCATTTTCTTAGAGATGCTGTGAGCAAAAGTGAAATTGAATTAGTCTTTATTGAAACTGAAAAATAAGTTGCTGATATTTTTACAAAACATCTTGGAAATAAAAGATTTAGATATCTAAGAAGAGAACTAGGGCTTTGTAAATTTCAGCAGGAAAATGACTAATTTTTTTCTTGGGATGTCTTTTAGAGTGCTTGAAATAATTGAGTTTGCCTGTTCTTGAACTTGTGAATAAGGCTGTTTGATGATAGAATAATCACTTGTGGACTGTGTACGTAAGTTGCTGCACATCATGCACATATTATCTCTGAAGTCGATGCATAGTTGGGCATATAGTCTACGGATGGTTGTGCATGTAGTCAATCAATTGCCTTGTATAGACTTTATGTCGAAGCATGCTCTACACATAGTTAATTCACGTTTTTCACCGGGGTGCATAAGCTTTCAGCATGGAGTTGATGCATCCTGTGTTTTAACAGCATAAAGGTCAATGCAAAGTCTGCACGTTGCATATCTTAGAAAATGCATTTTGTTGTCAGGGGGAGGATAGACTCATCTGATCTCATTTCAACCTTTACTCAGAATGAATAACCGTCTAGTAATTGGTTCATTGTCGTGAGCTGTAATTATTACAACCCTTAAACTATAAGAATCACATGTGCTCATTGAATGAACCGAAGGTTTAACTTTAATAGACTATAAATATCAAAAGACTATCTTCTGAAAATAAGGTGATAGAAAGCACTTATAGCTCTTAACCTTTATCTCATGATTATGATAGAACAAGTCTTCACAGTACCTGAACATGACAGATTTAGTGATGGTTAAGGTTTAAAAATCAAAAATTATGTATTGTTCTTAAACAAGTCTCTCCAAAAATCATAAGGGCAGCAATAATTAAGATCATCAAGGCAAAAGAAGTGAACAAAGTGGCAGAGCAATGAATGAGTTTCACTGAGAAACTGAGGTATCCATCAAAGAAATGGAGAGTACCTTATGTCATGAAGTGACTCAGATTATCTCTGTTCATTTGGTCAAATCTACAAGGGAGATTTCACTGAGTAACTAGGGGTATTGGCCTCTGATCAAGGTATACCTTTAACATCAAAGGTGCAAACTATCCATGTAGCTTTTGATCAGAAATAGATATAGTAGTTTATGCTTAGTAACTGGGGGTATTGGCCTCTAATCAAGGTATACACCTAATGTCAACGGCATAAATGATACTTGTCTGTTCAATAAGTTCAAACTTCAGAAGCTAGTAAATGAAATTGCTGTAACCCTTTGAAAACAAACGTCATTGAGTGTCAATTGTTTAACCTCAATACAAATTCAGGTGACTTTCCTTGCTTGTCACTCCCTCTGAAGTAACTAGGGTATTGTCTCGACCTAGACTTTTATGGTTATGTGACTTAGGTTCATTGCTATAACTGGAGTATATAACCCTAATTCAGAAAATCAGTGCTTTCTCCTTACCTCCTATAACTGATTAAACCTGACTGACATCAAGAAAGCCATTGCTCGATTCATATACTTTAAGGATTGCATCATAAGTTGCTCACATTCTGAACCTTTACATAGAACGTTGTTCCTCTCTTTCCTCCTTATTTGCTGATGGCAAAGAGGGAGAATAATAGATATCTGCATTAAGATTCATCATCAGAGGGAGAATAGATGTATGCATTAGGAGTCTTAATCAATGCATAAGCCTGTGCATACATAACCTGTGTAGTTGCATGCATGACATGACCTCATGGCATTTATTCAGTGTGTTGTCATCATCAAAAAGGGGGAGATTGTTGTGCCCCTCGTGACTCAATGATGTTGTATTATTTTGATGATAGCAAACACTATGAGTCATGTGAGGTTAGAACATATGGATGTTCTGCATGCAATCTATACATACCTGGTTCAATGCATGTTTCATCTTTCAGTGTACATAGTCTGTGCATGAACAGTGCATTCTGCATTGGGGCAAGTCCACAAGTATGTACAACATGTGTTGCTGCACGCGACTAACTATATGCATATGTGCATCTTTTACTTTAAAGTCTGTACATTCTTTTTGATTCCATGCATACACAAAGTATGTACTTTCTTCAGAAGTAAGTCGATGTGGGTACGTTGCATCTGTCGGGACTATACATCGCTGCATGCTTTCAAGTATGTATAATCCACGTTGCTTCACTCGACCAAGTCAGTGCAAGCACTATTCAGCCATTGGCTCAGTTCGCAGCTGAGTCTGTACAGTCGCAGCGAAGTCTGTACAGCCCGTGCTCTTCATGTATACACATAGTCAGTGCATCGCCTTGCCTCTCGTATACACAAAATTCACAAAGTTCGTGCATCATTTCACAAGTCTGTACAACCTCTGTTGATTCGAGCGTCTAAGTCTGTACATCATTTCATCAGAGTCTGTACATTATGAATTCATGCTTAAACTCTAGGCACAGCAAGTCGATGCATCGTTTGTACATTGCACACAAAGTCTGCACATTCCTCGGTGGCATATCTGTGCATCGTTTGTACATTGCACACAAAGTATGCACATTCCTCGGTGGCATATCTATGCATCGTTTGTACATAGCACACAAAGTATGTACACTCGTTGGTGGCATGTCCGTGCATTCATCTTCAATGTGCATACTTTCTTGCATGCAAGCTGCATTATACGCATCAAGTCTGTACATGCTTAGTTCAATTCTCGAACTAACTCGATGCGTCTTTCTGTCTTTCCTTTCAGATTAATTCAAACTGATGACAAGTCTGATCTGACAGGATTGCTGGTCGAGGAACTTAAGAAAGACACGTGATCCAAGAATGGAGGATGTGCCAGGATTGTGACACGTGCATTGCAGGAGGCTGAAATGCTGCCACGTAATTAAGGCGCTTGGGCGGGAATCGTGGAGGATACACGCCCACCTATCTGCTACTGCTATATAAAGAAGACTTCTCCATCTGAAGAGATGGTCGTATTGCAGGGAGATAGAAATCAGATCAAGAAGTGTAGAAGCAGAGAGAGCCTGCACGATCCAGAGAAAAGAGAAATAGAAGAAAAAGAGAAGAAGAGAAGGAGAGAGTTGAGAGAGAGGAGTCTGAGAGATTTACTTTGAATGTATGTTTATCAATCTCTCGGTTCAGATACCAGAACTAAAATTTCTCATTATGAGCTACATTCCCTCTGGGGATTTCTTGTTTTTCGTTTGTTTCTATCTTGTTTTCTGAAATCTTATTTTCAAGCTGTTAGTCAGCAGAGCTAAGCTGTATTGCTCAGCATTGCAGAGGAGGATTCCTCTGGTCAGCAAGCTGTGTTGCTCAGCGGGCGAGGTGGATACCTCGGATAGCAAGCTGTGTTGCTCAGCGGTTGTAGGCAAGCTGTGAGGCCCAGCGGTTGAAGCTGTGTATCAGCGGTTGAAGCCACATTCCGGTTTGGAGTGTGGGGTGGACGTAGATCTTTGGTTTGAGATCGAACCACCTTAAACATTTCCTGTCTACTGTGCGTTTTTCTTGTGAATTGTTGTGCATCTTGGTTATCTCTTTCATCAGCAGTAGATGCATGTTTAGGATCGTTTATGTTCAGATCTGCTAGAGTTGGCTTTCTGTGATCGCTCTTGCTTATCTTTCTGCCGTCCAGCATCAATTTGTTTTATTTCCACACTTGAAACTGCTACATTCAATTTTATTGGGTGACTGATCTATTCACCCCCCTCTAGATCGTTCATAAACTCTCATCAGGAACAAGACTATCGAGGCTGTTGAGCACAGATTTTATTGGCCAAGCTTGAAGCGTGATGCTGCTCACATTGTGGCCTAGTGCCGTACATGTGCTATAGCCAAAATGAAGAAGCAAAGCTCGGGCCTCTATACGCCTCTTCCCGTGCCTGATGCTCCATGACATGATGTTAGCATGTATTTTGTTTTGGGATTGCCACGTACCTCTAGGAAGCATGATTCAGTCTATGTGGTAGTTGATCGGTTCTCGAAGATGGCCCTTTTCATTCCTTGATCGAAGACTTCGGATGCTTCGAGGGTAGCCCGCCTATTCCTTGCTCATGTGGTGTGTAAGTTTGGATTGCCTCGTACCATAGTGTCTGACCGTGATGTTAGGTTCACCAATTATTTTTGAAAGACACTGTGACATATGTTTGGTACTCACCTCAAGTTTTCCACTGCATATCATCCCCAGACAGATGGTCAGACCGAGGTGGTCAATAGGAGTCAGGGCGATCTTTTGAGGTGTCTTGTTAGAGACCGTGTAGGGGATTGGGATCTCATGTTGCCATTGGCTGAGTTTGCATATAATGATTCGGTCAACTGGTCTACTGGTATGAGTCCGTTTGAGATTGTCACAGGTCGTAGGCCTAGGAAGCCAGTGGATCTTGTTCCTATTCATGCACGAGTGTCGGAGTCTGCAGAGTCATTTGCTAGGCATGTTAGGAGTTTGCATGATGACATCTGTCATCACATTGAGGCCAGCAATGCACGGTACAAAGAGTTAGCCGATGCCCATCGACACCACCAAGAGTTCCAAGAGGGTGAATATATCATGGTCAGGGTTAGAGCAGAACGGTTTCCCTCTGGAACTATAATTAAATTGCAAGCTCGCAGAGCCGGTCCATTTAGAGTGTTGAAACGTGTTGGATCCAATGCGTATGTTGTGGACCTGCCCGAGGAATATGGTATAAGCTCTACTTTCAATGTATCGGATCTAGTTACTTATAGGGACCCAGCGGTGATCCCTAGTGAGTCTTTCGAGCCATCTCCCCCCATTAAGAGTGATCTCACACCTGAGTGTCCACCACCAGCCTCATTTCCACGGCAGCGAGAGCATATAGATCATATACTGGATGAGCAGGTGACTGTTACCAGGAGTGGATCCTACCCGTGCTACCTAGTGCGATGGAGAGGGTGACTCGCCACCGATGATACTTGGATCACCCGGGCCGAGTTGCAGAGGATAGATCCGGATCTATTGGAGCGCTACCAGAGTGATGCGGACCCTTACTCGACAGGGTCAAGTTTCTCGCACCCGGGGAGAATTGGTGCGGACACCAGAGCGAGCGAGAAGCATGAACCGGCGAGCCGTCGGTACCGTACACAGAGCACCACTCGAGCTACATTGGCTTCCCTCTGGCTTGGAGACAGTATGGAGTCTCCGTCTTGAGTTCTTGTATTTTTAGTATTTATTGAGTTTTTATTTGATGTGTATGTGTGCTTATTTGGTTTTATTTGGGTTTAATAGAGTGTAATTAGGATAAATAAATGGGTTTTCTTGTAAAATGGGGCCACCTGGGTCCCGCGAGCCCCCTCACCTCTTCCTCATTGGGCCACCTAACTTCTAGGGACCCATAGGGGCTGGCCCATTGCCACCTTCGACATTGGAACAATGGACCAAGGAAGGGAAATTTTTTATTTAGGGGCTGACCCATAGGGACTGGCTCCATTTCCCTTCCTTAATGGGGGTGCCCCCTCTTTTGGCCTCATTAGTCTAAATTTTTTATTTAGGCTTTGACCACATGGGGAAAATTGGAATTTGGCATCCCCATTGTACCCCTTAAAAACCCTAGATCTAAGGGTAGTCTAAGTCATTTACCTAGGGTTCCCTTTTCATACATAAGGCTTGTATTTTTCATTTTCCACACAATTAATGCAAAAATTTTGGTGAATTTCCTTGGAGCTCCAAAGGGGTGCGCACCTCCCCTCTCTCCTCCCCCCCTTCTTGCAACTGGGAAGGCTGTATTATGAGGTGAGATGCCTCTCCTATCGGGTCGTGAAGATCGCCGCTGCCGTCGCGGCCGCCATCGAGCCGCCGTTGCACCGCCACCATTGTCGCCAGAGTTCTGTCCACTCAGGACATCAAGCTCTTCCCGGATTTTTAGCTCTCAACCTCGTGATCTGTTGGGTTCCAAATTTTTAGGGTGAGTTCTGGAGGCCCATCCCACGTCCCATAAAAAGTTTCCAATTTTCTAGCCTTCGATTTCCATTTTTCCCATTTCGTGTTTCCCAACCCTTCAGATCTGCCTGTGTTTTGTCCTGTGTCACAGCAGCCAAGTAGTTCATCCATGAACCCACCTTTCCCATGTATGAATGAGCTACCATTTTTTACTTGGGATTTTGTCCACCTAAGCCCTCTTCCACGAATTTTCTCATGAATTTTGGATCTCGTTTGTATTTTTTAAAAATCACTGACAGATCCAAAATCTATTCTGTCCCCTGCTATCCAGATCCGATGACCTAGTGTTAGAAAATACTTTTTCCCAACCAAACCTCCACCATAAATTACACAAAAAATATCCCCGTCTTCCTCACTTATCCCTCTCCAACTTTCAGGAAGAACTCAACACCCAGATCGGAAGTCTTAGTCGCGATCAACGCCTATTCTCCAGAAAATCAACTTCTGTCCTGAGTTTCCTGAGTCTGACAACCAGTGTGTTCAAAAATCCACCATGAAAACTCCAGAGCCACCAAAATTCCTGCCATAGTTTTTGGTTGAAGATCTCTAAGAGAGCTTTCCAACGGTGCTAGTCTCGCGTCGATCCGATGTCGGGGCTGATCGCAGCAGCTGTTTTCACCGAGTCGCATAGCCGTGAGACAGAACCACAGGTCCGGGGCAGCAATCTCCACCGCCCAACGATCGGAGCCGATCGGCCCCCACGCGGTGTTCCAGCCCGGCCGCCATCCAAGGGATCACCCCTCCAGCTGTCTTCTTCGCAACGGGACCCACCCCGCCAGATTCGGAGAACCGAGTAGCGCGTGGGCCCCACCAACCCGCAAAATGTGCCGTCCAGACAGCACCGATCCGTGATTTTTGGCACCGATGGAGCGATCTCAAGATGCTGCCCGTCAACCCAATGTCGATACTCCCGGGCCCCACATGTAACCTGTTACCTCCCTGCGTGGAGTGGGTTTAGAGTTTGTAACTCAGTAAAACTGTTTAACCGGGAGTGCGACTTTGGCCGGGGTTGTCTTCCCCACGCCTGGAGCGTGGAGGTAACGATCTCGACTTCTTGACATTTTGCTTATTTAGTATATGACTGTATGCCGCTGCTTGAGAGCATTAGAAATCTAGCCCGTGAGTTCATGTCACCGCTGTGAGAAAGAGAGAGAACCTGTCCCATGACTCGATCCGAGTAGGGAAGTGAGTCGACCACCCTTGACTCTGCCGATTTCTCAACCGCGCGGATCCACGCTATCCCTCGCTTGGGACGACGAGTGAGCTTGCGTTCTATTTTCTGCATATTAACCTGTAGGTGCTCTTAGTGTCAAGCCGAGGTCGCTCTAGAGTTTGTGTAATTGCTGGTCGAGTCGTCAAGTGTCGCATTGTAACATCATATAGCGTCGAGTTCCTCTGTCCGTCCCACATCACCTGTTGTTTCAGCGTTTTGAGTCCCAGGTTGATACATGGGGTGAGATGAAGGTCAAGCTTTAGAAAAAGTACATTCCTGCCACATACCGTCAGTGACTCATCGATAGGTGGCAGAGTCTCAGCCAGAGAGATCGGACCGTCTCCGAGTACATCACTGAATTTGATGAGTATTTTTTGTGATATGGCGTCTCAGAGGAGAGCTCCATGCCTATTTCCTGCTTCTGACGTGATCTGCGGCCGCACTACCAGTATGAGCTTTTTCGCCGTGATACCAAGACTTTGGAAGAGGCGTATCTGGTTGGTCTGGAGTTGGAGAAGTTCGAGACAGAGTTCAAGCCTGCCCAACGATTGGGACCCTTTCGTCATCGTGGGGTTGAGCCTCGTAGCTCGTCGGGCCCATATCAGAGGGCTCCCATGGCTCGACCTCCAGAGCCCGCCCGTCAGGAGCCATCGGCCGCAAGGCCTTGCCGTCCCCCACCGAGGGACGTTCCCCCTCAACCCCAACCATCTGCACCCATTGCCCGAGCCCAGGCACCCACACCTTCTACTCATCCTTTGTTGCCTGCACCCCCTGTCCATCGGGAGGACATGGGAAAGGGACCACTTATCAGGGAGACTAGTGGGTCACGTCAGTAGTGTTATCGCTGCCAAGGGTTTGGCCACTTTGTAGGCTAGTGTTCCACCCGTACATCTCTAGTCATTGGGGACACACGAGTCGGAGAAGCCTCAACTTCTGGGCTTGTGCCTATTAGCTATGAGGCCGAGCAGGAATTAGCTGACGAATTCTATGGAGATGAGCCGGAGGAACCTATCGACACCCAGGATGCAGTACCCGGATGATGTACACCTAGGGGTAATGTCACTACATTATGTATGAGTCTAGGGTCATGTGTGAGTCTTTGTTTCGTACAGTCTGTTGTGAGTCTTCATACATCGAGTTGAGTCGGTCTAATGTAAGCTTGCAATGTCAGTCCCTTTCGAGTGTGAGACAAGTCGGATCTCATGCGTACGTTGTGGACTTGCCTGACGAATATGGGATCAGCTCTACCTTTCAATGTCTCAGATCTAGTCACCTATAGGGACCCAGCAGTTGTTTCTAGTTAGTCTTTGAGCCGTCTCCTCCCCTTGTGAGTGACCCCACCTCGGAGTGTAAACCACTAGCCTCATTCCCACAGCAGCGTGAGCATATAGAACATATACGGGATGAGCAGGTGACTATTACTCAGAGTGGAGCGTACCCGCGTTACCTGGTACGGTGGAGCGCATGACCCACATCTGATGACACGAGGATCACCTGGGCGGAGCTACGGAGGATGGATCGAGATTCGCAAGAGTGAGCAGCCGCACCCCTTACTCAACGGGGTCAAGTTCTTCCCACTCGGGGAGAATTGATGGGGCATCGGAGCTAGGCCATTTAAATGTGTGGAGTGTGTATTTGTATTAATGTATTTGGTTTGTAATGTGTGTTTGTTTTGGGTTTTATTTGGATTTCTTTATAAAAAGACCATGTAGGTCCAGCGGGCCCCCCACCTTCTCTCCCATTGGGCCACCTAGTTGCTAGGGACCCTAGGGGCTGGTCCATGGTCCAAATTGGACTTGGACCAAAAGAAGAAAAATCAATTTTTACTTCTTTAAAGGGGGCGCCCCCTTCTTTGTCTCCACTTGTAATATTTTTATTTTCTTTGACCATGGGAGGAAGAAAATAGAATTTGACATCCCCTTGGTACCCCTCCATAACCCTAGATCTGAGGATAGTAGTGGTCTTTTTCCCAGGGTTTCCATTTCATATAAAAGCATTGTATTTCTTATTTTCATACAATTAATTGAAGAAAAATCAGAATTTTTCTTGAGAAGCCCAAGGGCGTAGCCTCCCTCTCTCCTCTCCATCCCCTTTACAGTTAAGAAAGTAGCCTCTCTGAGGTGTAAAGCCTCCTTACCAGGTCCTTTTCTGAGTGAGAAGTTCAGCACCGCCGCCGCCGTCGCCACCGAGCCGCCATCGCACCACCACCACCGCCATACCGTCTTGGTTCTATCTACTACCATCTAGCAGCCTGAATCTTAATTTTTATCTCCCAATCTGAAAATCTGATCAAGCTGAAAATTTGAGGGTGAGTACCTCCCGTGGTTTCCCCTTACCAAAAAAATTTCCAAGTCAATCCACCTCCGTTTGATCCCTGTTCCACCGTAATCTTCCAGATCTACACAATTTGTCCCTGTGCAGATCCACCTTCTAGCAACCCACCATTTCGTGTCTTCCACCTCCTTCCCAATTTTAGATCGATCTGAAATTTGGACTGAGATTTCTGTCCACCAAATCCCTTCTCCATAATATTTTTCAAGATTTTAGGAGTTCGTTTACCCCTCCTAAAAATCACTGCTAAAATTGGAGTTCTGTTCTGTCCCCTGCAATCCAGATCCGACCACCCCTACCATAAAATCCTTCCCACCCTTCAAACCACCTTCAAAAATTACAAAAAAATTCCAGCACGTCCCTCACTTTCCCCTCTATCTCCCATAAAAATTCCAAGTCCCAGATCGATAGTTTGTGCCTCGGTCAAATCTCATTTTTAGGCAGACCCCAACCTGCCCAGTCTGTCTTGAGCAACAACGTCCCCGAGTTGTGCCGCCTCGCCTTCAACAAGGCGATCAAGCGCGATACCCTCCTAGGGATTGCCCCTCCAGGAGTCCTATTCACGTCGGGACCATTCCCAGCTAGATCGGACGTCGGATCAGAGCGTGATCCTCCAGATCGCCAGCACGCGCCGTCCGGACAGCACCGACGGATCTCTCCAAAATGCTGCCCGTCAACCCAAGCTTGATATTTCCGGGTCGTTGTTATCGACCTTTACCTCCCTGCGTGGAGTGGGCATCATATTTGTTATTATTTATAATTATTTATTCTAGGAATACGAGTCTTGACCGGGGTTGTCTTCCCCACGTCCGGAGCGTGGAGGTACGTTCTCACTCCTCTTGTATAGCATTTGCTTATTTCGTATATATTCGTATGCCGCTGCTTGAGTGTTAGGACATCTAGCTCATCTAATTTCAATTGCCGCTGTGAGTAAGAGAGCGTGATCCGTCCCGTGACTCAACCCGAGCACGAGAGTGAGTTTGACCACCTGAGACTCATTGTCGGTTTCTCAACCGCGCAGATCCATGCGTTTCCCTCGCTTAGGGACGTCCACGAGCTCGTGTTTCTTGTTGTGTCGAGTCGCATCCCGTCCGACATCAGAATCTAAAAACCCCATAGGTTTTCTTCTCTCTATAAATACCATGCCCTCACAAGCAAGCATAACCCTATTTGCTGCTACGTCGACCCCATCGTCCTTTGCTATCCCTACTTCTTCACATGAAGAAGAGCATCGTCTGCCTCTTCTTCATATTCCTCTGCTCCTGCTATCGTACGTGAAGAAGGAAGATGCTTCTTCCTCTTTCTTCTTCTGCCTATTTGAAGTGCTATGGCTGCTTCCCCTGACCCCAAAACCATAAAATAAGTTGAAGAAACAGAGAAAACGGCGCTCGATCCGACGAATCCGTCGCACACCCTAAAACATGATTTTTCTCCCAAACGAGCAATAAACCCTGCTCGGCTCACCGCGGCCTTCAAAACTCAAGGGAAATGACGTACATAAGCTAGGGAACCATCCCCCTACCTCCACCGACGATTTGAGGCACCGTGGACGCCGTTCCGTCGCAAAACGCCTCGTGAACCACCGCCGGCGCCCCGAGCTCGCGAATGCCGCGCCTCCACCTCGATCCTCACTCCATCCTTGCCGCTCCACGCCCCACAAACCTCGTCGCCTCGCCCCCGTCCACCTCCTTCGGCCTCTAGAGAAGAGAGGGAGAGAGGAGAGAGCGTGAGAAGAGAGAGGGAGAGAAGTGAGAAATGAGAGAAAGAGAGGGGGTGAGGGGATTTATATAGAAAATCCAGAAATTTTAGAAAATATCAAAAATTAGGAAAAATACACCCCACGATCTTCGAAAATGCACAACGTAGTGGTAATATCCCAGAGTCGGAGAACGCAACGGTTCATCCAACACGGGGTTCCGGAAGTCTGACAGATAAAAACACGCGTAAACCGTAAAACTCAATCCGGGACCCACGAAAATGATCCATAACCCACGGATCCAGATCCGATAAATATCTGAAAACCTAGGGCATTACACCCACCCCATGTTTGCTTCTTCTCCTTTGCACAGCGCTCTACTACATTGCTGACTTAGGCATCGGAGGGTTTTCCCCAGGGTTATTCCCCTGGGCCCCATGATCCATTTCCCACCTTGCAGAGTTCTAATCTAGCGTTGCCACATTCAGTGTTCGAGGAAAATCAGACAGCTCAAGCTTTAGCATAAGATCACGCCTCTTCATCTGGCCCCGTCTGTGGGGAACGAGCAAAAAATCAATATGGTGCAGAGAAGTAACAGTAGGAGGAATGTAATGCCCTGGGGTTTTTAGATATTTCTCGGATCTGGATCCGTGGGTTTCGGATCGTCTTTTCGTGGGTTGCGGATCGTGTCTGAGTGAGCTTCAGACTTTTTATACCAGATTGTCGGACCCATTGGTGGTGTGCCCGTGAATTTCCTTGGATCCGTGGCATTGTGAGGAGCACGCCGGTATTTTTCTGGAATTTTCAGAGCACCCTTGTGGGTCCCGGATCGCGTTTTGGGTTTTACGCATGTTTTTGTCTGTCGGACCTACAGAACGCCGTGTAGGGCGAACCGTTGCGTTCTCCGACTCCGGGACGGTGCCACTGAGTTGTCCATTTTTCGAGGATCGTGGGGAGCATTGTTCCCAATTTTTGGTATTTTTGGTATTTTTTGGGTTTTCTATTTAAACCCCCCAACCCCTCTCTCTCCTCTCATTTCTCACTCTCTCCCTCTCTCTCTTCTCCCACGCTCTCCTCTCACTCTCTCCTCTCCGACGACCGACGGACCGAGGCGGGGGTGAGGAGGGATGACACGGGTGAGGAGGACAGTGAGGATGGGTCGAGGATCGAGGGACGTGGGCGCGGTGAAGCCGGTTCACAAGCATGGGGCACCGGCAGGGTTTCGTGGGCGTTTCTTCGTGGATTGACATCCACGGTGCGTCGAATCTTCGGTGGAGGTAGGGGGACGATTCCCTAACCCGTGTAGTTCATTTCCCCACGTTTTGTAGGCCGAGGTGAGGCCGAGAGTGGGTTATTTCGCATTTGGGGGAAAATCTCCATGTTAGGGCGTGCGGCGATTTTTGGCCGATTCGAGGCCCGATCGAGGTTTTGATTGCGTATTCGGGTTGTGGGAGTGTCCGTGGACGAGTTCCGCTTGTTTTCCCCTTTGATTGGGATAGAATGGGGCGTGGAATCAACCCCACAGTGGGCTTCGGCCCGTCCATGGGTGGTGCAGAGGGCGGCCACCTTTGTGGTCGCCCAGCCCTGGTCTGGGCGGCCAGCAGTCTGGCCGCCCTCCTGGGGGGTTGTGGCCTGGGCGGCCATCGCCCTGGCCACCCAGCCCCCTGGGCGGCCAGATATGTGGCCGCCCAGCCCATTGAGTCCCGCGTCATCGCATTTCGGGGTTCCCTTCGCCTGAGGTGTCCGTGTGTGGTACAGATGTGCGGGCAAGGTGTCCCAGTGATTTTCCGTGATTCCAGGAGTTCTATGTTACCTCGAGTTGTGTGCTCATGTATTTTGGAGGGTCCATGTGACCTCGTGTGTACCTTGGGTTCCGTGAGGTACTCGAGTGAGTCCTCGTGAGCCAGTGTATATGGGGGGGGGGGGGGTCCTTCCCGCACGTCATAAGGTGTCCGAGTTAGTGGGCCATGTGTATGGCCTTAGACTGCGAGTCCAATCTCCCAGCCTGGGGCTGGAGGTCTCTTAAGTTTCTCTTCTTGAAGAATGGGTCTTGGCAGTCATGAACTACCTCGTGAGTCGTCGCATCATAGTTTCGAACCTAGGGATTATGCCAGATTGACGGCTTAGTGCTGTCATGTGCAACGGTCTTGACCCCGAGTCTTGTGACTCAAGGACCGTTGTGATTAGTAGGTCTAGTTGGCTATCCAGAGTCAGGTGGCCTTGAGCCACCTGTTACTCCATGTTTCTCGTGATGGGTGCGTGCGTGGTTTTCTGTGTCCACATCAGTGACCCTCCACTAGACGCAACCTTCTTACGGCACGCGTGTGCTGACCCACCCGGGAGTGGTGGAGCGGTTTACCCGAGTGAGACGATTTTTAGGCTGGTTACTGTAGGGCCCCTTGCCTTTGCCGCCAGAGTCCGGTGGGGGGGGGGGGAAATGATGTGACATACCCTTGGACCTAAACAAGCAAGCACAATTCATAAGTCGAACGGGCCGATATCGGTGGCCACTCACCCAACACTCACCCAAGTCCCGGGGTAACTCGATGATACCGAGTGGAGGTTGTGATGGCTGAGCCCTTATTGGTAGAGGGCCAGCAAGGCCAAGGGTTCTCCCAAGGGTATGGAGGCCCAATTCAATGGAGCCGACGTTGTGCCAAGGGCATGGGTTGCATACTCTCTCCCACGGTGATCTCTTGAAGCAAAGGAGCTTGCGGATCGAGCACTCACTCTCACGGGCCAGCAGAACTATGAGCTAATATTGAAAGACCAAACACTAAGGAAAGTAAGAGTTGGAACACTTACTCAACCGATTTGAAGGAACCTGTCCCGCTCAGAGACGTGGGCGAGCGAGGAAGCGTGGGTTTCCCACACGCCGCGCCGGTGTAGCTTGAACCTGTTTAAAGGATTACAACACTACTCCCCATGCAAGGGGGTGGATCAAGGAGAATGGAAGTCATTAATACATCCAAACACTACCTCCCACAGGGAGGGGCCGTAAGCCGGCCAGGCGAGAAGGGGAGAAGCAATCTAGGAACTTATTAAAAGGAAATAGACGGTTCTGTCCGCCCTCTGGAACATGGGATAGGCGGTCGAAGTCGGCACCGCTGCGGCCTTGCTCGAACTCTGTTGTCGACAAAATCAGTTGGAGAACCTTCGTAGTTGACCCAGGAAGGCATCTAATTTTTGGGGGAATTTTTGGATGGCGGTGCTGGTCGGGGCAGAGGTGTGAACAAGGTCTCGGTTCTCTGATTCTGACTGCTACAGTACCACTACAGCAGGAAGACGAGATCACCACGGGCGCTCCTGAGCTCTGATTCAGGTGGGGCCAAAGTCGCTGGATTTGTTGTCGAGCCCTCTTCGAACGGAGACTCGCGGGGGCCCCGGAGAAGGTCGGAGTAGACTGGTAGATCCCGAACAGTGAATGGGTGTATGTTCAGTCCCAGAGGGAACAGAACGGCGCACTCGGGGGAGAAAAATGATAACTCTTAGCTCTGGATGCCGAACGGGATTCCGCTTCTTGTTCCTAGAAGTAGACTCGTTGTAGATGATCCCAGCCATGCCCCGCCTCCAGATCCTCAAGAGGATGACCGTGGTAGTCTCTACACATGGCTTCAGGTTGACTGTAAGGAGGAAGAAGCGCAGTCCGGTGAAGATGCCTCCTCTGGGCAGCAACGAACTCGAACAGGGACAAGACCACCACGGTTGCATAGAGGACTCAGAGACGCTTCCAACGGTTCCTCTTGTACCTCCAGGGATGTCGAGATGAAGTTGTGGCTGGCTCTGCAAGATGCTAGATCTCTGCATGTCTTCAGCTGCGAACATGTACTTCGGTGTAGCTCCAAGTGACCATGAAATGGGGAGGAGGGTTGTTGAATGGTGAAGGAGAATGGATGAGTGGTAGGAGGGGGAAGTGGGGGAGGTGTGGAAGGTTGCTAGGGCAGAGATGGAGGGGTAGGAAGAGGTGGAGGATGCAGGAGAGAGGTTACTATCCTCTGCTCAAGGTGGAAATGGAGGGGAGGTGGGGGATGATCTTGGGTGAGAGGAGAGGGAGTATGGGGCGACCAGCTCAAGGGGAGCCCAATTTGGGGCGACCTAGGGCATGGGTGGGGAAGGAGAGAGTGGAGGGAATGTTTCAAATTTGGCCTAGGGAGGGGTGGGTTCAACCTTGGGAAGGTGGAAGCTTGCTTGGGAAGGGGAAGTGGGTAGTTGGGAGTTGGATGGTGGAGCTAGGATTAGGTGGGGATCTCTTGGGGTTGGGGTGGAGTAAAGAGAGGGGTGTGGGGAGTTGGTGTAGACTTAATGGAAGGGGGAGGGGAAAGAAAGTAGGTGGGAGGGTGAGGAGAGAGAAGGGGGCGAACCCCTTAGGAAGAGAGTGAGAGAGAGAGAGGGATGGGGTGGGATTCTCTCCCTAGGGCTTCTCACCCACTAATGGATTCACTCCACAAGAAATCTAAAATTTGAACTCTCAGATGGCAAATTTTCATTAATTTCAAATGGGGGGAATGGGGTCCTATATATAGGCAACCCACATTTTACAAAAAGTCCCTGACTCTTGCTACAATGACAAATAACCAAGGGGGTAGGGGGTGCCCTTGGGCCTAGCCCATAGAATTGGGCCCAATAGCTAATCTAATCAACCTAATGACACTCAAACTTAGGGGAATAAACAAAAGGCCTAGGGACATGGCTCAAATAAAAGGAAAAATACATCAAATGACTCAAATAGAAAGCTCAGAATGGATAATTGGGCCCACATGGAGTGATGCCCGTGCTCAAACGACTCCGGGGTGTGAAGATGACCTGAGCTAGAGGGAGTCATGGGTGATGTTGAATCTCTGTAGTTTTGATGATGACTAACACCATGAATCAAATTACTTGCATGCACATCTTCTGATTAAATGCTTCTCCAACTTGTTCACTCATAAGCTCGTATCTGTTTGTCTTCATTTATATATGGGTTCCGTGCCTTTAGTGCGTTGACGCACTTGGCTGGCTGCGTAGACGCAATTGTGCGTCTTTCGCTTGCTGTCGTGTTCACTGTGTCGACGCTGTCACCTGATGCATTGACGCATTGGCTTGTTGCCAAGGGCTTGAGCGTCTCGCCTAAGGAGCTGAGGCAACGCTACATGATGGAAGCGTCGACGCCTTGAGCTTATGACCCAAGGTCTTATGATCAACAACCAAGCAGTCGCGTCGACGCTGTCACTAATGCGTTGACGCATTAGTGTGTTTTTTCAAGGGACCTGTTCTCCATTATATCCATTGCGTTAACGCCTTGGCTTTAGTGCGTTGACGCGTTCTTCAGTCCTTTGATAAGTCCTGTGCAATCTGTGTGAACAAATGTATGACTTGAATATTTCTGAGATTGACTGAATGTTCTCTGAGACCTTACAGGAACTTAAAGACAAATTGGAGCTTTATTCCAATCATGTGAGCACGTGATTTGAGGGAATAATCGTCTAACACGTGGCTCGGCTCATCTGGAAGCATCTTCTTCGCGCGTGTCTCCCACACCCTCAGTCTCTCGTGAGTCTAGATATATAGAGGAAGGTTTCTGCCCCTGAAAAGCAGCCAAAGCCACAAGGAATAGGGTAAGGCCAGAGCGAGAGGAAGGAGAGGAGAAGCCATCCTGATCCATTAGTTGAGCGTACCTGGAAGAGAGAGAGTGATGAAGGAGAGGATGGTTTTCTGCTATGTTTTGTCTATGCTTCTTTAAGAAGCTACATTGTTTTTCCGTTCGATTGTCTTTTAATATGTCTTTATGTCTTCGTTTGTTCGTTCTCAAATTCTGATACTCTGTTTTCGTTCCCTCTAGGTGTAGAGAAAGAGAGGTGAATCCTCTGGGTCGCTGTGTGGCATCCCTCTGATTTAGATCAGAGGAAGGGAGGAGTTCTCCGGGGTTTTTGTGTTCAGGTAGTGAGAAGGCTACCTGGGTTCTTCTCTCCGACTGAGGAGGAAGAGAGACAACGTCTCTGAATTGCAGTGAGGGTGAGTCACTGTTGGGTTCCCTATTGTCTAAGAGGAAGGGAGAGTTATCTCCGGGTCAGGTCTTGTGGTGTGAGACCTGGGTGCAAGCTGTGAGTTCAGCGTCTGTAGGGATTTCGATCCCCAAGCTGTGGATCAGCGTGTTGTTGGCAGACTGAGTCTGCAGTTCTTTCTTGTGAAAGGGAAGCCTCACTCGGCCTTGAGTGAGGGATGGGCGTAAGTCTGCAGGTTGCAGACTGAACCATCTAAACCTCTTGTTCTCTGTGGTGTGGTTGTGCGCATCTATTTCCTTTATGCTTCTGTCTGGTTTCATGAAGTAAGTGTGATTATTGATGATCGGAACCTTGGTCTGACTGCTCGCTTAGTGCTTGTGCATATGTGCTGATGAAATTCTGAGTGATATATGTTCTGCGCTCGTGACCTGCTTTATCTTGGTTGAGGTTTCGGATTATTTTACATATAGTCAGTCTTCCTAGCCCATCTCATCTTCTAAGATTTCCTTGGCTAGGACAAATATTTGTTAAACGGTGATCTATTCATCCCCTCCCCTTCTAGCTCACCGTCCTCCTGTTTAACAGTTGGTATCAGAGCAGGTTTACCCGAGATGTGGTCCAACGACCAGGGTAATCCTGGAACCAGTGGTCCTCCCAGCTACATAGCTGAAGGACAGTCAATCTCCCGTCCCCCATATTTTGATGGTTCTAATTATTTCTTTTGAAAAAATAGGATGGAAGTTTTCATCCGATCTCAGAGCCACAAGCTGTGGAGAGTCATTACAACTGGACCTTATGATTTACCTCCGAATGAGGAGATGTGGTCTGAAGAACAAGTCAAATTATCAGGACTGAACTGGTCTGCACTCAACATCATCCAGTGCGCAGTTCACCCTGAAGAATATGCCCGAATTTCGGCGTGCAAGACAGCTAAGAAGATGTGGGATGAACTAGCGCTGATTTACGAGGGTATCTCTCAGGTCAGAGCTACCAAGGTAAACTACCTAACCTCTGAGTATGAATTATTCAAGATGAAGTCAGAGGAGAGCGTGACTGATATGTACGCTAGGCTGTCACTGATCACAAACAGCCTCAAGGGATTTGGAAAGGAAATATCTGAAGGGGATATAGTCAGGAAGATCCTAAGATCCTTGACTCCAGCATGGCACACAAAAGCCACTGTGATAGAGGAATCAAAGGATTTAACAACCACGACCGTCACTGAACTCATAGGGTCTCTTATGACCTATGAGATAAATCTCAAGAAAACAGGAGAAGGAAATGACAGAAGGGGCAAGAATGTTGCTCTTAAAGTTGAACGACATAGCAGCAGTAGCAGCAGCAGCAACAACGGAGAGTCTAATGGAATTCCAGACCTTGACAGAAGTGAAAAAGCACTGCTCACACGTCAGTTCAGGAAATTCCTGAAAATGCAGGGAAATTCATATAGGAAAAGAAGAAACTACTCATCAGGTAAATATCCGAACAATGGCAATGACAAGGATAGGAATGCTAAAGGTGTGATGTGTTATCATTGCAGAAACTTTGGGCACATGAAGCAAGATTGCCCTGAGCTTCAGAAGAAGACACCGGACTACCACAAGAAAGGCTCCAAAGTGTACAAGAAAAAGCCAAAAGCTATGGTATGCACTTGGAGCGATGAAGAAGAAGACTCAGAGACTAATTCCTCAGGAAAGGAGACTGAAGGAGTATGTCTGATGGCCAACGAGGAAAATGAGGTAACCAATCCCTTTGTAACTTACTCTATTGATGACTGGGAAGAGAAATATGGTGAACTGCTAGATATGTACAATGCCTTAGCTAAAGAACATAGAGTCATCAAACGCAAACTCAATATGGTTAATGAAGAACAAGAACTCGTCAAGATAGAAAATTCCAAACTGGTAGCTGACTTAGCTCAGATGGAAAATGTAAGAAATGAGAATAATCTTCTTAAGAATGAACTTAAAAAATTTAGAAAACAGCTTGATGAAACCAATCAACATACTGAAGAAAACCTGAGACAAATTGACTTAATCAAGGAAGGGTATAAAGCTGTTATAAAGGTCAATGATGAATTACTGGAAAACAACATATCTCTGCGGAAGGAGTTGGAAGATAAGAAGAAAACTCTTGAGAGGTTTATTTTGGGAGAAAGCAATTTAAACGCCTTGTTAGGCACCAAAGTAAACTTTAACAGAGAAGGTTTGGGTTTCAACCCAAATAAGAAGGAAGCATTTGGGATAAAAACCACCACATTTTGCACTGAGAAAGGAAAAGAGAAACTGGACATACCATCCAGTTCCAAAAGTACTGAACAACAAAAGAACATTCATGAACAACAGCCTAATTTCGGAAAAAATGTCTTTAAGAAATTCAACAAGCCCACACACCAGAAACAAGGTGCCTGTCAATTCAACAACTATGACTCTAATAAAAGAATGGGCCATTTGAAAAGAAACATGGGAAGATCTAATTACACCCAGAATACTGTCAATAAAATGTCTTCAACTAGACAGTTTAGAAATTATGGTCTGGCAGGGACCCAAGCTTTTATCAACAGAAACTGGACACACATTGAGAAACAAAAGGAAACAACTGAAATGCACATCAATAGCAAAACTGTCAATTCTCAGCACAGAAAGAAAAAAGGGGTGAAGCAGATCTGGATCCCCAAAACTGTGCTTAATCATTTGAGCGGCATTTTTGGACCCAACTTACCTTTGTTGGGTCCCGTGAGGTGTAAATGGATCTAGAAGGGGGGGTTGAATAGATCCTATCAGAAACTTTGGCCTATTTAAAACTCTTAGCTAATAGAAATTTAAACCACTCTTATTAAGTGAATGAATCACTTAGGCACGATGCACAGCGGAATTAAGTAGAGTGGCTCAAATGAAAAGACTTGAATTACAAGCTATGAAACATCCACACTTCTTTAAGCATATTTGTGATCTTTAAGGAAATAAGCCTTGTAGTGTAGGGATCATAAAGCATAACACTAAAGCATGCAATAGCTTGCAACAACCGTGCGTGTGTGTGTATGATATGTTGATCACTCAAAGTGCATATGTGTGTGAACAATATAACCAGGTGTGGAAGCACACGAACCTGCGAATGGGGTTAGAAGATATAGATCAATCACACACGATAAACAACCCACAACACACGGATTTTTAAGGTGGTTCGGTTGCAACCCCGCAACCTACGTCCACCCCTCACCAAAACCCTGTGAGGCTTCCTTGTTGACTCACAGCTTGACCGGGGGACACACCCCAAACCACAGAACAGAGAAAACCCTCTTTCTATCTTCCTACACACAAAGCCGGCAGGGACGGCTACACGGCAGATCGGAGAACTCCCGATTGCCTTCCTACTAACCACCGGTAGGGACGTCAACACCGCAAATCAGATAGCCTCCGATTGCCTTCCTACTAACCACCGGTAGGGACGATTCTCAATTCCAAATGTTTGAATGAAATGGAAAACGAACAAATATGAAATCACTCAAACAAGATATAGAATATGCTCAAGGTAAAAAAAATCTTGTCTGAGTTTGCTGGGGCTTGAATCTCTTGAGGATTAGATGAAGAACTTATTCCCGGAGTACTGTTCACAGCTACAGTAACTCGAACTCCTCTTCTTTGAACCGACCCTTGCAGCCTCCTTTGATTTCCCTTGTTAGCCTTTCTTGCTTCTACTCTTCCTTGGAGGTTGCTGGATTGAGATATGAACTTGAATCACCTTGAGTTGATGGAGAGGATATTGGATGTAACTTTGATCTTCTCTTGATCCTCTTGAGTTGATGAAGTGGTTTATGGATGCAGCTTTGATCACCTTTGAGAGCCTTGAATGCTTCTTGCTTCCTTGGAGATTGAGATAGCTTCAGATCTAGGCTTGAATCTCTTGGAAGGATGAAGAACTCCAGCCGAAGTACTGTTCACGGAGGTGCTACAGTGCTCTCGAAATGGCCTCCCTTGATTCACTTCATCAACTCCATCAACTAGGGTTTCTAACCCTCTTGTAATGGTTTTATAGACTTTGAATGGTCTATAAACAAGCCCCAGACCAGATCCACAAATCGTGGTAAGTTAGGTGAGTTTTGATTAAATAATTCCATGGAAAGGGGCTGGCCAAGAGGTGGATTTCGAAGTCAAACAAGGTTGGCTCGGGGCTGGCGGTCGACCTGCAGCTCCTGGCGGTCGACCGCTACTGTAAAACTTGCATTCGGGTGATCCCTGGGAATTTCGGTCGACCGCCACTGACTGGTGGTCGACCGCCAGCTGAAAGACTGTAGACTGGCGGATGCTGGCTGGGGCGGTCGACCGCCCCTGTGCTGGCGGTCGACCGCCAGCTGGGCAGAACCCGGGCTTGCCCGGGTCGGTCTGTTATTCGCTTCAGCTTCGTCGTTCAACTCCATTAGCAGCCCGTGCATGTTTGTGGCATCGCCCTAGACAGTCTTGAAGATTTTATTATTGAGTCTTCAATCAGATTTTTGTTCCGGGGGCTCCGCCCCCGGAAACCCCCGCAAGGGGCGCTGCCCCCTTGACCCCCGCGACCTAAATTTGATGTTTCCTCTTTCACTAAATTTGACTCATGGTGTTGCCATCATCAAAAAGGGGGAGATTGTTGAATCTCTGTAGTTTTGATGATGACTAACACCATGAATCAAATTACTTGCATGCACATCTTCTGATTAAATGCTTCTCCAACTTGTTCACTCATTAGCTCGTATCTGTTTGTCTTCATTTATATATGGTTTCCGTGCCTTTAGTGCGTTGACGCACTTGGCTGGCTGCGTAGACGCAATTGTGCATCTTTCGCTTGCTGTCGTGTTCACTGTGTCGACGCTGTCACCTGATGCGTTGACGCATTGGCTTGTTGCCAAGGGCTTGAGCGTCTCGCCTAAGGAGCTGAGGCGACGCTGCATGATGGAAGCGTCGACGCCTTGAGCTTATGACCCAAGGTCTTATGATCAACAACCAAGCAGTCGCGTCGACGCTGTCACTAATGCGTTGACGCATTAGTGTGTTTTTTCAAGGGACCTGTTCTCCATTATATCCATTGCGTTAACGCCTTGGCTTTAGTGCGTTGACGCGTTCTTCAGTCCTTTGATAAGTCCCGTGCAATCTGTGTGAACAAATGTATGACTTGAATATTTCTGAGATTGACTGAATGTTCTCTGAGACCTTACAGGAACTTAAAGACAAATTGGAGCTTTATTCCAATCATGTGAGCACGTGATTTGAGGGAATAATCATCTAACACGTGGCTCGGCTCATCTGGAAGCATCTTCTTCGCGCGTGTCTCCCACACCCTCAGTCTCTCGTGAGTCTGGATATATAGAGGAAGGTTTCTGCCCCTGAAAAGCAGCCAAAGCCACAAGGAACAGGGTGAGGCCAGAGCGAGAGGAAGGAGAGGAGAAGCCATCCTGATCCATTCATTGAGCGTACCTGGAAGAGAGAGAGTGATGAAGGAGAAGATGGTTTTCTGTTATGTTTTGTCTATGCTTCTTTAAGAAGCTACATTGTTTCTCCGTTCGATTGTCTTTTAATATGTCTTTATGTCTTCATTTGTTCGTTCTCAAATTCCGATACTCTGTTTTCGTTCCCTCTAGGTGTAGAGGAAGAGAGGTGAATCCTCTGGGTCGCTGTGTGGCATCCCTCTGATTTAGATCAGAGGAAGGGAGGAGTTCTCCGGGGTTTTTGTGTTCAGGTAGTGAGAAGGCTACCTGGGTTCTTCCCTCCGACTGAGGAGGAAGAGAGACAGCGTCTCTGAATTGCAGTGAGGGTGAGTCACTGCTGGGTTCCCTCTTGTCTAAGAGGAAGGGAGAGTTATCTCCGGGTCAGGTCTTGTGGTGTGAGACCTGGGTGCAAGCTGTGAGTTCAGCGTCTGTAGGGATTTCGATCCCCAAGCTGTGGATCAGCGTGTTGTTGGCAGACTGAGTCTGCGGTTCTTTCTTGTGAAAGGGAAGCCTCACTCGACCTTGAGTGAGGGATGGACGTAAGTCTGCAGGTTGTAGACTGAACCATCTAAACCTCTTGTTCTCTGTGGTGTGGTTGTGCGCATCTATTTCCTTTATGCTTCTGTCTGGTTTCATGAAGTAAGTGTGATTGTTGATGATCGGAACCTTGGTCTGACTGCTCGCTTAGTGCTTGTGAAATATGAGTGATATATGTTCTGCGCTCGTGACCTGCTTTATCTTGGTTGGGGTTTCGGATTATTTTACATATAGTCAGTCTTCCTAGCCCATCTCATCTTCTAAGATTTCCTCGGCTATGACAAATAGTTTTTAAACGGTGATCTATTCATCCCCTCCCCTTCTAGCTCACCGTCCTCCTGTTTAACAGGTGATGCCTCCATTAAATCCCCTGGGATGCGAAGAGCTCGACTCCGTCGAGTAGGGGTCCATCCTGCTGTGATACTGCTTGAGAAGGTCGGGATCCAGCTGCTGGAGGTCTTCCCGACTCACCCACGAATCCTCCGAAGGAGGCCGATCCTTCCACCTGACGAGATAGCGTTCGTATACCTTGCTCCTGGTGGTAGTGACATGTTCATCTAACATTCGCTCAATTCGCTCACGCTGGACTCTCTTGGCTGGTGGACTCTCATCACGGGTGGGTGTTCTCTCAATGGGGGGAATAGGCTCAATATCCTCACTAGGTACCACCGTGGGATTGTTATATGGCGCTAGGTCAGTCACATTGAATGTGGGACTCACTCCATACTCCTCGGAGAGATCTAACTCATAGGCATTAGTGCCAATGCGCCTCAGAACCTGGAAGGGACCAGCCCCACGAGGCCTCCATTTTGAGATGGCTCTTGGGGAGAGCCTCTCTATCCTCACCATCACAAAGTCACCCACGTGAAATTTTTGGTGACGTCGATGCGAGTCAGACTGCCTTTTATAAGTCTCATTCTTTTTGCTGATGTGCTTGAGGATTTCTTCATGCAATTCTCTAATGTGTTGAGCAAATGATTCAACTGAAATAGACACTCTAGCATGCTGGGGAAAGGGAATGAGATCTGAATGTTTCCTTGGCTTGTACCCATGCACAGCCTCAAACAGACTCATCCCTATGGACTTATTGACAGAGTTGTTATAAGTAAATTCAGCCTGACGTAGAATGAGATCCCAATTCCCTGGATGATCCTCAACAAGACACCTAAGGAGGTTCCCTAGACTCCGATTGATAACTTCAGTTTGGCCATCACTTTGAGGGTGGTAGGCCGTGGAGAATTTGAGGAGGGTACCCATAAAGTGCCAAGAGTCTTCCAAAAGTAGCTAGTGAACTTGACATCTCTATCGGAGACTATGGTTTTAGGTAACCCGTGGAGGCGAACAACCTCATTAAAGAACAACCTGGCCACTCGGGAAGCATCTGAGATTTTGGAACATGGGATGAAATGGGCCATCTTATAAAATCTGTGAAATACCACAAAGATTGAGTCATGCTTCCTTTGAGTCTTGGGTAGGCCTAATACAAAGTCCATGCTTAAGTCTTGCCATGGACGGTCGGGGATGGGGAGAGGGGTGTAAAGGCCGATGTTTTGCTTTACCTGTTTGGCCGAAGCACATGTGCGGCATTGACTTACAATCTTGGCTATGTCTCTCTTGAGACTTGGCCAGTAAAATTAACTCTCAACTAGAGTAATGGTTTTGTGAACCCCAAAATGACCAGCTAGTCCCCCCACCTGTAATTCCCAGACCAAGAAATCACGGAGTGATGTCCGTGGTATGCAATGCTTTGGGCCCTTGAAGAGGAACCCATCCTCTTTGATAAAACCCTCATGTTCCCGGCTAGACGGAGTGGTCAAGGTGGTATAAATGTGCCCAAAGTCGGGGTAGCTAGGGTACTCATCCTTGAGTCTCTCAAACCTAGTAACCTCCACATGGATAGTGGACAACAAAGAGATCCTCCTATTGAGTGCATCCGCTACACGGTTCTCACTTCCAACCTTGTGTTTGATTACAAAGGTATAGGATTGGATGTACTCAACCCAGCGGGCATGTCGGGCATTCAACTTTTGCTGGGAGTTGAGATATTTTAGGGCCTCATGGTCAAAAAAGATGATGAATTCTTTGGGCAACAAGTAGTGCCTCCAATGTCGGAGGGACTGAACCACGACATAGAACTCTTTGTCATAAGTGGAGTATCTTGTCCTAGCATCACATAGCTTCTCACTAAAGAAGGCCACGGGGTGCCCTTCTTGACTAAGGATCCCGTCTATTCCTATCCCGGATGCATCACATGTGACTTCGAAGACTTTGGAGAAATCGGGTAGGCATAGGATCGGGACTTGGGTCATTCTCTCCTTAAGCTCTTGGAAGGCTTTGGAGGCTGGTTTGGTCCACACAAAGGTCCCCTTTTTGAGACAATCAGTGATGGGGGTGGTGATGGTGCTGAATCCCCGAATAAACCTCCTATATAATGTGGCCAACCCGTGGAAGCTTCGCACCTCATGGAGGGTGTGGGGTTCTGGCCAATCAAGAATAGCTTGGACCTTCTCGAGGTCCATGGAGACGCCCTTGGTAGAGACGACAAATCCTATGAAGGTAATAGACTTAGTCATGAAATGACACTTCCCTAGGTTGGCAAATAGACTCTCATGCCGAAGGACAGTGCAAACTTGCCTAAGGTGATCAAGGTGGGCCTCTTGGGACTGGCTATAGATGAGAATATTATTAAAATAGACCACTAGAAAGATCCCAATGTAAGGCCTAAGGACCTCCGTCATAAGACGCATGAAAGTACTTGGGGCATTTGAGAGACCAAAAGGCATGACTAACCATTCATAGAGGCCGTCTTTGGTTTTGAAGGCCATTTTCCACTCATCTCCGGGCCTAATTCTAACTTGGTGATAGCCACTCTTAAGATCAATTTTGGAGAAAATAGTGGCTCCAGCTAGCATGTCAAGCATGTTATCAAGTCTAGGGATGGGGAACCTATACTTGACAGTGATTTTATTAATGGCCCGACTATCCACACACATCCGCCATGATCCATCCTTCTTGGGGGTGAGAAGGGCCGGGACGGCACATGGACGTTTGCTAATGCGGATGAAGCCATTCCTAATGAGTTCCTCTATTTACCTTCGAAGTTCGGCATGCTCCGTGGGATTGAGGCGATAATGAGGAAGATTTGGAAGGGTGGCTCCCAGAACTAAATCAATTGCGTGTTGCACATCACGCATGGGTGGGAGTTGGTCTGGGAGCTCCTCTGGGAACACATCATGAAACTCCTCTAGAAGATGCCTGACTTCTATGGGATGGGGGTTGGAGGAGGTGGGCTCTCCTAGACAAATGACTACCGCACATAGAGGTGTCCCTTGAGCTATCTCCTCCTCAAGCTCTCTTTTGGTGATGAGATGAAGACCCTTGGTCATTCCCAAAGTCTTATCTTGGTTGGGTTTTGGGGAGAGAGGTTGGGTTGGTGGGGTGGAGTTCCCCATGACTTGAGGTGAGGCGGAGTGTTGACTTTAAGGGGGTTGGCTTTTTTTAGGCAAGGGACGTGGTGGGGAGGGATTAAGATGGATGCTCTTTCCCTCATGCTCAAAGGTGCATGTGTTGGTCCTACCCAAAATAGTGGCATCCACATCATAAAGCCAAGGTGTCGCTAGTAGGATGCTACCTACTTCCATGGGGATAACATCACACCATATTTGGCCATGGTAGGAAGAGAAGGTGAGGGGCACAAGGCAGCGAGTGTTGACCGGGATGGAATTGTTGTTGATCCAAGAGACCCGGTATGGGCTAGGGTGGGGAGTGATAGTAAGCCCAAGGAGCTTAACGGTGTCAGGAGACACAGCATTGACACAACTCCCATTATATAAGATCACTTTTTTCACATGACCCCCTATCTTAACAAAGGTGTGGAAGATTGAAGTTTGTCGCCAGTCCTCCTCTTGGGGTTTGGTGAGGGTGCATCTAATCACTCCTAGATGGGAGTCGATAGATGGAATGGTGTAGTCTAGACTCGACTCATGGTATTGGGCCTCATACTCTTCTTCCCAATCTAGTGAGGCTTCATGGACCTCAACCACACTCTCAAGTTTCCCTTATGGTGGGGGAGCTTCTTCCTCAATAAGTAAGCTAGATAATCCTTTGGATGGGCATTGCCCCGCAAAGTGGCCAAACCCTTGGCACCTATAGCATTGTTGACGACTACTACCCGGGGTGGTCCCTCCTACACTTGGACCCTTGGAATTTTCTTCCCTCCATGGAGGAAGATGGCTAGGGGTGGTCTTTGTTGGAGTGATGGTGGGAGGGGGATTGTAGGGTCGCAATGGGGCACCTCCACTTGGGCTAGGGGCCTTCATGAGGGGGGCCAGGTTGGTTCGTGGTCCCATGCCTTTGGGATCGGCCGGTCGGGGAGGAGCAAACCGAGGGATCCTAGAGAATCCTTCAACATCCCTAGCTATTTGGTAGGCTTGCTCAAGGTTGTCAACATCTCTCATGAAAAGTTCTCTCTTGATGTAGTTTTGGAGCTAATTCCTAAAGCAGGACAAGGTAACAGCCGGGTCCTCATGAACTCCACATTTCAAAAGATAGGAGTCAAATTTCTCAATGTATTCAACCACTGTCTTCCCTTCTTGGGTGAGGCTTTGCCTTTCATCTAAGAGCATTTGGTGGTAGGATAGGGTAGGTACTTGTTTTTAAGTTGGTTCTTCATGCCTTGCCAAGTGTCAATAGGCTCTTCCCGCCTAATCCTTCTTAATCCCTCTTGGTTTAGCCAATAAGTTTTGGCTAATTTGGTGAGGTGCATTTTGGCCAATCTCAGTCTCCTTTGGTCGGACATAGGATACCATTCAAAGTATTGGTCTATGACGGTCTCCCATTCTAAGTAGACACTTGGTTCATGGGAACCGTCAAAGTTTGGGGCTTCTACCTTGATCATCCTTAAGAGAAGGTCATCTAGGTCGTCCCGTGGACGCCTTTCATTATGTTGATGGTGGCGAGGCCTCTCATAGTCATGGTAGGGGTCAGCATTCAAGTCCTCCCTATCAATTTCAGCATGTAGAGGGCGGGCTCTTGGTTCATTATTCCTTAGATGGAAGTCATCCCTATTAATTTCAGCACGTGGAGGGTGGGCTCTTGGTCTATTGTTCGTTGGGTGGAACTCATGCTCTTCTAGCTGAGCAAGCCGAGTGGAAAGGGACTCTAGTTGGGCAAGGATGGTTACAAGGGTAGCATCCACCCGGTCCATTTGGCCTTGGGGTTCTTCCATATGGGCATCTTGATTTAGTTGGGGATTGGGATCCATGGGGGGAACCGAAGAAGATGGATCGGGTCGGTATACGGTTCCACTATGGGTGGACATGCAAGGGAGGGGAATGACTTGATGGATGGACAACATAATGCAATGGTCCTAGAACTTAGACTTGATGGAGACAGGTCTAAACTTGCTCTGATACCAATTGATGTGACACACCCTTGGACCTAAACAAGCAAGCACAATTCGCAAGTCGAATGGGCCGATATCGGCGGCCACTCACCCGACACTCACCCAAGTCCCGGGGTAACTAGGTGATACCGAGTGGAGGTTGTGAGGGCTAGGCCCTTTCTGGTAGAGGGACAGCAAGGCCAAGGGTTCTCCCAAGGGTATGGAGACCCAATTCAATGGAGCCGACGTTGTGCCAAGGGTACGGGTTGCACACTCTCTCCCACGGCGGTCTCTTGAAGCAAAGGAGCTTGCGGATCGAGCACTCACTCTCACGGGCCAGCGAAACTATGAGATAATATTGAAAGAACAAGCACTAAGGAAAGCAAAGGTTGGAACACTTACTTGACCGGTTTGAAGAAACTGGTTCCGCTCGGAGACGTGGGCGAGCGGGGAAGCATGGGTTCCCTACATGCCGCGCCGGTGTAGCTTGAACCTGTTTAAAGGATTACAACACTACTCCCCATGCAAGGGGGTGAATCAAGGGGAGGGGAAGTCATGAATACATCCAAACACTACCTCCCACAGGGAGGGGCTGTAAGATGGCCAGGCGGGAAGGGGAGAAGCAATCTAGGAACTTATTGATAGGAAATCGACGGTTCTGTCCACCCTCTGGAACAGGGGACAGGCGGTCGAAGTTTGCGCTGCTGCAGCCTCGCCTGAACTTCGTTGTCCACAAAACTAGTTGGAAAACCTTCATAGTTGACCCAGGAAGGCTTCCAATTTTTGGAGGAATTTCTGGATGGCGGTGCTGGTCGGGGCAGAGGCGCGAACATGGTCTCGGTTCTCTGATTCTGACTGTTACAGTACCACTACAGCAGGAAGATGAGATCACTACGGGCGCTCCTGAGCTCTGATTCAAGTGGGACTAGAGTCACTGGATTCGTTGTCGAGCCCTCTTCGAACGGAGACTTGTGGGGACACCGGAGGAGGTCAGAGTAGACAGGTAGATCCCGAACAGTGAATGGGTGTCTGTTCAGTCCCAGAGGGAACAGAACGGCGCACCCGGGGGAGAGAAATGATAACTCTTAGCTCTGGATGCTGAACGGGATTCTGCTTCTTGTTCCTGGAAGTAGACTCGTCGTAGATGATCCCAACCAAGCCCCACCTCCAGATCCTCAAGAGGATGGCCATGGCAGTCTCTGCACGTGGCTTTAGGTTGACTATCAGGAGGAAGAAGCACAGTCTGGCGAAGATGGCTCCTCTGGGCAGCAACGAACTCGGACAGGGACAAGACCACCACGGTTACGTAGAGGACTGGGATACACTTCCAACGGTTCCTATTGTGCCTCCAGGGATGTCGAGATGAAGTCGTGGCTGGCTCTGCAAGATGCTGGATCTCTGCAGGTCTTCAGATGCGAACAGGACCTTCGGTGTAGCTCCAAGTGACCATGAAATGGGGAGGAGGGTTGTTGAATGGTGAAGGGGAATGGATAAGTGGTAGGAGGGGGAGGTGGGGGAGGTGTGGAAGGTTGCTAGGGTAGAGATGGAGGGGTAGGAAGAGGTGGGGGATGCTGGAGAGTGGTTGCTGTCCTCTGCTCAAGGTGGAAATGGAGGGGAGGTGGGGGATGATCTTGGGTGAGAGGAGAGGGAGTATGGGGCGACCAGCTCAAGGGGAGCCCAATTTGGGACAACCTAGGGCATGGGGGGGGAAGGAGAGAGTGGAGGGAATGTTTCAAATTTGGCCTAGGGAGGGGTGGGTTCAACCTTGGGAAGGTGGAAGCTTGCTTGGGAAGGGGAAGTGGGTAGTTGGGAGTTGGATGGTGGAGCTAGGATTGGGTGGGGATCTCTTGGGGTTGGGGTGGAGTAAAAAGAGGGGTGTGGGGAGTTGGAGTAGACTTAATGGAAGGGGGAGGGGAGAGAAAGTAGGTGGGAGGGTGAGGAGAGAGAGAAGGGGGCGAACCCCTTAGAGAGAGAGAGAGAGGGATGGGGTGGGATTCTCTCCCTAGGGCTTCTCACCCACTAATGGATTCACTCTACAAGGAATCTAAAATTTGAACTCTCAAATGATAAATTTTCATTAATTTTAAATGGGGGGAATGGGGTCCTATATATAGGCAACCCACATTTTACAAAAAGTCTCTGACTCTTGCTACAATGACAAATAACCAAGGGGGTAGGGGGCGCCCTGGGCCTAGCCCACAGAATTGGGCCCAATAGCTAATCTAATCAACCTAATGACACTTAAACTTAGGGGAATAAACAAAAGACTTAGGGGCATGACTCAAATAAAAGGTAAAATACATCAAATGACTTAAATAGAAAGCTCCAAATGGATAATTGGGCCCACATGTTGTGATGCCCGTGCTCAAACGACTCCAGGGTGTGAAGACGACCCGAGCCAGAGGGAGTCGTGGGTGATGCCTCCATCAGAAAATCAGCTAGAGGACCCGACCTAGAGCAGATGGTCTATGTATGCACATGTAGTTGGGGGCTGTGGACACCCGTTGACGAGCGCGACCCCAGCTAGTCCTTGTTCTGGGTTCCTTGTTACTTTAGTGTCTTTATCTCCACCTGGGGTGTCGTGGCTAGACACAAGGGCGTGATGTAAGGCGTCAGGGGACGCATCTGATCTGTTCTTCTGGTGGGTGGTACTCCCGTCATGAGACGTGAGTTGTTGTGTCCCGGGTTTCTATTTCCGTCTGTGAGACGAGGCTTCGTGTGTAGTTTCGGGAGCGTTCTCGTAGTCGAGGTCTGGGGTTTCCGGTGACCGTCACCGAGGGCTTTCCCCTAGACAACATTGTGTTCACGATGGTGAGGTCATGACCATGTTTCCAGACCATGTGGTTTTGTCTTGGGCCCTTCTGTGTGGGTAGGCCTCCACGACGGAGGTATCGTGTCATTTTCCTAGTCGTGTGGCTAGGGCGGTTCCCGTTCTGGTCGTCTCCCGACCGTGAGATCGGGATTTCGGGGTCGTGGCTTGGTTGTCCCCCGACTGGGAGACCTGATCATGTTTATGGTATAGTAGGAGTAGCTGTAGAGCCGAGATTTTACCGGCCACCGGTTTACTGTTACTGTTGTTCTTGCTGTAGTTGCTGCTTTCCGTGCCGCCGTTGTTTCGGTTGGGGTTCCGCGGGACCCCTACTGGGCCAGTGATAGGAGGCTCATCCCTACTTTTCAGGTGCGGCAGTTCTTCCTCGAGATTCGAGGGTGCTGTGCACAGGTTCTTAGTTTCCAGCTCGTCGGGCCGAGTGTTCACTCAGTTTTTGGTACGTTCTCTGCCTTAGATTGTACTTTCTGTTGGGCTGGACTCTGTTGTAGTTGTTTATTTATTTCTATTAATTGTTAGATTTTCCTGCTTTATTTCCTATTTCCTTGTATCTCCACACTCCTTTTTAGCCCTTCTGAGCCCCGGCTCGTGGGCGATGAGCCAGGATTCGAATGGTATCTGGTTTCTTTTCCGGTATCCAGATCTTGGGTCGCCACAGTTGGTACCAGAGCTTGGTTGTGGACGTACATGGGAATTCAAGATATTACAGTGATCAGAGTCCGTAAGGTCCAGTACAGTCGACAGTTGACATAGGGTTTTGTGTTTATTTTTCACCTGGTTTCTCGCTTGAGAGCTTGAGTGCGCGGTGTTGGTGCTGTGAAGGTGGTTGTTGTTCGCGGCTTTCGTGCCGGTGTGGGGTTCAAGAGTTGTGATAGAGAGATTTCTTCCAGATAGGTTGTGGCCCCGATCATGCTACGTCGGGCAGAGGTTGCCGGTAGGTGTGTTGCTGCGGTGCTATGTTTGAGGAATTTGTAGCGAGGTCAGGTGGCTGGCGAGGACTATTCGTCATTAGGTGGCCGTGAGCGTGCTCTGAGGGAGCTGTTATAGAGTTTGGCCACTCCAACTCGAGGTTATTCAGCCCCTGATGCGTCGAGATTGTGGTTTGAGGTGTTAGAGCGGGTGCTCTGGTCGAGAATTGTGCTCGGGTGAGCGGAGGATCTTGTGTTGAGCTGCTAATTTATCGAGCCCGGTGTTCTCGTCGGGCTCTGTGGCGTCGGGAATGACGTGTCAGTTCCAGTTGTCTTTACGGATTTTGAGGTAGGATTGGGCGGAGATGTCCCAGTAACTTCTTGCTCCTGCACTTCTGCGTGCGAATGAGTTATGTTCACCCTGGATTTGGCTTGAGATGTGAAGGTTCTGTGGTGAGTTTCGGGACTCGAGGATGAGTGTCGACAGTTGTCAATTGTGGCTTGTGTTGCGGCTCTTGGCGTGGCTTGTGCAGTTCGAGGAATTGCAGCGGTGGTGCATCGAGAGATGCTATGATCGGGGTCCGACGGAACACTTGGTGAGTGTTGTCGGAGGAGCTGACCTGATGGAAGCGGAGGTTTTCTTGGTGCTGGAAGGTGTTATTCCCAGCGTGTGCGAGGTTCGAGATCAGGTCGAGCGTGGAGTTTTCCTTCTGTTGGTCGGAAGTGTATTGAGTTTTTCCCTTGGTTGGAGGAGATCGTGTTTGGCTAAGGTTCGTCATCTTGCATTGTGTGTTCGGATTGGTTGGCCTTCGTGTGTGCCATGAAGTCCGTGCAAGACGTGTCGTGTGTTTTGACAAGGTGGCTGCCTGTTAGATGTCGTGCCCATCCCCTGGTGCATTAGGGTGCATTGGCACTGTTCCGGTAGGACAAGTGCCGGCTGGGTGGTGTTCGTGAGAATTGGTGGTTGGTGTTGTGGTTCCTGATGTGTCGAGGATCAGAGCCTGTAGAGTTGCAGAGGATTATCGGGATGGAGGATCCCGCGTTGCCGTGGTGGTTGGCTGTGCATGTGGATCAGAGTACGCGGATCGTAGCGTTGGTTACTACGGGTGCATTTCTAAGGAAGTGTAGAGTAGCAGAGGATTGGTTCCTCGATATGCGTTGTCTCGGTTGTGTGAGACGTGTTGTTGCCATGCCGTTGCTTGAGATATTGTGGTTCATTACACTGGCAGGTGGAGAATTGGGGAAATATGCTGGGGAGGTTGCCGCATGAGTACCCTATTCTGGCGTTGGAGATTGTGTTTGCGGATGAGATCGTGTTTTGGAGAAGTGATCTCTGAGAGATTATGGGTCCCGGTTGCTGGCCATGAGTGGCTAGTCGGGTTGACCGAGTGGTCGACCGTGGTAAAATGTGTATTTGTCTGGGGACCCATGTGCATTGGTCGCGACGTCATCGACCTGCTTGCTGTGGTAGCAGGTGGCACTTGTCGATTCTGGAGAAGTGTGACGTGGATTGTAAGAGGTTGTGTGTCCTGTGGCTCTGTGACAAGAGCGGGAGTTGGGATTGGCAGGCGTCCTCTTGGATTAATCAACGCAGAGGATTCGATAGGACAGGACGGTGGATGATGCCTGTGCGTGGTGGGTCCTTGATGGGACGTTGGCGTGGAATGGTGATCCCTAGTCTGCGACTAGCAAGGGAGGATTCCCCGTAAGTCTAAGTCGAGTGACGTGAGGACCGAAGGGAGATTGTAATGCCCTGGATCCATGGTAGATCTTTGCTGGATCCTTTGCAGGTCTTGTGGGATCTTTGTTGGATCTTTCGGATCTGTTTTGGATTGGTTTCGTTGAGTTTCGGTTCGCTTTTGTGGCTTCCGAGTTGAGTTTGACGAGCGGTGTGGGTTTTTCTCACGTACTAGTTACGGAACCCTACGGTGAGTTTGTTTGTCAATTCTCGAACTCATGGATGCTGCAGCGACGATGTACTCTTCGAGCCAGTCGTTTCGACTATTTTTGCATATTTTTCTGAATTTGTGCATTTTCGACGCATTTTCAGAATTTTCAGAAATTAGGAAAATTTCCTAATTTCTTTTCCTTTTTATTCCTTTTTTTCCTCTCTCTCTCCTCACTCTCGCGATCTCACTCTCTCTCTCCCGTTCTCTCTCGTTCTCTCCCCCTTCCGGCTCCGGCTGCAGACGGAGACGCTCGTGGGTGAGGTGGCGACGAGGTGGAGCTGTCGAGGTGCGCGATGGGGCGAGGATCGGATCGATTCTGGCGCGATCCCGATCGGTGGATTCAAAGCCGGTGAAATCGGTTCGCGAGTGGATTTCAGCGTGGTTTAGTCCCTTCGGGGCACAGTTTCTTCGGTGGAGGTAGGGTGACTGATCCTTACTTCGTCCTCTTCGTTTTCCCTGCCATTGCACGACGTTCGGCAAGGAAACAGCCGAGTTTGGGCTTGTTTTGCCTAAACCATGATTTTCATGGTTTTTAGGGTCGGCCGGTAAACGGCGACCATTTACGGCGTAGTTAGTTTCTAATTGACCGCTGGGATGTTAGGATCCCATCCACGTTGATTTCGTGTGATTTGGTGTTCATTCGAGGCCGGTAGAAGCCTAGGAACCTCGGTGACCCACTTGGGGTCGATTTGTCTAAATCACCCGGATCTTGCGTTTTTGAGCTTGCATGTGGGGTTTGGAGTCCCCTGATGTTGTTATTTGTCGTTTAGGTGTGTTTCCCCTGCGTTTCGGAGTGAATGGGGCGTGGAACGGGCCGGTTTGGCCGTTCCTCTGTTTTCCCGCCGTATGGGAAGTAGCGGTCGTTCCAGTGGCCGTTACTTGCTTCTGACGGTCCTACGACAGACCGTTACTTCGTTTGGCATTTTTGAGCTTTCTGGCTTTTGGGTGAGTGACGGCCCTAGGGTGGCGCGTCGCTTCCTTGTAACGCGCCTAGGCTAGCGCGTTACTTCGTCTTCGTCGTTTTGTTTTGGGGTTGAGTCGGTTGATCTAACGCACTTGACCCAGCGCGTTAGATGAATGTGACGCGCCTGGTCCTGGCCGTTACTTGCTGTTTGACCGACATTGACCATTAGAGGCGGTGCCTCTAACGATGGTGCCCCTATCCGTTGTTTGAGTGTAACGTGCCTGCCCCCGGCCGTTACATTCTGTTTGGCTGAGCTTAGGTGGCTGTGCCCGTTGGATATAACGGATATGCCCCCATGCGTTGTTGTGTTATAACGCGCCTGTCTCTTGCCGTCATTTGTTGTTTTGTGCTGGGTTGAGGGTGGCTGGGCACGTTGATAGTAACGTGCCTTCCCCTGCGCGTCGTTTGGCTCTGACGCGTCTCCCTTGCCGCGTTGTTTGTTTGTAACGCGCCTGGCGTTGCGTGTTACTTCGCTTTGGTTGTGGGTGGCTGTGCACGTTGTGAATAACGCGCCTGCTCCCGTGCGTCGTTTAGCTGTAACGCGCTTAGTCTAGTGCGTTACTTGGCTCGTGCGTGTTTTGAGTCTTAGAGTTGATTAGGGTGGTGTGAGCGACGGCCTGTCGTCCGACCGTCGTTTGGTGAGTAACGGCCCTGGTCTAGACCGTCACATGCTAGTAGCGGTCTACGGGTGGCGCGTTACATGCCTTGTGCTCCATTTTCCGTGATTTCGGTTTTAACTTGTCTTGGCTTGTCCTAGTGGTTTGCCCGTTATCCCGTGGATGTTTCTTGACGTCCTATGAGGGCTAAGACTACGTTGTCAGGTGGCCAGGAGTCTTCTTACTTGCGGTAGGATTGTCTATCCTGCTTTTTGCTTGTGCGTTGCTCGGTTCAGGTCAACCCGGTGTGACCCAGTGGTTGACGTGTGACCTTGTGTGTGTGTGTCTCGGTGGTTGTGTCTGGCTCGAGACACTGCTTCTGGATGCCCTGAGGTGTTGTTCTACCTCGGTTTGTGTGTCCAGACGTATCTGAGGGTTCTTGGTGTTTCCCTCAGGTCTCTGTGTGTTATTTTTTTTGCGGAGTGTCATTTTCTTGTGTGGCTTAGGATTAGACTGATTGGCGGCTTGTTCCGCTGTTCGTGACGATCTTGCCTTTGAGTCGTTCTACTCGGGATCGCTACGTTGTAGGTCTAGTTGCCTGGTCCTGAGTCGGTTGGCAGTTGTTTAGCTGCCATGGTACTTTGTGGTGCACGAGACGGGTCTTTCTTGACTATCTATGCTTTAGCACCTATGTTTCGGAGTCTGTGCCTTGTGAGCCTCCACTAGTTGTAGCCCTAGGCTTTTGCCGACCCACCGGGAGTGGTGGAGGGGTTCTCCTGTTGCGTTTGGTACGTACGGTTCTTAAGCTAGTTCCGTAGGCCCCGGCCAGCGGTAGCGTCCTACCAAGGGGAATACTAGCTAGAGGTCTGGCCTAGGTAGTGGTCAGTGTGTGCACACGTGGTCAGGGACTGGGGACTTGCGCCGACGGGCGTGGCCCTGACTAGTCACTCGCAGTTGGTGCTGCAGTCCTGTGCTGTGGTACCATATTTCCTTGGAACTGTTGTTCCTCGGACCTGGTTCTTGGTGTGTCTTGTTCTTGAATGGACATGACACTTGTGGCGCAGTGTAAGTCGTCAGTGGACGCTTCTGGCTGTTCTTCTGGGAGGAGGGTGCTCCTGTCACTCGGTGCTGTGACTCTCACGTTTTCTTGTGCGCTGTGACCTTTGCGAGTTGCCCTCTCGTGGCCGTACTCAAGGTCAGTGTTCTGTCGTTGGCATGACATTCTCGTCATGCGTGGGGCTGCGTGCACGACGTCTCCTGTCGTGTTTTGTCTGTGTTTTCGGCGTCGGCGTCTGCCTTCACCTTTCTTTTGGATGACGGATTGGGTTACCCTACTGCGCGAGTTTGGGGTTGACCGTCTGTTGCCGTTTGGAGTAGCTTAGGGTGCCGAGTTCTCCTCGGTGGCCGTTGTTCCGTGTTTTACGGCCTCGCTCTTCTTTGCTGTTGAGCTCCCCTCTCTTGCCTGTTCCCTACTCCTGCTGTACCTTTTCTGTTTACAGCTTTGTAGTGTAGCTTTTTCCTGCTTTGCTGCACCTGCCGTTTTTATTGTTGCTTCCGTTGCTTTGTGCGTTTTCCAGTGGGGATATGCGTGACCCCTACTGAGTTTCTGTTGAGACTCACCTCTGCTTTTCAGGTGGGTTTCGCCGTCTGCCTTTGCTGTCCTTGGTGGAGCGTGTTCGCTGTAGCTGCCAGCTGTACCTGCGTCGGGCTTCCCCCGACTTCTGTGTACGTTTCTTTTCTGTCGGACTATACTGTGGTAGACTTGTTGTCTTTCCTTTGGGCTGGACTCTGGTGTATAATTGTAAATTTGAATGTTTAATGAAAATGTAATTTTATTTCGGCTACTTTAGCAACCCAATCTATTGAAATTTAATTGCTTACTGCTATATCTGCTGGCTTCAATGTATTCCACACACTCTTTTTTTTCCCTTCGGCGCTTTCTCGCGCTTGGGAGGCCTCGCGGGTCCCATGTGGTATCACTTGTATTCGGTATTTATACCGGGTGCACCGGGTATCCGGAATCCGGGTCGCTACAGGTGGTATCAGAGCAATGTTCTGAGATGTTCGGAGTTTCTTTTCTGAGCTATCAGAGCATTGTCGTGTGAAATACATGGAAATCCAGATATACAGTTACCAGAGTCCTTAAGGTCCAGTACAGTCTCTTGCTGGCGTAGGTGTTGCGATGGTTTATCGCGGTGCTTTTTGCGCGTGGTCTTGTACGTGCTTGGTTGGCACTGTGCGAGATGGTTTTTGCTCTCGTCTGGGTGTGACGAGGTGCTTTGTTCGATTTTGAAGTTGTCTTGATCATGTTGCACTTGGCAGTGTTTGTCGGTTGGCATGAACCTGCAGTGCCTTGTTCGAGCTGTTTTCTGTTCTTTTGCTCAGGTGGCTTATGACTTTCAACGTTGGTGTGATGGCCATGCACGTTCTTACATTGCTTTGGTTGTCCCAGCTTGAGTCTGTGTAGCTCCTGATGCATCGTTGTTTCGGTTGTCTCGATTATCGTGTTGCCTCGATTGAGAAGTTGCTCGAGTGAACCTAGGATTTTCCCTTCCTGGTGAGCTGTTGTTGTCGAGCTTGTTACTTCTCGTTCTTCTTGGTGAAGCTTTTTCGATGTTAACCTTGGAATTGCTGTCTTAGTGTTGCCCTTGTCCTGCGTCTGCTTAAGTGTGGACAGCCTTGTTTTGAGCCTGATCTGCTCCTTGTTGTACGATTGCTTGGCTTTGGACTCCGTAATGGTGTTAAGAGCTGTCGTGTACCATATTTGTCGTGCCGTGTCCAACGGCTGATGTATTGTGAAGGCTCATTTGTTGTTCCAGGACATGAACGTAAACTGAGATTAGCTCTTTCCGCGTGCTTTGTGCTGAAGCTGGTGCTCTTCCTTTGTTGCACTTAGGCCCCTTGTGATCGGTTGTTCGCGAGATCGGTGCTCGTGGCGTGCTAATTGCGATCTTTGTTGATTTCGATGGTGTCTGGCATGTGCTGAGGTGCGATTATCGGTGTTGTTCTGTTGCCTGTGCGCGTTGTTGAGGGTGCAGCGGAAGTGTGTGGGTTGGCTACCCACTCGTCGAGAGGTTCGTTCTTTCTCGATGTGACTTCGTCTTGGCTTCTCGTGCCTTGACTTTGTATGTTGCCGTGCCATTGTTTGTGGTTTTCTGGTGTTGGCATTGGCATTTGCGAGTGTTGGGGAATTTGTCGGCATTCCTTGCTGATTGAGTACCCCCTGCTCTGCATTTCTTTCTGGGGTGTTGTGCTCTCGAGGCGTGTTCATAGTCCTTGAGATGCGTTCCCCGAGAGTATTATCGTTTCTCGTTGTTGTGGGTCTTCTCTTGGTGAGCAGTCTGATGCGTGACCTGTCTCTTGTGGTCGTGTGCTCAGCTATTCCTGTGCCTTGATGTGACCCTGCTTGCAGTTGTGTTCCTTGGTTCTGTGTGTTGTGCGGAGCCGGAATCCTGCAGGTGTTGCCGTTGTGTTGTTTTTGTGAGCGCTGTTTCTTTATGATTTTGTGTCTCTGCCTTGGACCATGGTCTTGTCTTGTCAGTTGGCTTGCTGTGCTCTCTTTTCCTGGTGGAGTTAGCTTGCGACTCGATCAGATGTGATAGCTGGCTGAGTGCTGACTTGATTGTGTTTGTGGTCCAGTGTTGTTGTTGTCGTTGGTGTCCTGTGTGCCAGGTGTTCCCTGTTGCCTTTGGCACTGGAGCCGATGATGTTGCGAGCTGTCATGATGTGACACAACCTCGGACTTAGTCAAACAAGCACATCTAAGCATCCAAATGGGCCTTAATGGGCCACCGCTCTCTTCGTTGCACTCTATTCCCGGGGTGACTATGTGATACCAAGGGTGACTTATGGGAATGGACCCTTGCTGGTAGAGGGCCAGCAAGGCCAAGAATTGATTCCCCAAGGTTGGTTGCCCAATTCGATTGGGGCCGACAAAGTGCACTCGGGCACCGGGTCACACTAACCCACGGCGATCACTCTAAGTCATGGACTTGAGGATCGGGCGCTCCTCACGAATTCAGCGATGCATGAATCAAATATTGAGAGAGCTACACTAGGTGAGCAAGGAAGAGACACTTACTCGACCGGTTTGAAGAAACCGGTCCCGGTCGGAGGCGAGGGCGAGCGGGGAGGCAGTGGTTCCCCACACGCCGCGGCGGTGTCGCTTGACCTGCCAAACCACTTACAAAACTACTCCTCTCGCAGGAGAGGGGACCTTGGGGTAGGGGTTAATATGATACATTCAAACACTACCACCACGCAGGGTGGGGCCTTCAGCCGGCCAAGCGGGGAGGGGTTGGTGGACCGAAACGAAGAGAAATGAGAACTAGGGAAGTTGCAGCTTCAATCTGGAATTCTGGATAGGGGGTCGCTGTGATGGCTATGCCGGGCTTGTCCGGACTCCAAATTGATCGAAACCAGCTCCTGAAGCTTCCTGACTGGATAAGGTGGACTCCAGAATTTTTGAGCAAGCTCAGACGGTCGGAGGTGGCTGCACCAGAAACAGGAAGTAGCCTCCTCTGTCTGGCCGCAGGTACTGTCTGGACTGTAACAGCAAGTTGCAGAAGTGACTGAGCGCCCTCCCGAGCTCCGATCAGCACGAAACCAGTGGCATCATCTTCGTGGTCAAGGTAGCTTTCAGCAGGAGGTGACGGAGATGCATTCAGAGGTCGAGGATGGCCGGGGCACCCAGAAGAGTGGGTACTGGTCGGAGTAGATAGTAGAAAACAGAACTAGATAGATCGGGGGAGAAAATTCGTAACTTCTTCCTCCGGTGGCCGAACGGGGTTCTGTTTCTTGATCTTGAAAGATGACCGGTAGAGGAAGAACTTTGATGAAGGGGCTTCAGCCTGAATCCGCTGGGGTTTGTCGTGGCAGAAGGATCTTCCACGCTCTGGTCCAGGATGAAGACCTCTCTGCGCACTGTTGGGAGAATGGCTCTATCTGGCAGCTCCGAGCTCCGATCGTGTTGATTCCACCTCGCCTGCGAAGTAGACTGGAAGGCCTTTCCAGAAAGGTAGGCCACGCCTTCTGAAGAACTAGGATGAATCCGTGGTTGACGCTGCAACAAGGGCTGTTCTGCAGATCTGCACAGCTCCAACCTACTAGAAGAAATGAGAGGGAGATGTGGCTTCTTTGGTGGAGGGAAATGGTAGGAATGACCTAAGGGAGAGTGGGGGCTCTTGTGGGGTGGAGAAGGGAGCTAATGGTGATGGGGAATGGGATGGAGAATGGCTGGAAGCAAGTGCTAGCAGGTGGAGGAGGAAGAGCTACGAATTTGGGGAAGGTGGGTGAGAGGAGAAGGTGAGGGGGGCACAAGTGAGTGGAGGGAAGGGTGGATTTCAAATTCAAAAGGTCTTGGAAGGTGGGTGATTATGTTGGGAAGTGGAGTGCTTGCATTGGAATGGGGTAGATTTGGTTGGAAGGTGGAGGAAGGTGTTGGAATGGGGAGACTTCTACCTAGGAACTAGGGAGTGGAGTAATGGAGGCCATGGGGAAGTGGAGGGCATTAAAGGAGGTGGTTGGAGGTTGGAAGTGGATGGGAGGAGAGAGGAGAGAGAAGGAAATTCGGATTTGGGGTTGGAGGAGAGAGAAAGAGGGGTGAAATAGAGAGATTAAGAGAGGAATGGGTGGGGAATCTCTCCCCTAGGGTCTCTCACCCAAAAACTAGAGGAATCACTCCAATTTGAACTCAAATGGCAAGTTTAACTCAAAAGGATGTAATCATTCATTAACTTCAAATGAGGGGAGTGGGGTCCTATATATAGGCAACCCACTCTTTACAATAAGTCCCTGACAAAATAAACAACTACAAATAACCAAGGGGGTTGGGAGTGCTAATGGGCCTAGTCCAACGAATGGGGCCCAATAGCTTACATTAGACATCATGATGATACCAAACATAGGAAAATAAGTGCTAGACTTAGGGAAATGACTCAAATAAAATGGAAATACATCAAAATGACTCAAAGGAAAACTACAAAATGGATAAGGGGCCTTAATAGAGTGAGACCCAAACTCAACTAGCTCCCGAATGTGAAGAAGTGGACCCGAGCCAAAGGGAGTCGTGGGTGATGCCTCCATCAAATCCCCTGGGCCGCAAAGAGCTCGACTCCGTCGAGTAAGGGTCCATCCGGCTAAGGTACCGCTCGAGGAGATCTGGATCCAATCGCTGTAGGTCCTCCCGACTTACCCATGAGTCTTCCAACGGAGGCCGATCCTTCCACCTGACGAGATAGCGCTCATAGACCTTGCTCCGGGTGGTAGTGACCTGCTCATCTAATATTTGTTCAATGCGATCACGCTGAGCTCTTTTGGCTAGTGGACTCTCCTCTCGGGTGGGTGCTCTCTCAAAGGAGGGAGTGGGCTCGATCTCCTCACTAGGTCTCACCGTGGGGCCCTTGTAAGACACTGAGTCGGCGACATTGAATGTAGGACTTACCCCATAATCCTCGGGGAGATCTAATTCATAAGCATTCGCACCAATACGCCTCAAGACCTGGAAGGGCCCAGTCCCACGTGGTCTCAACTTGGAGTTGGCTCCTGGGGAGAGCCTCTCCATCCTTACCATCACAAAGTCACCCTCTTGGAACTCTAAGTGACGCCGGTGAGAGTCAGCCAACCTTTTATAAGCCTCATTTTTTATGCTAATGTGCTTGCGGATTTCCTCATACAATTTTGTGAGTGCTGACCTTCTAGTGGTTATGGGTGGACCTGGACAACCATATATAGACCATTTATGCCATGATGCCATATGGACCTTGATGAGCCTTGGTGGGCCGGGGCAACCATATGTGGACTTATCATGCAATGTTGTCATGTAGACTTTGGTGGGCTTAGGTGGACCGGGGCAACCATATGTGAATCTATCATGCAAAGTGGTGATGCATGTCGGGGCACCCGGACATCCGTAGATGCCTTTGATATGCTTAAGACCCATGATGAATGAAGGTGGACCACTACATCTAAATTTGGACCACTTATGCTTTCTACTTGACATGTGGGTGATATGAATGAATGGACCCAACATAGTGTTCATGCCAAGGGGTGTGGAAAGTCTAGACACATGCATACTTTTCCCAAAAGTGACTTCCATGTGTATAGGGGTGGGACAACCTTTGAATTCCCATTGGAACGGATCGAATGGATCTAAGAAGGTGGTCATCATGGGGTGGGGCACAACTTTATTACCTAGGGATATGTGGCCCAAGGTCTTGGCTCCCAAGGTGTAACCCGGGTCATGGATGAGATTGGTTTGGCCCAATATGATGGGTGAGGGTAGGAAAGGGTGGGTGGTGGGTAAGATGGTTGGGTTACATGGGGAACTAGACTCCCATAGGAAGGGATCAAAGGGGTCATAGAAAGGTCTTCCTAGAGGGAGGCACTCTATGTCTTCAAGGTTCCCAAATTGTGAGTCATCCTCCTCCAAGGTAAGTGGGCCAAGTTTTCTAGTGGGTTGGCCGAACAAAGTGTTTGGGATCTTAATGGGTGGGTATAGGAAGGGATCGAAGGGGTCATGGTAAGGGTCACCTAAGGAGAGGAATCCTAGGTCCTTTTGGTCCTCACAACCCCTTGATGGTGGATTCTCCTCCTCTAGTAAAGTGATCGGGCCAAAGTTTTTGGTGGGATGGTCGGCCATGAATGGAGGACTAGGCTTTCTACCCGAGATAAGAAGCTCTAAATCGAGGAGAAGGTTGGGCTCATTGGGTGTAGGGAGGAATAGAATGAGGTCACTAGTGTAGCAACCAATGGTGCAAATCGAGGTGATAGACCCTATGCATAGGTGTAGGAGGCCAAGGCTCTTAGGTGGTTTGGCCATAGGGGTCAACATGCTAGTGAACTCAATTTGCCATGCTACGCCCTTAAGAAGATTCTCTAAGGTTTCCACTTGGTAGGATGTTTGGATTATGGTGTGATAGGAGTTAATGGGTGCAATGGGAATGTTTTTCTCCATGGGTGGGTAAACATAGGACACGATGGGGTGAAGTGGTCTCTCCTTTAGCCATCTAGCTAGGGGCCCATCTATGATTATGGTGCTATTTGTGAAGGCTTGTGGCTCTTGGGGGTCCAAGCTAGGGGACATTTGTGATTCTTCCTTACCACGGATATGAACTTGGGTTTCCTCAATGATGGGGATGGGTTCATCTACTCCCATGTGGATGGTTGTGGTCTCCTTTCTCAAGGGAATGGGAAGGTCTATTGGGGGTGGGGTGATGATGGTTGGTGCATGGTGTACCCGGGGTGGTGGGTGATGGGAAACTTTGGCTTGGATAGGGAGGGGAAGTAGTGGAAGCCTAGGACTTTGGACTTTTGGGGTAGGGAGTGGGAGATGGGTTGGTTGGGGTAGCTTGGGTTGATTGGTTTTGGGGGGAATGTCCTTTTTCGGGGACAAGGGAGGGGTGGTGGTGGGGACCAAGGGGTTTTGTGGGGTAGGGGTTTGGTGGGAGCTTCTGGATTGGAGGGTGGTGACAATCATGGGCCTAGGTGGAGGGGTGGACACGGTGTCCACTTGGTTTTGAATGGTGAGGGTTGGTTGAGTGTAGGGTTTTCTAAGCTCGGTCTTCATCTCATCCCAAGTGCTAATTGGAGCCTCCCTACGGATCTTTCTCAAACCTTCCACAACTAACCAATGAGTTTTAGCTTGTTTGGAGAGGTGTGCCTTGGCTAGCCTCATTCTCCTTTCTTCGTTCAAGGGGAAACTTTTAAAGAATTGGTCGAGAGAAATCTCCCAATCTAGGTAAAGACTTGGGCTATTGGATCCATCAAAGGGGGGGGTTTTAATTTTCAAGTGTTCTAAAAATATGGTTTCTAGATTTCCCCAAAGGTCACTCTCATTTACTCTTGGTGCACGGCTATTTCCTTCAAGTCGGTCGAGTCGAGACATGATATCTTCAAGCCGATTAAGGACATTAGGTAGGGCTTCTATGATAGAGGTGTTGCTACCCACTTTGTTGGTAATGGAACTTCCATGAGGATTTGGGCTTCTTGGGAAAGTTGATGGGGATGGATATGACGGGTATGAAGCGGCCATTCTAGTGGACATGGGAGATGCAACTGAGGACTCTAAATGCATAAAAATGGCCTAGGACTAACTTGATAGAGACAAGTTGTGAACTTGCTCTGATACCACTTGATGTGACACAACCTCGGACTTAGTCAAACAAGCACATCTAAGCATCCAAATGGGCCTTAATGGGCCACCGCTCTCTTCGTTGCACTCTATTCCCGGGGTGACTATGTGATACCAAGGGTGACTTATGGGAATGGACCCTTGCTGGTAGAGGGCCAGCAAGGCCAAGAATTGATTCCCCAAGGTTGGTTGCCCAATTCGATTGGGGCCGACAAAGTGCACTCGGGCACCGGGTCACACTAACCCACGGCGATCACTCTAAGTCATGGACTTGAGGATCGGGCGCTCCTCACGAATTCAGCGATGCATGAATCAAATATTGAGAGAGCTACACTAGGTGAGCAAGGAAGAGACACTTACTCGACCGGTTTGAAGAAACCGGTCCCGGTCGGAGGCGAGGGCGAGCGGGGAGGCAGTGGTTCCCCACACGCCGCGGCGGTGTCGCTTGACCTGCCAAACCACTTACAAAACTACTCCTCTCGCAGGAGAGGGGACCTTGGGGTAGGGGTTAATATGATACATTCAAACACTACCACCACGCAGGGTGGGGCCTTCAGCCGGCCAAGCGGGGAGGGGTTGGTGGACCGAAACGAAGAGAAATGAGAACTAGGGAAGTTGCAGCTTCAATCTGGAATTCTGGATAGGGGGTCGCTGTGATGGCTATGCCGGGCTTGTCCGGACTCCAAATTGATCGAAACCAGCTCCTGAAGCTTCCTGACTGGATAAGGTGGACTCCAGAATTTTTGAGCAAGCTCAGACGGTCGGAGGTGGCTGCACCAGAAACAGGAAGTAGCCTCCTCTGTCTGGCCGCAGGTACTGTCTGGACTGTAACAGCAAGTTGCAGAAGTGACTGAGCGCCCTCCCGAGCTCCGATCAGCACGAAACCAGTGGCATCATCTTCGTGGTCAAGGTAGCTTTCAGCAGGAGGTGACGGAGATGCATTCAGAGGTCGAGGATGGCCGGGGCACCCAGAAGAGTGGGTACTGGTCGGAGTAGATAGTAGAAAACAGAACTAGATAGATCGGGGGAGAAAATTCGTAACTTCTTCCTCCGGTGGCCGAACGGGGTTCTGTTTCTTGATCTTGAAAGATGACCGGTAGAGGAAGAACTTTGATGAAGGGGCTTCAGCCTGAATCCGCTGGGGTTTGTCGTGGCAGAAGGATCTTCCACGCTCTGGTCCAGGATGAAGACCTCTCTGCGCACTGTTGGGAGAATGGCTCTATCTGGCAGCTCCGAGCTCCGATCGTGTTGATTCCACCTCGCCTGCGAAGTAGACTGGAAGGCCTTTCCAGAAAGGTAGGCCACGCCTTCTGAAGAACTAGGATGAATCCGTGGTTGACGCTGCAACAAGGGCTGTTCTGCAGATCTGCACAGCTCCAACCTACTAGAAGAAATGAGAGGGAGATGTGGCTTCTTTGGTGGAGGGAAATGGTAGGAATGACCTAAGGGAGAGTGGGGGCTCTTGTGGGGTGGAGAAGGGAGCTAATGGTGATGGGGAATGGGATGGAGAATGGCTGGAAGCAAGTGCTAGCAGGTGGAGGAGGAAGAGCTACGAATTTGGGGAAGGTGGGTGAGAGGAGAAGGTGAGGGGGGCACAAGTGAGTGGAGGGAAGGGTGGATTTCAAATTCAAAAGGTCTTGGAAGGTGGGTGATTATGTTGGGAAGTGGAGTGCTTGCATTGGAATGGGGTAGATTTGGTTGGAAGGTGGAGGAAGGTGTTGGAATGGGGAGACTTCTACCTAGGAACTAGGGAGTGGAGTAATGGAGGCCATGGGGAAGTGGAGGGCATTAAAGGAGGTGGTTGGAGGTTGGAAGTGGATGGGAGGAGAGAGGAGAGAGAAGGAAATTCGGATTTGGGGTTGGAGGAGAGAGAAAGAGGGGTGAAATAGAGAGATTAAGAGAGGAATGGGTGGGGAATCTCTCCCCTAGGGTCTCTCACCCAAAAACTAGAGGAATCACTCCAATTTGAACTCAAATGGCAAGTTTAACTCAAAAGGATGTAATCATTCATTAACTTCAAATGAGGGGAGTGGGGTCCTATATATAGGCAACCCACTCTTTACAATAAGTCCCTGACAAAATAAACAACTACAAATAACCAAGGGGGTTGGGAGTGCTAATGGGCCTAGTCCAACGAATGGGGCCCAATAGCTTACATTAGACATCATGATGATACCAAACATAGGAAAATAAGTGCTAGACTTAGGGAAATGACTCAATTAAAATGGAAATACATCAAAATGACTCAAAGGAAAACTACAAAATGGATAAGGGGCCTTAATAGAGTGAGACCCAAACTCAACTAGCTCCCGAATGTGAAGAAGTGGACCCGAGCCAAAGGGAGTCGTGGGTGATGCCTCCATCATGTCAGCTGTGAGGACTGTGTCTCCTTGTGTAAGCTGATGCTTGCCGTGTTGTCGTTGTGTTTCTCGGTTGTCTGTTGTTGTGGCAGTCGTGTCTCCTGTCCTGTGAGACGTAAGCGACGTTGCCTTTGCTTCGGAGGTGTCAGATGTGTTCACTTTGGTGCCATGCTTGTGCTGTGGACTTGTTGTCTTGGAAGCTAGAGTGTGTACCTGTAATTGTGGTCTGACAGTGTTCCTCTGAGCTGTGTTTCTCAAGATTTGTGTCGTTTATCGTGGTTGTATTGTTGGGTTGTTCTTCCCTGCTTTTCCTTTGTTAGTCCTTAATTTCGAGGGCAAAATTTCTTAAAGGAGGGGAGGATATAATGCCCTGGATCCTTGGTAGATCTTTTCTAGATCCTTTGCAGGTCTTGTGGGATCTTTGTTGGATCTTTCGGATCTGTTTTGGATTGGTTTCGTTGAGTTTCGGTTCGCTTTTGTGGCTTCCGAGTTGAGTTTGACGAGCCGTGTGGGTTTTTCTCACGTACTAGTTATGGAACCCTACGGTGAGTTTGTTTATCAATTCTCGAACTCGTGGATGCTGCAGCGACGATGTACTCTTCGAGCCGGTCGTTTCGACTATTTTTGCGTATTTTTCTGAATTTGTGCATTTTTCGCGCATTTTCGGAATTTTCAAAAATTAGGAAAATTTCCTAATTTCTTTTCCTTTTTATTCCTTTTTTCCTCTCTCTCTCCTCACTCTCACGATCTCACTCTCTCTCTCCCATTCTCTCTCGTTCTCTCCCCCTTCCGGCTCCGACTGCAGACGGAGGCGCTCGTGGGTGAGGTGGCGACGAGGTGGAGCTGTCGAGGTGCGCGATGGGGCGAGGATTGGATCGATTCTGGCGCGATCCCGATCGGTGGATTCAAAGCCGGTGAAATCGGTTCGCGAGTGGATTTCAGCGTGGTTTAGTCCCTTCGGGGCACAATTTCTTCGGTGGAGGTAGGGTGACTGATCCTTACTTCGTCCTCTTCGTTTTCCCTGCCATTGCACGGCGTTCGGCAAGGAAACGGCCGAGTTTGGGCTTGTTTTACCTAAACCATGATTTTCGTGGTTTTTAGGGTCGGCCGGTAAACGGCGACCATTTGCGGCGTAGTTAGTTTCTAATTGACCGCTGGGATGTTAGGATCCCATCCACGTTGATTTCGTGTGATTTGGTGTTCATTCGAGGCCGGTAGAAGCCCGGGAACCTCGGTGACCCACTTAGGGTCGATTTGTCTAAATCGCCCGAATCTTGCGTTTTTGAGCTTGCATGTGGGGTTTGGAGTCCCCTGATGTTTTTATTTGTCGTTTAGGTGTGTTTCCCCTGCGTTTCGACGTGAATGGGGCGTAGAACGGGCCGGTTTGGCCGTTTCTCTGTTTTCCCGCCGTATGGGAAGTAGCGATCATTCCAGTGGCCGTTACTTGCTTCTGACGGTCCTACGACAGACCGTTACTTCGTTTGGCATTTTTGAGCTTTCTGGCTTTTGGGTGAGTGACGGCCCTAGGGTGGCGCGTCGCTTCCTTGTAACGCGCCTAGGCTAGCGCGTTACTTCGTCTTCGTCGTTTTGTTTTGGGGTTGATTCGGTTGATCTAACGCGCTTGACCCAGCGCGTTAGATGAATGTGACGCGCTTGGTCCTGGCCGTTACTTGCTATTTGACCGACATTGACCATTAGAGGCGGTGCCTCTAACGATGGTGCCCCTATCCGTTGTTTGAGTGTAACGTGCCTGCCCCCGGCCGTTACATTCTGTTTGGCCGAGCTTGGGTGGCTGTGCCCATTGGATATAACGGATATGCCCCCATGCGTCGTTGTGTTATAACGCGCCTGTCTCTGGCCGTCGTTTGTTGTTTTGTGCTGGGTTGAGGGTGGCTGGGCACGTTGATAGTAACGCGCCTTCCCCTACGCGTCGTTTGGCTCTGACGCGTCTCCCTTGCCGCGTTGTTTGTTTGTAATGCGCCTGGCGTTGCGCGTTACTTCGCTTTGGTTGTGGGTGGCTGTGCACGTTGTGAATAACGCGCCTGCTCCCGTGCGTCATTTGGCTGTAACGCGCTTAGTCTAGTGCGTTACTTGGCTCGTGCGTGTTTTGAGTCTTAGAGTTGGTTAGGGTGGTGTGAGCGATGGCCTATCGTCCGACCGTCGTTTGGTGAGTAACGGCCCTGGTCTAGACCGTCACATGCTAGTAGCGGTCTAGGGGTGGCGCGTTACATGCCTTGTGCTCCGTTTTCCATGATTTCGGTTTTAGCTTGTCTTGGCTTGTCCAAGTGGTTTGCCCGTTATCCCGTGGATGTTTCTTGACGTCCTATGAGGGCTAAGACTACGTTGTAAGGTGGCCAGGAGTCTTCTTACTTGCGGTAGGATTGTCTATCCTACTTTTTGCTTGTGCGTTGCTGGGTTCAGGTCAACCCGGTGTGACCCAGTGGTTGACCTGTGACCTTGTGTGTGTGTGTCTCGGTGGTTGTGTCCGACTCGAGACACTACTTCTGGATGCCCTGAGGTGTTGTTCTACCTCGGTTTGTGTGTCCAGACGTATCTGAGGGTTCTTGGTGTTTCCCTCAGGTCTCTGTGTGTTATTTTTTTTTCGGAGTGTCGTTTTCTTGTGTGGCTTAGGATTAGACCGATTGGCGGCTTGTTCCGCTGTTCGTGACGATCTTGCCTTTGAGTCGTTCGACTCGGGATCGCTACGTTATAGGTCTAGTTGCCTGGTCCTGAGTCGGTTGGCGGTTGTTTAGCTGCCACGGTGCTTTGTGGTGCACGAGACGGGTCTTTCTTGATTGTCTGTGCTTTAGCACCTGTGTTTCGGAGTCTGTGCCTTGTGAGCCTCCACTAGTTGTAGCCCTAGGCTTTTGCCGACCCACCGGGAGTGGTGGAGGGGTTCTCCTGTTGCGTTTGGTACGTACGGTTCTTAAGCTAGTTCCGTAGGCCCCGGCCAGCGGTAGCGTCCTACCGAGGGGAATACTAGCTAGAGGCCTGGCCTAGGAAGTGGTCAGTGTGTGCACACGTGGTCAGGGACTGGGGACTTGCGCCGACGGGCGTGACCCTAACTAGTCACTCGCAGTTGGTGCTGCAGTCCTGTGCTGTGGTACCATGTTTCCTTGGAACTATTGTTCCTCGGACCTGGTTCTTGGTGTGTCTTGTTCTTGAATGGACATGACACTTGTGGCGCAGTGTAAGTCGTCAGTGGACGCTTCTGGCTGTTCTTCTGGGAGGAGGGTGCTCCTGTCACTCGGTGCTGTGACTCTCGCGTTTTCTTGTGCGCTGTGACCTTTGCGAGTTGCCCTCTCGTGGCCGTACTCGAGGTCAGTGTTCTGTCATTGGCATGACATTCTCGTCATGCGTGGGGCTGCGTGCATGACGTCTCCTGTCGTGTTTTGTCTATGTTTTCGGCGTCGACGTCTGCCTTCGCCTTTCTTTTGGCTGACGGATTGGGTTACCCTACTGCGCGAGTTTGGGGTTGACCGTCTGTTGCCGTTTGGAGTAGCTTAGGGTGCCGAGTTCTCCACGGTGGCCGTTGTTCCTTGTTTTACGGCCTCGCTCTTCTTTGTTGTTGAGCTCCCCTCTCCTGCCTGTTCCCTTCTCCTGCTGTACCTTTTCTGTTTACAGCTTTGTGGTGTAACTTTTTCCTGCTTTGCTGCACCTGCCGTTTTTATTGTTGCTTCCGTTGCTTTGTACGTTTTCCAGTGGGGATCTGCGTGACCCCTACTGAGTTTCTATTGAGACTCACCTTTTCTTTTCAGGTGGGTTTCGCCGTCTGCCTCTGCTGTCCTTGGTGGAGCGCGTTCACTGTAGCTGCCAGCTGTACCTGCGTCGGGCTTCCCCCGACTTCTGTGTACGTTTCTTTTCTGTCGGACTGTACTGTGATAGACTTGTTGTCTTTCCTTTGGGCTGGACTCTGGTGTATAATTGTAAATTTGAATGTTTAATGAAAATGCAATTTTATTTCGGCTACTTTAGCAACCCAATCTATTGAAATTTAATTGCTTACTGCTATATCTGCTGGCTTCAATGTATTCCATACACTCCTTTTTTTCCCTTCGGCGCTTTCCCGCGCTTGGGAGGCCTCGCGGGTCCCATGTGGTATCACGTGTATTCGGTATTTATACCGGGTGCACGGGGTATCCAAAATCCGGGTCGCTACAGAGATCATGTCATGTGGTTCCACCGTGCTCCCCTAAGAGGGTAGAGTTGGCGTGAGGTTCGAGATTGGTTGTGGTGTTGGTCTGTGCATGAGTCAGCGGATGGCCTGTCATGAGTCGGATCGTGCCTGCTAGGCCGGTGGAGGTTTCCCGTTGATGAATGTCTGGTGACCAGTGGATGGTCTTTCACAGACAGAAGATGCTGGTTGTTGGGGGAGAATTGGGAGAGCCATGTGCCAGCGAGGTCATGGATGGCCGACTAAGGAGTGTGCCTTTTCTCGGATTGGATCTGGGGATTTGTGAGGAGTTTATCTTCTGGCAAGAGTTGGCCATGTTGCTAAGGGTGTTCGGCCTGCCAGGTGCGAGCTGGTGGAAGCTCAGTGATTGGTTGCCCCTGGTGCAAGGTGTGAGACCGGTCAGCGGGTTGCGAAGCTGACATTTGGTTGGTTCACCGAGCATGGGCGTCGACCGGTGGATTGGTTCTTGTGACCAGGATTGCATTCTCTCGGTGGGCGAGGGAGTGGCAGCGGTGTCGTGGTTTGTTTTCGTGTTGTCTGAGGTGATGCTAGACCTGCACTTTTGTGTTGTGCCTGCTCTGATGAACGATGTATGTGCGGTGTGCGGAGAGTGGCATTGTTTGTGACAAAGGTCTGGCAGTATCCCTTGGGATCGGTGCTTTTGCGAGAATCGAGGTTTTTCTGTGCTAGGGCTCTGACAGCGTTGTCAGTTGGTTGAGGTGTTCTCCCCTTGTGCCTCTGTGTTTGTCCTAAATTTAGAGGATGAAATTCTTATAAGGGGGGAGGGCTGTAATGCCCCGGGGTTTTCAGATATTTCTCAGATCTAGATCCGTGGGTTTCGGATCGCCTTTTCGCGGGTTACGGATCGTGTCGGAGTGAGCTTAAGACTTTTTATACCAGATTGTCGGACCCATTGGTGGAGTGCCCGTGAATTTCCTTGGGTCTGTGGCATTATGAGGAGCATGCCGGTATTTTTCTAGAATTTTCAGAGCACCCTTGTGGGTCCCAGATCGCGTTTTGGGTTTTACGCGTGTTTTTGTCTGTCGGACCTACGGAACGCCGTGTAGGGCGAACCGTTGTGTTCTCCGACTTCGAGATGGTGTCACTGAGTTGTCATTTTTCTAGGATCGTGGGGAGCATTTTTACCAATTTTTGGTATTTTTTGGGTTTTCTATTTAAACCCCCAACCCCTCTCTCTCCTCTCATTTCTCACTCTCGCTGTAATATCCCGGACCTTTCGGATCCTTTCTTCGTGGGTCCCGGATCTGGTTTTCGGAGTGTCCGGCTCCGTTGTGTCTGAAATTTCATTTTGAACATCTTTCGTGTTCGGATCGGCGCGATCCGGATTTGTTTTGGAGGCCCGGAGGCGTTCCGCGCCTTTTTCGCGTATGTTTTCCGATTCCCGGTGTGTGTTTCGGCTTTTTCTTCGGAAGCTCGCTGCGGGCGAACCGGGCGGTTCCCCCAGGCACGAGTGGTACCGTTGCGATCGGTGCGTTCCGAGGATTCCAGAAATGTATTTTTTCTATTTTTCGGTATTTTTCCAAAAAATCGAATTTTCTATATAATCCCATTTCTTTTCTTTTTCTTTTCCTCTTTCTCTTTCTTCTTCTTCCTCCCTTCTCTCCCATGCGTTTCCACCGTGACTGTCCCCTTCTTCCGGTGCTAGCCCCGGCGCCATCCCCTTCGGCTGCGGTTGCAGCGAGGCGACGGCGTCGTGGCGTGGGCGGCGGTGTTCGGTGCTCGGTGAGGGTGTGGGGAGTTCGTGAAGCTTTAAGCGATTCTTGAGGATCGGCAGCGATTCGCCACGTTTCAGGCAACCCCGAGGTTGGGTGACGGTCCTCTACCTCTGTGCGTTCCTTTCCCGTGATTTCTAGGCATACGGGGAGCCGAGAGGGGTTCGTTTGAGCTCGGGACGGGAAATGCATGATTCGGGGTTTGAGCGCCGATTTAGAGTTTTTACCAGGCCATTTGGAGTTTTGGGGGCGTCATTCGATGCTCTAGGGCGTGGGGACGAGCTCCCCCTTTGTTTCCCCATCACCCGGGGGTGATTGGGGCGTGGAATGGAGTTTTCGGCCGTTTCCCGTCGTTCTCGGTTTTCCGAGATGATAGCGGTCCACCAGTAACCGCCTTCATTGGTAGCGGTCAGGTGGGGACCGCCTTCATCAGGGTTTTCGACCGTTGGGGCTTGTTCTGTCGGCAGGCGGTCGCGGTCTTGCGACTGACCGCGACTGCTGGTGGCGGTCGGGGGGTGACCGCTTTCACCATGGGGTCCGGCACGGTCTTCGAGATGGGTTTTTGACCGTTGGAGTCTGGTCGCGGTCTCCTGGAGACCGCTATCAGGTGAAGATGGTCATCAGGCGACCGCGTTCAGCTTTTCGCGCACCAGGGTGGTCGCGGTCCCAGGAGGACCGCAACTAGGTGGTAGCGGTCCTGGGTCGACCGCGACCACGGGAGGCGGTCCTCCGGTGACCGCGACTCCCTTTCCTCGCCGATTCGAATCTCGGACGAGCAAGTCTCGATCCCTGTGCTGACCCGTGGTCTGACTGATGCTGGGCATCATGTGGGGGCCACACGTGGGGGTGCCGTGGGGTCCCGGGAGGTGGTGACTCCGGCTTGTGTCACCGTGGGTCGATGTTAGTACAAGGAGCGTTCCTCGTACCTGCGGTTGCGAAGTTGTTTTCCGTTGACTCGAGAGTCTACTCTTTGTGACCCTCCACTAGTCGTAGCCTGCTTACACGCGAGTGGTCCCGCCTGGGAGTAGGTGGAGAGGCTTACCCTGAGGACGGTTTTAGACTGGTTACCGTCGTGCCCCTCGTTAAATCAGAGTCCAGTGCCAGGGGAAAACCAGTCAGAGGGCCAGACCTAGGACGCGTGGTCTGTGTGTGCACACGTGGTTGGGGACAGTGGATGCACGTCGACGGGCGTGACCCCAGCTAGTCACTTGTTCGTGGTTACTTGTACGGTGTCTGTGCCTCGGGTAGGACCTACCACGTCAGGCGGTTCACCTGCGGCGCGGTGTCAGACGTCAGGGGACGCTACCGGCTGTGCTTCTAGTGGGTGGTACTCCTGTCGAGTACGGAGTGACAGACTGTCAGTCGAGTGTTTCCAACCTTCGGGTTTTACCGGTTCGACCTTTGAGCTTTGGTCTTCTCTCCGTGGCACGTGTGTCAGTTTGCGTGCCGTAGGGTCTTGTCTTGTAGAGTACAGGGCTTTCCCTTCCGAGGTACTTTCCTACCACTAGCGTAGTGGTTTCTCGTTTTACGAGGTAGGGTCTGAGTGATCCCTACTGAGTCTTATTCCGAGACTCATTCCCTGCGTGTTTTCACCGTGTTTCAGGTTAGACGCCGCCCCAGGGGAGCGCGTCTGGGGTGCAGCGTGGTGCTGGTGCCCAGAGGTAGTGCCAGAGGTCAGAGCCGGGGTATGCCCCGTGTAGCTGTACTTTCCTTTCTTGTCACTGTACTAGTCGTGGACTGCTGTTATTGTTATTTTATATTGTGGACCATGTAAAATGTTAATTTATTTCCTACTTAATATTATAACTGTTTAATTTCTACAATTATTTGTGATACTTGTGTAGTTTCCACACCATCCTTTTAACCCTTCCGAGTCTTCGGGCTCGTGGGTGGCGGTGCGAGTTTCGGGTTATCGGGCCTTCCCGGTAATCGGATTCTCGGGTCGTTACAGCTGGTATCAGAGCGCGGTTGTGGAATTACATGAGAATCATAGGTAATTGTAGTGGTCCACTAGTCTACAGCGATGATGTATAGGTGACGCTGGCATTGGGCATCGTGTGTTTTTCTTGACCTTGCCGTTTTCGTGTTTTCTGTCTTTTGCTTCAAGAGCGAGTATGGCGCCGAGGAGGAGCTCTCGCTCTCAGCAGGGGCAGTCGGCTGGAGGTCAGGAGATCCAGCAGGGGGTCCAGAGGGACCAGGAGGAGCTTAGCAGAGCGCCACCGGGGGCTACCGAGGCCACGGATGCTGCGAGAGTTCCGGGGGCCGAGGATTTCTTCCGTGGCATGTACCAGCTTATGTCTCAGCAGTTCGGCGGAGAAGCTGGTGAGGGCTCGTCAGTGAGGGGTGGGCCAGGCCGAGCAGTGAGGGACTTCATGCAGTTCCATCCGTCTTACTTTAGCGGCCAGGCAGACCCTGATGCGGCTCGTGATTGGCTTGATGAGATGGAGTGGGTGTTCAGTTCTGCGAAGAGTGCTGCCGAGGACAGGGTGGTGTTGGCCTACAACCAGTTGCAGGGTACGGCTCGGAGGTGGTGGTCTTCCGAGTGGAAGACGTCCTTTCAGCTTCGTCCACTTGAGCAGATTGAGTGGGATGACTTTGTCAGTGCTTTCGAGCGTACGTACTGTCCATATATTGTTGCCACGCAGCGGATGCGGGAGTTTCTGGAGCTGGTGCAGGGTGACATGTCCGTGTTGCAGTACAGGGCCCGATTTATCGAGCTGGGTCGGTACGCACCTCACATCATGGAGCATGAGAGGGGAGGACCACGCAGTTTGTACAGGGCTTGAGGCTGGAGCTGAGGCACCATTTGATCGCGAACGGGGCCACTGATCTAGAGACAGCATCTCGTGTTGCGGTTTCTTTGGAGATGGATATGGAGAGGACTCGAGGACCGATCAGCCAGGGGCAGTCCTTGTCAGGTCGCAGCCAGCAGCCGGCTACCCAGCAGCAGGGTTTCTTCTAGCATGCGTCGGGTGGTTCAGGAGTACCAGCATCGGCAGCTTCGGTGACAGGATCTGCGTCCTTCGGTACGAAGGTCAAGAAGTTCTTCTCGAAGAATTTTCGAAAGAAGAAGTCTAAGGATCAGGGGTAGGCTTCATCGGGCAGTGTACAATAGCCGATTCCTTTGCAGCGTCAGGGATCAGGGGGTGGATCGCGAGGACCTTGTCCACGATGTGGTGGGACCTACCCAGGCAGGCAGTGCACGGCGCCGATCATCTGTTTTCAGTGTGACCAGCTAGGGCATATGGCGCGCGACTGTCCTCAGAGGCAGCAGCAGCAGCAGCAGGGACAGTATCCGCCGCTACCCAGGTCAGTCAGCGTGGGAGACAGGCAGAGGGCTCGGGGCCAGATCACGCACATGACCAGGGTAGAGGCAGTGGCGTCGCAGCTCGTGGAAGGTACCGTTCAGATTTTGGGTTGTGCGGCTCGGGTTTTGTTTGATTCGGGCACGTCTCATTCGTTTATTTCGGAGGATTTCGCGTCGAGCGTCGAGGAGCCGGTGACCCAGTTGTCCTGTGATTTGGCAGTGGAGTTGCCTTCGGGTGATTTTATGATCACTCCGTATTGCTTCGATCAGGTTCCGGTTTGGATCGATGGGCGGAGTATGCCAGGCAGGTTGTATGCGTTACAGCTTCGGGATTATGATGTGATTCTAGGCATGGATTGGCTCGAGACCCATGGAGCGGTGGTGGATTGTGGAACGAAGAGGGTCTACTTCCAGCATCCGAGCAAGAGGACCTTCTATTTCTAAGGTATCCGTTCCGCCTCTTCTCGATTCCTTATCTCTGCTATTAGAGCCCGTCGATTGCTTGATTCAGGTTGTCAGGGTTTTCTCGCGTCCGTGGTTGTGTCGGACCGGATGGAGCCGGATGTCGAGGACATTGCGGTGGTGTGCGAGTTTCCCGACGTTTTTCCCGAGGAGTTGCCTGGATTACCTCCCCAGCAGGAGATCGATTTCGTGATCGAGGTTGTGCCTGGTACGAGACCTTTGGCGAAGGCTCCCTACCGTATGGCCCCCGCTGAGTTGAGGGAGTTGAGGGCGCAGTTGCAGGAACTGTTGGCCAAGGGGTATATTCGTCCTGGGTTTTCCCCTTGGGGTGCGCCCGTGTTGTTTGTGAAGAAGAAGGACGGTAGTCTGCGCTTGTGCATTGACTATCGGCAGCTGAATGAAGTGACCATTAAGAACAAGTATCCGTTGCCGCGGATTGATGATTTGTTTGACCTGCTGCAGTCTGTACGAGTGTTCTCGCGGATTGATTTGCGGTCCGGTTACTATCAGTTGAGAATTCGCGAGTCCGATGTGGAGAAGACTGCATTCAGTACGAGGTACGGGCATTATGAGTTTTTGGTGATGCCGTTCGGGCTCACCATTGCCCCTGCAGCCTTCATGGACTTGATGCAGAGGGTGTTTCATCCGTATTTGGAGCAGTTCGTGATCATCTTTGTGGATGACATCCTTGTTTATTCGCGGTCTGTTGAGGAGCATGCGTACCATTTGGGTGTGGTGCTGCAGACGTTGCGAGATCACCAGTTGTATGCAAAGCTCAGCAAGTGTGAGTTTTGGCTCAGCGAGGTGCACTTTCTAGGGCACGTGATTTCTGGTGATGGCATTTCCGTGGACCCCGCCAAGGTCGAGACAGTAATGCAGTGGCCGAGGCCGAGGTCGGTGACGGAGATCCGGAGTTTCTTGGGGCTTGCGGGTTATTATCGCCGGTTTATCCAGGATTTTTCTTGCATTGCGACCCCGATGACTAGGCTCACGTGGAAGGATGTGCCTTTCATCTGGTCCGAGGAGTGTGAGCAGAGCTTCAGGGAACTGAAGAGATTGCTCACCTCGGCTCCGGTGTTGGTTTTACCTTCTGGATCGGGAGGTTTCATGGTGTGTACAGATGCTTCCGGGGTCGGATTGGGTGCTGTTCTGATGCAGCATGGTAGAGTGGTGGCTTATGCATCTCGGCAGCTAAAGCCCCATGAGGAGAACTACCCCACCCATGACCTTGAGTTGACGGCGGTGATCTTCGCGCTGAAGATCTGGAGGCATTATCTGTACGGCGAGAAGTTCGAGGTATTCAATGACCATCAGAGTTTGAGGTATGTGTTCTCGCAGAGAGATCTGAACCTCAGACAAAGGCATTGGATGGAGTTCATGAAGGACTATGACTTCACCCTATCTTATCAGCCGAGCAGGATGAATGTCGTCGCCGATGCCTTGAGTCAGAAGGTTGCGGTCAGTACCTTGATGCTGAGGGTGTGGAGGCTCTGGGAACAAGTGTCCGAAGTATCTTTCAGGCTCAAGATTCCCCAGGAGCCAGGGTTGGCAGTACTTGCGAGTCTGACTGTCACTCCTGCTATCCGTCGTCAGGTGACAGAGGCTCAGCATGCGGACCCTGAGTTGCCCCGGATTCTGGCTATGGCTGACGTGGAGCTCGGCGAGGACGGTGCTGCGAGGTTTCGCGGCAGGCTGTACGTCCCAGCGGAGGAGCAGGTTCGTCGTGCGGTGTTACGCGAGGTTCATGGGAGCAGGTACACTATGCACCCGAGTGCGACGAAGATGTATCGGAACTTGCGGAGTCAGTTCTGGTGGCCTGGCATGAAGAGAGATGTCGCAGAGTTTGTGGCCAGGTGCCTGATCTGTCAGCAGGTGAAGGCGGAGCATCAGTGACCAGGAGGTACTCTCCAGCCCTTGGATGTTCCTGCTTGGAAGTGGGACCATGTAACCATGAATTTTATGGTGGGATTGCCGAGGACCCTGAGCGGGCAGGACTGTATTTGGTTGCTGGTGGATCGGCTGACGAAGGTGACGCGGTTGTTACCGGTCAAGGTCAGCTGGAGCGTGTCTAAGTTGGCTCGTCTTTATGTGGAGCGGATCGTGCCGTTGCATGGGGTTCCCATTTCGATCGTGTCGGATCGGGATCCGCGCTTCACTTCTGGATTCTGGAGGAGTTTCCAGCGAGCTCTTGGCACGGAGTTGGCTTTTAGATCGGTGTATCATCCTCAGTCAGATGGTCAGTCTGAGAGGACCATTCAGACTTTGGAGGACATGCTGAGATCCTGCTGCCTGGAGTGACAGGGGAGTTGGATTCATCACCTACCGTTGGTGGAGTTTGCCTATAATAACAGCTATCATTCGAGCATCGGTATGGCTCCTTATGAGGCATTGTATGGGCGTCCTTGTCGGACTCCACTTGATTGGTTTGAGGTGGGTGAGCGTGTTTTGACGGGACCGAAATTGGTGCAGCTCTGTGTGATGTTGTGCACCTGGTTCGTCAGAACATGTTGGCGGCCCAGAGTCGGCAGAAGAGTTATGCTGACCGCAGGAGGCAGCCCCTCGAGTTCGCCGTGGGCGATCATGTGTTCCTGAGAGTTTCTCCGATGAAGGGGGTGATGCGTTTTGGACGGCGTGGGAAGCTGAGTCCCCGCTATATTGGTCCTTTCGCGATTGTGGAGCGCATCGGTGAGGTTGCTTACCGGTTGCAGTTACCTCCTGAGTTGGCGTCGGTGCATGACGTGTTCCACGTCTCGATGTTACGGAAGTATATGCCCGATGACTCTCATGTGCTCGAGTTTTCTGTTTGGCCTGAGGTGACTCCAGATCTTTCTCTCCCAGAGTTTCTGATCCGCGTGGAGGATAGGCGAGAGCAGCGCCTACGGAACAAGGTCATTCCCTTGGTAAAGGTCGTGTGGTAACGACACTCTGGTGGTGAGGCTTCGTGGGAACGTGAGGACGAGATGCGTCAGCAGTTCCCGTATCTGTTTGAGTGAGTCTTCCTCTTCTTTCCCCTTGGGTTGTTCTCAATTTCGAGGACGAAATTCCTTAAGGGGGGAGGGCTGTAATATCTCGAAACTTTCAGATCCTTTCTTCGTGGGTCCCGGATCTGGTTTTCGGAGTGTCCGGCTCCGTTGTGTCCGAAATTTTGTTTCAGACATCTTTCGTGTTCGGATCGGCGCGATCCGGATTTGTTTCGGAGGCCCGGAGGCGTTCCGCGGCTTTTCCGCGTATGTTTTCCGATTCCCGGTGTGTGTTTCGACTTTTTCTTCGGAAGCTCGCTGCGGGCGAACCGGGCGGTTCCCCCAGGCACGAGTGGTACCATTGCGATCGGTGCGTTCCGAGGATTCCAGAAATGTATTTTTCTATTTTTTGGTATTTTTCTGAAAAATCAGATTTTCTATATAATCCCATTTCTTTTCTTTTTCTTTTCCTCTTTCTCTTTCTTCTTCTTCCTCCCTTCTCTCCCGTGCGTTTCCACCGTGACCGTCCCCTTCTTCCGGTGCTAGCCCCGGCGCCATCCCCTTCGGCTGCGGTTGTGGCGAGGCGACGGCGTCGTGGAATAGGCGGCGGTGTGGCGATCGCGGCGGTGTTCGGTGCTCGGTGAGGGCGTGGGCAGTTCGTGAAGCTTCAAGCGATTCTTGAGGATCGGCGGCGATTCGCCACGTTTCGGGAAACCCCGAGGTAGGGTGACGGTCCTCTACCTCTGTGCGTTCCTTTCCCGTGATTTCTAGGCCGACGGGGAGCCGAGAGGGGTTCGTTTGAGCTCGGGACGGGAAATGCATGATTCGGGGTTTGAGAGCTGATTTAGAGTTTTTACCGCGCCATTTGGAGTTTTGGGGGCGTCATTCGATGCTCTAGGGCGTGGGGACGAGCTCCCCCTTTGTTTCCCCATCACCCGGGGGTGATTGGGGCGTGGAATGGAGTTTTCGGCCGTTTCGCGCCGTTCTCGGTTTTCCGAGATGATAGCGGTCCACCAGTAACCGCCTTCATTGGTAGCGGTCAGGTGGGGACCGCCTTCATCAGGGTTTTCGACGATTGGGGCTTGTTCTCTCGGTAGGCGGTCGCGGTCTTGCGACTGACCGCGACTGCTGGTGGCGGTCGGGGGGTGACCGCTTTCACCATGGGGTCCGACACGGTCTTTGAGATGGGTTTTTGACCGTTGGAGTTTGGTCACGGTCTCCTGGAGACCGCTATCAGGTGAAGACGGTCATCAGGCGACCGCGTTCAGCTTTTCACGCACCAGGGTGGTCGCGGTCCCAGGAGGACCGCGACTAGGTGGTAGCGGTCCTGGGTCGACCGCGACCACGGGAGGCGGTCCTCCGGTGACCGCGACTCCCTTTCCTCGCCGATTCGAATCTCGGACGAGCAAGTCTCGATCCCTGTGCTGACCCGTGGTCTGACTGATGCTGGGCATCATGTGGGGGCCACACGTGGGGGTGCCGTGGGGTCCCGTGAGGTGGTGACTCCGGCTTGTGTCACCGTGCGTCGGTGTTGGTACAAGGAGCGTTCCTCGTACCTGCGGTTGCGAAGTTGTTTTTCGTTGACTCGAGAGTCTACTCTTTGTGACCCTCCACTAGTCGTAGCCTGCTTACACGCGAGTGGTCCCGCCTGGGAGTAGGTGGAGAGGCTTACTGTAGCGACCCGGATTCCGGATACCCGGTGCACCCGGTATAAATACCGAATACACGTGATACCACATGGGACCCGCGAGGCCTCCCAAGCGCGGGAAAGCGCCGAAGGGAAAAAGGAGTGTGTGGAATACATTGAAGCCAGCAGATATAACAGTAAGCAATTAAATTTCATTACAATGGATTGCTAAAGTAGCAGAAATAAAATTACCTTTTCATTAATATTCAAGTTTTCAATTATACACCAGAGTCTAGCCCAAGGAAAGACAACAAGTCTAGCACAGTACAGTACGACAGAAAGAAACGTACACAGAAGTCGGAAGAAGCCCGACCGCAGGTACAGCTGGCAGCTACAACAGCAAGCGAGCACTCCGCCAGAAACAGCAGAGGCAGACGGCGAAACCCACCTGAAAAGCAGCAGGGGTGAGTCTCAACAGAAACTCAGTAGGGGTCACGCGGATCCCCACTGGAAAACCGCACAAAGCGAAGGCAACGGAAGCAGCAACAAACGTAGCAAGGACAGCAACGTAGCAAAGCAGGAAAGCTACACTACAAAGCTGTAAAGGAACAGACGGGAAGTAGGAGTAGGGAACACGCAGGAGAGGGTGAGAACCCGCACCAAACAAGCGGCTACCGAACTAACCTCGGTATCCCAAACTACTCCAAACAAAGGCAACAGATGGATGACCCTAAACTCACACAGAAGGGTACACCAGTCTGCCAACCAGCCCCACACAAAGGCGAAGGCGAACGCCGACACCGGGAAACAGACAAAACACGACAGGGAACGTCGTGCACAAAGCCCCGCGCACGATCGGAACATCGCGCGGACGACAAACCACTGACCCCGAGTGCAGCCACGAACGGGCAACTCGCAAAGGTCACAGCGTACAGGAAAACGCCGAAAGCTACGCGTCACGTGACGGAAGCACCCCCTTAAAAGCCAGCTGCGTCCACTGACGTCTGACGCCGCACCTCAAGTGTCTCACCTACAGTACTGCTGTAACAACAGCAGAGATGTAGACACCAGCTGAACCAAACAGTAACAGCAAAACAAGTAACTAGTCAGGGTCACGCCCGTCGACGTAAGTCCTAACCCCTGACCACGTGTGCACACACTGGCTATAGCCTAAGCCAGGTCCTCTAGCTAGTATTCTCCCTCGGCAGGACGCTACCGTTGGCTAGGAGCCCGCGGAACTAACTAAAAACCGCTCACTGGGAAAAACCCTCCGCCATCCGCTAGCGGGTCGGCACCTCTCGGCCTTAGGTCACACAAGTGGAGGCTTCACACGACACAGAAGCTCAAAACACAAGCGCCGAAGTACTAACGGGCAACCACGCCCCTCAACACGCACTTCGAGGCACCAAGTGACAGTATCACCACTGCCGACAACTCAGGACAAGCACTAGACCTCCTACGTAACGATCCTGAGCCAAACGACTCAAAGGTAAGATCGTCACAACAGCGGAACAAGCCGCCAATCGGTCTAATCCTAAGCCAAAGAAACCACGCTCCGCAGAAAACGACACACGGAGACCTGAGGGAGACATCAAGAACCCTCAGCACACCTGGACACGCAAACCGAGGTAGAACAATACCTCGAAGCATCCAGAAGCAGTGTCTTAGGCAGGACAGAACCGCTAAGACACGCGCAAACAAGGTCACATGTCAACCACTGGGTCAGACCAGGTTGACCGAAACCCAAACAAGCACATGCAAAGGTAGGATAAGGAACCCTACCACAAGCAAGAAGACTCCTGGCTACCTTACAACGTAGTCTTAACCCTCATAGGACGTCAAGAGACATCCACGGGACAACGGGCAGACCACAAGGACAAGCCAAGACACACAGAATCATCGGGCGGAAAACCAAGGCACAAGGAAAGTAACGCACCAGCTCTAGACCGCTACAAGCAAGCGACGGTCTAGGTTAGGGCCGTTATTTCCCAAACGACGGACGGACGCAAGGCCGTCACACACACCACCCTAACAACCTACAAAACACAAAAAAGCCAAGTAACGCACGGGACTAGGGGCGTTACAAGCAAACGACGCACAGGGCACCCACCGTCACATTCAACGGTGCAGCAAACCCAAACCAAAGCGAAGTAACGCGCTAAGCCAGGCGCGTCACTCACGAAACAGCGCGGCAGGGGAGGGCCGTCAGAACCAAACGACGCACGGGGGACCCATCCGTTACTCACAGACGGCATGGCCACCCTCAACCCAACACCACAGCAAACAACGGTCGGAGGCATGCGCGTTACTCACAAACGACGCACGGGGTCCCCACCGTCACACCCAACGGTGCAGTCAACCCAACCTCGACCAAAAGAGAATGTAACGGCCAGGGGCGGGCACGTCACACTCAAACAACGCATAGGGGCACGACCGCTAGAGGCACCGCCTCAACGAGTCAACGTCAGTCAACTGGCAAGTAACGGCCTGGGCAAGGCGCGCCACTTCCATCTAACGCACTGGGTCAAGCGCGTTAGACTAACCGACTCAACCCCAACATAAAACGACGAAGGCGAAGTAACGCACTAACCTAGGCGCGTTACAAGGAAGCGACGCGCCATTCTAGGGCCGTCACTCACCTAGAAGCCAAAGCGCTAAAACGATGCAGACCAAACGACGGTCAGTCGTAGGGCCGCTAAAGACAAGTAACGGTCGCTGGCATGACCGCTACTTCGGTTACGGCGGGAAAACATAGGAATGGCCGGATCGGCCCGTTCCACGCCCCATTCACGCCGAAACGCAGGGGAAACACACCGCAACACCGAATAACAACATTCAAGGGCCAAAATGCCCACATGCAACACCAAAAACGCTCGATCCGGGCGATTTAGACAAATCCACCCTAAGTGGGTCACCGAGGTTCCCGGGCTTCTACCGGCCTCGAATGAACACCGAATCGCACGAAATCAACGTGGATGAGATTCTAACATCCCTGCGGTCATTTAGAAACTAACTGAACCGCAAACGGTCACCGTTTACCGGCCGACCCTAAAAACCACGAAAATCACGGTTTAGGCAAAACAAGCCCAAACACACTCGTTTCCTAGCCGAACGCCGTGCAATGGCAGGGAAAACGAAGGTGAAGAAGCAAGGATCCGTCACCCTACCTCCACCGAAGAAACCGTGCCCCGAAGGGACTAAACCACGCCGAAAACCACTCGCGAACCAATTTCACCGGCTTTGAATCCACCGTTCGGGATCGCGCCAGAATCGATCCGATCCTCGCCTCATCGCGCATCTCGACAGCTCCACGGCCTCGCCACCTCGCCCACCTACGCCTCCGTCTGCAGCCGGAGCCAAAGAGGGGGAGAAACGAGAGAGAACGGGAGAGAGAGAGGAGATCGCACGAATGAGGAGGAGAGAGAGGAAAAGAAAAGAAAAAGGAAAAGAAATTAGGAAATTTTCCTAATTTCCAAAAATTCCGAAAATGCGCCGAAAATACACAAATTCAAAAAAATACACAAAAATAGTCGAAACGACCGGCTCGAAGAGTACATTGACGCTGTAGCATTCACGAGTTCGAGAATTGACAAATAAACTCACCGTAGGGTTCCGTAACTAGTACGTGAGAAAAACCCACACGGCTCGTCAAACTCAATTCGGAAGCCACAAAAGCGAACCGAAACTCAACGAAACCAATCCGAAACAGATCCGAAAGATCCATTAAAGATCCTACGAGATCCAGGGCATTACACTTACCCTGAGGACGGTTTTAGACTGGTTACTGTCGGGCCCCTCGTCAAATCAGAGTCCAGTGCCAGGGGAAAACCAGTCAGAGGGCCAGACCTAGGACGCGTGGTCTGTGTGTGCACACGTGGTTGGGGACAGTGGACGCACGTCGACGGGCGTTACCCCAGCTAGTCACTTGTTCGTGGTTACTTGTACGGTGTCTGCGCCTCGGGTAGGACCTACCACGTCAGGCGGTTCACCTGCGACGCGGTGTAAGACGTCAGGGGACGCTACCGGCTGTGCTTCTAGTGGGTGGTACTCCTGTCGAGTACGGAGTGACAGACTGTCAGTCGAGTGTTTCCGACCTTCGGGTTTTACCGGTTCGACCTTTGAGCTTTGGTCTTCTCTTCGTGGCACGTGTGTCGGTTTACGTGCCGTAGGGTCTTGTCTTGTAGAGTACAGGGCTTTCCCTTCCGAGGTACTTTCCTACCGCTAGCGTAGTGGTTTCTCATTTTACGAGGTAGGGTCCGAGTGATCCCTACTGAGTCTTGTTCCGAGACTCATTCCCTGCGTGTTTTCACCGTGTTTTAGGTGAGGCGCCGCCCCAGGGGAGCGCGTCTGGGGTGCAGCGTGGTGCAGGTGCCCAGAGGTAGTGCCAGAGGTCAGAGCCGGGGTATGCCCCGTGTAGCTGTACTTTCCTTTCTTGTCACTATACTAGTCGTGGACTGCTGTTATTGTTATTTTATATTATGGACCATGTAAAATGTTAATTTATTTCCTGCTTAATATTATAACTGTTTAATTTCTGCAATTATTTGTGATACTTGTGTAGTTTCCACACCATCCTTTCAACCCTTCTGAGTCTTCGGGCTCGTGGGTGGCGGTGCGAGTCTCGGGTTATCGGGCCTTCCCGGTAATCAGATTCTCGGGTCGTTACACTCTCCCTCTCTCTTCTCCCATGCTCTCCTCTCACTCTTTCCTCTCCGATGGTCGACGGACCGAGGCGGGGGTGAGGCGGGACGACGCGGGCGAGGAGGACGGCGAGGATGGGTCAAGGATCGAGTGCCTTTATTATTCAAATCCAACCTTGAAAACATTCCTACTCTTTGAAAACAACAATGTTGAATTAGTTATGCCAACTTATATCCAGTAGTACCCCAGTTCAAACCTGGAACCAAATATAACCAATGGCATTCCATCGCCTTTCCCTTAGAAGAAATATGCAATTGTGACGGTATTGTAATGAGTGTTTACTCATCTAACCGTTGATATTTTGCAATTTCACACATTGTACCATATTCTGATGCACATTTCATACCCGTATTCAAAGAAATCTCTGTAACCACGCCAATGGCCCCATTGTCCAAATTCCACCCCATGTTACAAGCTTTAACCAGCCCAACACCTTTACATCATGATAAAGATTTCCATTACCAACTGTCACGCTGGGCACCTCCTCGACCCAAGGAATTACAAATATTACGTCCTGTAGCTCGACGAGCTGCACGATTTAGTACATTCATTACCATGGAACATCCTGCTGCCTATTTCCGATGGTAAGATGATCCATTACTATTCAACAACTGTTACATTTTCTATGGACCAATTATGCCACCAGAGCAGACATCCAAAGTCTTCATACAAGCACAAAAATTACAAAAAGATTATACACAATTCAATATATGTACACTCGTACATCCAAAAAACCTGCCAGCAGAAGCAACGACAGTCATTTATGAAGAAGAACCAGTTACTTCAGATGAATTTAAGAATGAAGTTTCCAAGATCTCAGCTCTACTCAAAGAAGTAATTCAAGTTACGCCACCTGTACAAGTTGGCCCAGTATTAATACTTGCAACATTTAAAACATTCAAGATGAAGCGAGTTAAACATCTCGAAGAAAGCACAGATGAAACAACATCATCAAATGAAGCATCGACCTCTTCGGCATCATTCTCGAAAAAGCACAAAGCATGACAAAAGAAATGAAATTCGACAGCAAGGCATTCCAGCTGTCCAACAAACACAGTCAAATAATACATGCAAAGCAAGGATCTACACAAAAGCAAAGAAGCCAAAGGCTATCAACAAGACACCAACATCAACGACACTTGTCAAACATCAAGCAAAAGAAAATGACATCAAAGCAAAGTCTCTTGGACTTATGCCCAAGCCTTATCACAAGGAATCCAGCTTTATGTCACATCCTCCTTTATGTCGACATCGAGCGAAGAATTATCAAGCAATAAGCCAAGAAGACATCAAATCAATCAATACATTATGCAAGGAATCTACTTTATGTCAAACTCAAGCATCTTTACTTTATGTAAATGCCAAATGAGTCATCAAAGTCTAGTCATCATGAAAGAGACATCGAATCAATTATTAAGCCCCGGGGAGCCATAAGTCACAAGAAGTCACTTTCCATCACATCATGACACCTCATCCATGCATTATTGTACCCACATTTCACGTGAATGTACAACACATTTGTATTTCATTTAGAGCTCTTCACATCTATATAAGGGAGCTAGGACTCATTCGTAAGGGCATCCCTCACCAAGAGGAGTTTCTACGAATCATCATACATCCTACATTTCCCAAGCATCATTCAAGAGGACTTCTCCTCCAACCCATCGTAGCAATGTAAGTCCTACGTCTTTAGTCCTTCGGGACATATTCAAGAAATTCAGATTTCATATTTTCATATTGCAAGAATGTCCATGATATTGTATTGCATATCATCTTCATACATATTTGTTTACATCATGAATCATATTCATGAAGAAATCAAGATTATCCATCTTGAAGAAACCATGAAGATGATATCAATCATATCTTATGATACAATCATGAAAGACATATTCATGAATCTAGAGAAAAGGAAGATTATCATGAAGAACTTCGTAAGTTTAGCAACTCTGGAGGCTCTGGATTCGCGATGTAAGACCCGGGTGGGGCAACATCGATTGAGCATTAGCTTTGTTAAACGAACGAACTATTCTGATATCTTCAATTCTCTTAGATCATCATGTCTATCTCATGCTATCATGTTATATCTGCAATATCTTTATTTTCGCGATGTCTTTCCACTATCCTGTAAAATACCAAGCATGTTAAAATCAATCCCTATTTCCATAAATAATGAAAAATCTGAAAAAACTAATAATATCATATCCTGAATTCCGCATCCCAAGCAGGCACAACAAATCCCCTGTAAAAAATGGTATCAGAGCCTAGTTTTAAAAAGAAAGTAAATGATTCTGATTTTGAGCACATTTCAATACAACTACTGACTACCATTTTACATCTGTAAAAAATGGTATCAGAGCCTAGTTTTAAAAAGAAACTAAATGATTCCGATTTATGAGTCCGATTATGATTCCAATTTTGAAAGCAATGACACATCACAAACATCACAACTTACAAATTCAGTTCAACTCTGTCTTTGGAATATATGCACCTATAAATATTACGTATGTCATTGGTATGGCAATATGTAATAGTAATCATGCACATATATTTGGAAACAAAAAAGAAATTAAAATTCCCCCAATTTTCCAAAATATTACACGAATTGAAAAGCCAACTCATAATTTTATAAGGGAAATAAGCCCTGAATGGAAGTTAACAAGGTCGACTACAAATCTTATCCGACAAACTCAACCTATATTCTGAAATTGGCATGAAGAACCAATACCTCATAGTACTTGGCCTGAAGAACCTATACCACCAAGACAATCATTACAAATAACAAGAGATAATGAAACTCAATCTCAAACAGAACATCAAACATTACAAGAACTAAGATAAAATGTTGAGACTATGAATCGTAATATACAACGTATCCAAAATGTCCTTTTAGAAAATTAAAACCATGGAAAAGACTTTGAATACGTTAACAATAACAATTCAAGAACTCAAAGATTCTGTCAAATTAGAGAATGAAAATTAATCACAAAGATTAAAGAACACATAGATACACATGAAGCATCGATCAAAGCATATATTGATCTAGCGCTTACACAAATTATCACAAAAATGGATACATGTTAATAAAAAAATCCTCAAATAGTTACTACCAAAAGACAAAGGAAAAAATCCATTGGATGAAACACGTCAAGAACTACAACCTCTACCAAGTCATCTCATTCAACAAAAATTAAAACTCAAAAAATGGGAACCATTAGCAACTTTAAGTTATGGAAATTATACATATCCCGCATTTAGACCTCCTAGAGATCAAGACGAATTCAACTAAGTTATGTCTGACTTAACAAATACAATGAACAAGTTAACTCTCTTATCAAGAGAAGAATTATAAAAATTATATGAAACAACACTGGATCTCGATTTATTACAAAACTTAACGAAACTCTTAACCTAAGAGCTACCAACCAGTCATGAAATCGGTGAATCCAGTACACATAGAGAACAAATTTATCTTGAAGATGAAATGGATGAAAGTGAAGTCACTGGCGCCGCACCATCAGGAGCACCACCAGTATTTCACACTAATCCAACTACGTCGCAAACCCCTATTTACAGACAACTAGATCTCCGAGATATACTAAGAGAACAAAAAACTTCAGGATTAATCAATAAAAATTATCTTGATCTAGATTGCACCGAATCAACAGAAGACATGAAAAAGAAAATTGATAAATGGGCAAATGAAATGAGTGTTCTCATTCAAACATCCGCTATTCTCGATAATCCAATAAATCTTCAAACTACCAAAAATTATATTCATCTTTCCTTAATAGGAAATGTCCAAGATTGGGCGTCTCGACTCATACATAACGTACGAAGAGATTGCACTAGTTATCAATATTTACAATTCCTGATTAATAGCATGTATATAGAATTTTTAGGCGAAATCAAAGAAACACTTGATGCTCAACAATTAAACTTACAAGAACAACGCGCAAAATTTATGCTTAATAATATACGATGTTGCAGCCTTTGCTATATCGAACCATTTTTATGTGATTATCAAAAATCATATTACCAATTATTCAACGCCTCAAAAATCATCCAATTCAAAGATAATCTCTTTGATAAACTACCCCCAAAATTCGGCCTCAAATGTAAAGAAAAATATACTAAAGATGCATTCCAGAATTACCCAGATACCCTTGGCGGCCGCATTCGCTTAATCAAAGCCCAAATGACAAAAGATTGCATTAATCTAAGAGCTAAAAAAGAAGTTAAAAAGGCATTAAAAGAAAACAGTCTAAAATGTTGTGACAAACAATACTTTGTACCTAAAGAATATGGATGTTATAAATCAAAACACCGAAAACATCACAAAGAACATAAAAAACGGCGATCCACAAAGATTATTGAAAAACACCGAAGATCAAAGAAATCATATCGATATCGTCCTTATCAAAGACACAAGTTCCGTAAATCCTTTTGGAAACCAAATTATCAAGGAAAATTCTTTAAAAAATGGTGATTCAAAAAACATCAACAAAAACAACTTGAAGAACTGAAAAAACCTCCGTGTCCGAATGGCAAAGGAAAACAATGCAGATGCTGGATCTGTAATGAAGAAGGATACTATGCAAACGAATGTCCCATCAGAAACATAAATTACAACAAATTTATGGTTGAAAAATTAAAACTCTTAGAAGAACAATCGTTTTACCCTATTGAAAATTATTGTACTTCTGAAGAAGATGAAATATATTACGTAGAAACTGATTCTGATTCTTCTACTGATTTTACTACCAATTCGACTGATGAAAGTTCTGACACAAATGATATCTCAGATTCTGATAATTTTAATGACTCCGATTCAGTCTTCAAAAGCAATACAAATCCACATAGCACTATGCAGTGGTGATGTATGAAATTACATTTAAGAAAAGACCTAAGCACCATATGATACAGGAGAAATATAAATCGAAGAAAATGCCTAAGCGCCATATGATATAGGAGAAATATCCGAAGCAGGCCACAGAGCCATATACATATATTTACAGGAGAAATATCCGATGACAGTCTTTTTACAGGGGATTTGTTGTGCCTGCTTGGGGTGAGGAATTCATGATATGCTAAAAACTTCATATGATTTTTTCGTATTGGTTTTCTCAGGTTTTCCATTATTTATGGAAATAAGGATTGATTTTAACATGCTTGGTGTTTTACAGGATAGCGAAAAAACATCGCGGAAATAAAGATATTGCAGAGATAACATGATAGCATGAGATAGATATGATGATCTAAGAGAATCGAAGATATCAGAATAGTTCGTTCGTTTAACAGAGCTCAAGCTCAATCGCTGCTGCCCCACCCGGGTCTTACATCGCGAATCCAGAGCCTCCAGAGTTGCTAAACTTACGAAGTTCTTCATGATAATCTTCTTTTTCTCTAGATTCATGAATATGTCTATCATGATTATATCATAAGATATGATTGATATCATCTTCATGGTTTCTTCAAGATGGATAATCTTGATGTTTTCATGAATATGATTCATGATGTAAACAAATATGTATGAAGATGATAGGTAATACAATATCATGGATATGCTTGCAATCTTGCAATATGAAAATATGAAATTTATTGATTATGTCCCGAAGGACTAAAGGCGTAGGACTTACATTGTGGTGATGGGTTGGAGGATAAGTCCTCCTGAATGATGCTTGGGAAATGTAGGATGTAGGATGATTCGTAGGAACTCCTCTCGGTTAGGGATGAACTCCTCCGAATGAAGGATGCCCGTACGAATGAGTCCTAGCTCCCTTATATAGATATGGAGAGCTCTAAATGCAATGCAAATGTGTTGTACATTCACATGTAATGTGGGTACAATAATGCATGGATGAGGTGTCATGATGTGATGGAAAGTGACTTCTTGTGAATTATGGCTCCCCGGGGCTCAATAATTCATTTGATGTCTCTTTCATGATGACTAGACTTTGGTGACTCATTTGGCATTTACATAAAGTAAAGATGCTTGATATTGATATAAAGTAGATTCCTTGCATAATGCATGGCTTGATTTGATGTCATCTTGGCTTGTTGCTTGCTCGATGTCGACATAACGGAGGATGTGACATAAAGCTGGATTCCTTGTGATAAGGCTTGGGCATAAGTCCAAGAGACTTTGCTTTGATGTCGTTTTCTTTTGCTTGCTACTTGACAAGTGTCTTTGATGGTGATGTCTTGTAGATCCTTGCTTTGCATGTTGGACAGCTAGAATGCCTTGTTGTCGAATTTCATTTCTTTTGTCGTGCTTTGTGCTTCTTTGAGGATGATGCTGAAGAAGTCGATGCTTCAGTTGATGATGTTGTTTCATCTGTGCTATTTTTGAGATATTTATCTCGCTTCGTCTTGAATAGTTTGAATGGTGCAAGTATTAATACTGTGCCAACTTGTACAGGTGGCGTAACTTGAATTACTTCTTCGAGTAGAGCTGAGACCTTGGAAACTTCATTATGAAATTCATCTGAAGTAAATGGTTTTTCTTTATAAATGACTGTCGTTGCTTCTGCTGGCAAGTTTTTTGGATGTACGAGTGTACATACATTGAATTGTGTATAATCTTTTTATAATTTTTGAGCGTGTATGAAGACTTTGGCTGTCTGCTCTGGTGGCATAATTGGTCCATAGAAAATGTAACAGTTGTTGAATAGTAATGGATAATCTTGCCGTCGAAAATAGGTAGCATGATGTTCCATGGCAATGAATGTACTGAATCGTGCAGCTCGTTGAGCTACATGACATAATATTTGTAATTCCTTGGGTCGAGGAGGTGCCCAGCATGACAGTTGGTAATGGAAATCTTTGTCATGATGTAAAGGTGTTGGGCTGGTGAAAGCTTGTAACATGGTGTGAAATTTGGAGAATGGGGACATTGGAGTGTTCACTCAGATTTCTTTGAATACTGGTATGAAATCTACGTCAGAATATGGTACAATGTGAAAAATTGTAAAATATCGACGGTTAGTTGAGTAAACACTCATTACAATACCATCCCAATTGCATATTTCTTCTAAGGGAAAAGCTTTGGAATGTCATTGGTTGTATTTGATTCCAAGCTTGAACTGGGGTACTATTGGGATGTAGGTTGGCATGACTAGTGCAATAGTATCTGAAGTGTTTTCAAAGATCAAGAATGTTTTCAAGGTTGGGTTTGAGTAGTAAAGGCCTTGGTCTCTGGTTGGGTAAGAGTCATAATGATCCCATATTATGGCAAAATGGTGTTTGTATTCATAGCCAATTTTGACTAGAGGTGTAAGGGAATTGTAACTTTGATATTTCAATTCAATGGGATGTGAAATCCCTGAGGCTAGTAGAATTTCAAACAGAGTCATTGGTTGTTGAAGGTTGAAGCTTGTGTAGAGGCTGTAAATAGAGAAGAAATATCATAAATATATGACTAACTTATATATGCTACTGATGTATACAACATGAGAGACTGTCTTCGGATATTTCTCCTGTAATATAGATGGCTCTCTGGCCTGCTTTGGATATTTCTCCTGTATCGTATAGCACTTAGGCTTTTTCTTAGATGTAATTAATACATCTGGAGATGTAATTCATATATCACCACTGCATATAATGCTATGTGGATTTATATATCGTTTGAATACTTAATCCGAGTAATCAGAATTATGAGAATCTGAGGTATCATTTGTGTCATAACTTTCATCAGCCGAATTGGTAGTAAAATCAGTAGAAGAATCAGAATCAGTCTCTACGTAATAGATTTCATCTTCTTCAGAAGTATAATAATTTTCAATAGTGTAAAATGATTGTTCTTCTAAGAGTTTTAGTTTTTCAACTTTAAATTTGTTGTAATTTATGTTTCTGATGGGACATTCATTTGCATAGTGTCATTCTTCATTACAGATCCAGCATCTACATTGTTTTCCTTTGCGATTCGGACACGGAGGTTTTTTCAGTTCTTCAAGTTGTTTTTGTTGATGTTTTTTGAATCACCATTTTTTAAAGAATTTTCCTTGATAATTTGGTTTCCAAAAGGATTTACGGAACTTGTGTCTTTGATAAAGAAGATATCGATATGATTTCTTTGATCTTCGGTGTTTATCAATAATCTTTGTATATCGCCATTTTTTATGTTCTTTGTGATGTTTTCGGTGTTTTGATTTATAATATCCATATTCTTTAGGTACAAAGTATTGTTTGTCACAACATTTTAGACTGTTTTCTTTTAATGCCTTGTTAACTTCTTTTTTAGCTCATAGATTAATGCAATCTTTTGTCATTTGAGCTTTAATTAATTGGATGCGGCTGCCAAGGGTATCTGGGTAATTCTGGAATGCATCTTGAGTATATTTTTCTTTACATTTGAGGCCAAATTTTGGGGGTAGTTTATCAAAGAGATTATCTTTGAATTGGATGATTTTTGAGGCGTTGAATAATGGGTAATATGATTTTTGATAATCACATAAAAATGGTTCGATATAGCAAAGGCTACAACATCGTATATTGTTAAGCATGAATTCTACGCGTTGTTCTTGTAAGTTTAATTGTTGAGCATCAAGTGTTTCTTTGATTTCTCCAAAAAAATTCTATATACATGCTATTAATCAGGAATTGTAAATATTGATAACCAGTGCAATCTCTTCGTACGTTATGTATGAGTCGAGACGCCCAATCTTGGACATTTCCTATTAAGGAAAGATGAATATAATTCTTGGTAGTTTGAAGATTTATTGGATTATCGAGAATAGGGGATGTTTGAATGAGAACACTCATTTCATTTTCCCATTTATCGATCTTCTTTTTCATGTCTTCTGTTGATTCGGTGCTATCTAGATCAAGATAATTTTTATTGATTGATCCGGAAGTTTTTTGTTCTCTGAGTATATCTCGGAGATATGGTTGTCTGTAAATAGGTGTTTGAGACATATTTGGATGGGGTTGAAATACTGGTGGTGCTCCTGATGGTGCGGCGCCAGTGACTTCACTTTCATCCATTTCATCTTCAAGATAAATTGTTCTCTAGGTGTGCTTGATTCACCGATTTCATGACTAGTTGGAAGCTCTTGGGATAAGAGTTTCGTTAAGTTTTGTAATAAATCGAGATCCAACGTTGTTTCATATAATTTTTCTAATTCGTCTCTTGATAAGAGAGTTAACTTGTTCATTGTATTTGTTAGGTTAGATATAGTTTAGTTGAATTCGTCTTGATCTTTAGGAGGTCGAAATGCGGGATATGTATAATTTCCATAACTTAAAGTTGCTAATGGTTCCCATTTTTTGAGTTTTAATTTTTGTTGAATGAGATGACTTGGTAGAGGTTGTTGTTCTTGGCGTGTTTCATCCAGTGGACTTTTCCCTTTGTCTTTTGGTAGTAATTGTTTGAGGATTTCTTTATTACATTCACATTTATCCATTTTTGTGATAATTTTTGTAAGCGCTAGATCAATATATGCTTTGATCGATGCTTCATGTGTATCTATGTGTTCTTTAATCTTTGTGATTAATTGTTCATTCTCTAATTTGACAGAATCTTTGAGTTCTTGAATTGTTATTGTTAACGTATTCAAAGTATTTTCCATGGTTTTAATTTTCTAAAAGGACATTTTGGATACGTTGTATATTGCGATTCATAGTCTCAACATTTTGTCTTAGTTCTTGTAATGTTTGATGTTCTGTTTGAGATTGAATTTCATTATCTCTTGTTATTTGTAAGGATTGTCTTGGTGGTATAGGTTCTTCAGGCCAAGTACTATGAGATATTGGTTCTTCATGCCAATTTCGGAATATAGGTTTAGTTTGTCAGATAAGATTTGTAGTCGACCTTGTTAACTTTCATTCAGGGCTTATTTCTCTTATAAAATTACGAGTTGATTTTTCAATTCGTGTAATGTCTTGGAAAATTGGGGGAATTTCAATTTCTTTTTTGTTTCCAAATATATTTGCGTAAGCGTATAATAATTTTCAATAGGGTACAACGATTGTTCTTCTAAGAGTTTTAGTTTTTCAACTTTAAAGTTGTTGTAATTTGTGTTTCTGATGGGACATTCATTTGCATAGTGTCCTTCTTCATTACAGATCCAACATCTGCATTGTTTTCCTTTGCCATTCGGACACGGAGGTTTTTTCAGTTCTTCAAGTTATTTTTGTTCATGTTTTTTGAATGACTATTTTTTAAAGAATTTTCCTATATAATTTGGTTTCCAAAAGATTTACGGAACTTGTGTCTTTGATAAGGACGATATCGATATGATTTCTTTGATCTTCGATGTTTATCAATAATATTTGTATATCGCCGTTTTTTATGTTCTTTGTGATGTTTTCGGTGTTTTGATTTATAACATCCATATTCTTTAGGTACAAAGTATTGTTTGTCACAACATTTTAGAATGTTTTCTTTTAATGCCTTTTTAACTTCTTTTTTAGCTCGTAGATTAATGCAATCTTTTTTCATTTGAGCTTTAATTAATCGGATGCGGCCGCCAAGGGTATCTGGGTAATTCTGGAATGCATTTTGAGTATATTTTTCTTTACATTTGAGGCCACATTTTGGAGGTAGTTTATCAAAGAGATTATCTTTGAATTGGATGATTTTTGAGGCATTGAATAATTGGTAATATGATTTTTGATAATCACATAAAAATGGTTCGATATAGTAAAGGCTGCAACATCGTATATTGTTAAGCATGAATTCTGCACGTTGTTCTTGTAAGTTTAATTGTTGAGCATCAAGTGTTTCTTTGATTTCTCCTAAAAATTATATATACATGCTATTAATCAGGAATTGTAAATATTGATAACCAGTGCAATCTCTTCGTACGTTATGTATGAGTCGAGACGCCCAATCTTGGACATTTCCTATTAAGGAAAGATGAATATAATTCTTGGTAGTTTAAAGATTTATTGGATTATCGAGAATAGGGGATGTTTGAATGAGAACACTCATTTCATTTGCCCATTTATCAATTTTCTTTTTCATGTCTTCTGTTGATTCGGTGCAATCTAAATCAAGATAATTTTTATTGATTAATCCTGAAGTTTTTTGTTCTCTTAGTATATCTCGGAGATCTGGTTGTCTGTAAATAGGGGTTTGCGACGTAGTTGGATTAGTGTGAAATACTGGTGGTGCTCCTGATGGTGCGGCGCCAGCGACTTCACTTTCATCCATTTCATCTTCAAGATAAATTTGTTCTCTAGATGTACTTGATTCACCGATTTCATGACGGGTTGGTAGCTCTTGGGTTAAGAGTTTCGTTAAGTTTTGTAATAAATCGAGATCTAACATTGTTTCATATAATTTTTCTAATTCGTCTCGTGATAAGAGAGTTAACTTGTTCATTGTATTTGTTAGGTTAGACATAGTTTAGTTGAATTCGTCTTAATCTTTAGGAGGTCGAAATGCGGGATATGTATAATTTCCATAACTTAAAGTTGCTAATGGTTCCCATTTTCTGAGTTTTAATTTTTGTTGAATGGGATGACTTGGTAGAGGTTGTGGTTCTTGACGTGTTTCATCCAGTGGACTTTTCCCTTTGTCTTTTGGTAGTAATTGTTTGAGGATTTCTTTAAGATATCAGAATAGTTCGTTCGTTTAACAGAGCTCAAGCTCAATCGCTGCTGCCCACATCGCGAATCTAGAGCCTCCAGAGTTGCTAAATTTACGAAGTTCTTCATGATAATCTTCCTTTACTCTAGATTCATGAATATGTCTTTCATGATTATATCATAAGATATGATTGATATCATCTTCATGGTTTCTTCAAGATGGATAATCTTGATTTCTTCATGAATATGATTCATGATGTAAACAAATATGTATGAAGATGATAGGCAATACAATATCATGGATATGCTTGCAATCTTGCAATATGAAAATATGAAATTTATTGATTATGTCCCGAAGGACTAAAGGCGTAGGACTTACATTGTGCCGATGGGTTGGAGGAAAAGTCCTCCTGAATGATGCTTGGGAAATATAGGATGTAGGATGATTCGTAGGAACTCCTTTCGGTGAAGGATGAACTCCTCCGGATGAAGGATGTCCTCACGAATGAGTCCTAGCTCCCTTATATACATGTGGAGAGCTCTAAATGAAATGCAAATGTGTTGTACATTCACTTGAAATGTGGGTAAAATAATGCATGGATGAGGTGTCATGATGTGATGGAAAGTGACTTCTTGTGAATTATGGCTCCCCGGGGATCAATAATTCATTCGATGTCTCTTTCATGATGACTAGATTATGGTGACTCATTTGGCATTTACATAAAGTAAAGATGCTTGAGTTTGACATAAAGTAGATTCCTTGCATAATGCATTGCTTGATTTGATGTCTTAAGCTACTTCCAAAAACAAAAAATCATATGATTCCGATAAATGATTCCAATTTTGAAAGCAATGACACATCACAAACATCACAACTTACAAAGTCAGTTCAACTCTGTCTTTGGAATATTATACAAGAATATCTTCACCTTGACCTCATCAAACCCTCAAAAGATGACTTCTAAGAATTATCCAAGATCTCAATTGAAGACACAGATAACAACGCAGAAAATACAAATGAATCCAGTAAACGAAACAACTTTCCCTAAAGCTTCATTCTAACAATGAAACTTCAAGATCTCCTAAAACATATTGAATCAACAACTATAGACCAAGAAGATAGAAATCACAGAAACAAAGATGACGAAGTCATATACAACATTACAAACCCAAATAGTATCTACATCAAAGTAGAAATCAAATTCAAAGGTTACAAACCATTTCATTTACACGCGTATATAGACACAGGTGCAAGCATGTGTCTAATTAGTCCTCATCTTATACCAGAACCATTATGGAAACAAAGTGAAAAACCATGAAGAGCAAAAATTGGAAACGGCTCCATCATCACAATCAATAAAGAAAATCATAACTTGATTATTGAAATTGAACAAGTTAAATTCACTATTTCAAAACTCTATCTCCTCCACTATGGAATAGACCTTATTTTAGAGAATAATTTCTTAAATGAACATCTACCCTTTATACAAGAACTAAATCATATTATTCTAACAAAAAATAAGTCATTAATTTATGTACCAAAGGTAAAAGCAGCCTTACAAATTGGAACACCAGGAATCCTTGACGGATTTAAAAAACTTAAAAAACCTATTATTTAAAATATAACCTTCACCCAGGAACTACAAGATACTCTCGATGATCTTTATGATGAACTAATATTCCTCTACCACCTTGAAGAAGATAAAATCAAACAATTACTGAAACAAGTATGTTCTGAACATCCACAAGATCAAACAATAAAACGTAAAAAGTTCATTGCACTTATTGAACTCTTACTAGATAAAAAGAATAAAATCATTCGAGCAAAATCGATGATTTATACACGAGAAGATCGACTAGAATTTCAAATACAAATTACAGAACTTCTCACAAAAGGTCTAATCGAAAAAAAAGCAATAGCCCACATAGTTCACCAGCTTTCCAGGTAAATAACCACTCTGAACAAAAACGTGGTAAAAAATGAATGGTTATAAATTATAAACAAATGAATGACAATACAGTCAACGATGGCTATTATATTCCGAACAAATCTGAACTCATTCAACTTGTTGCAAATAAAAAATATTTCTCATCATTTGATTGTAAATCTGGTTTCTTTCAAATACAATTAACAGAGGAATCAAAACATTTAACAACATTCAGTTGTCCACAAGGATAGTATCAATGGAAAGTTTTACCAATGGGTTTAAAACAAGCACCAGGAATCTTTCAAAGATTCATGGATGAATCATTCATACCTCATATTGAATATTGTTACGTCTATGTTGACGATATCATTGTCTATTCTTCCACATTAGAACAACATTATCAAGATGTAACAACCATACTTCATCAATGCAAAACTGATGGAATCATCCGATCTGAAAAGAAAGCAAACATATTCCTTACAAAAATCAATTATCTTGGCTTAGAACTTGAAAATGGAAAGCACTGCTTACAACCTCATATTCTGAATAACATACGTAATTTACCTTGCCAAATCAAAGAGAAAAAGTAAGTACAAAGATTTTTAGGAATCCTTAATTATGCTGAAGGATATATTTAAAAACTCTCAGAAATTAGAAAACCATTACAAGCTAAACTGAAAAAAGACCAAATATGGAAATGGGAAGACACAGACACAGACTATGTTGAAAGTCTTAAAAAAAAATTCAATAAATTACCTACACTCTATTTCCCACAAGAAGAGGATTTACTTATCCTCGAAACAGATGTCTCGTATAATTACTGGAGTGCAATTCTAAAAGCTAAAACTGAAACAAAAGAAGAACTCTGCAAATATATCTCTGGAACATTCCAACTGGCACAACTTAATTATCATTCAAACGAAAAAGAATTACTCGCAGTAATACTCGGTATAAGAAAATACAGAATCTATCCTTTACCAAAACATTTTCTTATTCGAACTGATAACAAAAATTTAAGCTACTTCCAAAAATAAAAAATCAAAGGTTCTCGCAATGAAGGCAGACTTATGCGATGGCAACTTGAATTAAGCCAATATAACTTTACAATACAACACATTGATGGAATTAAAAATAGTCTACCTGATGCCTTAACAAGAGAATTACATCCAGCATATACAATATGCCAAGAATAGTTGATCTTATTCCTGAAGAACAAACGGTTATGATACACCAACAACAAATTAACGATCACTTAATTATGCATACAGAAAGCCCCCAGTATACACACTATTATCAAACAACGAAAAAAATACTTGTGTCAAACACACACACGACACGGTTTCGAATTGAGTTTCTTTCTGCAGAATTACCCTGTCGTACGATATTTCAACAATGCTGATTTACCAATCCAGAAACACCACATCGTTTTGAAGTGGACTCAAAATTTTTAATACCTTATTCACACGAACAAAAAGAAACCCCTACATATTAGAAGAACATACAACTAGGCAAATAATCACTTTAGAAATTGATCCCATTAAGATACGAGTTTGGAATTTACCTCACTATATTGAACATCCTAACACAGGCTATCAAATTTTATAGCTTGGTAGTGAATTTATCAATCCTACGTTCGATATACAAGAACTTCATGAAAAATCCACATATCAATACGTTCGGTGGTGATGTACGAATCTACATTCATACATCTAACAAGAGGCTTAAGAGCCATAAATTACAGGAGAAATATCCGAAGCAGGCCACAGAGCCATATATTATAGGAGAAATATCCGAAGACAGTCTCTGATGTTATATACATCAGTAGCATATATAAGTTATTCATTTATTTACGATATTTCTTCTCTATTTACAGCCTCTACAAAAGCTTCAACCTTCAACAACAACAACAACCAATGACTCTGTTTGAAATTCTACTAGCCTCAGGGATTTCACATCCCATTGAATTGAAATATCAAAGTTACAATTCCCTTACACCTCTAGTCAAAAATGGCTATGAATACAAACACCATTTTGCCACAATATGGGATCATTATGACTCTTACCCAACAAGAGATCAAGGCCTTTACTATTCAAACCCGGCCTTGAAAACATTCATGATCTTTGAAAACAACAATGTTGAATTAGTGATGCCAACTTATATCTCGATAGTACCTCAGTTCAAACCTGGAACCAGATACAACCAATGGCATTCCATCGCCTTTCCCTTAGAAGAACTATGTAATTGGGACGGTATTGTAATGAGTGTTTACTCATCTAACCGTCGATATTTTGTAATTTCACACATTATACCATATTATGATGCACATTTTATACCAGTATTCGAAGAAATCTTAGTGAACACTCCAATGGCCCCATTGTCTAAATTTCACACCATGTTACAAGCTTTCACCAGCCCAACACCTTTACATCATGACAACGATTTCCATTACCAACTGTCACGCTGGGCACCTCCTCGACCCAAGAAATTACAAATATTATGTCCTGTAGCTCAACGAGCTGCACGATTCAATACATTCACTACCATGGAACATCCTGCTGCCTATTTCCGACGGTAAGATGATCCATTACTATTCAACAACTGTTACATTTTCTATGGACCAATTATGCCATCAGAGCAGACAGCCAAAGTCTTCATACACGCTCAAAAATTACAAAAAGATTATACACAATTCAATGTATGTACACTCGTACATCCAAAAAACCCGCCAACAGAAGCAACGTCAGTCATTTATGAAGAAGAACCAGTTACTTCAGATGAATTTCAGAATGAAGTTTCCAAGGTCTCAGCTCTACTCGAAGAAGCAATTCAAGTTACGCTACCTGTACCAGTTGGCACAGTATTACTACTTGCACCATTCAAAACATTCAAGATGAAGCAGGATAAACACCTCGAAGAAAGCACACATGAAACAACATCATCAAATGAAGCATCAACTTCTTTGGCATCATTCTCGAAGAAGCACAAAGCACGACAAAAGAAATGAAATTCGACAGTAAGGCATTCCAGCTGTCCAACAAACACAGTCAAATAATACATGCAAAGTAAGGATCTACAAAAGCAAAGCAAAGCAAAAGCCATGAAGTCTATCTACAAGAGATCAACATCAAAGACACTTGTCAAGCAGCAAGCAAAAGAAAACGACATCAAAGCAAAGTCACTTGGACTTATGCCCAAGCATTATCACAAGGAATCCAGCTTTATATCACATCCTCCTTTATGTCGACATCAAGCAAAGAAATATCAAGCAAGAAGTCAAGAAGACATCGAATCAAGCAATGCATTATGCAAGGAATCTACTTTATGTCAAACTCAAGCATATTTACTTTATGTAAATGCCAAATGAGGCATCAAAGTCTAGTCATCATGAAAGAGACATCGAATGAATTATTGAGCCCCGGGGAGCCATAATTCACAAGAAGTCACTTTCCATCACATCATGACACCTCAACCATGCATTATTGTACCCACATTCCATGTGAATGTACAACACATTTACATTTCATTTAGAGCTCTCCACATCTATATAAGGGAGCTAGGACTCATTCCTAAGGGCATCTTTCATCCGGAGGAGTTCATCCTTCACCGAAAGGAGTTCCTACGAATCATCCTACATCCTATATTTTCCAAGCATCATTCAGGAGGACTTCTCCTCCAACCCATCGGCACAATGTAAGTCCTACGTCTTTAGTCCTTCGGGACATAATCAATAAATTTCATATTTTCATATTGCAAGATTGCAAGAATGTCCATGATATTGTATTGCCTATCATCTTCATACATATCAGTTTACATCATGAATCATATTCATGAAGAAATCAAGATTATCCATCTTGAAGAAACCATGAAGATGATATCAATCATATCTTATGATACAATCATGAAAGACATATTCATGAATCTAGAGAAAGGGAAGATTATCATGAAGAACTTCGTAAGATTAGCAACTCTGGAGGCTCTGGATTCTCGATGTAAGACCCGGGTGGGGCAGCAGCGATTGAGCTTGAGCTCTGTTAAACGAACGAACTATTCTGATATCTTCGATTCTCTCAGATCATCATGTCTATCTCATGCGATATCTTTACTTCCGCGATGCTTTTTCGCTATCCTGTAAAACACCAAGCATGTTAAAATCAATCTTTATTTCCATAAATAATGGAAAATCTGACAAAACCAAAACGTAAAAATCATATGAAGCTGTTATCATATCCTGAATTCCGCACCCCGAGCAGGCACAACAAATCCCCTGTAAAATTGGGATCGTGTAATTTCATACATCACCACTGCATAGTGCTATGTGGATTTGTATTGCTTTTGAAGACTCAATCAGAGTCATTAGAATTATCAGAATTTGAGGTATCATTTGTGTCAGAACTTTCATCAGTCGAATTGGTAGTAAAATCAGTAGAAGAATCAGAATCAGTTTCTACGTAATAGATTTCATCTTCTTCAGAAGTGCAATAATTTTCAATAGGGTAAAACGATTGTTCTTCTAAGAGTTTTATTTTTGACTAGAGGTGTAAGGGAATTGTAACTTTGATATTTCAATTCAATGGGATGTGAAATCCCTGAGGCTAGTAGAATTTCAAACAGAGTCATTGGTTGTTGTTGTTGAAGGTTGAAGCTTTTGTAGAGGCTGTAAATAGAGAAGAAATATCATAAATATATGAATAACTTATATATGCTACTGATGTATATAACATCAGAGACTGTCTTCGGATATTTCTCCTGTAATATATGGCTCTGTGGCCTGCTTTAGATATTTCTCCTGTATCGTATGGCACTTAGGCTTTTTCTTAGATGTAATTCATACATCACCACTGCATATAATGCTATGTGGATTTGAATGCTTAATCGGAGTCATTAGAATTATCAGAATCTGAGGTATCATTTGTGTCAGAACTTTCATTAGTCAAATTGGTAGTAAAATCAGTAGAAGAATCAAAATCAGTTTCTACGTAATAGATTTAATCTTCTTCAGAAGTATAATAATTTTCAAGAGGGTAAAACGATTATTCTTCTAAGAGTTTTAATTTTTCAACCTTAAATTTGTTGTAATTTGTATTTCTGATGGGACATTCGTTTGCATAGTGTCCTTCTTCATTACAGATCCAGCATCTGCATTATTTTCCTTTGCCATTCGGACGAGGAGGCTTTTTCAATTCTTGAAGTTGTTTTTGTTGATGTTTTTTAAATGACCGTTTTTTAAAGAATTTGCCTTGATAATTTGGTTTCCAAAAAGATTTTCGGAACTTGTATCTTTGATAAGGACGATATTGATATGATCTGTTTGATCTTTTTTATCTATCAATAATTTTGGAATATCGTCATTTTTTTAATTTTTTGTGATGTTTTTCAATGTTTCGTTTTATAACATCCATATTCTTTAGGTACAAAGTATTGTTTGTCACAACATGCTTTCTTCGAGATGTTTATCTCGCTTCGTCTTGAATAGTTTGAATGGTGCAAGTATTAATACTGTGCCAACTTGTACAGGTGGCGTAACTTGAATTGCTTCTTCGAGTAGAGTTGAGACCTTGAAAATTTCATTCTGAAATTCATCTGAAGTAACTGGTTCTTCTTCATAAATGACTGCCGTTGCTTCTGCTGGCAAGTTTTTTGGATGTACGAGTGTACATACATTGAATTGTGTATAATCTTTTTGTAATTTTTGAGTGTGTATGAAGACTGTGGCTGTCTGCTCTGGTGGCATAATTGGTCCATAGAAAATGTAACAGTTGTTGAATAGTAATGGATCATCTTGCCGTCGGAAATAGGCAGCAGGATGTTCCATGGCAATGAATGTACTGAATCGTGCAGCTCGTTGAGCTACATGACGTAATATTTGTAATTCCTTGGGTCGAGGAGGTGCCCAGCGTGACAGTTGGTAATGAAAATCTTTGTCATGATGTAAAGGTGTTGGGCTGGTGAAAGCTTGTAACATGGTGTGAAATTTGGACAATGGGGCCATTGGAGTGTTCACTGAGATCTCTTTGAATACTGGTATGAAATGTGCATCAGAATATGGTATAATGTTTGAAATTGCAAAATATCGACGGTTAGATGAGTAAACACTCATTACAATACCGTCCCAATTACATATTTCTTCTAAGGGAAAGGCGATGGAATGCCATTGGTTGTATCTGGTTCCAGGTTTGAATTGAGGTACTATCGGGATATAAGTTGGCATCACTAATTCAACATTGTTGTTTTCAAAGATCATGAATGCTTTCACGGCCGGGTTTGAATAGTAAAGGCCTTGGTCTCTTGTTGGGTAAGAGTCATAATGATCTCATATTGTGGCAAAATGGTGTTTGTATTCATAGCCATTTTTGACTAGAGGTGTAAGGGAATTGTAACTTTGATATTTTAATTCAATGGGATGTGAAATCCCTGATGCTAGTAGAATTTCAAACAGAGTCATTGGTTGTTGTTGTTGAAGGTTGAAGCTTTTGTAGAGGCTGTAAATAAAGAAGAAATATCATAAATATATGAATAACTTATATATGCTACTGATGTATATAACATCAGAGACTGTCTTCAGATATTTCTCCTGTAATATATGGCTCTATGGCCTGCTTCGGATATTTCTCCTGTAATTTATGGCTCTTAGGCCTCTTGTTAGATGTATGAATGTGGATTCGTACATCACCACCGAACGTATTGATATGTGGATTTTTCATGAAGTTCTTGTATATCGAACGTAGGATTGATAAATTCACTACCAAGCTGTAAAATTTGATAGCCTGTGTTAGGATGTTCAATATAGTGAGATAAATTCCAAACTCGTATCTTAATGGGATCAATTTCTAAAGTGATTATTTGCCTAGTTGTAGGTTCTTCTAATATGTAGGGGTTTCTATTTGTTCGTGTGAATAAGGTATTAAAAATTTTGAGTCCTACTTCAAAACGATGTGGTGTTTCTGGATTGGTAAACCTGCATTGTTGAAATATCGTACGACAGGGTAATTCTGCAGAAAGAAACTCAATTCGAAACCGTGTCGTGTGTGTGTTTGACACAAGTATTTTTTTCGTTGTTTGATAATAGCGTGTATACTTGGGGCTTTGTGTATGCATAATTAAGTGATCGTTAATTTATTGTTGGTGTATCATAACCGTTTGTTCTTCAGGAATAAGATCAACTATTCTTGGCATATTGTATATGCTGGATGTAATTCTCTTGTTAAGGCATCAGGTAGACTATTTTTAATTCCATCAATGTGTTGTATTGTAAAGTTATATTGGCTTAATTCAAATTTTCCTAGCCAAATCTAAGATAAAAAGCAACTACAAATAATTTTAGGAATCCTTATTTATGCTGAAGGATATATTAAAAAACTCTCAGAAATTAGAAAACCATTACAAGCTAAACTGAAAAAAGACCAAATATGGAAATGGGAAGACACAGACACAGAATATGTTGAAAGTCTTAAACAAAAATTCAATAAATTACCTACACTCTATTTCCTACAAGAAGAGGATTTACTTATCCTCGAAACCAATGCCTCGTACAATTACTGGAGTGCAATTCTAAAAGCTAAAACTGAAACAAAAGAAGAACTCTGCAAATATACCTCTGGAACATTCCAACTCGCACAACTTAATTATCATTCAAATGAAAAATAATTACTCGCAGTAATACTCGATATAAGAAAATACAGAATCTATCTTTTACCAAAACCTTTTCTTATTCGAACTGATAACAAAAATTTGAGCTACTTCCAAAAACAAAAAATCAAAGGTTCTCGCAATGAAGGCAGACTTATCCGATGACAATTTGAATTAAGCCAATATAACTTTACAATACAACACATTGATGGAATTAAAAATAGTCTACCTGATGCCTTAACAAGAGAATTACATCCAGCATATACAATATGCCAAGAATAGTTGATCTTATTCCTGAAGAACAAACGGTTATGATACACCAACAACAAATTAACGATCACTTAATTATGCATACACAAAGCCCCAAGTATACACGCTATTATCAAACAACGAAAAAAATACTTGTGTCAAACACACACACGACACGGTTTCGAATTGAGTTTCTTTCTGCAGAATTACCCTGTCGTACGATATTTCAACAATGTAGGTTTACCAATCCAGAAACACCACATCGTTTTGAAGTAGGACTCAAAATTTTTAATACCTTATTCACACGAACAAATAGAAACCCCTACATATAAGAAGAACCTACAACTAGGCAAATAATCACTTTAGAAATTGATCCCATTAAGATAGGAGTTTGGAATTTATCTCACTATATTGAACATCCTAACACAGGCTATCAAATTTTACAGCTTGGTAGTGAATTTATCAATCCTACGTTCGATATACAAGAACTTCATGAAAAATCCACATATCAAAACGTTCGGTGGTGATGTACGAATCCACATTCATACATCTAACAAGAGGCCTAAGAGCCATAAATTACAGGAGAAATATCCGAAGCAGGCCATAGAGCCATATATTATAGGAGAAATATCCGAAGATAGTCTCTGATGTTATATATGTCAGTAGCATATACATAGTATTCAATACTATGCTTATACTATTTCTGATATCCTTGCAGACCAAATGGATTCTGCACTAGAAGCCCTTCAAGATGCATTAACTGAAATTCAATTAAAACGCACTATTCTTGATACAGAAGAAGCCCTCATTAAGACCCAAATTAAAAATCTATCCCACAAGCGAACTGCCTCTTCTTCTTCTACACCAAGATCACATTCACCTGAACCTACTCCACCAACTAAACCCGAACCTACTCCACCAACTTTACAGCCGAAACGTGAATTAAAAGCCAAAGCAGAAAAAGCAGAAAAGGAAAAAATTGAAAAAATTTAAATGACACAAGAAAAAGCTGAAATAGTACAAGAAAAACCTAGTCTGACCCTGAAACCTACCTATAGCAAAGCCATTACAATGATGGAAACCTCTTCCATCAATAAATTAACACGTTTAGGAAAAATCAGACTCTTTGAACCTAAAAAACCCTTTCCCTCAGAAGAAACCAAAGCTGGAATAACTTAAGAAGCTTGGATTGAAACACAACAATTCTTAAGAAACTTTGACGAAACAGCTCACCCGTGGTTAGACGTCCAACATGAACACTACCTTACTTATGCCACAATCTCAGGAACATCAAAACCAGACAAAGTCCAACTTCTCTTTAATGCTGGACTCCTCAAAGCAATTGATTTAACCTATGAATTAAAAGAAATCTCTCTCTTACCCTATGTAAGGTCCGTGCCTTAATGGATCCTTGATGGTTTTTGTTCTATTATTTGTTCTGGAATTTCCGGTTATTTTCCTGGATTTTTAGGAATTTGTCTGGTATTTTTCCGGATTTATTTGGAGTTATTCGAGGGTTATTAGAATTAATTTGATTTTAATATATATAATGATTATATTATATATATTTTAATTTCTTTTTTTTCTCTTTTAATCCCTCTCTCACCCTCTTTCTCCCCGTCGATCTCTCATTCCCACTCTCTCTCTCTCTCTCTCTCCTCCGTGCGATCGCCCCTCTCTCCTCTCTAGGGAACGCGGGCGAGACGAGGTCGGATTGAGACAAGGTTGGCGCCGTTGGATTCCTCGCGAAGAGAGGAGCGCGTAGGTGTCCACTTCAACATGGTTCGGTGATCGTGGGAGTGAGGTGGAGCGTGGAGGCTTCGTAGCTCTTCCTCCTTGCATGCGGTCTTTTCTTCGGTTTCGGCTTGCGAGAGGTAGGGGGATGGAATCTCGATCTCGCTAGGATCGTTTTCCCTCAGCTCATTTGTTGATTAGCGCCCCGTAGCATGCATGATGCCCATGTTTCCATATTTGGGGTTTTAGCTTAAACTTTGAGTTTAATGCGTTTTAGGCCTTGCATGTGCTAGATTTAGTTGTTAAACTGTTGTATAAACTGTATGGTTTGGCAGGATATCAGGTTTTTCGATGATACCCGGCGATTTCTGTCGTCCGGGAGGGCTTCTGTAAGGCCCGTGCCTTAATGGATCCTTCGTGGTATTTGTTCTATTAATTGTTCTGGAAATTCCAGCTATTTTCCTGGATTTTTAGGAATTTGTCTGGCATTTTTCCGGATTTGTTCGGAGCTGTTTGAGGGTTATTGAATGTTAATAAGATTTTTATATATATAATGATTATATTATATATATATTAATTTTATTTTTATTTTTTTTATATCTCTCACCCTCACTCTCTCTCCCCTGTCGATCTCTCATTTCACCCTCTCCCTCTCTCTCTCCTCCGTGCGGCCACCTCCTCTCCTCTCTTAGGGATCGGGGTCGAGACGGCGTCGGATTGAGACGAGGTTGGCACCGTTGGATTCCTCGCGTCGAGTAGAGCGCGTGGGTGTCCACTTCGGCGTGGATCGGTGATCGTGGGAGCGAGGTGAAGCGTGGAAGCTCCGTGGCTATTCCTCCTTGCATGCGGCCCGTTCGACGGTTTCGGCTTGCGAAAGGTAGGGGGATGGAACCTCGATCTTGCTAGGATCGTTTCCTTTAGCTCGCTTGTTGATTAGCACCCCGTAGCATGCATGATGTTCATATTTCCATTTTTGGGGTTTTAGCCTAAATCTTGAGTTTAATGCGTTTTAGGCCTTGCATGTGCTAGATTTAGATGTTAGATTGTTGTCTAGCATGCGTGGTTTGACAGGTTATTAGGTTTCTCGTCGATACCCGGCGTTTTCAGCCGTCCGGGAGGGCTTCGGTTTACAAGCCGTACCCGCCCGTAACCCAGGTGCAGTGACGGTCCTGCCAGGAACCGTCACTTGCCCGACGGTCCAAGGTGGACGCGTCACTACCAAATAGCGGCCCAATGGGGGTGCGTTACTTGGAGAGTAACGGTGGGGCTCCCATCCGTTACTCATCAACTGTTTTCCGTGATTTTGGTCAGGCGGTGCGCCCGGCGGCCAGTCGGCCGACCGTCGTTTCGGTCCGGCGCGCCTAGACCGGGGCGTTACTTCGCCTGCTACCAGTTAGAACGCTGATAGGTGGTTTGAGCCTCGGGTGGATGTGACGGCGGTGACCCCACGCGTCGCTTCGAAGTAACGCGCAGGGCCCCCACCGTTACATGCCTTTGGTGCCTCTTGAGCTGGAATCCTGAAGGGAGTGACGGATGGGGACTGGAGCGTCATTCTTGAAGTAACGCGCCGACCCCCGACCGTCGTTTGCATGTGGCGCGTGGGTCCTTGACCGCCACTTCCCTGATGGCTGTAATATATTCCCAGCCCATTGCTTATGCGTTCCGTTCTATATTCATGCCATAGTTGTATTGTTTTACTATATTGTGGCGTGTTTTATGTGCCAATAGAGTAGCTTTTCTTTCCAGGCAATGGAGCCACTGTTGTTGCCCTAAGGTCTGTTGAGTACCGACCCGCTTGAGGATGGCGGAGGGGTATATTTCCCATTCACGGTTTGTAAGCTAGTTCCGTGGGCTCCCAGCCAATGGTAGCGTCCTGCCAAGGGAGAAAACTAGTTAGAGGGCCTGGCTCAGGCTAGAGTCAGTGTGTGCACACGTGGTCGGAGACTGTGGACTGACGCCGACGGGTGCCACTCCGACTGGTCACTTGGTCTGGTACTGTTTGCGCGCTTAGCTTGTCGCTTGTCGACTGCGAGTGCTTGAGACGCAGTGTAAGCCGTCAGTGGACGCTTCTGGTTTCTGCTCCAGTGGTTGTCCTTCCTTGTTGCTTGGACTAGTTGCAGCTCATTCTAATTGGTAGTTTTAGCTTTAATCGCTTGCATTTAATTAGTAGCGGCATGTGTTAGCTGTTATACTTGCTTAGATAGAGTTTACAGCTTTCTTGTGATTAGATATTCATGCCATTGCCTGTGTATTTATTTGAATGCATGCTTTAATTGCTGTTAATTATGCATGTTCGCTTGTTTAGTGCGAGGTAGGGATCCGCGTGACCCCTACTGAGTCTGGCTGTGACTCACCCTTCTCCTTTCAGGTGAGCCGCGCCCGACATCTCCCGGAGTTTAGCGTGCTGTTTCGGGACCGTTCCTTAGCTGCCAGCTGAGCACGAGCTGCCTTTTTGAGGCTTGTGTTGTACTTTTGCCGGGGTATGCCCCGCGTAGTTGTGCCCTGTGGACTAGTGTTTGTGACTCTGGACTAGTTATATATATCACTCTGGTTATTTTAAATTGCTTCCGCACTTGTGTTTAAATCTTAAATACTTATTTGTATTGCGCGCCCCAATTCGCAATTAATTATGCATATTCCTCAGCTAACCCCCCACTAACCCTTCAGGGGCCTCATCAGCCTCTTGGGTGGCCTCCCCAGTTCTTGGTGTCGGCATACTGATGTTATCGGTATAACGGTATCCTGAACTCTGGGTCGTCACAGATGGTATCAGAGCTTGAAGTTGAGGATTTGCGTAAAGAATTGGAATTGACGCTTGGTCCAGAGCTAGTCCTGTTGTTGTCTCTTGCTGGCATAGGATGTTTTCCGTATGATTGATGGATTTCATTGTTGATTGTGTTTTTGGCAGCATAATTATGCCGCCTCGTCGAGGAAGACCTCCTCGAGCTCCTCGTGTTCCTCGAGATGCGCCCAGGGAAGATAGCGGTTCTGCACCTCCTCCTGCAGTTCCCGCTGTTCCTGTCGTTCCAGTTGCTCCTCCAGTGCCGATCGTTCAAGCTGAAGTGCCTGGCAGTCGAGGCAAGGCCTTGAAGGAATTTCTGATGTTCAATCCGCCTGCTTTCGATGGCCAAGCTGATCCAGAAGTCGCGAGGCAATGGATGGATGCGATAGAGCGTGTTTTTGTCTCGATGGAGTGTGCTGAAGATGAGAAAGTCATGCTCGCTGCCTTTCAACTCCAGGGTACGTCCATTGCGTGGTGGAAAGCCGAGTGGCAGATTTCCTTTCGATCCAGACCTCTTCGGCAAATCACTTGGGCAGAGTTCGTTGCTGCTTTTGAGCGTGCCTATACTCCTGCCTGCTTGCAGATGGATAAGATGTATCGGTTTATGGAATTGACCCAGGGCAGTATGACCGTGCTTCAGTACAGGAATAAGTTCTTGGAATTGGGTCAGTATGCGCCCCATGTGCTGGCCAGCGAAGCTTTGAAGACCCAGCAATTCTTGCGAGGGTTGAGGCCAGAGTTGAAGATGCCGTTGATAGCGAGTCGTGTTGTGGATCTCGATACTGCGTGCCAGACAGCTGTAGCTTTAGAGCTGGAGATGGCGAGACCGGGTGGATATCCCCAGGCAGGGTCAGTGCAGCCGGTGGCTCAGGTTCAGCAGGCTTACCGACAGCCCGTGCCTAGTGTTCCTTCGGTCCAGTCAGAGGTTTCCAGTGCTTCCTCTCCTTCTAAGCCCAAGTTCAAAAGGTTCAAGAAGAAGAAGAAGTTTGTTCAGCAGCCGTCCGGTGCAGATTCTGTTCAGCAGCCGACAGCACCTTCTTCTCAGACTCGACAGAGCTCAGCTGCTAGTCAGCCGTGGACGTGTCGGAGATGCGGTGGTCATCATAAAGGCCAACCGTGTTCTCTTCCTGTTGTTTGCTTTAGGTGTGACCAGCCAGGTCATGTGGTTCGAGATTGCCCGCTGAGGCCGAATCCATTGCAAGCTCCTCAGTTTTCTCAACCTCAGCCGCAGTTTAGACCTCCTGCACCTCAAGCTCCGCAGCAATTTTTCTCTCAGGCGTCGGCGTCTTCTCAGCAATCTTCAGTTGGTTCTAAGAAGCAGAAAGGCAAAGTTTCTCATTTGACAAGAGCTGATGCTGCTGCGTCCCATCTTGTGGAAGGTACGATTATGCTTTATGGTCATTCAGCTCATGTCTTATTTGATTCTGGTGCTTCTCACTCTTTTATTTCTGAGGATTTTATGGCTTGTATTGAGGAACCAACTTCTGAGCTGTCTTGTGAGTTGTTTGTGGAATTGCCTTCTGGAGATTTCATGGTTACTCCCTTGTGTTTGGATGAGTCTCCTGTGATGATTGATGATCACCAGTTGCCGGCGAGATTGTATGCGTTGCAGCTGGCAGATTATGATGTTATTCTGGGAATGGATTGGTTGGAGCATTATGGAGCTGTGGTTGACTGCAGATCGAAGAAAGGCTATTTTCAGCCCCAGGGAAAATCAGCCTTTTATTTTCAAGGTATTCGATCCCGTTCTTCTCGTATGATTATTTCTGCTATTCGAGCCTATAGGTTGCTTAGCACAGGTTGTCAGGGATTCCTTGCTTCAGTGGTGGCTGTTGAAAAACCACGACGGGATGTTTGTGATATTCCGGTTGTCTGTGAGTTCCCTGATGTGTTTCCTGACGAGTTGCCAGGCTTGCCCCCAGAGCGAGAGATTGAGATGGTGATTGAACTGATTCCAGGTACTGGCCCCTTAGCAAAGCCGCCGTACCGAATGGCTCCAGCTGAATTGAAAGTACTGCGTGCACAGCTACTAGAGTTACTGGAGAAGGGTTATATTCGTCCCAGTTTTTCTCCGTGGAGTGCCCCTGTACTGTTTGTAAAAAAGAAAGATGGAAACCTGAGGCTTTGTATTGATTACAGGCAGCTGAATCAGGCGACTATCAAGAATAAGTATCCGCTCCCCAGGATTGATGATTTGTTTGACCAGTTACAGTCTGCTGCTGTCTTTTCACGGATTGATCTCCGGTCTGGCTATTTTCAGTTGCGGATCCGGGAATCTGATGTGGAGAAGACTGCTTTCAGTACTCGATATGGTCACTTTGAATTTTTAGTCATGCCGTTTGGTTTGACTAATGCCCCAGCAGCCTTCATGGATCTAATGCAGCGTATCTTTCGTCCATTTCTGGACCATTTTGTGGTGATCTTTGTTGATGATATCTTGATATATTCTGCCTCTGTTGATGATCATGTGCAGCATTTGAGGATCGTTCTGCAGACTCTAAGAGATCACGAGCTTTATGCGAAGCTCAGTAAATGTGAATTCTGGCTTCGGGAGATTCATTTTCTTGGCCATGTGATTTCTAGTGATGGAGTAGCAGTAGACCCTGCAAAGATTGATGCCGTTTTGAGTTGGCAGAGACCGAGGACCATCACGGAGATACGAAGTTTTTTAGGATTGGCTGGGTATTACCGCAGATTCATTCAGGATTTTGCGAAGATTGCAGCACCGATGACTAATTTGACACGGAAGGGTGTGCCATTTGTCTGGTCGGATCAGTGTGAGGCTAGCTTTGTTGAATTGAAAAGGCTGTTGACTTCTTCTCCAGTGTTGACTTTGCCTTCCGACTCGGGTGGTTTTCTTGTTTGTACAGATGCGTCTCGAGTAGGTTTGGGTGCAGTGCTGATGCAACATGGTAAGGTTATCGCATATGCATCTCGGCAATTGAAACAGCATGAAGGAAATTATCCCACTCATGATCTAGAGCTAGCTGCAGTTATTTTTGCCTTGAAGATCTGGAGACATTATCTGTATGGTGAGAAATTTCAGATTCTTACTGATCATCAGAGTTTACAGTATATTTTCTCCCAGAAAGATCTGAATCTCAGGCAGAGGCGATGGATGGAATACATGAAAGATTATGACTTTACACTCTCCTATCAGCCAGGTAAAATGAATGTTGTGGCTGATGCTCTGAGCAGGAAAGTACAAGTCAGTCATTTGTTGCTTCATGAATGGAAATTGTGGGAACAGCTTCCGAGCGAGGCATTGTGTGTAGAGATTCCTGCCGATCCGAGGATGGCAGTTTGTGCTAGCTTGGTTTTGGGTTCAGCTTTGTATCAGCAGATTCTAGAAGCCCAACAAGCTGATTCTGATTTGGCCCGTGCTATATCAAGATATGATGTGGAATTTGATGACGAGCTGGTCGTCAGTTTCCAGGGCAGATTGTATATTCCTGTTGATGATGATTTGAGGAATGAGATTTTGAGTGAAGCCCATGGTTCCCGTTTTGCTATTCACCCTGGTGTCACCAAGATGTATCAGAATTTGAAGAAGCAGTTCTGGTGGCCCGGCATGAAGAAGGACATGGCTATTTTTGTTTCTAAGTGCTTGACTTGTCAAGTAGTTAAAGCCGAACATCAAAAGCCAGGTGGTCTGCTTCAGCCATTGGAAATTCCGATGTGGAAATGGGACCATGTTACTACAGATTTTGTGGTGGGTTTGCCTCGAACTTCTCAAGGTTTTGATGGAATCTGGCTGCTTGTCGACAGATTGACGAAAACCGCCAGATTGTTGCCAATTAAAGTTACTTGGAGTGTGCAGAGATTGGCCGAGCTCTATGTGCAGAAGATCGTGCCATTGCATGGAATTCCTGTTTCACTTGTGTCAGATCGTGACCCGCGTTTTACCTCTGGCTTCTGGCGTAGTTTCCAGAAAGCTTTGGGCACTGAGTTAGCTTTCAGTTCAGCGTATCATCCACAGTCAGATGGACAGTCAGAGAGAACTATTCAGACTTTGGAAGACATGCTGAGATCGTGTTGCCTTGATTGGCAAGGTTCGTGGGGTCAGCATTTGCCACTTGTTGAGTTTGCTTATAATAATAGTTTTCACTCCAGTATTGGCATGGCTCCTTATGAAGCGCTGTATGGTCGTCCTTGTCGTACTCCTCTGAACTGGTTTGATGTTGGGGACCGACTGTTGACAGGACCGGACATGGTACAGCAGTGTTCTGATGTGGTTCGTCTGATCAGACAGAGATTGTTGACGGCTCAGAGTCGACAGAAAAGTTATGCAGATCGGCGCAGACGTCCACTACAATTTGAGCCAGGAGATATGGTGTTTGTTAAAATATCTCCAATGAAGGGTGTTTCCAGGTTTGGGAAGCGTGGAAAGCTTAGTCCGCGGTATGTTGGCCCTTTTCCGATTGTTGAAGCTATTGGTTCAGTGGCTTATCGTTTGCAACTGCCGGCGGCCATGCAAGCTATTCATAATGTGTTCCACGTGTCTCAGTTGAGGAAATATGTGTCTGATGCTTCTCATGTTCTCGATGATTCAGTGTGGCCCGAGGTGACTGCTGATTTGTCCACGCCAGAGTTTCCTATCCGAATTGAAGACCGTCGTGAGCAGCGGTTGAGAAATAAGGTTATTCCTCTGGTAAGGGTTGCTTGGCAGCGTCACTCTGGTAACGAGTCTACTTGGGAGCGTGAAGATGAAATGCGTCAGCTTTTTCCTTTCTTGTTCCAGTGAGGTATAAGTCCTTTCTCAGTTTCCTCCTTTTCGGTTATTGTAAATTTCGAGGGCGAAATTTCTGTAAGGAGGGAGGGACTGTAAGGCCCGTGCCTTAATGGATCCTTCGTGGTATTTGTTCTATTAATTGTTCTGGAAATTCCGGCTATTTTCCTGGATTTTTAGGAATTTGTCTGGCATTTTTCCGGATTTGTTCGGAGCTGTTTGAGGGTTATTGAATGTTAATAAGATTTTTATATATATAATGATTATATTATATATATATTAATTTTATTTTTATTTTTTTTTATATCTCTCACCCTCACTCTCTCTCCCCCGTCGATCTCTCATTTCACCCTCTCCCTCTCTCTCTCCTCCGTGCGGCCACCTCCTCTCCTCTCTTAGGGATCGGGGTCGAGACGGCGTCGGATTGAGACGAGGTTGGCACCGTTGGATTCCTCGCGTCGAGTAGAGCGCGTGGGTGTCCACTTCGGCGTGGATCGGTGATCGTGGGAGCGAGGTGGAGCGTGGAAGCTCCGTGGCTATTCCTCCTTGCATGCGGCCCGTTCGACGGTTTCGGCTTGCGAAAGGTAGGGGGATGGAACCTCGATCTTGCTAGGATCGTTTCCTTTAGCTCGCTTGTTGATTAGCACCCCGTAGCATGCATGATGTTCATATTTCCATTTTTGGGGTTTTAGCCTAAATCTTGAGTTTAATGCGTTTTAGGCCTTGCATGTGCTAGATTTAGATGTTAGATTGTTGTCTAGCATGCGTGGTTTGACAGGTTATTAGGTTTCTCGTCGATACCCGGCGTTTTCAGCCGTCCGGGAGGGCTTCGGTTTACAAGCCGTACCCGCCCGTAACCCAGGTGCAGTGACGGTCCTGCCAGGAACCGTCACTTGCCCGACGGTCCAAGGTGGACGCGTCACTACCAAATAGCGGCCCAATGGGGGTGCGTTACTTGGAGAGTAACGGTGGGGCTCCCATCCGTTACTCATCAACTGTTTTCCGTGATTTTGGTCAGGCGGTGCGCCCGGCGGCCAGTCGGCCGACCGTCGTTTCGGTCCGGCGCGCCTAGACCGGGGCGTTACTTCGCCTGCTACCAGTTAGAACGCTGATAGGTGGTTTGAGCCTCGGGTGGATGTGACGGCGGTGACCCCACGCGTCGCTTCGAAGTAACGCGCAGGGCCCCCACCGTTACATGCCTTTGGTGCCTCTTGAGCTGGAATCCTGAAGGGAGTGACGGATGGGGACTGGAGCGTCATTCTTGAAGTAACGCGCCGACCCCCGACCGTCGTTTGCATGTGGCGCGTGGGTCCTTGACCGCCACTTCCCTGATGGCTGTAATATATTCCCAGCCCATTGCTTATGCGTTCCGTTCTATATTCATGCCATAGTTGTATTGTTTTACTATATTGTGGCGTGTTTTATGTGCCAATAGAGTAGCTTTTCTTTCCAGGCAATGGAGCCACTGTTGTTGCCCTAAGGTCTGTTGAGTACCGACCCGCTTGAGGATGGCGGAGGGGTATATTTCCCATTCACGGTTTGTAAGCTAGTTCCGTGGGCTCCCAGCCAATGGTAGCGTCCTGCCAAGGGAGAAAACTAGTTAGAGGGCCTGGCTCAGGCTAGAGTCAGTGTGTGCACACGTGGTCGGAGACTGTGGACTGACGCCGACGGGTGCCACTCCGACTGGTCACTTGGTCTGGTACTGTTTGCGCGCTTAGCTTGTCGCTTGTCGACTGCGAGTGCTTGAGACGCAGTGTAAGCCGTCAGTGGACGCTTCTGGTTTCTGCTCCAGTGGTTGTCCTTCCTTGTTGCTTGGACTAGTTGCAGCTCATTCTAATTGGTAGTTTTAGCTTTAATCGCTTGCATTTAATTAGTAGCGGCATGTGTTAGCTGTTATACTTGCTTAGATAGAGTTTACAGCTTTCTTGTGATTAGATATTCATGCCATTGCCTGTGTATTTATTTGAATGCATGCTTTAATTGCTGTTAATTATGCATGTTCGCTTGTTTAGTGCGAGGTAGGGATCCGCGTGACCCCTACTGAGTCTGGCTGTGACTCACCCTTCTCCTTTCAGGTGAGCCGCGCCCGACATCTCCCGGAGTTTAGCGTGCTGTTTCGGGACCGTTCCTTAGCTGCCAGCTGAGCACGAGCTGCCTTTTTGAGGCTTGTGTTGTACTTTTGCCGGGGTATGCCCCGCGTAGTTGTGCCCTGTGGACTAGTGTTTGTGACTCTGGACTAGTTATATATATCACTCTGGTTATTTTAAATTGCTTCCGCACTTGTGTTTAAATCTTAAATACTTATTTGTATTGCGCGCCCCAATTCGCAATTAATTATGCATATTCCTCAGCTAACCCCCCACTAACCCTTCAGGGGCCTCATCAGCCTCTTGGGTGGCCTCCCCAGTTCTTGGTGTCGGCATACTGATGTTATCGGTATAACGGTATCCTGAACTCTGGGTCGTCACAGCTTCGGTTTACAAACCGTACCCGCCCGTAACCCAGGTGAAGTGACGGTCCTGCCAGGAACCGTCACTTGCCTGACGGTCCATAATGGACGCGTCGCTTCCAAATAACGGCCCATCGGGGGTGCGTCATTTGGAGAGTAACGGTGGGAATCCCATCCGTTACTCGCTCGTTGTTTTCAGTTAGCCAGGTGAGGCGGTGAGTCCGGCGGTCTATTGGCCGACCGTCGTTCACTTCCGACGCGCTTAGACCGGAGCGTCGCTTCGCCTGCTGTCGTTTTCGACGCTGTTAGTTGATTTGGTGGCCTTGGGTGGATATAACGGCGGTGACCCACCGCGTTGCTTGGAAGTAACGCATAGGGCCCCTACCGTTACATTCCCTCTTGCACCTTTGAGCTGGAACTCAGGTGGAAGTAACGGATGGAGACCAACGTGACATTCTTGGTGTAACGTGCCAGTCCCCGACCGTCACTTTCAAGTAGCGCGTGGGTATTAGACCGCCGCTTCCTTGATGGTTTTAATATGTTGCCAGCCCATTCGTTATGCGTTCCTTCGTATACTCATGCCATATTCATATTGTTTTAATGTATTGTGGCGTGTTTTATTACCATTAGAGTAGCCTTTCTTTCCACGCAATGGAGCCACTGTTGTTTCCCTAAGGTCTGTTGAGTGCCGACCCGCTTGAGGATGGCGGAGGGGTATGTTTCCCATGCACGGTTTGTAAGCTAGTTCCGTGGGCTCCCAGCCAATGGTAGCGTCCTACCAAGGGGGAAAACTAGCTAGAGGGCCTGGCTCAGGCTAGAGTCAGTGTGTGCACACGTGGTCAGAGACTGTGGACTGACACCGACGGGTGCCACTCCGACTGATCACTTGGTTTGGTACTGTTTACGCGCTTAGCTTGTCGCTTCGTCGACTACGAGTGCTTGAGACGCAGTGTAAGTCGTCAGTGGACGCTTCTAGTTTCTGCTCCAGTGGTTGTCCTTCCTTGTTGCTTGGACTAGTTAAGACTTATTCTATTTGGTAGTTTTGGTTTTAACGCTTGCATTTAGTTAGCTGTGGCATGCTTTAGCTGTTATACTTGCTTAGTTAGAGTCTGCAGCTTTACTTGAGTAGTTATTCTTGCCATTGCCTGTTAGTTATTTAAATGCATGCTCTACTTGCTTTATTTATGCATGTATGCTTATTTAGTGCGAGGTAGGGATCCGCGTGACCCCTACTGAGTCTGGCTGTGACTCACCCTTTCTCTTTTCAAGTGAGCCGCGCCCGCCGTCTCCCGGTGCTTCGTGAGTTGGTTCGGAGACCGTGTTAGTTGCCAGCTTTAGTCGAGGCGCCCTTGTGGCTTGTTGTACTTTTGCCGGGATATGCCCCGCGTAGTTGTACCTTTTTGGGCTAGTACTCTTGTTTCTCTGGACTAGTATATATATATCACTCTGGTTATTTTGAATTGCTTCCGCACTTGTGTTAATTTCTTTACTTAATTGTAAATTGCGCGTTCCAAATTCCAATTCGTTATGCATACCCCTCAACACTTTTCTTCTAACCCTTCAGGGGCTTCATCAGCCTCTTGGGTGGCTTCCCCAGTTCTTGGTATCGGTGTATCGATGTTATCGGTATATCGGTATCCTGAACTCTGGGTCGTTACAGTTGGTATCAGAGCGTTGTTTGAGGAATTGTGATGCGGGACGGAACTGACAAATGGACTAAACCTATGATGAAGACCAAGTGCGGCCAGCACTCACACGTGACAAGGCAAGCCGAGAGATCGACCTCCGTACTATTCCTCCGAAGAGAGGCGTCTCTCAACAAGAAACCCAAGTCCACGGTCGTCCCTATGAGGGAAGCGAGTGGATCAAAGCGGCAAAGGAGCCGACGCGCAACTATAGAAGTCTAGTCCGAGCTCGGTGCTCGACTAGGGCCACGGAATGGGATACTCTCACTCACGATCTCGCGGTGTTGAATGCTAGCTAGGATCCCTACACTCTCACGCGGCATACAAGATCACATACTAGTAAAGCAAAATGCCAAGGGGGGGAGCGTCGCACGTACCTCCACGCCTAGGCGTGGGGAAGGAACCCCGGCCGAGACCGACAACCCCGATACACACAATGAAAGAATAGGTACAAGCCAGCAATGGTGCCCACTCCTCACAGGGAGATAACAGGCTACAACAATTCCATTCGGGGCGGCCGATACACGGGCTGACGGGCGGCACTCGGTGAAGGGTTGGCCACGAGGAGGGTCCGGATGACGATCGGCAGAAACGCAGCAACGCGCGACTCGGTGGTAAACGTTCCCACGAATGGATCCGGAGTCCGATTGGGGCGCCGTCAGCGAGGGCGCGTAGTTAGGTCGCAGGAGGAAGCCTCGGCCAAAAGGCGTGCTCAGATTCCGTCCGTGGAAGCCGTGGCCGCACCTGCAAGTGGGGACAAGGAATCTGCTCCCAGAACTGCGCTGTCGAGCGGGGAAAATGGTAACTCGCTGCTCCGGTAGGCGAACGAGGCCCCGCTTGTGGGAGGACGTCGGGGACGCAGAGCAGCAGGTCCGGACCAAAGAGCTCAATCAGATATGGTCGTGGTTGGACGCTGCGAACTTTGGAAATCGCCGGTTGTCCTGGCACCGGGTGGACTGGGCAGACCCGCGCGACCTCACGGGAACGGATGCCACGAACAACTCGGACGTCGGAACGAGACGAGGTTGGCGGCGTTGGAAAGAGGACGACGAGAGGTACAAACCCTGAAGAAATCAGCTCTAAACTCGGAGTTTTCCGTCCTGTGGGATTTTCGCAAGAAGGAGGGTGGATCTGGGCGCGCAGAGAGGGAGGCTCCTGCGCTAGCTCACGAGAAAACTCGCCACGGGTGGTGCCGACCTCGGATCGAGGCGAAACCAAAGCCCACGCGCTGCCGACTCGTAGAAGTATCCACCAAAAAAAGGAGGGGCTCGGATTCGATCCGCACCGGATGGGGACGCCGCTGCAACTTGGGGCCGAATCTGGAACACGCGAACTCGAACCGGAGACGAAGTAGAAGGGAGGAAGAACCTCGGCGTCGCACCGAGGGGATGGGGAGTCGCACCCCGGGGTTGCTCCCGTCGCAGGAGCAGAGGAGGAAGAGAGGGTCGCCCTCTCCAAGGGGTGGCTGCACAAATGGCTGCTCAATCAAAATATTTCATTCCATCCTTCCAAAGAAAATACATGAGATGTTTTATATGGGGAGGGGGAATGCTAGGGTTGAAACCCTAGCCAAGAGGGAGGGGAGGGGGGTGCGCACATGGCATGGGGGAAAGGGGGGGGGGGTGCGCACCACTCCTTGATTGTAGGAGTGGATTGGGGGATGGGGGCAGCCAAAGGAGGGAAGGGGATCGGATGGGGAAGGGAAAGGGGGGGAGGGCCGCACCCCTCTTCCTATAATCTAGGAGAGGGGCGGCTGCCACCTTCCAAGAGGAGGGAAAGAGGTGGGGGCGCCCAAAACCCTAACCCTAGGTGGGCCAAGCCTTGGGTTAGGCAGCCATGCCAAATGGGCCAAGGCTTGAACCAAGAAAGTGGCCCAATAGCCCTATCTCCTACCTAATAAGCATAAAAAGACCCAACTAAAGCCTAATTGGCCCCAATTGGCCTACAAAGGTCCACACAACTAATAAAAGTGTCCACGCAGGGACTAAACCAAGGCCCAACATGGCCTCAAAAGAGAAAAAGATCCTCTAGTCGATGCCGTAGTCGCCTAGCCAAAGAGATGCTGACGTGCTCCGTGTGCTCTGTCGAGTGATGCGGCGCGTGTCCTCACCAATTCTCCCCGGGTGGGAAGAACTCGACCCCGTCGAGTAAGGGTCACGGTCGCTCAAGTAGCGCTCCAGCAGGTCCGGGTCGATCAGCTCCAGCTCTCCACGTGTGATCCAGGTGTCGTCTGTCGCAGGGCGCCCTCTCCAGCGCACTAGGAAGCGCTGGTAGGCTCCGCTCCTGGTCGTGGTCACCTGCTCATCCAGTATGCAATCTATATGCTCGCGTGTCTGTAATGGGGCTGGAGGAGGTGGACGCTCAGAAGGTGTAATGCTCTCAACAGGAGGGGTAGGCCCAAAAAGCTCACTGGGAATCACCGCGGGATCCTGATATGCCACCAGATCTGAAACATTGAACGTCGAACAGATCCCATAGTCGTCTGGCAGCTCAATCTCATACGCATTCGACCCAATTCGCTTCAAGACTCGAAAGGGTCCGGCACCGCGGTCCTGGAGTTTCTTCACGGCCCCCGAAGGGAACCGTTCAGGTCTAACCCTGATCATGACGTACTCTCCCACTTGGAACTCACGGGTGCGTCGATGCGCGTCAGCTAATTCCTTATAACGTGCGTTGCTGGCCTCGAGGTGGTGATGATGCAGACTCCGAACTAGCTGTGTTGACTCATACCTATGTGCATGCAGTGGTGGCCCAGGGCATCCAAACATAGACCCAGCATGTCTATGACGCCTACATGACTGGACAACACGGGGAGGACCAGGACAACCAAAGTTGTATCTATCATGCATGGGTGTCCTACGGAATGTGGTAGACTCATGGGGACTAAATTGCCCAAACTCACTCATGACATTCCCTATATGAGACAAACCCCTATATGATGGTGGACATGAAGAAACATGGGGAAGAGACATGTGTGCCTGGCCTCCTAAGCTCGGGCATCTGGATGCCGGTAAGGTGAGGTGTTGACTAGAAGGCCTAGGTGGTGTATGATAGTGGACCTCCTTGACAAGGTGGGGAAAAGAATATGGGTCGAGAGGCTCACTAGGGAGGGGATCGAAAGGGTCAAAGAAATGATGACCCCTCCCGACAGGTCCCTTCACTATACTTGCCCATGTGCGACATTCGCCCAGGTGCAGATAATCACCTTCAGGCACTCTCATGTATGGGGCAAGAGGCTCATGAGGAAGGCAAGGAAGGCAAGGTTCCTCCCTCGGGACCGTGAAACCATAAGCGGGGACAAAATCAACCTCCACGGGTATAAGGAATTGAAATTTACGCTTGTCCAGAGCTAGTCCTGTTGTCGTCTATTGCTGGCATATGATGTTTTCCGTGTGATTGATTAAATTACGATTGATTTGTGTTTTGGCAGTGTAATTATGCCTCCCCGTCGAGGAAGACCCCCTCGAGCTCCTCGTGTTCCTCGAGATGCGCCCCGGGAAGATAGTGGTTCTGCACGTCCTCCTGCAGTTCCAGCTGTTCCAGTTGTTCCTCCTCCAGCGCCGATTATTGCTCCTCCAGTTGAAGCACCTGGCAGTCGAGGCAAGGCATTGAAAGAATTTCTTATGTTCAATCCGCCTGCTTTCGATGGTCAAGCTGATCCAGAGGTGGCAAGGCAATGGTTGGACGCAATCGAGCGTGTGTTCGTATCGATGGAGTGTGCTGAAGATGAAAAAGTTATGCTTGCTGCTTTTCAACTCCAGGGTACATCCATCACGTGGTGGAAAGCCGAGTGGCAGATTGCCTTTCATTCAAGACCTCTTCGGTAGATCACTTGGGCAGAGTTTGTTGCTGCTTTCGAGCGTGCCTATACTCCCGCCTGTCTTCAGATGGACAAGATGTATCAATTTATGGAGCTGACTCAGGGCAGTATGACTGTGCTTCAGTATCGGAATAGGTTTATGGAATTGGGTCAGTATGCGCCTCATGTGCTGGCTAGTGAAGCTTTGAAGACTCAGCAATTTTTGCGAGATTTGAGGCCTGAATTGAAGATGCCTCTTATCGCCAGTCGTGTTGCGGATCTTGATAGTGCGTGCCAGACAGCGGTGGCTTTAGAGTTGGAGATGACGAGACCTGGTGGATATCCTCAGGCAGGGTCAGTGCAGCCGGTAGCTCAGTCGCAGCAGACTTACCGACCGCCAGTGCCAGGTATTCCCTCGGTCCAGTCAGAGATTTCAAGTGCTTCCTCTCCTTCCAAGCCCAAGTTCAAGCGGTTCAAGAAGAAGAAGAAGTTTTTCCAACAGCCGTCCGGTACAGATTCTGTTCAGCAGCCGACATCACCTTCTTCTCAGACTCGGCAGAGCTCAGCTGTCAGTCAGCCATGGACGTGTAGGAGATGCGGTGGTCATCACAAGGGCCAGCCGTGTTCTCTTCATGTTGTTTGCTTTAGGTGTGATCAGCCGGGTCATGTGGTTCGTGATTGCCCGCTGAGGCCGAAACAATTGCAAGTTCCTCAGTTTTCTCAACCTCAGCAGCCGCAATTCAGACCTCCGACTGCACCTCAAGCTCAGCAATTTTACTCTCAAGCGTCGGCGTCTTCTCAGCAATCTTCAGCTGGTTCTAAGAAGCATAAAAGCAAGGTTTCTCATTTGACTAGAGCTGATGCTGTTGCGTCCCATCTTGTGGAAGGTACGATTATGCTTTATGGTCATTCAGCTCGTGTCTTATTTGATTCTGGTGCTTCTCACTCTTTTATTTCTGAGGATTTCATGGCCGGTATTGAGGAACCGACTTCCGAGGTATCTTGTGAGATGTTTGTTGAATTGCCTTCTGGAGATTTCATGGTTACACCTTTATGCCTGGAAGAATCTCCTGTGATGATCGATAATCACCAGTTGCCGGCGAGATTGTATGCGTTGCAGCTGGCAGATTATGATGTTATTCTGGGAATGGATTGGTTGGAGCATTATGGAGCTGTGGTTGACTGCAGATCGAAGAAAGTTTATTTTCAGCCACAGGGAAAATCAGCCTTTTATTTTCAAGGTATTCGATCCCGATCTTCTCGTATGATTATTTCTGCTATTCGAGCCTATAGGTTGCTTAGCGCAGGCTGCCAGCGATTCCTTGCTTCAGTGGTTATTGTTGAAAAATCACGACGGGATGTTTGTGATATTCCGGTTGTTTGTGAGTTCCCTGATGTGTTTCCTGACGAGTTGCCAGGCTTGCCCCCAGAGCGAGAGATTGAGATGGTGATTGAACTGATTCCAGGTACCGGCCCCTTAGCAAAGCCGCCGTACCGAATGGCCCCAGCTGAATTGAGAGTACTGCGAGCACAGCTACTAGAGTTACTGGAAAAAGGTTATATTCGTCCCAGTTTTTCTCCGTGGAGTGCCCCAGTGCTGTTTGTGAAAAAGAAAGATGGAAGCCTGAGACTTTGTATTGATTACAGGCAGTTGAATCAGGTGACTATCAAGAATAAGTATCCGCTTTCCAGGATTGATGATTTGTTTGACCAGTTACAGTCTGCTACTGTCTTTTCACGGATTGATCTCAGGTCTGGCTACTTTCAGTTACGAATCCGGGAATCCGATGTGGAGAAGACTGCGTTCAGCACTCGTTATGGTCATTTTGAATTTTTAGTCATGCCGTTTGGATTGACTAATGCCCCAGCAGCTTTTATGGACCTGATGCAGCGTATCTTTCGTCCATTTCTTGATCAGTTCATGGTGATCTTTGTTGATGATATTTTGATCTACTCTGCTTCTGATGAAGATCATGTGCAACATTTGAGGATCGTTCTGCAGACTCTAAGAGATCACGAGCTTTATGCGAAGTTTAGTAAATGTGAATTCTGGCTTCGAGAAATTCATTTTCTTGGTCATGTGATTTCTGGTGATGGAGTGGCAGTGGACCCTGCAAAGATCGATGCTATTATGAGTTGGCAGAGACCGAGAACTGTAACAGAGATTCGAAGTTTTCTAGGTTTGGCTGGGTATTACCGCAGATTCATTCAAGACTTTGCGAAAATTGCAGCCTCGATGACTAGATTGACTCATAAAGATGTGTCCTTTGTCTGGTCGGATCAGTGTGAGGCTAGCTTTGTTGAATTGAAAAGGCTATTGACTTCTTCTCCTGTGTTGACTTTGCCTTCCGGCTCGGGGGGATTTATGGTCTGTACAGATGCTTCTCGAGTAGGTTTGGGTGCAGTTCTAATGCAACATGGTAAGGTTATTGCATATGCATCCCGGCAGTTGAAGCAGCATGAAGGAAATTATCCCACGCATGATCTAGAGCTAGCTACAGTTGTTTTTGCCTTAAAGATCTGGAGACATTATCTGTATGGTGAGAAATTTCAGATTTTCACCGATCATCAGAGTTTACGGTATATTTTCTCCCAGAAAGATCTGAATCTCAGGCAGCGGCGATGGATGGAATTCATGAAAGATTATGACTTTACACTCTCCTATCAGCCTGGTAAAATGAATGTTGTGGCTGATGCTCTGAGCAGGAAAGTACAAGTCAGTTATTTGTTGCTTCATGAATGGAAATTATGGGAATGGCTTCCGAGTGAGACATTTAGTGCAGAGTTTCCTGCCGATCCGAAGATGGCAGTTTGTGCTAGCTTAGTTTTGGGTTCAGCTTTATATCATCAGATTAAAGATGCCCAGCAGGCTGATTCTGATTTGGCTCGTGTTATATCAAGCTATGATGTGGATTTTGATAATGAGCTAGTTGTCAGTCTTCAAGGCAGATTATATATTCCCACTGATGATGATTTAAGACTTGAGATTCTGAGTGAGGCCCATGGTTCTCGTTTTGCCATTCATCCGAGTGTCACCAAGATGTATCAGAATTTGAAGAAGCAGTTCTGGTGGCCAGGTATGAAGAAAGACGTGGCTGTGTTTGTTTCTAAGTGCTTGACTTGTCAGTTAGTTAAAGCCGAACATCAAAAGCCAGGTGGTTTGCTTCAGCCGTTAGAGATTCTGATGTGGAAATGGGACCATGCTACTACAGACTTTGTGGTGGGTTTGCCTCGGACTTCTCAGGGTTTTGATGGCATCTGGTTGTTAGTCGACAGATTGACTAAAACTGCCAGATTGTTGCCGATTAAGGTTACTTGGAATGTGCAGAGATTGGCCGAGCTGTATGTGCAGAAGATCGTGCCACTGCATGGAGTTCCTGTTTCACTTGTGTCAGATCGTGACCCATGTTTTACCTCCGACTTCTGGCGTAGTTTCCAGAAAGCTTTGGGCACTGAGTTAGCTTTTAGTTCAGCATATCACCCTCAGTCAGATGGACAGTCAGAGAGGACTATTCAGACTTTGGAGGACATGCTGAGATTGTGTTGCCTTGATTGGCAGGGTTCGTGGAGTCAGCATTTGCCACTTGTTGAATTTGCTTATAATAACAGTTTTCACTCCAGTATTAGTATGGCTCCTTATGAAGCACTTTATGGTCATCCTTGTCGAACTCCTCTGAACTGGTTTGATGTTGGGGACAGATTGTTGACAGGGCCTGACATGGTGCAGCAATGTTTTGATGTGGTTCGTCTGATCAGGCAGAGATTGTTGACGGCTCAGAGTCGACAGAAATGTTATGCAGATCAGCGCAGACACCCACTACAATTTGAACCTGGAGATATGGTGTTTATTAAAATATCTCCGATGAAAGGTGTTTCCAGGTTTGGGAAGCGTGGAAAGCTTAGTCCGCGGTATGTTGGCCCTTTTCCGATTGTTGAGGTTATTGGTCAGGTGGCTTATCGTTTACAACTCCCTGCGGCTATGCAAGCTATTCATGATGTGTTCCACGTGTCTCAATTGAGGAAATATGTGCCGGATGCTTCTCATGTTCTCGATGATTCAGTGTGGCCTGAGGTGACTGCTGATTTGTCCACGCCAGAATTTCCTATCAGAATTGAAGACCGTCGTGAGCAGCGGTTGAGAAATAAGGTTATTCCTCTGGTAAGGGTTGCTTGGCAGCGTCACTCTGGTAATGAGTCTACTTGGGAGCGTGAAGATGAGATGCATCAGCTTTTTCCCTTTTTATTCTAGTGAGGTATAAGTCCTTTCTCAGTTTCCTCCTTTTCGGTTGTTATAAATTTCGAGGGCGAAATTTCTGTAAGGAGGGAGGGACTATAAGGCCAGTGCCTTAATGGATCCTTGATGGTTTTTGTTCTATTATTTGTTCTGGAATTTCTGGTTATTTTCCTGGATTTTTAGGAATTTGTCTGGTATTTTTCTGGATTTATTTGGAGTTATTCGAGGGTTATTAGAATTAATTTGATTTTAATATATATAATGATTATATTATATATATATTTTAATTTCTTTTTTTTCTCTTTTAATCCCTCTCTCACCCTCTTTCTCCCCGTCGATCTCTCATTCCCACTCTCTCTCTCTCTCTCCTCCGTGCGATCGCCCCTCTCTCCTCTCTAGGGAACGCGGGCGAGACGAGGTCGGATTGAGACAAGGTTGGCGCCGTTGGATTCCTCGCGTCGAGAGGAGCACGTAGGTGTCCACTTCGGCATGGTTCGGTGATCGTGGGAGCGAGGTTGTAGCGACCCGGATTCCGGATACCCGGTGCACCCGGTATAAATACCGAATACACGTGATACCACATGGGACCCGCGAGGCCTCCCAAGCGCGGGAAAGCGCCGAAGGGAAAAAGGAGTGTGTGGAATACATTGAAGCCAGCAGATATAACAGTAAGCAATTAAATTTCATTACAATGGATTGCTAAAGTAGCAGAAATAAAATTACCTTTTCATTAATATTCAAGTTTTCAATTATACACCAGAGTCTAGCCCAAGGAAAGACAACAAGTCTAGCACAGTACAGTCGAACAGAAAGAAACGTACACAGAAGTCGGAGGAACCCGACGCAGGTACGGCTGGCAGCTACAACAGCAAACGCGCACTCCACCAAGGACAGCAGAGGCAGACGGCGAAACCCACCTGAAAAGCAGCAGGGGTGAGTCTCAACAGAAACTCAGTAGGGGTCACGCGGATCCCCACTGGAAAACCGCACAAAGCGAAGGCAACGGAAGCAGCAACAAACGTAGCAAGGACAGCAACGTAGCAAAGCAGGAAAGCTACACTACAAAGCTGTAAAGGAACAGACGGGAAGTAGGAGTAGGGAACACGCAGGAGAGGGTGAGAACCCGCACCAAACAAGCGGCTACCGAACTAACCTCGGTATCCCAAACTACTCCAAACAAAGGCAACAGATGGATGACCCTAAACTCACACAGAAGGGTACACCAGTCTGTCAACCAGCCCCAAACAAAGGCGAAGGCGAACGCCGACACCGGGAAACAGACAAAACACGACAGGGAACGTCGTGCACAAAGCCCCGCGCACGATCGGAACATCGCGCGGACGACAAACCACTGACCCCGAGTGCAGCCACGAACGGGCAACTCGCAAAGGTCACAGCGTACAGGAAAACGCCGAAAGCTACGCGTCACGTGACGGAAGCACCCCCTTAAAAGCCAGCTGCGTCCACTGACGTCTGACGCCGCACCTCAAGTGTCTCACCTACAGTACTGCTGTAACAACAGCAGAGATGTAGACACCAGCTGAACCAAACAGTAACAGCAAAACAAGTAACTAGTCAGGGTCACGCCCGTCGACGTAAGTCCTAACCCCTGACCACGTGTGCACACACTGGCTATAGCCTAAGCCAGGTCCTCTAGCTAGTATTCTCCCTCGGCAGGACGCTACCGTTGGCTAGGAGCCCGCGGAACTAACTAAAAACCGCTCACTGGGAAAAACCCTCCGCCATCCGCTAGCGGGTCGGCACCTCTCGGCCTTAGGTCACACAAGTGGAGGCTTCACACGACACAGAAGCTCAAAACACAAGCGCCGAAGTACTAACGGGCAACCACGCCCCTCAACACGCACTTCGAGGCACCAAGTGACAGTATCACCACTGCCGACAACTCAGGACAAGCACTAGACCTCCTACGTAACGATCCTGAGCCAAACGACTCAAAGGTAAGATCGTCACAACAGCGGAACAAGCCGCCAATCGGTCTAATCCTAAGCCAAAGAAACCACGCTCCGCAGAAAACGACACACGGAGACCTGAGGGAGACATCAAGAACCCTCAGCACACCTGGACACGCAAACCGAGGTAGAACAATACCTCGAAGCATCCAGAAGCAGTGTCTTAGGCAGGACAGAACCGCTAAGACACGCGCAAACAAGGTCACATGTCAACCACTGGGTCAGACCAGGTTGACCGAAACCCAAACAAGCACATGCAAAGGTAGGATAAGAACCCTACCACAAGCAAGAAGACTCCTGGCTACCTTACAACGTAGTCTTAACCCTCATAGGACGTCAAGAGACATCCACGGGACAACGGGCAGACCACAAGGCCAAGCCAAGACACACAGAATCATCGGGCGGAAAACCAAGGCACAAGGAAAGTAACGCACCAGCTCTAGACCGCTACAAGCAAGCGACGGTCTAGGTTCGGGCCGTTATTTCCCAAACGACGGACGGACACCAGGCCGTCACTCACACCACCCTGATAACCTACAAACCACGCAAAAGCCAAGTAACGCACGGGACTAGGGGCGTTACAAGCAAACGACGCACAGGGCACCCACCGTCACATTCAACGGTGCAGCAAACCCAAACCAAAGCGAAGTAACGCACGACGCTAGGCGCGTTACAACCAAACGACGCGGCAGGAGAGGGCCGTCACATTCTAAATGACGCGCAGGGGCCCATCCGTTACTCACAGACGGCATGGCCACCCTCAACCCAACACCACAGCAAACAACGGTCGGAGGCATGCGCGTTACTCACAAACGACGCACGGGGTCCCCACCGTCACACCCAACGGTGCAGTCAACCCAACCTCGACCAAAAGAGAATGTAACGGCCAGGGGCGGGCACGTCACACTCAAACAACGCATAGGGGCACGACCGCTAGAGGCACCGCCTCAACGAGTCAACGTCAGTCAACTGGCAAGTAACGGCCTGGGCAAGGCGCGCCACTTCCATCTAACGCACTGGGTCAAGCGCGTTAGACTAACCGACTCAACCCCAACATAAAACGACGAAGGCGAAGTAACGCACTAACCTAGGCGCGTTACAAGGAAGCGACGCGCCACTCTAGGGCCGTCACTCACCTAGAAGCCAAAGCGCTAAAACGATGCAGACCAAACGACGGTCAGTCGTAGGGCCGCTAAAGACAAGTAACGGTCGCTGGCATGACCGCTACTTCGGTTACGGCGGGAAAACATAGGAATGGCCGGATCGGCCCGTTCCACGCCCCATTCACGCCGAAACGCAGGGGAAACACACCGCAACACCGAATAACAACATTCAAGGGCCAAAATGCCCACATGCAACACCAAAAACGCTCGATCCGGGCGATTTAGACAAATCCACCCTAAGTGGGTCACCGAGGTTCCCGGGCTTCTACCGGCCTCGAATGAACACCGAATCGCACGAAATCAACGTGGATGGGATTCTAACATCCCTGCGGTCATTTAGAAACTAACTGAACCGCAAACGGTCACCGTTTACCGGCCGACCCTAAAAACCACGAAAATCACGGTTTAGGCAAAACAAGCCCAAACACACTCGTTTCCTAGCCGAACGCCGTGCAATGGCAGGGAAAACGAAGGTGAAGAAGCAAGGATCCGTCACCCTACCTCCACCGAAGAAACCGTGCCCCGAAGGGACTAAACCACGCCGAAAACCACTCGCGAACCAATTTCACCGGCTTTGAATCCACCGTTCGGGATCGCGCCAGAATCGATCCGATCCTCGCCTCATCGCGCATCTCGACAGCTCCACGGCCTCGCCACCTCGCCCACCTACGCCTCCGTCTGCAGCCGGAGCCAAAGAGGGGGAGAAACGAGAGAGAACGGGAGAGGGAGAGACGGTCGCGCGAATGAGAAAGGAAGAGAGAAAAAGAAAAGAAAAAGGAAAAGAAATTAGGAAATTTTCCTAATTTCCGAAAATTCCGAAAATGCGCCGAAAATGCACAAATTCAGAAAAATACGCAAAAATAGTCGAAACGACCGGCTCGACGAGTACATCGTCGCTGTAGCATCCACGAGCTCGAGAATTGACAAACAAACTCACCGTAGGGTTCCGTAACTAGTACGTGAGAAAAACCCACACGGCTCGTCAAACTCAATTCGGAAGCCACAAAAGCGAACCGAAACTCAACGAAACCAATCCGAAACAGATCCGAAAGATCCATTAAAGATCCTACGAGATCCAACGAGATCCAGGGCATTACATCCTCCCCCCCTTCAAAGAATTTCGCCCCCGAAATTCAGGACTAGCAAAGGAGAAGCAGGGAAGAACAACCCAACAGCACAAAACTCGGAAAACACAGCTCAGAGGAACACCGTCAGATCACAATTACAGGTACACACTCAGCTTCCAAGACAGCAAGTCTACAGCACGAGTATGGCACCAAAGTGAATACATCTGACACCTCCGAAGCAAGGGCAACGTCGTTTACGTCTCACCAGAAATAGAGACACGACAGCCACAACAACAGACAACTGAGAAACACAACGACAACACGGCAAGCGGCAGCTTACACAAGGAACGCAGTCCCCACAGCTGACAGCTCGCAACATCATCGGCTCCAGTGCCAAAGGCAACAGGGAACACCTGGCACACAGGACACCAACGACAACAACAACACTGCTGGACCCGAAACACAATCAAGTCAGTACTCACTCAGACATCACATCTGATCAAGTCGCAAGCTAACTCCACCAGGGAAAGAGAGCACAGCAAGCCAACTGACAAGACCATGGTCCAAGGCAGAGACACAAAATCATAAAGAAACAGCGCCAAAACAACACAACGGCAACACCTGCAGAATTCCGGCTCTACTTAACACGCAGAACCACGGAACACAACTGCAAGCAGGGTCACAACAAGGCACAAAAACAGCTGAACACACGACCACAAGAGACAGGTCACGCATCAGACTGCTCACCAAGAGAAAGACCCACAACAACGAAAAACAACAACAATGATCTCGGGGAATGCAACTCAAGGACTAGCAACACGCCTCAAGAGCACAACACCCAAGAAGAAAATACAGAGTAGAGGGTACTCAATCCGCAAAAGATGCCGACAAATTCCCCAACACTCGCACAATGCCGATGCCAACACAAGAAAACCACGAACAACGGCACGGCAACAACCAAAGTCAAGGCACAAGAAGCCAAGACAAAGCCACATCGAGAAAGGAACAAGACCTCTCGACAAATGGGTAGCCAGCCCACACACTCCAGCTGTACTCTCAACAACGTGCACAGGCAACAGAACAACATCGATAATCGCATCTCAGCACACACCAGGCGTCATCGCAATCAACAAAGATCGCAATTAACACGCCACGAGCACTGATCAGGCGAACAACCGATCACAAAGAGCCTAAGTGCAACAAGAGAAGAGCACCAGCTTCAGCGCAAAGCACAAGGAAAGCATCAATCTCAGCTCACCATCACGTCCTGACACGATAAATGAGCCTTCACAACACATCGGCCGTTAGACACAGCACGACAACTACGGTACACAACAGCTCTTAACACCATCATGGAGTCCAAAGCTAAGCAACCGTACAACAAGGAGCAGATCAGGCTCAAAACAAAGCTGTCTACACTTAAGCAGACACAGGACAAAGGCACAACCAAGACAGCAATTCCAAGGCAAACCTCGGAAAGCTTCACCAAAGAGGGATGAGAAGCAACAAGCTCAACAACAACAGCTCACCAGGAAGGGAAAATCCAAGGCTCGCTCGAGCAACTTCTCAATCGAGGCAACACGACAATCGAAGCAACCAAAACAACGAAGCATCAGGAGCTACACAAACTCAAGCTGGGACAACCCAAGCAACGTAAGAACGTGCGTGGCCATCACACCAACGCTAAAAGTCATAAGCCACCTGAGCAAAATACAGAAAATAGCTCGAACAAGGCACTGCAGGTTCATGCCAACCGACAAACACTGCAAAGTGCACCACGATCGAGACCAACTTCAAAACCGAACGAAGCACATCGTCTCATCTAGACGAGAGCAAAACCATCTCGCACAGTGCCAACCAAGCACGTACAAGACCACACGCAAAAAGCACCGCGATAAACCATCGCAACACCTACGCCAGCAAGAGACTGTACTGGGCCTAAAGACTCTGGTAACTGTATATCTGGATTTCCATGTATCTCACACGACAATGATCTGATAGCTCAGAAAAGAACTCCGAACATCTCAGAACACTGCTCTGATACCACCTGTAGCGACCCGGATTCCGGATACCCGGTGCACCCGGTATAAATACCGAATACACGTGATACCACATGGGACCCGCGAGGCCTCCCAAGCGCGGGAAAGCGCCGAAGGGAAAAAGGAGTGTGTGGAATACATTGAAGCCAGCAGATATAACAGTAAGCAATTAAATTTCATTACAATGGATTGCTAAAGTAGCAGAAATAAAATTACCTTTTCATTAATATTCAAGTTTTCAATTATACACCAGAGTCTAGCCCAAGGAAAGACAACAAGTCTAGCACAGTACAGTCGAACAGAAAGAAACGTACACAGAAGTCGGAGGAACCCGACGCAGGTACGGCTGGCAGCTACAACAGCAAACGCGCACTCCACCAAGGACAGCAGAGGCAGACGGCGAAACCCACCTGAAAAGCAGCAGGGGTGAGTCTCAACAGAAACTCAGTAGGGGTCACGCGGATCCCCACTGGAAAACCGCACAAAGCGAAGGCAACGGAAGCAGCAACAAACGTAGCAAGGACAGCAACGTAGCAAAGCAGGAAAGCTACACTACAAAGCTGTAAAGGAACAGACGGGAAGTAGGAGTAGGGAACACGCAGGAGAGGGTGAGAACCCGCACCAAACAAGCGGCTACCGAACTAACCTCGGTATCCCAAACTACTCCAAACAAAGGCAACAGATGGATGACCCTAAACTCACACAGAAGGGTACACCAGTCTGTCAACCAGCCCCAAACAAAGGCGAAGGCGAACGCCGACACCGGGAAACAGACAAAACACGACAGGGAACGTCGTGCACAAAGCCCCGCGCACGATCGGAACATCGCGCGGACGACAAACCACTGACCCCGAGTGCAGCCACGAACGGGCAACTCGCAAAGGTCACAGCGTACAGGAAAACGCCGAAAGCTACGCGTCACGTGACGGAAGCACCCCCTTAAAAGCCAGCTGCGTCCACTGACGTCTGACGCCGCACCTCAAGTGTCTCACCTACAGTACTGCTGTAACAACAGCAGAGATGTAGACACCAGCTGAACCAAACAGTAACAGCAAAACAAGTAACTAGTCAGGGTCACGCCCGTCGACGTAAGTCCTAACCCCTGACCACGTGTGCACACACTGGCTATAGCCTAAGCCAGGTCCTCTAGCTAGTATTCTCCCTCGGCAGGACGCTACCGTTGGCTAGGAGCCCGCGGAACTAACTAAAAACCGCTCACTGGGAAAAACCCTCCGCCATCCGCTAGCGGGTCGGCACCTCTCGGCCTTAGGTCACACAAGTGGAGGCTTCACACGACACAGAAGCTCAAAACACAAGCGCCGAAGTACTAACGGGCAACCACGCCCCTCAACACGCACTTCGAGGCACCAAGTGACAGTATCACCACTGCCGACAACTCAGGACAAGCACTAGACCTCCTACGTAACGATCCTGAGCCAAACGACTCAAAGGTAAGATCGTCACAACAGCGGAACAAGCCGCCAATCGGTCTAATCCTAAGCCAAAGAAACCACGCTCCGCAGAAAACGACACACGGAGACCTGAGGGAGACATCAAGAACCCTCAGCACACCTGGACACGCAAACCGAGGTAGAACAATACCTCGAAGCATCCAGAAGCAGTGTCTTAGGCAGGACAGAACCGCTAAGACACGCGCAAACAAGGTCACATGTCAACCACTGGGTCAGACCAGGTTGACCGAAACCCAAACAAGCACATGCAAAGGTAGGATAAGGAACCCTACCACAAGCAAGAAGACTCCTGGCTACCTTACAACGTAGTCTTAACCCTCATAGGACGTCAAGAGACATCCACGGGACAACGGGCAGACCACAAGGCCAAGCCAAGACACACAGAATCATCGGGCGGAAAACCAAGGCACAAGGAAAGTAACGCACCAGCTCTAGACCGCTACAAGCAAGCGACGGTCTAGGTTAGGGCCGTTATTTCCCAAACGACGGACGGACACCAGGCCGTCACTCACACCACCCTGATAACCTACAAACCACGCAAAAGCCAAGTAACGCACGGGACTAGGGGCGTTACAAGCAAACGACGCACAGGGCACCCACCGTCACATTCAACGGTGCAGCAAACCCAAACCAAAGCGAAGTAACGCACGACGCTAGGCGCGTTACAACCAAACGACGCGGCAGGAGAGGGCCGTCACATTCTAAATGACGCGCAGGGGCCCATCCGTTACTCACAGACGGCATGGCCACCCTCAACCCAACACCACAGCAAACAACGGTCGGAGGCATGCGCGTTACTCACAAACGACGCACGGGGTCCCCACCGTCACACCCAACGGTGCAGTCAACCCAACCTCGACCAAAAGAGAATGTAACGGCCAGGGGCGGGCACGTCACACTCAAACAACGCATAGGGGCACGACCGCTAGAGGCACCGCCTCAACGAGTCAACGTCAGTCAACTGGCAAGTAACGGCCTGGGCAAGGCGCGCCACTTCCATCTAACGCACTGGGTCAAGCGCGTTAGACTAACCGACTCAACCCCAACATAAAACGACGAAGGCGAAGTAACGCACTAACCTAGGCGCGTTACAAGGAAGCGACGCGCCACTCTAGGGCCGTCACTCACCTAGAAGCCAAAGCGCTAAAACGATGCAGACCAAACGACGGTCAGTCGTAGGGCCGCTAAAGACAAGTAACGGTCGCTGGCATGACCGCTACTTCGGTTACGGCGGGAAAACATAGGAATGGCCGGATCGGCCCGTTCCACGCCCCATTCACGCCGAAACGCAGGGGAAACACACCGCAACACCGAATAACAACATTCAAGGGCCAAAATGCCCACATGCAACACCAAAAACGCTCGATCCGGGCGATTTAGACAAATCCACCCTAAGTGGGTCACCGAGGTTCCCGGGCTTCTACCGGCCTCGAATGAACACCGAATCGCACGAAATCAACGTGGATGGGATTCTAACATCCCTGCGGTCATTTAGAAACTAACTGAACCGCAAACGGTCACCGTTTACCGGCCGACCCTAAAAACCACGAAAATCACGGTTTAGGCAAAACAAGCCCAAACACACTCGTTTCCTAGCCGAACGCCGTGCAATGGCAGGGAAAACGAAGGTGAAGAAGCAAGGATCCGTCACCCTACCTCCACCGAAGAAACCGTGCCCCGAAGGGACTAAACCACGCCGAAAACCACTCGCGAACCAATTTCACCGGCTTTGAATCCACCGTTCGGGATCGCGCCAGAATCGATCCGATCCTCGCCTCATCGCGCATCTCGACAGCTCCACGGCCTCGCCACCTCGCCCACCTACGCCTCCGTCTGCAGCCGGAGCCAAAGAGGGGGAGAAACGAGAGAGAACGGGAGAGGGAGAGACGGTCGCGCGAATGAGAAAGGAAGAGAGAAAAAGAAAAGAAAAAGGAAAAGAAATTAGGAAATTTTCCTAATTTCCGAAAATTCCGAAAATGCGCCGAAAATGCACAAATTCAGAAAAATACGCAAAAATAGTCGAAACGACCGGCTCGACGAGTACATCGTCGCTGTAGCATCCACGAGAATTGACAAACAAACTCACCGTAGGGTTCCGTAGCTAGTACGTGAGAAAAACCCACACGGCTCGTCAAACTCAATTCGGAAGCCACAAAAGCGAACCGAAACTCAACGAAACCAATCCGAAACAGATCCGAAAGATCCATTAAAGATCCTACGAGATCCAACGAGATCCAGGGCATTACAGAGGTGGAGCGTGGAGGCTTCGTAGCTCTTCCTCCTTGCATGCGGTCTTTTCTTCAGTTTCGGCTTGCGAGAGGTAGGGGGATGGAATCTCGATCTCGCTAGGATCGTTTTCCCTTAGCTCGTTTGTTGATTAGCGCCCCGTAGCATGCATGTTGCCCATGTTTCCATATTTGGGGTTTTAGCTTAAATCTTTGAGTTTAATGCGTTTTAGGCCTTCCATGTGCTAGATTTAGTTATTAAACTGTTGTATAAACTGTATGGTTTGGCAGGATATCAGGTTTTTCGACGATACCCGGCGATTTCTGTCGTCCGGGAGGGCTTCGGTTTACAAACCGTACCCGCCCGTAACCCAGGTGAAGTGACAGTCCTGCCAGGAACCGTCACTTGCCTGACGGTCCATAATGGACGCGTCGCTTCCAAATAACGGCCCATCGGGGGTGCGTCATTTGGAGAGTAACGGTGGGAATCCCATCCGTTACTCGCTCGTTGTTTTTAGTTAGCCAGGTGAGGCGGTGAGTCCGGCGGTCTATTGGCCGACCGTCGTTCACTTCCGACGCGCTTAGACCGGAGCGTCGCTTCGCCTGCTGTCGTTTTCGACGCTGTTAGTTGATTTGGTGGCCTCGGGTGGATATAACGGCGGTGACCCACCGCGTTGCTTGGAAGTAACGCATAGGGCCCCTACCGTTACATTCCCTCTTGCACCTTTGAGCTGGAACTCAGGTGGAAGTAACGGATGGAGACCAACGCGACATTCTTGGTGTAACGTGCCAGTCCCCGACCGTCACTTTCAAGTAGCGCGTGGGTATTAGACCGCCGCTTCCCTGATGGTTTTAATATGTTGCCAGCCCATTCGTTATGCGTTCCTTCGTATACTCATGCCATATTCATATTGTTTTAATGTATTGTGGCGTGTTTTATTACCATTAGAGTACCCTTTCTTTCCACGCAATGGAGCCACTGTTGTTTCCCTAAGGTCTGTTAAGTGCCGACCCGCTTGAGGATGGCGGAGGGGTATGTTTCCCATGCACGGTTTGTAAGCTAGTTCCGTGGGCTCCCAGCCAATGGTAGCGTCCTACCAAGGGGGAAAACTAGCTAGAGGGCCTGGCTCAGGCTAGAGTCAGTGTGTGCACACGTGGTCGGAGACTATGGACTGACACCGACGGGTGCCACTCCGACTGGTCACTTGGTTTGGTACTGTTTACGCCCTTAGCTTGTCGCTTCGTCGACTACGAGTGCTTGAGACGCAGTATAAGTCATCAGTGGACGCTTCTGGTTTCTGCTCCAGTGGTTGTCCTTCCTTGTTGCTTGGACTAGTTAAGACTTATTCTATTTGATAGTTTTGGTTTTAACGCTTGCATTTAGTTAGCTGTGGCATGCTTTAGCTGTTATACTTGCTTAGTTAGAGTCTGCAGCTTTACTTGAGTAGTTATTCTTGCCATTGCCTGTTAGTTATTTAAATGCATGCTCTACTTGCTTTATTTATGCATGTATGCTTGTTTAGTGCGAGGTAGGGATCCGCGTGACCCCTACTGAGTCTGGCTGTGACTCACCCTTTCTCTTTTCAGGTGAGCCGCGCCCGCCGTCTCCCGGTGCTTCGTGAGTTGGTTCGGAGACCGTGTTAGTTGCCAGCTTTAGTCGAGGCGCCCTTGTGACTTGTTGTACTTTTGCCGGGGTATGCCCCGCGTAGTTGTACCTTTTTGGGCTAGTACTCTTGTTTCTCTGGACTAGTATATATATATCACTCTGGTTATTTTGAATTGCTTCCGCACTTGTGTTAATTTCTTTACTTAATTGTAAATTGCGCGTTCCAAATTCCAATTCGTTATGCATACCCCTCAACACTTTTCTTCTAACCCTTCAGGGGCCTCATCAGCCTCTTGGGTGGCTTCCCCAGTTCTTGGTATCGGTGTATCGATGTTATCGGTATATCGGTATCCTGAACTCTGGGTCGTTACACCCTATCAGCTATACATAGTTATACAATACTTTCAAGTCCGTGCTAATATACGAAAAGAGAAAATGAAACTACTTTTCCTTTCTACCATTCCTGAATGGGCTGACGGCAAAACTTTTCCAGCTCATCACTATATCAAAATCATACGGATAAAACCGTATACCCCAAAAGAACAAAAAATTATGCATGGCGCTTTAACGCCAGAATACATTCAAGAACGCAGAACCGATGCAATTATTGCAGTCCTCAATGGAGTATCACTAATTGATGAAATTACATCAATCAAAGTCAACTTCTGTAACAATACTATGCTCTGCACGTCTAGCTACAGCACATTACTATCTACGGAAGATGCTGAAAGAATAAACTAGTTTGAAGCTCTCTTCCTGGACAACAAACTTCAAGTCAGCCAGCTAACAAAGCAAACACTATGTACGCTCTACGCGGGACAAGTTCCCAATCATGTCTGTGAAATCTATTCGAAGGAAGAAAGTTCACAAGACAACCAACAAGCCACAACAACAAAAGCATGACAGCTAAGCAGTACAGCTGTCAAACACAAAATCAAAAATCTAAAGCCAAGACAAGTAAAATCAAGCAAGCTACGAAGCAAAGCAAAAGCCATGAAGTCTATCTGCAAGATATCAACATCAAAGACACTTGTCAAGCATCAAGCTAAAGAAAACGACATCAAAACAAAGTCACTTGGACGTATGCCCAAGCCTTATCACAAGGAATCCAGCTTTATGTCACATCCTCCATTATATCGACATTGAGCAAAGAATTATCAAGCAACAAGCCAAGAAGACATCAAATCAAGCAATGCATTATGCAATGAATCTACTTTATGTCAATATCAAGCATCTTTACTTTATGTAAATACCAAATGAGTCACCAAAGTTTAGTCATCATGAAAGAGACAGCAAATGAATTATTGAGCCCCCGGGAGCCATAATTCACAAGAAGTCATTAAGAAGTCACTTTCCATCACATCATGACATCTCATCCATGCATTATTGTACCCACATTTCATGTGAATGTACAACACATTTGCATTTCATTTAGAGCTCTCCACATGTATATAAGGGAGCTAGGACTCATTCCTAAGGGCATCCTTCATCCGGAGGAGTTCATCCTTCACCGAAAGGAGTTCCTACGAATCATCCAACATCCTACATTTCTCAAGCATCATTCAGGAGGACTTCTCCTCCAACCCATCGGTACAATGTAAGTCCTACGCCTTTAGTCCTCGGGACATAATCAATAAATTTCATATTTTCATATTGCAAGATTGCGAGCATATCCATGATATTGTATTGCCTATCATCTTCATACATATTTGTTTACATCATGAATTATATTCATGAAGAAATCAAGATTATCCATCTTGACGAAACCATGAAGATGATATCAATCATATCTTATGATATAATCATGAAAGACATATTCATGAATCTAGAGAAAAGGAAAATTATCATGAAGAACTTCGTAAGTTCAGCAACTTTGGAGGCTCTGGATTCGCGATGTAAGACCCGGATGGGGCAACAGCGATTGAGCTTGAGCTCTGTTAAACAAACGAACTATTCTGATATCTTCAATTCTCTTAGACCATCATGTCTATCTCATGCCATCATTCATATCTGTAATATTATTATTTCCCCACTAGTATTTCAACCCCATCCTAATATGTCTCAAACACCTATTTACATACAACCAGATCTCCGAGATATACTGAGAGAACAAAAAACTTCCAGATTAATCATTAAAAATTATCTTGATCTAGATTGCACCGAATCAACAGAAGACATGAAAAAGAAGATCAATAAATGGGCAAATGAAATGAGTGTCCTCATTCAAACATCCCCTATTATCGATAATCCAATAAATCTTTAAACTACCAAGAATTATAATCATCTTTCCTTCGTAGGAAATGTCCAAGATTGGGCGTCTCGACTCATACATAACGTACGAAGAGATTACACTGGTTATCAATATTTACAATTTCTGATTAATAGCACGTATATAGAATTTTTAGGAGACATCAAAGAGACACTTGATGTTCAACAATTAAACTTATAAGAACAACGCGTAGAATTTATGCTTAACAATATATGATGTTGTAGCCTTTGCTATATCGAACCATTTTTATGTGACAAACAATATTTTATACCGAAAGAATATGGATGTTATAAAACGAAACATCGAAGGTAAATTCCAAACTCGTATCTTAATGGGATCAATTTCTAAAGTGATTATTTGCCACCTCCTCGACCCAAGGAATTACAAATATTACGTCCTGTAGCTCAACGAGCTGCACGATTCAGTACATTCACTGCCATGGAACATTTTGTTGCCTATTTTCGACGGCAAGATGATCAATTACTATTCAACAACTGTTACATTTTCTATGGACCAATTATGCCACCAGAGCAGACAACCAAAGTCTTCATACACGCTCAAAAATTACAAAAAGATTATACACAATTCAATGTATGTACACTCGTACATCCAAAAAACTTGCCAGTAGAAGCAACGTCAGTCATTTATGAAGAAGAACCAGTTACGTCAGATGAATTTCAGAATGAAGTTTCCAAGGTCTCAGCTCTACTCGAAGAAGCAATTCAAGTTACGCCACCTGTACAAGTTGGCCCAATATTAATACTTGCACCATTTAAAACATTCAAGATGAAGCGAGATAAACATCTCGAAGAAAGCACATCATCAAATGAAGCATCAACTCCTTCGACATCATTCTTGAAGAAGCATAGAGCACGACAAAAGAAATGAAATTAGACAGCAAGGCATTCCAGCTGTCCAACAAACACAATAATACATGCAAAGCAAGGATCTACACAAAAATAAAGAAGTCAAAGGCTATCTACAAGACACCAACATCAATGACACTTGTCAAGAAGTAAGCAAAAGAAAATGACATCAACGCAAAGTCTCTTGGACTTATATCCAAGCCTTATCACAAGGAATCCAACTTTATGTCACATCCTCCTTTATGTCGACATCGAGCAAAGAATTACCAAGTAACAAGTCAAGAAGACATCAAATCAAGCAATGCATTATGCAAGGAATCTTCTTTATGTCAATATCAAGCATCTTTACTTTATGTAAATGCCAAATGAGTCACCAAAATCTAGTCATCATGAAAGAGACATCAAATGAATTATTGAGCCCCGGGGAGCCATAATTCACAAGAAGTCACTTTCCATCACATCCTGACACCTCATCCATGCATTATTGTACCCACATTTCATGTGAATGTACAACACATTTACATTTCATTTAGAGCTCTCCACATCTATATAAGGGAGCTAGGACTCATTTGTAAGGACATCCTTCATCCGGAGGAGTTCATCCTTCACCGAGAGGAGTTCCTACGAATCATCCTACATCCTACATTTCCCAAGAATCATTCAGGAGGACTTCTCCTCCAAGCCATCGCAACAATGTAAGTCCTACGCCTTTAGTTCTTCGGGACATATTCAATAAATTTCATAATTTCATATTTTCATATTGCAACAATGTCCATGATGTTGTATTGCCTATCATCTTCATACATATCAGTTTACATCATGAATCATATTCATGAAGAAATCAAGATTATCCATCTTGAAGAAAGCATGAAGATGATATCAATCATATCTTATGATATAATCATGAAAGACATATTCATGAATCTAGAGAAAGGGAAGATTATCATGAAGAACTTCGTAAGATTAGCAACTCTGGAGGCTCTGGATTCGCGATGTAAGACTCGGGTGGGGCAGCAGCGATTGAGCTTGAGCTCTGTTAAACAAACGAACTATTCTGATATCTTCGATTCTCTTAGATCATCATGTCTATCTCATGCTATCATGTTATCTCTGCAATATCTTTATTTCCGCAATACTTTTCCGCTATCCTGTAAAACACCAAGCATGTTAAAATCAATCTTTATTTCCATAAATAATGAAAAACCTGACAAAACCAATAATATCATATCCTGAATTCCGCACCCCAAGCAAGGATGTGAAATCCATAAGGCTAGTAGAATTTCAAACAGAGTCATTGGTTGTTAAAGGTTGAAGCTTGTGTAGAGGCTGTAAATAGAGAAGAAATATCATAAATATATGAATAACTTATATATGCTACTGATGTATATAACATCAGAGACCGTCCACGGATGTTTCTCCTGTAATATAGATGGCTCTGTGGCCTACTTTGGATATTTCTCCTGTATCGTATAGCACTTAGGCTTTTTCTTAGATGTAATTAATACATCTGGAGATGTAATTCATACATCACCACTGCATATAATGCTATGTGGATTTATATATCGTTTGAATACTTAATCAGAGTCATCAGAATTATCAGAATCTAAGGTATCATTTGTGTCAGAACTTTCATCAGTCGAATTGGTAGTAAAATCAGTAGAAGAATCAGAATCAGTCTCTACGTAATAGATTTCATCTTCTTCAGAAGTATAATAATTTTCAATAGGGTAAAACGATTGTTCTTCTAAGATTTTTAGTTTTTCAACTTTAAATTTGTTGTAATTTATGTTTCTGATGGGAAATTCATTTGCATAGTGTCCTTCTTCATTACAGATCCAGCATCTGCATTGTTTTCCTTTGCCATTCGGATACGGAGGTTTTTTCAATTCTTCAAGTTATTTTTGTTGATGTTTTTTGAATGACCATTTTTTAAAGAATTTTCCTTGATAATTTGGTTTCCAAAAGGATTTACGGAACTTGTGTCTTTGATAAGGACGATATCGATATGATTTCTTTGATCTTCGGTGTTTATCAATAATCTTTGTATATCGCCGTTTTTTATGTTCTTTGTGATGTTTTCGGTGTTTTGATTTATAACATCCATATTCTTTAGGTACAAAGTATTGTTTGTCACAACATTTTTGATTGTTTTCTTTTAATGCCTTTTTAACTTCTTTTTTAGCTCGTAGATTAATGTAATCTTTTGTCATTTGAGCTTTAATTAATCTGATGCGACCGCCAAGGGTATCTGGGTAATTCTGGAATGCATCTTGAGTATATTTTTCTTTACATTTGAGGCCAAATTTTGGGGGTAGTTTATCAAAGAGATTATCTTTAAATTGGATGACTTTTGAGGCGTTGAATAGGTAATATGATTTTTGATAATCACATAAAAATGGTTCGATATAGCAAAGGCTGCAACATCGTATATTATTAAGCATGAATTCTGCGCATTGTTCTTGTAAGTTTAATTGTTGAGCATCAAGTGTAACGACCCAGAGTTCAGGATATCGATATACCGATAACATCGATACACCGATACCAAGAACTGGGGAAGCCACCCAAGAGGCTGATGAGGTCTCTGAAGGGTTAGAAAGGTTATGTCGAGGGAATGTATAACGAACTGCGATTTGGAACGCGTAGATTACAATTAAGTAATAAAATTAACACAAGTGCGGAAGCAATTCAAAATAACCAGAGTGATATATATATATACTAGTCCAGATAAACAAGAGTACTAGTCCACACGGGCACAACTACACGGGGCATACCCCGGCAAAAGTACAACAAAAGCCTCAAAAAGGCGGCTCGACTAGAGCTGGCAGGTAGACGCGGTCTCCGAAACAGCTCACGAAGCACCGGGAGACGACGGGCGCGGCTCACCTGAAAGGAGAAAGGTGAGTCACAGCCAGACTCAGTAGGGGTCACGCGGATCCCTACCTTACACTAAACAAGCATTCATGCATAAATAAAAGCAATGAGAGCATGCATTTAATTGGAATAACAGGCAATGGCATGAATAAACTACTCAAGTAAAGCTGTAAACTCTAACTAAGCAAGTAGAACAGCTAACACATGCCACAACTAAATAAATGCAAGCGACTAAAACTAAATCTACCAAAATAGAATAAGCCTTAACTGATCCAAACAATAAGGAAGGACAACCACTGGAGCAGAAACCAGAAGCGTCCATTGACGACTTACACTGCGTCTCAAGCACTCGCAGTCGACAAAGCGACAAGCTGAGCGCGTAACCAGTACCAAACCAAGTGACCAGTCGGAGTGGCACCCATCGGTGTCAGTCCACAGTCTCCGACCACGTGTGCACACACTGACTCTAGCCTGAGCCAGGCCCTCTAGCTAGTTTTCTCCCTTTGTAGGACGCTACCATTGGCTAGGAGCCCACGGAACTAGCTTACAAACCGTGTATGGGAAACACCCCTCCGCTATCCTCAAGCGGGTCGGTACTCAACAGACCTAGGGTAACAACAGTGGCTCCATTGCATGGAAAGAAAAGCTACTCTATTGGTATAAGAAACATGCCCTCGAACAATGAAACAACATAAACATGGCACAATTACGTAAAAGAACGCATAACAAATGGCTGGCAACTTATTAAACCCAACAGGCAAGTGGCGGTCTGATGCCCACGTGCTACATGAAAGTAACGGTCGGTGGCTGGAGCGTTACACCAAGAACGACGCGTCTGTCTCCGTCCGTCACTCCCGCCTGAATTCCAGCTCAAAAGGCCCAAAAGGGAATGTGACGGTAGGGGCCCTATGCGTTACGTCGATGCAACGCACTGGGTCACCGCCGTTACATACACCCGAGGCCAAAACCCAATGTACAGCGTTCGAAATCAGACGTAGGCGAAGCGACGCGCTCGCTCAGGTGCGTCGGACGGAAGCGACGGCCGGCCGACTGGACGTCGGGCTAACCGCCTCACCCGGTCAACGTAAAACGACGGACGAGTAACGGATGGGGATCCCACCGTTACGCTCCAAATAACACACCCTCATCGGGCCGTTGTTTGGAAATGACGCGTCCACTAAGGACCGTCAGGCGTGTGACGGTTCCTGGCAGGACCGTCACGCCACCTGGAACACGGGCGGGTACGGTTTGAAAACCGGAGCCCTCCCGGACGATAAAAATCATCGGGTAACGTCGTGGAAACCTGTAACCTGTCAAACCATACAACCCAAACAACAAAATAATACCCAAATACCACACATGCAAAGCCCACAATGCATCAAATTCAAGAATTAAGCTAAAACCCCAAAGTTATGAAATATGAACATTAAGCATGCTACGGGGTTCTAATCAAACGAACGAGCTATAGGAAATGATCCTAGTGAGATCAGGATTCCATCCCCCTACCTTTTGCAAGCCGAAACGGTCGAAAAGGCCGCATGCAAGGAGGAAGAGCCACGAGGCCTTCACGCTCCACCTCGCTCCCACGAGCCACGAAACACGCCGAGGTGGGCGTCCACGCCATCCACGCGACGTGGGGAATCCACCGGTACCTCCCACGCCTCAATCCGGCGCCAAAAAGCCTGCTTCCCAAGGGGAGGGGAGAGAGGCGATCGGCGAGAGGAGAGAGAGAGTGAGGTGAGATCGACGAGGGAGAGAGAGAGAGTGAGGGAGGGTGAGGGATTAAAAGAGAATAAAAATAAAATTAAAAAATATATAATATAATTATTATATATATTAAAATCTTATTAATCTCTAATAACCCTCAAAGCTCCAAATAAATCCGGAAAAATACCAGAAAAATTCCTAAAAATATAGGAAAATAGTCAAAAATTCCAGAACAAATATTAGAACAAAATCCATTAAGGATCCATTAAGGCACGGGCCTTACATCAAGTGTTTCTTTGATTTCTCCTAAAAATTCTATATACATGCTATTAATCAAGAATTGTAAATATTGATAACCATTGCAATCTCTTCGTACGTTATGTATGAGTCGAGACGCCCAATCTTGGACATTTCTTATTAAGGAAAGATGAATATAATTCTTGGTAGTTTGAAGATTTATTGGATTATCGAGAATAGGGGATGTTTGAATGAGAACACTCATTTCATTTGCCCATTTATCGATCTTCTTTTTCATGTCTTCTGTTGATTCGGTGCAATCTAGATCAAGATAATTTTTATTGATTAATCCAGAAGTTTTTTGTTCTCTGAGTATATCTCGGAGATCTGGTTGTCTGTAAATAGTTGTTTGAGACATATTTGGATGGGGTTGAAATACTGGTGGTGCTCCTGATGGTGCGGCGCCAGCGACTTCACTTTCATCTATTTCATCTTCAAGATAAATTTGTTCTCTAGGTGTGCTTGATTCACCGATTTCATGACTAGCCATTTTTACAGGGGATTTGTTGTGTCTGCTTGGGGTGCGGAATTCAGGAATTGATATTATTGGTTTTGTCAAGTTTTCCATTATTTATGGAAATAAGGATTGATTTTAACATGCTTGATATTTTACAGGATAGCGGAAAGGCATCGCGGAAACAAAGATATTGCAGATATAACATGATAGCATGAGATAGACATGATGATCTAAGAGAATTGAAGATATCAGAATAGTTTGTTTGTTTAACAGAGCTCAAGCTCAATCGCTGCTTCCCCACCCGGGTCTTACATCGCGAATCTAGAGCCTCCAGAGTTGCTAAGCTTACGAAGTTCTTCATGATAATCTTCACTTTCTCTATATTCATGAATATGTCTTTCATGATTATATCATAAGATATGATTGATATCATCTTCATGGTTTCTTCACGATGGATAATCTTGATTTCTTCATGAATATGATTCATGATGTAAACTGATATGTATGAAGATGATAGGCAATACAATATCATGGATATGCTTGCAATCTTGCAATATGAAAATATGAAATCTGAATTTATTGATTATGTCCCGAAGGACTAAAGGCGTAGGACTTACATTGTGCCGACAGGACACTGACCTCGAGCACAGCCACAGAAAGGCTAACCCAAGAAGGCCACGACGCACAAGAAACGCCAAGTGACACGAGAGTCACCAGCCAAGAAACGCCGGTAGTCTTAGCCACGAGAAATACCGAAAGTCACAGGCCAAGCAATAGGAGCACCCTCACACTAGAAGAACAGCCAGATGCGTCCACTGACGTCTTACACTGCACCACAAGTGTCAAGTCTACAAGCTCGTCCCGATGATGACGGAGACTGAACACACCAAGAACCAGGTCCAAGGAACAACAGTCCCAAGGAAGAACGGTAACTACGGACACAGGACCGTAGTACCACAACTATGAGTAACTAGTCAGGGTCACGCCCGTTGACGCAAGTCCTCAGTCCCTGACCACGTGTGCACACACTGACCACTACCTAGGTCAGGCCTCTAGCTAGTCTTCCCCTCGGTAGGACGCTATCGTTGGCCGGGCCCCACGGAAGTAGCTTAAAAACTGTATAATGGGAAACACCCCTCCACCACTCCCGGTGGGTCGGTACTCAAGACCTAGGGCTACGACTAGTGGAGGCTCACAAGGCACAACTCAGAAACACAGGTGCTAAAGCACAGATAGTTAAAGAAAGCCCTGTCTCGCGCATCACAAAGCACCTAGGCAGCTAACCAACTGCCGACAGACTCAGGACCAGGCAACTAGACCTACCACGTAACGATCCTTGAGTCAGACGACTCAAAAGGGAAGATCGTCACACACAGCGGAACAAGCCGCCAATCGGTCTAATCCTAAGCCAGAAGAAAACAACGGTCCGCAGAAAACGACTCATGGAGACCTGAGGGAACACCGAGGACCCTCAGACACACCTGGACATGCAAACCGAGGTAAGGCGACACCTCGAGGCATCCAGAACCAGTGTCTCGGACTGGATAAAACCGCCAAGACACCCACACACAAGGTCGCCTGTCAACCCCTGGGTCACCCCGGGTTGATCGGAACCCGACCAAAACACATACAAAAGTAGGATAGAGAATCCTACCACAAGCAAGAAGACTCCTGGCCACCTTATAACATAGTCTTAGCCCTCATAGGATGTCAAGAGACATCCACGGGACAGCAGGCAGACCACATGGACAAGCCAAGACAAGCAGAAACCGAAAGAACGGAAATCGGAGAACAAGGCATGTAACGCACCACCCTTAGACCGTTACATGAACGTGATGGTCTAAGCCAAGGCCGTTACAACCCACGTGACGGTCGGGGGAGAAGCCGTCACACACACCACCCTAACCAACTTCTATAAACGCAAAGGCACGTAACGGCTAGCACCGGGTGCATTACGTCAACCTGACGCGCCCGACTGGGGCCGTCAGGGCCAACAACCCTAAAGCTCAAAACACACTCGGACCATGTAACACGCTAGACCAGGCGCGTTACGGCCACCTAACGTGGCAACACAAGCGCGTCAGGGCCAACAGGCACAAGCCAAAAACAACTGGCTGAGAGGCATGTCACTGTCCCGACCGGACACGTTACAACCACCCAACGTGCGGGGGCGCGGCCGTTAGAGCCAACGACGCAGCCACCCAACTCAGCCAAAACAGCATGTAACGGTCCATCACGGACGCGTTACACAGGCCTAACGCACAGGGGCATGACCGTTAGAATCAACAGGCACATCCACCCAAACTCGGCCAAAACGAAGTGTAACGGCCTGGGACAGGCACGTTACACCCACCTAACACATAGGGACACAGCCGTTAGGCGAACCGACTCAAATGGTCAAAGTCAGTCAACCAGAATGTAACGGCCTGGGGCAGGCGCGTTACACTCACTTGACGCACGGGGTCAAGCGCGTCAGAGGAACCGACTTAACCCAGACATAAAATGACAAAATAGGCATAACGCGTCGCACCAGACGCGTCAGGGTGCTGTGACGCGCCATCCCTATGCCTTCATACTCCCAAAGCCAAAAAGACTAAAAATCACCCAGACGCTGTGACAGTCTATCGTAGGGCCGTCAGGGCCATGTGACGGTCCCTGGAACGACCGCTACACCAGTCACGGCGGGAAACGAAGGGTTGGCCAAATCGGCCCGATCCACGCCCCATTCACACCGAAGCGCAGGGGAAACAACCCTCGACGATGAAAAACCACATTAGAAGGCTAAAAAGCCCACATGCAAGCACTAAAACGACAGATCAGGGCGATTCTAACGAATCCACCCAAAACGAGTCAACGAGGTTCTCGGACTCCAACCGGCCTCGAATGACGACCAATCAACACAAAATTATAGTGGATGGGATCCAGACATCCCAGCGGTCAATTCAATGCTAACTATGCCGCAAATGGTTGCCGTTTCCCGGCGAACCCTACAAACCACGAAAAGCACGGTTTAGGCAAATCAAGCCCAAACTCGACAGTTTTCTTACCGAACGACGTGCAATGGCTGGGAAAACGGAGAGGAAGAAGTGAGGGACCATCACCCTACCTCCACCGAAGAAACAGTGCCCCAAAAGGACTAAACAGTGCCGAAAACCACGTCGTGAGCTCGAACACCGGCTTTGAATCCACCGTTCGGGATCGCGCCAAAACCACTCCATCTTCGCTCCGTCGCGCACCTAGTCAGCTCCACAGCATCCCCAGCACTCGCTCCTAGGTCCTCCGTCTGCAGCCGGAGCCGAGGAAGGCGAAACAGGAGGGAAACAGGAGAGAGAGACGGCGGCGGTGAAATGAGATGGGAGGAGAGAGGAAAGAAAAGAAAAAGGAAAAGAAATTAGGAACTTTCTTAATTTCCAAAAAATCTGATTTCTGGCCCTATCTCCAAAAAATACATAAAAATAGCCGAAACGACCGGCTCGACGAGTACATCGTCGCTGCAGCATCCGCGAGTCGATGGACTGACAACTAAACTCACCGTAGGGTTCTGTAACTAGTACGAGAGAAAAACCCACACGGCTCGTAAAGCTCAACTCGGAAGCCACCAAAGCGAACCGAAACTCACCGAAACCAATCCGAAAGATCCAATGAAGATCCAGGAAAATCTACCAAGGATCCAGGGCATTACAAAAATGATTGTTCTTCTAAGAGTTTTAAATTTTCAACCTTAAATTTGTTGTAATTTGTGTTTCTGATGGGACATTCGTTTGCATAGTGTCCTTCTTCATTACAGATCCACCATCTGCATTGTTTTCCTTTACCATTCGGACAAGGAGGTTTTTTTAATTCTTCAAGTTGTTTTTGTTGATGTTTTTTAAATGACCATTTTTTTAAAGAATTTGCCTTGATACATTGATTCGGTGCAATCTAGATCAAGATAATTTTTATTGATTAATCCGGAAGTTTTTTGTTCTCTTAGTATATCTCGGAGATCTGGTTGTCTGTAAATAGTTGTTTGAGACATATTTGGATGGGGTTGAAATACTGATGGTGCTCCTGATGGTGCGGCGCCAGTGACTTCGCTTTCATCCATTTCATCTTCAAGATAAATTTGTTCTCTATGTGTGCTTGATTCATCGATTTCATGACTAGTTGGAAGCTCTTGGGTTAAGAGTTTCGTTAAGTTTTGTAATAAATCGAGATCTAACGTTGTTTCATATAATTTTTCTAATTCATCTCTTGATAAGAGAGTTAACTTGTTCATTGTATTTGTTAGGTTAGACATAGTTTAGTTGAATTCGTCTTGATCTTTAGGAGGTTGAAATGCGGGATATGTATAATTTCCATAACTTAAAGTTGCTAATGGTTCCCATTTTTTGAGTTTTAATTTTTGTTGAATGGGATGACTTGGTAGAGGTTGTGGTTCTTGACGTGTTTCATCCAGTGGACTTTTCCCTTTGTCTTTTGGTAATAATTGTTTGAGGATTTCTTTATTACATTCACATTTATCCATTTTTGTGATAATTTGTGTAAGCGCTAGATCAATATATGCTTTGATCGATGCTTCATGTGTATCTATGTGTTCTTTAATCTTTGTGATTAATTGTTCATTCTCTAATTTGACAGAATCTTTAAGTTCTTGAATTGTTATTGTTAATGTATTCAAAGTCTTTTCCATGGTTTTAATTTTCTAAAAGGACAAATTCAAAATCAGAATCATTTACTTTCTTTTTAAAACTAGGCTCTGATACCATTTTTTACAGATGTAAAATGGCAGTCAGTATTTGTATTGAACAGCTGGAATGCCTTGCTGTCGAATTTCATTTCTTTTGTCGTGCTTTGTGCTTTTTCGAGGATGATGCTGAAGAAGTCGATGCTTCAGTTGATGATGTTGTTTCATCTGTGCTATTTTTGAGATGTTTATCTCGCTTCATCTTGAATAGTTTGAATGGTGCAAGTATTAATATTGTGCCAACTTGTACATGTGGCGTAACTTGAATTGCTTCTTTGAGTAGAGTTGAGACCTTGGAAACTTCATTCTGAAATTCATCTGATGAAAGTGGTTCTTCTTCATAAATGACTGCCGTTGGTTCTGCTGGCAGGTTTTTTGGATGTACGAGTGTACATACATTGAACTGTGTATAATCTTTTTGTAATTTTTGTGTATGTATAAAGACTTTGGCTGTTTGCTCGGGTGACAGTATTGGTCCATAGAAAATGTAATAGTTGTTGAATAGTAATGGATCATTTTGCCGACTAAAATAGGTAGCAGGATGTTCTATGGCAATGAATGTATTGTATCTTGCTCGTTGAGCTACAAGACGTAAGATTTGTAATTCTTTAGCACGAGGAGGTGCCCATCGTGACAATTGGTAATGAAAGTCTTTATTATTGTGAAGAGGTGTTGGACTGGTTGAAGCTTGTAACATTATATGGAACTTGGATAATGGGGCCATTGGACTGGTTACTGAGATTTCTTTGAACACGGGTATGAAATGTGCTTCAGAATATGGTACACTATGAGCAAGTGCACAATATCGATGGTTAGCTGAAGAAACACTCATTACTATACCGTCCCACATGCATATTTCTTTGATCGGAAAAGCCATTGAATGCCATTGGTTGTATCTGATTGTAGGCTTGAACTGGGGTACTATTGGAATGTAGGTTGGCATGACGAGTTCAAGTGTGTTGGTTGTGTCTTCAAAGATGAGGAAGTTTCTCATAGCAGGATTCATGTAGTATAAACCATCATCTTTGGTTTGGTAAGTGTCATAGTGGTGCCAAATTGTGGTGAAATGGTAGTTATATTCATAACCATTTTGTATGAGAGGTTTCAGAGAATTGTAATTGCGGTATTTTAGTTCAATGGGATGTGAAATCCGTGAGGCTAGTAGAATTTCAAACAGAGTCATTGGTTGTTGTTGTTGAAAGTTGAAGCATTTGTAGAGGCTGTAAATAGAGAAGAAATATCATAAATATATGAATAACTTATATATGCTACTGATGTATATAACATCAGAGACTGTCTTCGGATATTTCTCCTGTAATATATGGCTCTGTGGCCTGCTTTAGATATTTCTTCTGTATCGTATAGCACTTAGGCTTTTTCTTAGATGTAATTCATACATCTGGAGATGTAATTCATACATCACCATTGCATATAATGCTATGTGGATTTATATATCGTTTGAATACTTAATCAGAGTCATCAGAATTATCAGAATCTGAGGTATCATTTGTGTCAGAACTTTCATCAGTCGAATTGGTAGTAAAATCAGTAGAAGAATCAGAATCAGTTTCTACGTAATAAATTTCATCTTTATCCGAAGTATAGTAATTTTCAATAGGGTAAAGCGATTGTTCTTCTAAGAGTTTTAATTTTTCAACCTTAAATTTGTTGTAATTTGTATTTCTGATGGGACATTCGTTTGCATAGTGTCCTTCTTCATTACAGATCCAGCATCTGCATTATTTTCCCTTACCATTCGGACAATGAGGTTATTTCAATTCTTCAAGTTGTTTTTGTTGATGTTTTTTAAATGACCATTTTTTAAAGAATTTGCCTTGATAATTTGGTTTCCAAAAAGATTTTCGGAACTTGTATCTTTGATAAGGACGATATCGATATGATATGTTTGATCTTTTTTGTCTATCAATAATTTTGGAATATCGTCATTTTTTATGTTTTTTGTGATGTTTTTGATGTTTCGTTTTATAACATCCATATTCTTTCGGTACAAAGTATTGTTTGTCACAACATTTTATACTGTTTTCTTTTAATGCATTTTTAACTTCTTTTTTAACTCTTAGATTAATGCAATATTTTGTCATTTGGGCCTTGATTAATCGAATGCGGCCGCCAAGGGTATCTGGGTAATTCTGGAATGCATCTTTAATATATTTTTCTTTACATTTGAGGCCGAATTTTGGGGGTAGTTTATCAAAGAGATTATCTTTGAATTGGATGATTTTTGAGGCGTTGAATAATTGGTAATATGATTTTTGATAATCACATAAAAATGGTTCGATATAGCAAAGGCTGCAACATCGTATATTGTTAAGCATAAATTCTGCGCGTTGTTCTTGTAAGTTTAATTGTTGAGCATCAAGTGTCTCTTTGATTTCTCCTAAAAATTCTATATACATGCTATTAATCAGGAATTGTAAATATTGATAACTAGTGCAATCTCTTCATACGTTATGTATGAGTCGAGACGCCCAATCTTGGACATTTCCTATTAAGGAAAGATGAATATAATTCTTGGTAGTTTGAAGATTTATTGGATTATCGAGAATAGGGGATGTTTGAATGAGGACACTCATTTCATTTGCCCATTTATCAATTTTATTTTTCATGTCTTCTATTGATTCGGTGCAATCTAGATCAAGATAATTTTTATTGATTAATCCGGAAGTTTTTTGTTCTCTGAGTATATCTCGGAGATCTGGTTGTCTGTAAATAGGTGTTTGAGACATATTTGGATGGGGTTGAAATACTGGTGGTGCTCCTGAAGGTGCGGTGTGACGACCCAGAGTTCAGGATACCGATATACCGATAACATCGGTATACCGACACCAAGAACTGGGGAGGCCACCCAAGAGGCTGATGAGGCCCCTGAAGGGTTAGTGGGGGGTTAGCTGAGGAATATGCATAATTAATTGCGAATTGGGGCGCGCGATACAAATAAGTATTTAAGATTTAAACACAAGTGCGGAAGCAATTTAAAATAACCAGAGTGATATATATAACTAGTCCAGAGTCACAAACACTAGTCCACAGGGCACAACAACGCGGGGCATACCCCGGCAAAAGTACAACACAAGCCTCAAAAAGGCAGCTCGTGCTCAGCTGGCAGCTAAGGAACGGTCCCGAAACAGCACGCTAAACTCCGGGAGATGTCGGGCGCGGCTCACCTGAAAGGAGAAGGGTGAGTCACAGCCAGACTCAGTAGGGGTCACGCGGATCCCTACCTCGCACTAAACAAGCGAACATGCATAATTAACAGCAATTAAAGCATGCATTCAAATAAATACACAGGCAATGGCATGAATATCTAATCACAAGAAAGCTGTAAACTCTATCTAAGCAAGTATAACAGCTAACACATGCCGCTACTAATTAAATGCAAGCGATTAAAGCTAAAACTACCAATTAGAATGAGCTGCAACTAGTCCAAGCAACAAGGAAGGACAACCACTGGAGCAGAAACCAGAAGCGTCCACTGACGGCTTACACTGCGTCTCAAGCACTCGCAGTCGACAAGCGACAAGCTAAGCGCGCAAACAGTACCAGACCAAGTGACCAGTCGGAGTGACACCCGTCGGCGTCAGTCCACAGTCTCCGACCACGTGTGCACACACTGACTCTAGCCTGAGCCAGGCCCTCTAACTAGTTTTCTCCCTTGGCAGGACGCTACCATTGGCTGGGAGCCCACGGAACTAGCTTACAAACCGTGAATGGGAAATATACCCCTCCGCCATCCTCAAGCGGGTCGGTACTCAACAGACCTTAGGGCAACAACAGTGGCTCCATTGCCTGGAAAGAAAAGCTACTCTATTGGCACATAAAACACGCCACAATATAGTAAAACAATACAACTATGGCATGAATATAGAACGGAACGCATAAGCAATGGGCTGGGAATATATTGCAGCCATCAGGGAAGTGGCGGTCAAGGACCCACGCGCCACATGCAAACGACGGTCGGGGGTCGGCGCGTTACTTCAAGAATGACGCTCCAGTCCCCATCCGTCACTCCCTTCAGGGTTCCAGCTCAAGAGGCACCAAGGGCATGTAACGGTGGGGGCCCTGCGCGTTACTTCGAAGCGACGCGTGGGGTCACCGCCGTCACATCCACCCGAGGCTCAAACCACCTATCAGCGTTCTAAATGGTAGCAGGCGAAGTAACGCCCCGGTCTAGGCGCGCCGGACCGAAACGACGGTCGGCCGACTGGCCGCCGGGCGCACCGCCTGACCAAAATCACGGAAAACAGTTGATGAGTAACGGATGGGAGCCCCACCGTTACTCTCCAAGTAACGCACCCCCATTGGGCCGCTATTTGGTAGTGACGCGTCCACCTTGGACCGTCGGGCAAGTGACGGTTCCTGGCAGGACCGTCACTGCACCTGGGTTACGGGCGGGTACGGTTTGTAAACCGAAGCCCTCCCGGACGGCTGAAAACGCCGGGTATCGACGAAAAACCTGATAACCTGTCAAACCACGCATGCTAGACAATAATTTAACATCTAAATCTAGCACATGCAAGGCCTAAAACGCATTAAACTCAAGATTTAGGCTAAAACCCCAAAAATGGAAATATGAACATCATGCATGCTACGGGGTGCTAATCAACAAGCGAGCTAAAGGAAACGATCCTAGCAAGATCGAGGTTCCATCCCCCTACCTTTCGCAAGCCGAAACCGACGAACGGGCCGCATGCAAGGAGGAATAGCCACGGAGCTTCCACGCTCCACCTCGCTCCCACGATCACCGATCCACGCCGAAGTGGACACCCACGCGCTCTACTCGACGCGAGGAATCCAACGGTGCCAACCTCGTCTCAATCCGACGCCGTCTCGACCCCGATCCCTAAGAGAGGAGAGGAGGTGGCCGCACGGAGGAGAGAGAGAGAGAGAGTGAAATGAGAGATCGACGGGGGAGAGAGAGTGAGGGTGAGAGATATAAAAAATAAAAATAAAATTAATATATATATAATATAATCATTATATATATAAAAATCTTATTAATATTCAATAACCCTCAAACAGCTCCGAACAAATCCGGAAAAATGCCAGACAAATTCCTAAAAATCCAGGAAAATAGCCGGAATTTCCAGAACAATTAATAGAACAAATACCACGAAGGATCCATTAAGGCACGGGCCTTACAGTCCCTCCCTCCTTACAGAAATTTCGCCCTCGAAATTTACAATAACCGAAAAGGAGGAAACTGAGAAAGGACTTATACCTCACTGGAACAAGAAAGGAAAAAGCTGACGCATCTCATCTTCACGCTCCCAAGTAGACTCGTTACCAGAGTGACGCTGCCAAGCAACCCTTACCAGAGGAATAACCTTATTTCTCAACCGCTGCTCACGACGGTCTTCAATTCGGATAGGAAACTCTGGCGTGGACAAATCAGCAGTCACCTCGGGCCACACTGAATCATCGAGAACATGAGAAGCATCAGACACATATTTCCTCAACTGAGACACGTGGAACACATTATGAATAGCTTGCATGGCCGCCGGCAGTTGCAAACGATAAGCCACTGAACCAATAGCTTCAACAATCGGAAAAGGGCCAACATACCGCGGACTAAGCTTTCCACGCTTCCCAAACCTGGAAACACCCTTCATTGGAGATATTTTAACAAACACCATATCTCCTGGCTCAAATTGTAGTGGACGTCTGCGTCGATCTGCATAACTTTTCTGTCGACTCTGAGCCGTCAACAATCTCTGTCTGATCAGACGAACCACATCAGAACACTGCTGTACCATGTCCGGTCCTGTCAACAGTCGGTCCCCAACATCAAACCAGTTCAGAGGAGTACGACAAGGACGACCATACAGCGCTTCATAAGGAGCCATGCCAATACTGGAGTGAAAACTGTTATTATAAGCAAACTCAACAAGTGGCAAATGCTGACCCCACGAACCTTGCCAATCAAGGCAACACGATCTCAGCATGTCTTCCAAAGTCTGAATAGTTCTCTCTGACTGTCCATCTGACTGTGGATGATACGCTGAACTGAAAGCTAACTCAGTGCCCAAAGCTTTCTGGAAACTACGCCAGAAGCCAGAGGTAAAACGCGGGTCACGATCTGACACAAGTGAAACAGGAATTCCATGCAATGGCACGATCTTCTGCACATAGAGCTCGGCCAATCTCTGCACACTCCAAGTAACTTTAATTGGCAACAATCTGGCGGTTTTCGTCAATCTGTCGACAAGCAGCCAGATTCCATCAAAACCTTGAGAAGTTCGAGGCAAACCCACCACAAAATCTGTAGTAACATGGTCCCATTTCCACATCGGAATTTCTAATGGCTGAAGCAGACCACCTGGCTTTTGATGTTCGGCTTTAACTAATTGACAAGTCAAGCACTTAGAAACAAAAATAGCCACGTCCTTCTTCATGCCGGGCCACCAGAACTGCTTCTTCAAATTCTGATACATCTTGGTGACACCAGGGTGAATAGCAAAACGGGAACCATGGGCTTCACTCAAAATCTCATTCCTCAAATCATCATCAACAGGAATATACAATCTGCCCTGGAAACTGACGACCAGCTCGTCATCAAATTCCACATCATATCTTGATATAACACGGGCCAAATCAGAATCAGCTTGTTGGGCTTCTAGAATCTGCTGATACAAAGCTGAACCCAAAACCAAGCTAGCACAAACTGCCATCCTCGGATCGGCAGGAATCTCTACACACAATGCCTCGCTCGGAAGCTGTTCCCACAATTTCCATTCATGAAGCAACAAATGACTGACTTGTACTTTCCTGCTCAGAGCATCAGCCACAACATTCATTTTACCTGGCTGATAGGAGAGTGTAAAGTCATAATCTTTCATGTATTCCATCCATCGCCTCTGCCTGAGATTCAGATCTTTCTGGGAGAAAATATACTGTAAACTCTGATGATCAGTAAGAATCTGAAATTTCTCACCATACAGATAATGTCTCCAGATCTTCAAGGCAAAAATAACTGCAGCTAGCTCTAGATCATGAGTGGGATAATTTCCTTCATGCTGTTTCAATTGCCGAGATGCATATGCGATAACCTTACCATGTTGCATCAGCACTGCACCCAAACCTACTCGAGACGCATCTGTACAAACAAGAAAACCACCCGAGTCGGAAGGCAAAGTCAACACTGGAGAAGAAGTCAACAGCCTTTTCAATTCAACAAAGCTAGCCTCACACTGATCCGACCAGACAAATGGCACACCCTTCCGTGTCAAATTAGTCATCGGTGCTGCAATCTTCGCAAAATCCTGAATGAATCTGCGGTAATACCCAGCCAATCCTAAAAAACTTCGTATCTCCGTGATGGTCCTCGGTCTCTGCCAACTCAAAACGGCATCAATCTTTGCAGGGTCTACTGCTACTCCATCACTAGAAATCACATGGCCAAGAAAATGAATCTCCCGAAGCCAGAATTCACATTTACTGAGCTTCGCATAAAGCTCGTGATCTCTTAGAGTCTGCAGAACGATCCTCAAATGCTGCACATGATCATCAACAGAGGCAGAATATATCAAGATATCATCAACAAAGATCACCACAAAATGGTCCAGAAATGGACGAAAGATACGCTGCATTAGATCCATGAAGGCTGCTGGGGCATTAGTCAAACCAAACGGCATGACTAAAAATTCAAAGTGACCATATCGAGTACTGAAAGCAGTCTTCTCCACATCAGATTCCCGGATCCGCAACTGAAAATAGCCAGACCGGAGATCAATCCGTGAAAAGACAGCAGCAGACTGTAACTGGTCAAACAAATCATCAATCCTGGGGAGCGGATACTTATTCTTGATAGTCGCCTGATTCAGCTGCCTGTAATCAATACAAAGCCTCAGGTTTCCATCTTTCTTTTTCACAAACAGTACTGGGGCACTCCACGGAGAAAAACTGGGACGAATATAACCCTTCTCCAGTAACTCTAGTAGCTGTGCACGCAGTACTTTCAATTCAGCTGGAGCCATTCGGTACGGCGGCTTTGCTAAGGGGCCAGTACCTGGAATCAGTTCAATCACCATCTCAATCTCTCGCTCTGGGGGCAAGCCTGGCAACTCGTCAGGAAACACATCAGGGAACTCACAGACAACCGGAATATCACAAACATCCCGTCGTGGTTTTTCAACAGCCACCACTGAAGCAAGGAATCCCTGACAACCTGCGCTAAGCAACCTATAGGCTCGAATAGCAGAAATAATCATACGAGAAGAACGGGATCGAATACCTTGAAAATAAAAGGCTGATTTTCCCTGGGGCTGAAAATAGACTTTCTTCGATCTGCAGTCAACCACAGCTCCATAATGCTCCAACCAATCCATTCCCAGAATAACATCATAATCTGCCAGCTGCAACGCATACAATCTCGCCGGCAACTGGTGATCATCAATCATCACAGGAGACTCATCCAAACACAAGGGAGTAACCATGAAATCTCCAGAAGGCAATTCCACAAACAACTCACAAGACAGCTCAGAAGTTGGTTCCTCAATACAAGCCATAAAATCCTCAGAAATAAAAGAGTGAGAAGCACCAGAATCAAATAAGACATGAGCTGAATGACCATAAAGCATAATCGTACCTTCCACAAGATGGGACGCAGCAGCATCAGCTCTTGTCAAATGAGAAACTTTGCCTTTCTGCTTCTTAGAACCAACTGAAGATTGCTGAGAAGACGCCGACGCCTGAGAGAAAAATTGCTGTGGAGCTTGAGGTGCAGGAGGTCTAAACTGCGGCTGAGGTTGAGAAAACTGAGGAGCTTGCAATGGATTCGGCCTCAGCGGGCAATCTCGAACCACATGACCTGGCTGGTCACACCTAAAGCAAACAACAGGAAGAGAACACGGTTGGCCCTTATGATGACCACCGCATCTCCGACACGTCCACGGCTGACTAGCAGCTGAGCTCTGTCGAGTCTGAGAAGAAGGTGCTGTCGGCTGCTGAACAGAATCTGCACCGGACGGCTGCTGAACAAACTTCTTCTTCTTCTTGAACCTTTTGAACTTGGGCTTAGAAGGAGAGGAAGCACTGGAAACCTCTGACTGGACCGAAGGAACACTAGGCACGGGCTGTCGGTAAGTCTGCTGAACCTGAGCCACCGGCTGCACTGACCCTGCCTGGGGATATCCACCCGGTCTCGCCATCTCCAGCTCTAAAGCTACAGCTGTCTGGCACGCAGTATCGAGATCCGCAACACGACTCGCTATCAACGGCATCTTCAACTCTGGCCTCAACCCTCGCAAGAATTGCTGGGTCTTCAAAGCTTCACTGGCCAGCACATGGGGCGCATACTGACCCAATTCCAAGAACTTATTCCTGTACTGAAGCACGGTCATACTGCCCTGGGTCAATTCCATAAACCGATACATCTTATCCATCTGCAAGCAGGCAGGAGTATAGGCACGCTCAAAAGCAGCAACGAACTCTGCCCAAGTGATTTGCCGAAGAGGTCTGGATCGAAAGGAAATCTGCCACTCGGCTTTCCACCACGCAATGGACGTACCCTGGAGTTGAAAGGCAGCGAGCATGACTTTCTCATCTTCAGCACACTCCATCGAGACAAAAACACGCTCTATCGCATCCATCCATTGCCTCGCGACTTCTGGATCAGCTTGGCCATCGAAAGCAGGCGGATTGAACATCAGAAATTCCTTCAAAGCCTTGCCTCGACTGCCAGGCACTTCAGCTTGAACGATCGGCACTGGAGGAGCAACTGGAACGACAGGAACAGCGGGAACTGCAGGAGGAGGTGCAGAACCGCTATCTTCCCTGGGCGCATCTCGAGGAACACGAGGAGCTCGAGGAGGTCTTCCTCGACGAGGCGGCATAATTATGCTGCCAAAAACACAATCAACAATGAAATCCATCAATCATACGGAAAACATCCTATGCCAGCAAGAGACAACAACAGGACTAGCTCTGGACCAAGCGTCAATTCCAATTCTTTACGCAAATCCTCAACTTCAAGCTCTGATACCACCTGTGACGACCCAGAGTTCAGGATACCGATATACCGATAACATCGGTATACCGACACCAAGAACTGGGGAGGCCACCCAAGAGGCTGATGAGGCCCCTGAAGGGTTAGTGGGGGGTTAGCTGAGGAATATGCATAATTAATTGCGAATTGGGGCGCGCAATACAAATAAGTATTTAAGATTTAAACACAAGTGCGGAAGCAATTTAAAATAACCAGAGTGATATATATAACTAGTCCAGAGTCACAAACACTAGTCCACAGGGCACAACTACGCGGGGCATACCCCGGCAAAAGTACAACACAAGCCTCAAAAAGGCAGCTCGTGCTCAGCTGGCAGCTAAGGAACGGTCCCGAAACAGCACGCTAAACTCCGGGAGATGTCGGGCGCGGCTCACCTGAAAGGAGAAGGGTGAGTCACAGCCAGACTCAGTAGGGGTCACGCGGATCCCTACCTCGCACTAAACAAGCGAACATGCATAATTAACAGCAATTAAAGCATGCATTCAAATAAATACACAGGCAATGGCATGAATATCTAATCACAAGAAAGCTGTAAACTCTATCTAAGCAAGTATAACAGCTAACACATGCCGCTACTAATTAAATGCAAGCGATTAAAGCTAAAACTACCAATTAGAATGAGCTGCAACTAGTCCAAGCAACAAGGAAGGACAACCACTGGAGCAGAAACCAGAAGCGTCCACTGACGGCTTACACTGCGTCTCAAGCACTCGCAGTCGACAAGCGACAAGCTAAGCGCGCAAACAGTACCAGACCAAGTGACCAGTCGGAGTGACACCCGTCGGCGTCAGTCCACAGTCTCCGACCACGTGTGCACACACTGACTCTAGCCTGAGCCAGGCCCTCTAACTAGTTTTCTCCCTTGGCAGGACGCTACCATTGGCTGGGAGCCCACGGAACTAGCTTACAAACCGTGAATGGGAAATATACCCCTCCGCCATCCTCAAGCGGGTCGGTACTCAACAGACCTTAGGGCAACAACAGTGGCTCCATTGCCTGGAAAGAAAAGCTACTCTATTGGCACATAAAACACGCCACAATATAGTAAAACAATACAACTATGGCATGAATATAGAACGGAACGCATAAGCAATGGGCTGGGAATATATTGCAGCCATCAGGGAAGTGGCGGTCAAGGACCCACGCGCCACATGCAAACGACGGTCGGGGGTCGGCGCGTTACTTCAAGAATGACGCTCCAGTCCCCATCCGTCACTCCCTTCAGGATTCCAGCTCAAGAGGCACCAAGGCATGTAACGGTGGGGGCCCTGCGCGTTACTTCGAAGCGACGCGTGGGGTCACCGCCGTCACATCCACCCGAGGCTCAAACCACCTATCAGCGTTCTAAATGGTAGCAGGCGAAGTAACGCCCCGGTCTAGGCGCGCCGGACCGAAACGACGGTCGGCCGACTGGCCGCCGGGCGCACCGCCTGACCAAAATCACGGAAAACAGTTGATGAGTAACGGATGGGAGCCCCACCGTTACTCTCCAAGTAACGCACCCCCATTGGGCCGCTATTTGGTAGTGACGCGTCCACCTTGGACCGTCGGGCAAGTGACGGTTCCTGGCAGGACCGTCACTGCACCTGGGTTACGGGCGGGTACGGTTTGTAAACCGAAGCCCTCCCGGACGGCTGAAAACGCCGGGTATCGACGAAAAACCTGATAACCTGTCAAACCACGCATGCTAGACAATAATTTAACATCTAAATCTAGCACATGCAAGGCCTAAAACGCATTAAACTCAAGATTTAGGCTAAAACCCCAAAAATGGAAATATGAACATCATGCATGCTACGGGGTGCTAATCAACAAGCGAGCTAAAGGAAACGATCCTAGCAAGATCGAGGTTCCATCCCCCTACCTTTCGCAAGCCGAAACCGTCGAACGGGCCGCATGCAAGGAGGAATAGCCACGGAGCTTCCACGCTCCACCTCGCTCCCACGATCACCGATCCACGCCGAAGTGGACACCCACGCGCTCTACTCGACGCGAGGAATCCAACGGTGCCAACCTCGTCTCAATCCGACGCCGTCTCGACCCCGATCCCTAAGAGAGGAGAGGAGATGGCCGCACGGAGGAGAGAGAGAGAGAGAGTGAAATGAGAGATCGACGGGGGAGAGAGAGTGAGGGTGAGAGATATAAAAAATAAAAATAAAATTAATATATATATAATATAATCATTATATATATAAAAATCTTATTAATATTCAATAACCCTCAAACAGCTCCGAACAAATCCGGAAAAATGCCAGACAAATTCCTAAAAATCCAGGAAAAAGCCGGAATTTCCAGAACAATTAATAGAACAAATACCACGAAGGATCCATTAAGGCACGGGCCTTACATGCGGCGCCAGTGACTTCACTTTCATCCATTTCATCTTCAAGATAATTTTGTTCTCTAGGTGTGCTTGATTCACCGATTTCATGACTAGTTGGAAGCTCTTGGGTTAAGAGTTTCGTTAAGTTTTGTAATAAATCGAGATCCAATGTTGTTTCATATAATTTTTCTAATTCGTCTCTTGATAAGAGAGTTAACTTGTTCATTGTATTTGTTAGGTTAGACATAGTTTAGTTGAATTCGTCTTGATCTTTAGGAGGTTGAAATGCGGGATATGTATAATTTCCATAACTTAAAGTTGCTAATGGTTCCCATTTTTTGAGTTTTAATTTTTGTTGAATGAGATGACTTGGTAGAGGTTGTGGTTCTTGACGTGTTTCATCCAGTGGTCTTTTCCCTTTATCTTTTGGTAGTAATTGTTTGAGGATTTCTTTATTACATTCACATTTATCCATTTTTGTGATAATTTGTGTAAGCGCTAGATCAATATATGCTTTGATCGATGCTTCATGTGTATCTATGTGTTCTTTCATCTTTGTGATTAATTGTTCATTCTCGAATTTGACAGAATCTTTGAGTTCTTGAATTGTTATTGTTAACGTATTCAAAGTCTTTTCCGTGGTGTTAATTTTCTAAAAGGACATTTTGGATATGTTGTATATTAAGATTCATAGTCTCAACATTTTGTCTTAGTTCTTGTAATGTTTGATGTTCTGTTTGTGATTGAATTTCACTATCTCTTGTTATTTGTAAGGATTGTCTTGGTGGTATAGGTTCTTCAGGCCAAGTACTATGAGGTATTGGTTCTTCATGCCAATTTCGTAATGTAGGTTGAGTTGATCGGAGAAGATTTGTATTTGATCTTGTTAACTTCCATTCAGGGCTTATTTCTCTTATAAAATTACGAGTTGGTTTTTCAATTCGTGTAATATCTTGAAAAATTGGGAGAATTTCAATTTCTTTTTTGTTTCCAAATATATGTGCATGATTACTATTACATATTGCCATACCAATGACATACATAATATTTATAGGTGCATTTCCTTCTTTCATTAGATCTTGTCTATGAAATAGATGTTGTAGAACCAAGGTTTTATTGATATCTTTGTCGTGTAAGGAAACTGTATATTGAGGGTATAGAGCAAATTTGATTTTTGTGTAACAGAGGTCGCCTTTTACTCTTCCGAGTTATGCATCTATGGGATTTCTTATTCTTTGATCAATTAGAATTAATTCAATAGGGGAATATATTCCTTCTTTATAGTGTGCTGTAACTATGACTTCAATTCCTCCGATGTATAGGTATTTCATACTTCCTTGATGTTTTTTAGGAATTTTTTTGAAGATCTCTTGAATTTCATGTTGCGTAATTAAATGTAAATTGTTATGTGTTTGGTTATTAACCATAATAGATCTCTCTTTTGATCGCAAAGAGTAATAGACAATATTTTCTCTTGCTTTGAGTTGATGTACAAAGTTAAATAACATACCGGGTTTGGTTAAGAATTTAGATTCGTTGGGTGAATGCTGTATTTTACGAATTTCTTCAAATTTCTTTGTATTTAGAACTATGTCTAGATTGTATTCATGTTCTTCTGTGTCTTCCACAGATATATCGGGAATTATTTCTTTTCCTTTAGAGGTCATTGTTTTGAGGTTTTGATGAGGTCAAGGTGAAGATATTCTTATATGATTTGACAAAGACATATTTGAACTGAATTTGTTGATTGTGATGTTTTTGAAACTTTAAAGCTTTCAAAATTTTGTTTTTGTTTTTGAACAAGGCTCATTTTACAGATGTAAAATGGTAGTCAGTATTTGTATCGAAAGATGTTCAAAATTAGAATCATTTACTTTCTTTTTAAAACTAGGCTCTGATACCATTTTTACAGATGTAAAATGGTAGTCAGTATTTGTATTGAAAGATGGTCAGACTTGAAAGTATTGTATAGCTCTGTATAGCTGATAGGGTAAGAGAGAGATTTCTTTTAATTCATAGGTTAAATCAATTGCTTTGAGGAGTCCGACATTAAAGAGAAGTTGGACTTTGTCTGGTTTTGGTGTTCCTGAGATTGTGGCATAAGTAAGGTATTGTTCATGTTGGACGTCTAACCACGGGTGATCTATTTCGTCAATGTTTCTTAAGAATTGTTGTGTTTCAATCCAAGCTTCTTGAGTTATTCTAGCTTTGGTTTCTTCTGAGGGAAAGGGTTTTTTAGGTTCAAAGAGTCTGATTTTTCCTAAACGTGTTAATTTATTGATGGAAGAGATTTCCGTCATTGTAATGGCTTTGCTATAGGTAGGTTTCAGGGCCAGACTTGGTTTTTCTTGTACTGTTTCAGCTTTTTCTTGTGTGATTTCAATTTTTTCAATTTTTTCTTTTTCTGCTTTTTTTTTTGCTTTGGCTTTTAATTCACGTTTCGGCTGTAAAGTTGGTGGAGTAGGTTCGGGTTTAGTTGGTGGAGTAGGTTCAGGTGAATGTGATCTTGGTGTAGAAGAAGAAGAGGCAGTTCGCTTGTGGGATAGATTTTTAATTTTGGTCTTAATGAGGGCTTCTTCTGCATCAAGAATAGTGCGTTTTAATTGAATTTCAGTTAATGCATCTTGAGGGCTTCTAGTGCAGAATCCATTTGGTCTGCAAGGATATCAGAAATAGTATAAGTATAGTATTGAATACTATGTATATGCTACTGACGTATATAACATCAGAGACTGTCTTCGGATATTTCTCCTTTAATATATGGCTCTGTGGCTTGCTTCAGATATTCCTCCTGTAATTTATGACTCTTAGGTCTCTTGTTTGATGTATGAATGTAGATTTGTACATCACCACCGAACGTATTGATATGTGGATTTTTCATGAAGTTCTTGTATATCGAACGTAGGATTGATAAATTCACTACCAAGCTGTAAAATTTGATAGTGTGTGTTAGGATGTTCAATATAGTGAGGTAAATTCCAAACTCGTATCTTAATGGGATCAATTTCTAAAGTGATTATTTGCCTTGTTGTAGGTTCTTCTAATATGTAGGGGTTTCTATTTGTTCGTGTGAATAAGGTATTAAAATTTTTGAGTCCTACTTCAAAACGATGTGGTGTTTCTGGATTGGTAAACCAACATTGCTGAAATATCGTACGACAGGGTAATTGTTCAGAAAGAAACTCGATTCGAAATTGTGTCGTGTGTATGTTTGACACAAGTAATTTTTTCGTTGTTTGATAATAGCGTGTATATTGGGGGCTTTGTGTATGCATAATTAAGTGATCGTTAATTTGTTGTTGGTGTATCATAACCGTTTGTTCTTCAGGAATAAGATCAACTATTCTTGGCATATTGTATATGCTGGATGTAATTCTCTTGTTAAGGCATCAGGTAGACTATTTTTTATTCCATCAATGTGCTGTATTATAAAGTTATATTGGCTTAATTCAAGTTACCATCGGATAAGTCTGCCTTCATTGCGAGAACCTTTGATTTTTTATTTTTGGAAGTAGCTTAAATTTTTGTTATCAGTTCGAATAAGAAAAGGTTTTGGTAAAAGATAGATTCTGTATTTTCTTATACCGAGTATTATTGTGAGTAATTCTTTTTCGTTTGAATGATAATTAAGTTGTGCGAGTTGGAATGTTCCAGAGGTATATTTACAGAGTTCTTCTTTTGTTTCAGTTTTAGCTTTTAGAATTGCACTCCAGTAATTATACGAGGCATCTGTTTCGAGGATAAGTAAATCCTCTTCTTGTGGGAAATAGAGTGTAGGTAATTTATTGAATTTTTGTTTAAGACTTTCAACATTATCTGTGTCTGTGTCTTCCCATTTCCATATTTGGTCTTTTTTTAATTTAGCTTGTAATGGTTTTCTAATTTCTGAGAGTTTTTTAATATATCATTTAGCATAATTAAGGATTCCTAAAAATCTTTGTAGTTGCTTTTTATCTTTGATTTGGCTAGGAAAATTACGTATGTTATTCAAAATATGATGTTGTAAGCAGTGCTTTCCATTTTCAAGTTCTAAGCCGAGATAATTGATTTTTGTAAGGAATAATTGTGCTTTCTTTTCTGATAGGATGATTCCATCAGTTTTGCATTGATGAAGTATGGTTGTTACATCTTGAAAATGTTGTTCTAATGTGGAAGAATATACAATGATATCGTCAACATAGACGCAACAATATTCAATATGATGTTTGAATGATTCATCCATGAATCTTTGAAAGATTCCTGGTGCTTGTTTTAAACCCATTGGTAAAACTTTCCATTGATACTGTCCTTGTGGACAACTGAATGCTGTTAAATGTTTTGATTCTTCTGTTAATTGTATTTGAAAGAAACCAGATTTACAATCAAATGATGAGAAATATTTTTTATTTGCAACAAGTTGAATGAGTTTAGATTTGTTCGGAATATAATAGCCATCGTTGACTGTATTGTCATTAATTTGTTTATAATTTATAACCATTCATTTTTGCCACGTTTTTGTTCAGAGTGGTTATTTACAAGGAAAGCTGGTGAACTATGTGGGCTATTGCTTTTTTCGATTAGGCCTTTTGTGAGAAGTTCTGTAATTTGTATTTGAAATTCTAGTCGATCTTCTCGTGTATAAATCATCAGTTTTGCTCGGATGATTTTATTCTTTTTATATGGTAAGAGTTCAATATGTGCAATGAACTTTTTACGTTTTATTGTTTGATCTTGTGGATGTTTAGAACATACTTGTTTCAGTAATTATTTGGTTTTATCTTCTTTAGGGTGGTAGAGGAAGATTAGTTCATCATAAAGATCATCGAGAGTATCTTGTAGTTCCTAGGTGAAGGTTATATTTTGAATAATATGTTTTTTAAGTTTTTTAAATCCGTCAAGGATTCCTGGTGTTCCAATTTGTAAGGCTGCTTTTACCTTTGGTACATAAATTAACGACTTATTTTTGGTTAGAATAATATGATTTAGTTCTTGTATAAAGGGTAGATGTTCATTTAAGAAATTATTCCCTAAAATACGGTCTATTCCAGAGTGGAGGAGATAGAGTTTTGAAATAGTGAATTTAACTTGTTCAATTTCAATAATCAAGTTATGAATTTCTTTATTGATTGTGATGATGGAGCCATCTCCAATTTTTGCTCTTAATGGTTTTTCACTTTGTTTCCATAATGGTTCTGGTATAAGATGAGGACTAATTAGACACATGCTTGCACCTGTGTCTATATACGCGTGTAAATGAAATGGTTTGTAACCTTTGAATTTGATTTCTACTTTGATGTAGATTCGATTTGGGTTTGTAATGTTGTATATGACTTCGTCATCTTTGTTACTGTGATTTCTATCTTCTTGGTCTATACTTGTTGATTCAATATGTTTTAGGAGATCTTGAAGTTTCATTGTTAGAATGAAGCTTTAGGGAAAGTTATTTCGTTTACTGGATTCATTTGAATTTTCTGCGTTGTTATCCGTGTCTTCAATTGAGATCTTGGATAATTCTTAGAAGTCATCTTTTGAGGGTTTGATGAGGTCAAGGTGAAGATATTCTAGTATAATATTCCAAAGACAGAGTTGTACTGACTTTGTAAGTTGTGATGTTTGTGATGTGTCATTGCTTTCAAAATCGGAATCATAAATCAAAATCATAAATCAGAATCATTTATCGGAATCATTTACTTCCTTTTAAAACTAGGCTCTGATATCATTTTTACAGGGGATTTGTTGTGCCTACTTGGTGTGTGGAATTCAGGATATGATAGAAACTTTAAGAGATTTGTTATTATTGGTTTTGTCAGGTTTTCCATTATTTATGGATTCAATGATTGATTTAAACATGCTTGGTGTTTTACAGGATAGCAGAAAGGCATCGCGAAAATAAAGATATTTCAGATATAACATGATAGCATTTTGCAGGAAGGCATAATAATATTGCAGATATGAATGATGTCATGAGATAGATATGATGATCTAAGAGAAGTGAAGATATCAGAATAGTTCGTTCGTTTAACAGAGCTCAAGCTCAATTGTTGCTGCCCCACCCAGGTCTTACATCGCGAATCCAGAGCCTCCAGAGTTGCTAATCTTACGAAGTTCTTCATGATAATCTTCACTTTCTCTAGATTCATGAATATGTCTTTCATGATTATATCATAAGATATGATTGATATCATCTTCATAGTTTCTTCAAGATGGATAATCCTTATTTCTTCATGAACATGATTCATGATGTAAACGGATATGTATGAAGATGATAGGCAAGACAATATCATGGACATTCTTGCAATATGAAAATAAGAAATCTGAATTTATTGAATATGTCCCGAAGGGCTAAAGGCGTAGGACTTACATTGCTGCGATGGGTTGGAGGAGAAGTCCTCCTGAATGATTCTTGGGAAATGTAGGATGTAGGATAATTCGTAGGAACTCCTTTCGGTGAAGGATGCCCTTACGAATGAGTCCTAGGTCCCTTATATAGATGTGGAGAGCTCTAAATAAAATGTAAATGTGTTGTATATTCACATGAAATGTGGGTACAATAATGTATGGATGAGGTGTCATGATGTGATGGGAAGTGACTTCTTGTGAATTATGGCTCCCCGAGGTTTAATAATTCATTTGATGTCTCTTTCATGATGACTAGACTTTGGTGACTCATTTGGCATTTACATAAAGTAAAGATGCTTGATATTGACATAAAGTAGATTCCTTACATAATGCATTGCTTGATTTGATGTCTTCTTGGCTTCTTGCTTGGTAATTCTTTGCTCGATGTTGACATAAAGGAGGATGCGACATAAAGCTGGATTCCTTGTGATAAGGCTTGGGCATAAGTCCAAGAGACTTTGCTTTGATGTCATTTTCTTTTGCTTGTCGCTTGACAAGTGTCTTTGATGTTGATATCTTGTAGATAGACTTCATGGCTTTTGCTTTGCTTCGTAGCTTGCTTGATTTTGCTTGTCTTGGCTTTAGATCTTTACTTTGCATGTTTGATTTTGTTTTTGACAGCTGTACTGCTTAGCTGTCATGCTTTTGTTATTGTGGCTTGTTGGTTGTATTGTGAACTTTCTTCCATCGAATAGATTTCACAGACATGATTGGGAACTTGTCCAGCGTAGAGCGTACATAGTGTTTGCTTTGTTAGTTGGCTGACTTGAAGTTTGTTGTCCAAGAAGAGAGCTTCAAACTTGTTTATTCTTTCAGCATGTTCAGTAGATAGTAATTTGCTATAGGTAGACGTGCAGAGCATAGTATTATTGCAGAAGTTGACTTTGATTGATGTAATTTCATCAATTAGTGGTACTCCATTGAGGACTGCAATAATTGCATCTATTCTGCGTTCTTGAATGTATTCTGGCATTAAAGCGCCATGAATAATTTTTTGTTCTATCGGGTATATGGTTTTACCCGTATGATTCTGATATAGTGATGAGCTGGAAAAGTTTTACCGTCAGCCCATTCAGGAAGGGTAGAAAGGAAAAGTAGTTTCATTTGATATGTTGATTTTTCATGAAGTTCTTGTATATCAAACGTAGGATTGATAAATTCACTACCAAGCTGTAAAATTTGATAGCCTGTGTTAGGATGTTCAATATAGTGAGGTAAATTCTAAACTCGTATCTTGATAGGATGAATTTCTAAAGTGATAATTTGCCTAGTTGTAGGTTCTTATAATATGTAGGGGTTTCTATTTGTTCGTGTGAATAAGGTATTAAAATTTTTGAGTCCTACTTCAAAACAATGTGGTGTTTCTGGATTGGTAAACCAGCATTATTGAGATATCGTACGACAGGGTAATTCTGCAGAAAGAAACTCAATTCGAAACTGTGTCGTGTGTGTGTTTGACACAAGTAATTTTTTCGTTGTTTGATAATAGCGTGTATACTGGGGGCTTTGTGTATGCATAATTAAGTGATCATTAATTTGTTGTTGGTGTATCATAACCGTTTGTTCTTCAGGAATAAGATCAACTATTCTTGGCATATTGTATATGCTAGATGTAATTCTCTTGTTAAGGCATCAGGTAAACTATTTTTAATTCCATCAATGTGTTGTATTGTAAAGTTATATTGGCTTAATTGAAGTTGCCATCGGATAAGTCTGCCTTCATTGCGAGAAACTTTGATTTTTTATTTTTGGAAGTAGCTTAAATTTTTGTTATCAGTTCGAATAATAAAATGTTTTGGTAAAAGATAGATTCTGTATTTTCTTATACCAAGTATTACTGTGAGTAATTCTTTTTCGTTGAATTGATAATTAAGTTGTGCGAGTTGGAATGTTCCAGAGGTATATTTACAGAGTTCTTCTTTTGTTTCAGTTTTAACTTTTAGAATTGCACTCCAGTAATTGTGCGAGGCATCGGTTTCGAGGATAAGTAAATCCTCTTCCTGTGGGAAATAGAGTGTAGGTAATTTATTGAATTTTTGTTTAAGACTTTCAACATATTCTGTGTCTGTGTCTTCCCATTTCCATATTTGGTCTTTTTTCAGTTTGGCTTGTAATGGTTTTCTAATTTCTGAGAGTTTTTTAATATATCCTTCAGCATAATTAAGGATTCCTAAAAATCTTTGTAATTACTTTTTATCTTTGATTTGGCTAGGAAATTTACGTATGTTATTCAAAATATGAGGTTGTAAGCAGTGCTTTCCATTTTCAAGTTCTAAGCCGAGATAATTGATTTTTGTAAGGAATAATTGTGCTTTCTTTTCTGATAGGATGATTCCATCAGTTTTGCATTGATGAAGTATGGTTGTTACATCTTGATAATGTTGTTCTAATATGGAAGAATAGACAATGATATCATCAACATAGATAAGGCTTGGGTATAAGTCCAAGAGACTTTGCTTTGATGTCGTTTTCTTTTGCTTGCTGCTTGACAAGTGTCTTTGATGGAGATGTCTTGTAGATAGCCTTTGGCTTCTTTACTTTTGTGTAGATCCTTACTTTGCATGTTGGACAGCTGGAATGCCTTGCTGTCGAATTTCATTTCTTTTGTCGTGCTTTGTGCTTCTTCGAGGATGATGCTGAAGAAGTTGAAGCTTCAGTTGATGATGTTGTTTCATCTGTGCTATTTTTGAGATGTTTATCTCGCTTCGTCTTGAATAGTTTGAATGGTGCAAGTATTAATACTGTGCCAACTTGTACATGTGGCGTAACTTGAATTACTTCTTCGAGTAGAGCTGAGACCTTGAAAACTTCATTCTGAAATTCATCTGAAGTAACTGGTTCTTCTTCATAAATGATTGCCGTTGCTTCTGCTGGTAGGTTTTTTTGATGTACGAGTGTACATACATTGAATTGTGTATAATCTTTTTGTAATTTTTGAGCCTGTATGAAGACTTTGACTGTCTGCTCTGGTGGCATAATTGGTCCATAGAAAATGTAACAGTTGTTGAATAGTAATGGATCATCTTGCCGTCGAAAATAGGCAGCAGGATGTTCCATGGCAGTGAATGTACTGAATCGTGCAGCTCGTTGAGCTATAGGACGTAATATTTGTAATTCCATGGGTCGAGGAGGTGCCCAGCGTGACAGTTGGTAATGTAAATCTTTATCATGATGTAAAGGTGTTGGGCTGGTTAAAGCTTGTAACATGGTGTGAAATTTGGACAATGAGGCCATTGGAGTGTTCACTGAGATTTCTTTGAATACGGGTATGAAATGTGCATCATAATATGGTACAATGTGTGAAATTGAAAAATATCGACGGTTAGATGAGTAAACACTCATTACAATACCATCCCAATTGCATATTTCTTCTAAGGGAAAAGCTTTGGAATGCCATTGGTTGTATCTAATTCCAGGCTTGAACTAGGGTACTATTGGGATGTAGGTTGGCATGACTAGTGCAATAGTATCTAAAGTGTTTTCAAAGATCAGGAATGTTTTCAAGGTTGGGTTTGAGTAGTAAAGGCCTTGGTCTCTAGTTGGGTAAGAGTCATAATGATCCCATATTGTGGCAAAATGGTGTTTGTATTCATAACCATTTTTGACTAGAGGTGTAAGGGAATTGTAACCTTGATATTTCAATTCAATGGGATGTGAAATCCCTGAGGCTAGTAGAATTTCAAACAGAGTCATTGGTTGTTGTTGTTGAAGGTTGAAACTTTTGTAGAGGCTGTAAATAGAGAAGAAATATCATAAATATATGAATAACATATATATGCTACTGATGTATATAACATCAGAGACTGTCTTCGGATATTTCTCCTGTAATATATGGCTCTGTGGCCTGCTTCGGATATTTCTCCTGTATCGTATCTTCAGAAGTATAATAATTTTCAATAGGGTAAAAAGATTGTTCTTCTAAGAGTTTTAATTTTTCAACCTTAAATTTGTTGTAATTTGTAGTTTTGATGGGACATTCGTTTGCATAGAGTCCTTCTTCATTACAGATCCAGCATCTGCATTGTTTTCCTTTGCCATTCAGACAAGGAGGTTTTTTCAATTCTTCAAGTTATTTTTGTTGATATTTTTTAAATGACTATTTTTTAAAGAATTTTTTTTGATAATTTGGTTTCTAAAAAGATTTTCAGAACTTGTATCTTTGATAAATTATTATACTTCTGAAGAAGATGAAATCTATTACGTAGAAACTGATTCTGATTCTTCTACTAATTTTACTACCAATTCGACTGATGAAAGTTCTGACACAAATGATACCTCAGATTCTGATAATTCTGATGACTCTGATTAAGTATTCAAATGATATATAAATCCACATAGCATTATATGCAGTGGTGATGTATGACTTACATCTCCAGATGTATGAATTACATCGAAGAAAAAGCCAAAGTGCTATACGATACAGGAGAAATATCCAAAGCAGGCCACAGAGCCATCTATATTACAGGAGAAATATCCGAAGACAGTCTCTGATGTTATATACATCAGTAGCATATATAAGCTATTCATATATTTATGCTATTTCTTCTCTATTTACAGCCTCTACAAAAGCTTCAACCTTCAACAACAACAACCAATGACTATGTTTGAAATTCTACTAGCCTCAGGGATTTCACATCCCATTGAATTGAAATATCAAAGTTACAATTCCCTTACACCTCTAGTCAAAAATGGTTATGAATACAAACACCATTTTGCTACAATATGGGATCAGTATGACTCTTACCCAACCAGAGACCAAGGCCTTTACTATTCAAACCCGACGTTGAAAACATTCCATCTTTTTGAAAACAACAATGTTGAGCTAGTTATGCCAACTTATATCCCAATAATACCTCAGTTCAAGCCTGGCACCAGATACAACTAATGGCATTCCATCACCTTTCCCTTAGAAGAAATATGCAATTGGGACGGTATTGTAATGAGTGTTTACTCATCTAACCGTCGATATTTTACAAATTCGCACATTGTACCATATTCTGACGCACATTTCGTACCAGTATTCCAAGAAATCTCAGTGAACACTCCAATGGCCCCATTGTCCAAATTTCACACCATGTTACAAGCTTTCACCAGCCAAGGAATTCCATTACCAACTGTCACGCTGGGCACCTCCTCGACCCAAGGACTTACAAATATTACGTCATGTAGCTCAACGAGCTGCACGATTCAATACATTCATTGCCATAGAACATCCTGTTGCCTATTTTCGATGGCATGATGATCCATTACTATTCAACAACTGTTACATTTTCTATGGACCAATTATGCCACCAGAGTAGACAGCCGAAGTCTTCATACACGCTCAAAAATTACAAAAAGATTATACACAATTCAATGTATGTACACTCGTACATCCAAAAAATTTGCCAGCAGAAGCAACGTCAGTCATTTATGAAGAAGAACCAGTTACTTCAGATGAATTTCAGAATGAAGTTTCCAAGGTCTCAGCTCTACTCGAAGAAGCAATTCAAGTTACGCTACCTGTACAAGTTGGCACAGTATTATTACTTGCACCATTTAAAACATTCAAGATGAAGCGAGATAAACATCTCGAAGAAAGCACAGATGAAACAACATCATCAAATGAAGCATCAACTTCTTCGGCATCATTCTCGAAGAAGCATAAAGCACGACAAAAGAAATGAAATTCGACAGCATGACATTCCAGCTGTCCAACAAACACAATAATACATGCAAAGCAAGGATCTACACAAAAGCAAAGAAGCCAAAGGCTATCTACAAGACACCAACATCAACGACACTTGTCAAGCAGCAAGCAAAAGAAAATGACATCAAAGCAAAATCTCTTGGACTTATGCCCAAGCCTTATCACAAGGAATCCAGCTTTATGTCACATCCTCCTTTATGTCGACATCGAGCAAAGAATTACCAAGCAACAAGCCAAGAAGACTTCAAATCAAGCAATGCTATGCAAGGAATCTACTTTATGTCAATATCAAGCATCTTTACTTTATGTAAATGCCAAATGAGTCACCAAAGTCTAGTCATCATGAAAGAGACATCAAATGAATTATTGAGCCCCGGGGAGCCATAATTCAGAAGAAGTCACTTTTCATCACATCATGACACCTCATCCATGCATTATTGTACTCACATTTCATGTGAATGTACAACACATTTGCATTTCATTTTGAGCTCTCCACATCTATATAAGGGAGCTAGGACTCATTCGTAAGGGCATCTTTCATCCGGAGGAGTTCATCCTTCACCGAAAGGAGTTCCTACGAATCATCTTACATCCTACATTTCCCAAGCATCATTCAGGAGGACTTCTCCTCCAACCCATCGGCACAATGTAAGTCCTACACCTTTAGCCTTTCGGGACATATTCAATAAATTTCATAATTTCATTTTTTCATATTGCAAGAATGTCCATGATATTGTATTACCTATCATCTTCATACATATCAGTTTACATCATGAATCATATTCATGAAGAAATCAAGATTATCCATCTTGAAGAAACCATGAAGATGATATCAATCATATCTTATGATATAATCATGAAAGACATATTCATGAATCTAGAGAAAGGGAAGATTATCATGAAGAACATCGTAAGATTAGCAACTCTGGAGGCTCTGGATTCGCGATGTAAGACCCGGGTGGGGTAGCAGCGATTGAGCTTGAGCTCTGTTGAACGAACGAACTATTCTGATATCTTCGATTCTCTTAGATCATCATGTCTATCTCATGCTATCATGTTATCTCTGTAATATCTTTATTTCCGTGATGCTTTTCCGCTAACCTGTAAAACACCAAGCATGTTAAAATCAATCCTTATTTACATAAATAATGGAAAACCTGACAAAACCAATAATATCATATCCTGAATTCCGCACCCCAAGTAGGCACAACAAATCCCCTGTAAAAATGGTATCAGAGAAGCAATTCAAAGTACGCCACCTGTACAAGTTGGCACAGTATTAATACTTGCACCATTCAAACTATTCAAGACGAAGCGAGATAAACATCTCGAAAATAGCACAGATGAAACAACATCATCAACTGAAGCATCAACTTCTTCAGCATCATCCTCGAAGAAGCACAAAGCATGACAAAAGAAATGAAATTCGACATCAAGGCATTCCAGCTGTCCAACATGCAAAGCAAGGATCTACACAAAAGTAAAGAAGCCAAAGGCTATCTACAAGATATCACCATGAAAGACACTTGTCAAGCAGCAAGCAAAAGAAAATGACATCAAAGCAAAGTCTCTTGGACTTATACCCAAGCCTTATCACAAGGAATCCAGCTTTATGTCACATCCTCCGTTATGTCGACATCGAGGAAGCAACAAGCCAAGAAGACATCAAATCAAGCCATGCATTATGCAAGGAATCTACTTTATATCAATATCAAGCATCTTTACTTTATGTAAATGCCAAATGAGTCACCAAAGTCTAGTCATCATGAAAGAGACATCAAATGAATTATTGAGCCCCGGGGAGCCATAATTCACAAGAAGTCACTTTCCATCACATCATGACACCTCATCCATGCATTATTGTACCCACATTACATGTGAATGTACAACACATTTGCATTGCATTGTGATTATCAAAAATCATATTACCAATTATTCAACGCCTCAAAAATCATCCAATTCAAAGATAATCTCTTTGATAAACTACCCCCAAAATTTGGCCTCAAATGTAAAGAAAAATATACTAAAGATGCATTTTAGAATTACCCAGATACCCTTGGCGGCTGCATTCGATTAATCAAAGCCCAAATGACAAAAGATTGCATTAATCTAAGAGCCCAAAAAGAAGTTAAAAAAGCATTAAAAGAAAATAGTCTAAAATGTTGTGACAAACAATACTTTGTACCTAAAGAATAAGGATGTTATAAAACGAAACATCGAAAGTAAATGATTCCGATAAATGATTCCGATTTTGAAAGCAATGACACATCACAAACATAACAACTTACAAATTCAGTTCAACTCTGTCTTTGGAATATTATACAAGAATATCTTCACCTTGAGCTCATCAGACCAGCAAAAAAATGACTTCTAAAGGAAAAGAAATCATTCCAGACATATCAATTGACGATACAGAAGAACATGAATACAATTTAGTCATAGTTCTAAATACAAAGAAATTCGAAGAAATTCGTAAAATACAACGTTGTCCCAACGAATCTAAATTCTTAACCAAACCCGGTATGCTATTCAAATTTGTACATCAACTCAAAGCCAGAGAAAATATTATCTATTACTCCTTACGATCAAAAGAGAGATCTATTATGGTTAATAACCAAACGCATAACAATTTACAGTTAATTACACAATAAGAAATTCAAGAGATCTTCAACAAACTTCCTAAGAAACATCAAGGAAGTTTGAAATACCTATACATCAGAGGAATTGAAATCATAGTTACAGCACACTATACAGAAGGAATACATTCCCCTATCGAATTAATTCTCAATGCTCAAAGAATAAGAAATCCCGTAGATGCAGAACTCGGAAGAGTAAAAGGCGATCTTTGTTACACAAAAATGAAATTTGCTTTACACCCTCAATATACAGTTTCCTTACAAGACAAAGATATCAACAAAACCTTAGTTTTACAACATCTCTTTCATCGACAAGATTTAATGAAAGAAGGAAATGCACCTATAAATATTACGTATGTCATTGGAATGGCAATATGTAATAGTAATCATGCACATATATTTAGAAATAAAAACGAAATTGAAATTCTCCCAATTTTCCAAGATATTACACAAATTGAAAAACCAACTTGTAATTTTATAAGAGAAATAAGCCCTGAATGGAAGTTAACAAGGTCGACTACAAATCTTATCCAACAAACTCAACCTATATTCCGAAATTGGCATGAAGAACCAATACCTCATAGTACTTGGCCTGAAGAATCTATACCACCAAGACAATCCTTACAAATAACAAGAGATAATGAAATTCAATCTTAAACAGAACATCAAACATTACAAGAACTAAGACAAAATGTGGAGACTATGAATCTTAATATACAACGTATCCAAAATGTCCTTTTAGAAAATTAAAACCATGGAAAAGACTTTGAATACGTTAACAATAACAATTCAAGAACTCAAAGATTCTGTCAAATTAGAGAATGAACAATTAATCACAAAGATTAAAGAACACATAGATACACATGAAGCATCGATCAAAGCATATATTGATCTAGCGCTTACACAAATTATCACAAAAATGGATAAATGTGAATGTAATAAAGAAATCCTCAAACAATTACTACCAAAAGACAAAGGGAAAAGTCCACTGGATGAAACACATCAAGAACCACAACCTCTACCAAGTCATCCCATTCAACAAAAATTAAAACTCAAAAAATGGGAAGCATTAGCAACTTTAAGTTATGGAAATTATACATATCCCACATTTCGACCTCCTAAAGATCAAGACGAATTCAACTAAACTATGTCCCACCTAACAAATACAATGAACAAGTTAACTCTCTTATCAAGAGACGAATTAGAAAAATTATATGAAACAACGTTAGATCTCGATTTATTACAAAACTTAACGAAACTCTTAACCCAAGAGCTTCCAACTTGTCATGAAATCGGTGAATCAAGCACACCTAGAGAACAAATTTATCTTGAAGATGAAATGGATGAAAGCGAAGTCACTGGCGCCGCACCATCAGGAGCACCACCAGTATTTCAACCCCATCCAAATATGTCTCAAACACCTATTTACAGACAACCAGATCTCCGAGATATACTAAAAGAACAAAAAACTTCCGGATTAATCAATAAAAATTATCTTGATCTAGATTGCACCGAATCAACAGAAGACATGAAAAAGAAGATCGATAAATGGGCAAACGAAATGAGTGTTCTCATTCAAACATCCCCTATTCTCGATAATCCAATAAATCTTCAAACTACCAAGAATTATATTCATCTTTCCTTAATAGGAAATGTCCAAGACTTACGCCTTTAGTCCTTCGGGACATATTCAATAAATTTTAAATTTTCATATTTTCATATTGCAAGAATGTCCATGATATTGTATTGCCTATCATCTTCATACATATCCGTTTACATCATGAATCATATTCATGAAGAAATCAAGATTATCAATCTTGAAGAAACCATGAAGATGATATCTGTGACGACCCAGAGTTCAGGATACCGATATACCGATAACATCGATGCACCGATACCAAGAACTGGGGAATCCACCCAAGAGGCTGATGAGGCCCCTGAAGGGTTAGTGAAGTTTGTCGAGGGGATGCATAACGAATTACAATTTGGAACGCGCATATTACAATTAAGCAATAAAATTAACACAAGTGCAGAAGCAATTCAAAATAACCAGAGTTATATATATATAAGCTAGTCCAGAGACACAAAAGTACTAGTCCAAAAAGGTACAAGTACTCAGGGCATACCCCGGCAAAAGTACAATAGAGCCTCACAAAGGCGACCCGTCAACTGCTGGCAACTAAGCACGGCCTCCGAGCAACCTCACAAAACACCGGGAGACGGCGGGCGCGGCTCACCTGAAAGGAGAAGGGTGAGTCACAGCCAGACTCAGTAGGGGTCACGTGGATCCCTACCTCGCACTAAACAAGCATACATGCGAAAATGAAGGCAATAGGGCATGCATTTAAATAAAATAACATGCAGTGGCATGAATAGCTAATGACAAGAAAGCTGTAAACTCTATATAAGCAGGTATAACAGCTAACACATGCCAATAATAATTAAATGCAAGCGACTGAAACTAAATCTACCAAGTAGAATAAGCCTTAACTAATCCAAGCAGTAGGGAGTAGGACAACCACTGGAGCAGAAACCAGATGCGTCCACTGACGGCTTACACTGCGTCTCAAGCACTCGTAGTCAGTAAAACGACAAACTGAGCGCGTAAACAATACCAAACCAAGTGACCAGTTAGAGTGACACTCGTGAATGTCAGTCCACAGCCTCTGACCACGTGTGCACACACTGACTGTAACGACCCGGAGTTCAGGATACCGATATACCGATAACATCGATACACCGATACCAAGAACTGGGGAGGCCACCCAAGAGGCTGATGAGGCCCCTGAAGGGTTAGGAGGGCATGTGTAGAGTACATTGAAGCCACAGAGATATAACAGGAAGCAATTAAATTTCATTAGATTGGATGCTAAAGCAGCAGAAATAAAATTACCCTTTTCATTAATAATTCAAATTTACAATTATACACCAGAGTCCAGCCCAAAGGAAAGACAACAAGTCTAGCACAGTACAGTCAGACAGAAAGAAACGTACGCAGAAGTCGGGAGAAGCCCGACGCAGGTACGGCTGGCAGCTACAACAGCTAACGCGCACTCCACCAGGAACAGTAGAGGCAGACGGCGAAACCCACTGGAAAAGCAGCAGGGGTGAGTCTCAACAGAAACTCAGTAGGGGTCACGCGGATCCCCACTGGAAAACGCACAGAGCAACGGAAGCAACAACAAAAATAGCAGGTGCAGCAAAGCAGGAAAAGCTACACTACAAAGCTGTAAACAGAACAGGTACAGCAGGAGTAGGGAACAGGCAGAAGAGGGGAGCTCAACAACAAAGAAGAGCGAGGCCGTGAAACACGGAACAACGGCCACCGAGGAGAACTCGGCACCCTAAGCTACTCCAAACAAAAAGGCAACAGATGGTTAACCCTAAACTCACACAGAAGGGTACACCAGTCTGTCAACCAGCCCAAACAAACAAGGTCTAGACAAGACCTAGACAGACACCAAACAAACACGCACACGACTGGAACATCGTGTATACAGCCCCACGCACGATCAGAACACCGTGCGGACAACAAAACACTGACCCCGAGTGCGGCCACGAACGGGCAACTCACAAAGGCCACAGCGCGCAAGAAAACGCGAAGAGTCACGCATCACGCGACGGAAGTACCTCCTTACAAAGCCAGCCGCGTCCACTGACGTCTTACGCCGCACCTCAAGTGTCTCACCTACAGTACCGCTGCAACAACAGCAGAGATGTAGACACGAGCTGAACCAAACAGGAACAACCGAACAAGTAACTAGTCAGGGTCACGCCCGTCGACGTAAGTCCTCAGTCCCTGACCACGTGTGCACACACTGGCTATAGCCCAAGCCAGGTCCTCTAGCTAGTATTCTCCCTCGGTAGGACGCTACCGTTGGCTAGGAGCCCGCGAAACTAACTACAAACCGCTCATCGGGAACACCCCTCCGCCATCCGCTAGCGGGTCGGCACTCAACAGACCTTAGGGCAATAACAAGTGGAGGCTTCACGCGACACAGAAGCTCAAAACACAAGTGCCGAAGTACAAACAGGCAACCACGCCCCTCAACACGTACTTCTAGGCACCAACTGGCAGCATCGCCACTGTCGACAACTCAGGACAAGCAACTAGACCTCCTACGTAACGATCCTGAGTCGAACGACTCAAAGGCAAGATCGTCACAACAGTGGAACAAGCCGCCAATCGGTCTAATCCTAAGCCAGAGAAACCACGCTCCGCAGAAAACAACACACGGAGACCTGAGGGAAACACCACGAACCCTCAGCACACCGGGACACGCAAATCGAGGTAGAACAACACCTCGAAGCATCCAGAAGCAGTGTCTCGGATAGGACAGAACCGCCAAGACACGCACAAACAAGGTCACACGTCAACCACTAGGTCAGACCGGGTTGACCTGAACCAAACAACAAAAGCATACAAGAGTAGGATCAAGAGTCCTACCACAAGTAAGAAGACTCCTGGCTACCTTACAACGTAGTCTTAACCCTCATAGGACGTCGAGAGACATCCACGGGACAACGGGCAGACCACAAGGCCAAGCCAAGACACACAGGAAATCAACGGATAGAAAACCAAGCAACAAGGAAAGTAACGCACGAGCCCTAGACCGCTACCATCCAGTGACGGTCTAGGCCATAGCCGTTATTTCCCAAACGACGGTCGAACACAGGCCGTCACTCACCACCCTGACAACCTACAAAACCACACAAAAGCCAAGTAACGGCCAGGACCAGGCGCGTCACAAGCAAACGACGCATGGAGGCTCCACCGTTACTTCCAACGGCATAGCCACCAAGACCAAAGCCAAGTAACGCACAACGCCAGGCGTGTTACTCGCAAACGATGCGGCAGGAGAGGGCCGTCAGAGATAAACGACGCGCAGGGGCCTATCCGTTACTTCCAACGGCATAGCCACCCTCAAACCCAACACGACAGAAAACGACGGACAGAGGCACGCGCGTTACTCACAAACAACGCACGGGGTCCCCACCGTCACATCCAACGGTGCAGTCACCCTACCTCGTCCACACAGAATGTAACGGCCAGGGGCAGGCGCGTTACACTCAAACAACGCACAGGGGCATGACCGCTAGAGGCACCGCCTCAACGAGTCAACGTCAGTCAACAGCAAGTAACGGCCAGGACCAGGCGCGTCACTTTCATCTAACGCGCTGGGTCAAGCGCGTTAGACCAACCGACTCAACCCCAAAGCAAAACGACAAAACGAAAGTAACGGCCAAGCACTGGCGCGTTACACGGGAATGACGCACCACCCTTGGGCCGTCACTTACCCATAAGCTAAAGAGCTAAAACGACTCAGACCCAACGACGATCAGTCGTAGGGCCGCTAAAGACAAGTAACGGTCGCTGGCATGACCGCTACTTCGGTTACGGCGGGAAAACATAGGAATGGCCGGATCGGCCCGTTCCACGCCCCATTCACGCCGAAACGCAGGGGAAACACACCACAACGACAAAAGACAACATTCAAGGGCCAAAACGCCCACATGCAACCTCAAAAACACTAGATCCGGGCGATTTAGACAAATCCACCCAAAGTGAGTCACCGAGGTTCCCGGGCTTCTACCGGCCTCGAATGAACACCGAATCGCACGAAATCAACGTGGATGGGATCCTAACATCCCAGCGGTCAGTTAGAAACTAACTACGCCGCAAATGGTCACCATTTACCGGCCGACCCTAAAAACCACGAAAATCACGGTTTAGGCAAAACAAGCCCAAACACGCTCGTTTCCTAGCCGAACGCCGTGCAATGGCAGGGAAAACGAAGATGGAGAAGCAAGGATCAGTCACCCTACTTCCACCGAAGAAACCGTGCCCCGAAGGGACTAAACCATGCCGAAATCCACTCGCAAACCGATTTCACCGGCTTTGAATCCACCGTTCGGGATCGCGCCAGAATCGATCCGATCCTCGCCCCATCGCGCACCTCGACAGCTCCACGGCCTCGCCACCTCGCCCACGCACGCTTCCGTCTGCAGTCGGAGTAGAAAAGGGGAGAGGATGAGAGAGAACGGGAGAGAGACGGCGGCGGTGAGAAATGAGGAGAGAGAGAGGGAAAAGGAAAATAAAAAGAAAAGAGATTAGGAAATTTTCCTAATTTCCGAAAATTCCGAAAATGCGCCGAAAATGCACAAATTCAGAAAAATACGCAAAAATAGTCGAAACGACCGGCTCGAAGGGTACATCGTCGCTGTAGCATCCACGAGTTCGAGAATCGACAAACAAACTCACCGTAGGGTTCTGTAACTAGTACGTGAGAAAAACCCACACGGCTCGTCAAACTCAACTCGGAAGCCACAAAAGCGAACCGAAACTCAACGAAACCAATCCAAAACAGATCCGAAAGATCCAGCAGAGATCCAACAAGACCTGCAAGAGATCCATCAAGATCCAGGGCATTACACTGACTCTCGCCTGAGCCAGGCCCTTTAGCTAGTTTTCTCCCTTGGTAGGATGCTACCATTGGCCGGGAGCCCACGAAACTAGCTTACAAACCACGTACGGGAAACACCCCTCCGCTATCCCCAAGCGGGTCGGCACTCAACAGACCTTAGGGCAACAACAGTGGCTCCATTGCAAGGAAAGAAAAGCTACTCTATTGGGATATATAAAACACGCCATTGTATAATAAAACAATATAAACATGGCATATATACGTAATGGAACGCATAATGAATAAGCCGGCACCCTTTTGAAACCAACATGCATGTGGCGGTCTACTGCCCATGCGCTACATGAATGTAACGGTGGGGGACTGGCGCGTTACAACAAGAACAACGCGTATGTCTCCATCCGTTACTTCCACCAGAGTTCCAGCTCAAGAGACCCAAAGGGGAATGTAACGGTAGGGGCCCAACGCGTTACATCAATGCAACGCGTTGGATCTCCGCCGTTACATCCACCCGAGGCCAAAAACCAACGTGCCACGTTCAAAAACGTTCCCAGGCGAAGTGACGCGCTCGCCCAGGCGCGTCGGGTTGACCTGACGGCCGGCCGACTGGCCGTCGGGTTAACCGCCTGACCGGGTCAACACAAAATGGAAGACGAGTAACGGATGGGAGCCCCACCGTTACTCTCGAAATAACGCCCCCTCAACGGGCCGTTATATTGAAACGACGCGTCCTCCAAGGACCGTCAGGCGTGTGACGGTTCCTGCGTGTGACGGTTCCTGGAAGGACCGTCACACCACCTGGGTCACGGACGGGTTAGGTTTGAAAATCGGTTCCCTCCCGGACAATAGAAATCGTCGGGTAACGGCGTGGAAACCTGTTGCCTATCAAACCATGCATCCCATACAACAATTTAACACCTAAATACATCACATGCAAGGCCTACAATGCATTAAACTCAAGAATTAGGCTAAAACCCCATTTATGGAAAAACTGAACATTATGCATGCTACGGGGTTCTAATCAAACGAACTAGCTACAAGAATTGATCCTAGCAAGTTCAGGAGTCCATCCCCTACCTCTTGCAAGCCGAAACGGCCGGAAACGCCGCATGCACCGAGGTAGGTCCACGGAGCCTTCACACTCCGTCCAGTTCCCACGATCACTGAACCGCGCCGAAATAGGTACCCACGCGTTCCTCTCTACGCGAGGAATCCACCGGCACCAACCACGCTTCAATCCGACGTCGTCTCGCCTGCTTTCCCTAGGAGAGGGGAGAGGGGCGTTCGCGTGAGGAGAGAGAGAGCGTGAGGGTGAGAGGAGATCGACGAGGGGAGAGAGAGAGGGTGTGAGGGTGAGGGATTAAAAGAAAATGAAATAAAATTAATATATATATATAATATATTTATTATATATATTAAAATCTTATTAATTTCTAATAACCCTCAATTAACTCCAAATAAATCCGAAAAAATACCAGAAAAATACCAGAAAAATTCCTAAAAATACAAGAAAATAGCCGGAAATTCCAGAACAAATATTAGATCCAAACCACTAAGGATCCACTAAGGCACGGGCCTTACAGTCCCTCCCTCCTAAAAGAAATTTTGCCCACGAAATTTACAACGACGGAAAAGGAGGAAACTGAGGAAAGACTTATACCTCACTGGAATAAGAAAGGAAAAAGCTGACGCATCTCATCTTCACGTTCCCAAGTGGACTCATTACCAGAGTGACGCTGCCAAGCAACTCTTACCAGAGGGATAACCTTATTTCTCAACCGCTGCTCACGACGGTCTTCAATTCTTATAGGAAACTCTGGCGTAGACAAATCAGCAGTCACTTCGGGCCAAACTGAATCATCGAGAACATGAGAAGCATCTGGCACATATTTCCTCAATTGAGACACGTGGAAGACATCATGAATACCTTGCATAGCCGCTGGCAGTTGCAAACGATAAGCTACCGGACCCACTGCTTCAAAAATAGGAAACGGGCCAACAAATCGCGGACTAAGCTTTCCACGCTTCCCAAACCTGGAAACACCCTTCATCGGAGATACCTTAACAAACACCATATCTCCTGGCTCAAACTGTAGTACATGTCTGCGCCGATCTGCATAGCTTTTCTGTCGACTCTGGGCTGTCAACAATCTCTGCCTGATCAGACGAACCACATCAGAACATTGCTGTACCATGTCAGGTCATGTTAACAATCTATCCCCAACATCAAACCAGTTCAAGGGAGTACGACAAGGACGACCATACAACGCTTCGTAAGGAGCCATGCCAATACTGGAGTGAAAACTGTTATTATAAGCAAATTCAACAAGTGGCAAATGTTGACTCCACGAACCTTGCCAGTCAAGGCAACACGATCTCAGCATGTCTTCCAGAGTCTGAATAGTCCTCTCTGACTGTCCATCTGACTGTGGGTGATACGCTGAACTGAACGCTAACTCAGTGCCCAAAGCTTTCTGGAAACTACGCCAGAAGTCAGAGGTAAAACGTGGATCACGATCTGACACAAGTGAAACAGGAATTCCATGCAGTGGCACGATCTTCTGCACATAAAGCTCGGCCAATCTCTGCACACTCCAAGCAACTTTAATCGGCAACATTCTGGTAGTTTTAGTCAATCTGTCGACAAGCAACCAGATACCATCAAAACCTTGAGAAGTCCGAGGCAAACCTACCACAAAGTCTGTAGTAACGTGATCCCATTTCCACATTGGAATCTCTAAAGGCTGAAGTAATCCACCTGGCTTTTGATGTTCGGCTTTAACCTGCTGACAAGTCAAGCACTTAGAAACAAATATAGCCACGTCTTTATTCATACCTGGCCACCAGAACTGCTTTTTCAAATTCTGATACATCTTGGTGACACCGGGTTGAATAGCAAAGCAGGAACCATGGGCTTCACTCAGAATCTCATGCCTCAATTCAACAACAGCGGGAACATACCATCTGCCCTGGAAGCTGATGACCAGCTCGTCATCAAATTCCACATCATATCTTGATAAAACACGGGCCAAATCAGAATCAGCTTGCTGAGCTTCTTGAATCTGTTGATACAAAGCTGAACCCAAAACCAAACTAGCACAAACTGCCATCCTCGGATCGGCAGGAATCTCCACGCTGAATGCCTCACTCGGAAGCTGTTCCCACAATTTCCATTCATGAAGCAACAATTGATTGACTTGCACCTTTCTGCTCAGAGCATCAGCCACAACATTCATTTTACCCGGCTGATAGGAGAGTGTAAAGTCATAATCTTTCATGTATTCCATCCATCGCCTCTGCCTGAGATTCAGATCTTTCTGGGAGAATATATACTGTAAACTCTGATGATCAGTAAGAATCTGAAATTTCTCACCATACAGATAATGTCTCCAGATCTTCAAGGCAAAAATAACTGCAGCTAGCTCCAGATCATGCGTGGGATAATTTTCTTCATGTTGTTTCAAATGTCGCGATGCATATGCAATAACCTTACCATGTTGCATCAGCACTGCACCCAAACCCACGCGAGAAGCATCTGTGCAAACAAGAAATCCACCCGAGTCGGAAGGCAAAGTCAACACTGGAGAAGAAGTCAAGAGCCTTTTCAATTCAACAAAGCTAGCCTCACACTGATCCGACCAGACAAAAGGTACATCTTTACGAGTCAGTCCAGTGATCGGTGCTGCAATCTTCGCAAAATCCTGGATGAACCTGCGATAATACCCAGCCAAACCTAAAAAGCTTCTAATCTCAGTGATCATTCTCGGTCTCTGCAAATTCAAAACAGCTTCAATCTTTGCAGGGTCCACTGCCACTCCGTCACCAGAAATCACGTGGCCAAGAAAATGAATTTCCCGAAGCCAGAATTCACATTTACTGAACTTCGCATAGAGCTCGTGATCTCTCAGAATCTGCAGAACGATCCTCAAATGCTGCACATGATCTTCATCAGAAGCAGAGTAGATCATAATATCATCAACAAAGATCACCACGAACTGATCAAGAAATGGGTGAAAAATATGCTGCATTAGTCCATGAACGCTGCTGGGGCATTAGTCAATCCAAACGGCATTACCAGAAATTCAAAGTGACCATATTGAGTGCTGAAAGTTGTCTTCTCCACATCAGATTCCCGGATCCGCAATTGAAAGTAGCCAGACCGGAGGTCAATTCGAGAAAAGACAGTAGCAGACTGTAACTGGTCAAACAAATCATCAATCCTGGGAAGCGGATATTTATTTTTGATAGTCACCTGATTCAGCTGCCTGTAATCAGTACAAAGCCTCAGGCTTCCATCTTTCCTTTTCACAAACAACACTGGGGCACTCCACGGAGAAAAACTGGGGCAAATATAGCCTTTTTCCAGCAATTCAAGTAGCTATGCTCGCAGTACTTTAAGTTTAGCTGGAGTCATATGGTACGGTGCCTTTGCTAACGGGCATGTACCAAGAATCAGTTCAATCACCATTTCAATCTCTCGCTCTGGAGGCAAACCTGGCAACTCGTTAGAAAACACATCAGGGAACTCACAGACAACAGGAATATCATTAACATCATGTCGTGGTTTCTCAACAGCAACCACAGAAGCTAAGAATCCCTGGCAACCTGCACTAAGCAACCTATAGGCTCGAATAGCAGAAATAATCATACGAGAAGAACGGGATCGAATACCTTGGAAATAAAAGGCTGATTTCCCTTGGGGCTGAAAATAGACTTTCTTCGATCTGCAGTCAACCACAGCTCCATACTACTCCAACCAATCCATTCCCAGAATAACATCATAGTCTGCCAGCTGCAACGCATACAATCTTGCCGGCAATTGGTGATTATCAATCATCACAGGAGACTCTCCCAAACACAAAGGTGTAACCATGAAATCTCTCGAAGGCAATTCAACAAACATCTCACAAGATATCTCTGATGTCGGCTCCTCAATACATGCCAAGAAAGCCTCAGAAATAAAAGAGTGAGAAGCACCAGAATCAAATAAGACGCGAGCTGAAAGACCATAAAGCATAATCGTACCTTCCACCAAAAGGGACGCAACAGCTTCAGCTCTAGTCATATGAGAAACTTTGCCTTTCTGCTTCTTCGATCCGGCTGAGGATTGCTGAGAAGACACCGACGCTTGAGAATAAAACTATTGTTGAGTTTGCGGTACAAGAGGAGGTCTGAATTGCGGCTGCTGAGGCTGAGAGAACTGAGGAGCTTGCAATTACTTCAGCCTAAGTGGGCAATCCCGAACCACATGACCCGGCTGGTCACATCGAAAGCAAACAACAGGCAGAGAACACGGCTGGCCCTTATGATGACCACCGCATCTCCGATACGTCCATGGCTGACTAACAGCAGAACCCTGACGGGTTTGAGAAGAAGGCGTTGTCGGTTGCTGGACTACATCCGTACCGGACGACGGCTGCTGGAAAAACCTCTTTTTCTTCTTGAACTTCTTAAACTTAGTCTTGGAAGGAGAAGAAGCACTGCTAACCTCTGGTTGGATCGAGGGAACACCTGCCACTGGCGGTCGGTAAGCCTGCTGAGACTGTACTGCGGGCTGAACTGACCCTGCCTGAGGATTCCCACCTAGTCTCGCCATCTCCAGCTCAAGTGCCACAGCTGTCTGGCACGCACCATCTAGATCGGCAACACGACTTGCAATCAAGGGCATCTTCAACTCTGGCCTCAAACCTCGCAAGAATTGCTGAGTCTTCAAAGCTTCACTAGCCAACACATGGGGCGCATACTGACCCAGTTCCAAGAATTTATTCCGATACTGAAGCACAGTCATACTACCTTGAGTCAGCTCCATAAATTGATACATTTTGGCCATTTGCAAGCAAGCAGGAGTATAGGCACGCTCGAAAGCAGCAACAAACTCTGCCCAAGTGATCTGCCGAAGAGGTCTTGAATGAAAAGCAATCTGCCACTCGGCTTTCCACCACGTGATGGCAGTACCCTGGAGTTGAAAAGCGGCAAGCATAACCTTCTCATCTTCAGCGCTCTCCATAGACATGAACACACGTTCAATAGCATCCAACCATTGCCTCGCAACCTCTGGATCGGGCTGTCCATCGAAAGCAGGCGGATTGAACATAAGAAATTCTTTCAAAGCCCTGCCTCGACTGCCAGACACTTCAACCTGAGGTGCAACCATCGGCGCTGGTGGAGGAACGACTGGAACAGCAGGAACAGCGGGAACTGCAGGAGGAGGTGCAGAACCACTATCTTCCCTGGGCGCATGTCGGGGAGCATGAGGAACTCGAGGAGGTCTTCCTCGACGGGGAGGCATAATTACACTGTCGAAAGCATAAAACAACAACAAATACATCAAACACGCAGAAAACACTCTAAGCCAGCAATAGACAACACAAAGGACTAGCTCTGGACAAACGCAAATTCCAATTCCTTATACAAAATCTCAACTAATGCTCTGATACCATCTGTGACGACCCAGAGTTCAGGATACCGATATACCGATAACATCGATGCACCGATACTAAGAAATGGGGAAGCCACCCAAGAGGCTGATGAGGCCCCTGAATGGTTAGTGAAGTTTGTCGAGGGGATGCATAACGAATTGCAATTTGGAACGCGCATATTACAGTTAAGCAATAAAATTAACACAAGTGCGGAAGCAATTCAAAATAACCAGAGTGATATATATATAATCTAGTCCAGAGACACAAAAGTACTAGTCCAAAAAGGTACAACTACTCGGGGCATACCCCGGTAAAAGTACAACAGAGCCTCACAAAGGCGACCCGTCAACTGCTGGCAACTAAGCACAGCCTCCAAGCAACCTCACAAAACACCGGGAGACGGCGGGTGCGGCTCACCTGAAAGGAGAAGGGTGAGTCACAGCCAGACTCAGTAGGGGTCACGTGGATCCCTACCTCGCACTAAACAAGCATACATGCGAAAATGAAGGTAATAGGGCATGAATTTAAATAAAATAACAGGCAGTGGCATGAATAACTAATGACAAGAAAGCTGTAAACTCTCTCTAAGCAGGTATAATAGCTAACACATGCCAATAATAATTAAATGCAAGCGACTGAAACTAAATCTACCAAGTAGAATAAGCCTTAACTAATCCAAGCAGTAGGGAGTAGGACAACCACAGGAGCAGAAACCAGATGCATCCACTGACGGCTTACACTACGTCTCAAGCACTCGTAGTCGGTAAAACGACAAGCTGAGTGCGTAAACAGTACCAAACCAAGTGACCAGTCAGAGTGACACTCGTCAGTGTCAGTCCACAGCCTCTGACCACGTGTGCACACACTGACTCTCGCCTGAGCCAGGCCCTCTAGCTAGTTTTCTCCCTTGGTAGGACGCTACCATTGGTCGGGAGCCCACGTAACTAGCTTACAAACCGCGTACGGGAAACACCCCTCCGCTATCCCCAAGCGGGTCGGCACTCAACAGACCTTAGGGTAACAACAGTGGCTCCATTGCAAGGAAAGAAAAGCTACTCTATTGGGATATAGAAAACACGCCATTGTATAATAAAACAATATAAACATGGCATATATACGTAATGGAACCCATAATGAATAATCCGGCACCCTTTTGAAACCAACAGGCATGTGGCGGTCTGCTGCCCATGCGCTACATGAATGTAACGGTCGGGGACTGGCGCGTTACAACAAGAACAACGCGTCTGTCTCCATCCGTTACTTCCACCAGAGTTCCAGCTCAAGAGACCCAAAGGGGAATGTAACGGTAGGGGCCCAGCGCGTTACATCAATGCAACGCGTTGGATCTCCGCCGTTACATCCACCCGAGGCCAAAAACCAACGTGCCGTGTTCAAAAACGTTCGCAGGCGAAGTGACGCGCTCGCCCAGGCGCGTCGGGTTGACCTGACGGCCGGCCGACTGGCCGTCGGGTTAACCGCTTGACCGGGTCAACACAAAACGGAAGACGAGTAACGGATGGGAGCCCCACCGTTACTCTCGAAATAACGCCCCCCTCAACGGGCCGTTATATTGAAACGACGCGTCCTCCAAGGACCGTCAGGCGTGTGACGGTTCCTGGAAGGACCGTCACACCACCTGGGTCATGGACGGGTTAGGTTTGAAAACCGGTTCCCTCCCGGACGATAGAAATCATCGGGTAACGGCGTGGATACCTGTTTCCTGTCAAACCATGCATCCCATACAACAATTTAACACCTTAATACATCACATGCAAGGCCTACAATGCATTAAACTCAAGAATTAGGCTAAAACCCCAAATATGGAAAAACTGAACATTATGCATGCTACGGGATTCTAATCAAACGAACTAGCTACAGGAATTGATCCTATCAAGTTCAGGAGTCCATCCCCCTACCTCTTGCAAGCCGAAACGGCTGGAAACGCCGCATGCACCGAGGTAGGTCCACGGAGCCTTCACACTCCGTCCAGTTCCCACGATCACCGAACCGCGCCGAAATGGGTACCCACGCGTTCCTCTTGACGCTAGGAATCCACCGGCACCAACCATGCTTCAATCCGACGTCGTCTCGCCTGCTTTCCCTAGGAGAGGGGAGAGGGGCGTTCGCGTGAGGAGAGAGAGAGCGTGAGGGTGAGAGGAGATCGACGAGGGGAGAGAGAGAGGGTGTGAGGGTGAGGGATTAAAAGAAAATGAAATAAAATTAAAATATATATAATATAATTATTATATATATTAAAATCTTATTAATTTCTAATAACCCTCAATTAACTCCAAATAAATCCGGAAAAATACCAGAAAAATACCAGAAAAATTCCTAAAAATACAGGAAAATAGCCAGAAATTCCAGAACAAATATTAGATCCAAACCACTAAGGATCCACTAAGGCACGGGCCTTACAATATCAATCATATCTTATGATATAATCATGAAAGACATATTCATGAATCTAAAGAAAAGGAAGATTATCATGAAGAACTTCGTAAGTTTAGCAGCTCTGGAGGCTCTGGATTCACGATGTAAGACCCGGGTGGGGCAGCAACGATTGAGCTTGAGATCTATTAAACGAACGAATTATTTTGATATCTTCGATTCTCTTAAATCATCATGTCTATCTCATGCTTTCACGTTATCTCTGCAATATCTTTATTTCCGCGATGCTTTTCCGCTATCCTGTAAAACACCAAGCATGTTAAAATCAATCCTTATTTCCATAAATAATGGAAAACCTGACAAAATCAATAATATCATATCCTGAATTCCGCACCCCAAGCAGGCACAACAAATCCCCTGTAATAATGATTCCGATTTATGAGTCCAATTTATGATTCCAATTTTTAAAGCAATGACACATCACAAACATCACAACTTACAAATTCAGTTCAACTCTGTCTTTGGAATATATGCACCTATAAATATTACGTATGTCATTGGTATGGCAATATGTAATAGTAATCATGCACATATATTTGGAAACAAAAAAGAAATTGAAATTCCCCCAATTTTCCAAGATATTACACGAATTGAAAAACCAACTCGTAATTTTATAAGAGAAATAAGCCCTGAATGAAAGTTAACAAGGTCGACTACAAATCTTATCCGACAAACTCAACCTATATTCCAAAATTGGCATGAAGAACCAATACCTCATAGTACTTGGCCTGAAGAATCCATACCACCAAGACAATCCTTACAAATAACAAGAGATAATGAAATTCAATCTCAAACAGAACATCAAACATTACAAGAACTAAGACAAAATGTGGAGACTATGAATTGTAATATACAACGTATCCAAAATGTCCTTTTAGAAAATTAAAACCATGGAAAAGACTTTGAATACGTTAACAATAACAATTCAAGAACTCAAAGATTCTGTCAAATTAGAGAATGAACAATTATTCACAAAGATTAAAGAACACATAGATACACATGAAGCATCGATCAAAGCATATATTGATCTAGCGCTTACACAAATTATCACAAAAATGGATAAATGTGAATGTAATAAAGAAATCCTCAAACAATTACTACCAAAAGACAAAGGGAAAAGTCCACTGGATGAAACACATCAAGAACCACAACCTCTACCAAGTCATCCCATTCAACAAAAATTAAAACTCAAAAAATGGGAAGCATTAGCAACTTTAAGTTATGGAAATTATACATATCCCGCATTTTGACCTCCTAAAGATCAAGACGAATTCAACTAAACTATGTCTAACCTACCAAATACAATGAACAAGTTAACTCTCTTATCAAGAGATGAATTAGAAAAATTATATGAAACAACGTTAGATCTCGATTTATTACAAAACTTAACAAAACTCTTAACCCAAGAGCTTCCAACTAGTCATGAAATCGGTGAATCAAGCACACCTAGAGAACAAATTTATCTTGAAGATGAAATGGATGAAAGTGAAGTCACTGGCGCCGCACCATCAGGAGCACCACCAGTATTTCAACCCCATCCAAATATGTCTCAAACACCTATTTACAGACAACCAGATCTCTGAGATATAGTAAGTGAACAAAAAACTTCCGGATTAATAAATAAAAATTATATTGATCTAGATTGCACCGAATCAACAGAAGACATGAAAAAGAAGATCGATAAATGGGCAAATGAAATGAGTGTTCTCATTCAAACATCCCCTATTCTCGATAATCCAATAAATCTTCAAACTACCAAGAATTATATTCATCTTTCCTTAATAGGAAATGTCCAAGATTGGGCGTCTCGACTCATACATAACGTACGGAGAGATTGCACTGGTTATCAATATTTACAATTCCTGATTAATAGCATGTATATAGAATTTTTAGGAGAAATCAAAGAAACACTTGATGCTCAACAATTAAACTTACAAGAACAACGCGCAGAATTCATGCTTAACAATATACGATGTTGCAGCCTTTGCTATATCGAACCATTTTTATGTGATTATCAAAAATCATATTACCAATTATTCAACGCCTCAAAAATCATACAATTCAAAGATAATCTCTTTGATAAACTACCCCTAAAATTCGGCCTCAAAAGTAAAGAAAAATATACTAAAGATGTATTTCAGAATTACCCAGATACCCTTGGCGGCCGCATTCGATTAATCAAAGCCCAAATGACAAAAGATTGCATTAATCTAAGAGCTAAAAAAGTTAAAAAAGCATTAAAAGAAAACAGTCTAAAATGTTGTGACAAACAATACTTTGTACCTAAAAAATATGGATGTTATAAAACAAAACATCGAAAACATCACAAAAAATATAAAAAAATGACGATATTCCAAAATTATTGATAGACAAAAAAGATCAAACAGATCATATCGATATCGCCCTTATCAAAGATACAAGTTTCGAAAATCTTTTTGGAAACCAAATTATCAAGACAAATTCTTTAAAAACGGTCATTTAAAAAATATCAACAAAAATAACTTGAAGAATTGAAAAAACCTCCTTATCCGAATGGCAAAGGAAAACAATGCAGATGCTGGATCTGCAGTGAAGAAGGATACTATGCAAATGAATGTCCCATCAGAAATATAAATTACAACAAATTTAAAGTTGAAAAATTAAAACTCTTAGAAGAACAATCGTTTTACCCTATTGAAAATTATTATACTTCTGAAGAAGATGAAATCTATTACGTAGAAACTGATTCTGATTCTTCTACTGATTTTACTACCAATTCGACTGATGAAAGTTCTGACACAAATGATACCTCAGATTCTGATAATTCTAATGACTCCGATTAAGCATTCAAATCGACATAGCATTATATGCAGTGGTGATGTATGACTTACATCTAAGAAAAAGCCAAAGTGCTATACGATACAGGAGAAATATCCAAAGCAGGCCACAGAGCCATATATTACAGGAGAAATATCCGAAGACAGTCTCTGATGTTATATACATCAGTAGCATATATAAGTTATTCATATATTCATGATATTTCTTCTCTATTTATAGCCTTTACAAAAGCTTCAACCTTCAACAACAACAACCAATGACTTTGTTTGAAATTCTACTAGCCTCAGGGATTTCACATCCCATTGAATTGAAATATCAAAGTTACAATTCCCTTACACCTCTAGTCAAAAATGGTTATGAATACAAACACCATTTTGCCACAATATGGGATCATTACGACTATTACCCAACTAGAGACCAAGGCCTCTACTACTCAAACCCAACCTTGAAAACATTCCTGATCTTTGAAAACACTTCAGATACTATTGGACTAGTCATGCCAACCTACATCCCAATAGTACCCCAGTTCAAGCCTGGAATCAGATACAACCAATGACATTCCAAAGCTTTTCCCTTAGAAGAAATATGTAATTGGGACGGTATTGTAATGAGTGTTTACTCATCTAACCATCGATATTTTACGATTTCACACATTGTACCATATTCTGATGCACATTTCATACCCGTATTCAAAGAAATCTCAGTGAACACTCCAATGGCCCCATTGTCCAAATTCCACACCATGTTACAAGCTTTAACCAGCCCAACACCTTTACATCATGATAAAGATTTCCATTACCAAATGTCACGCTGGGCACCTCCTCGACCCAAGGAATTACAAATATTACGTCCTGTAGTTCAACGAGCTGCACGATTCAGTACATTCACTGCCATGGAACATCCTGCTGCCTATTTCCGACGGCAAGATGATCCATTATTATTCAACAACTATTACATTTTCTATGGACCAATTATGCCACCAGAGAAGACAACCAAAGTCTTCATACAGGCTTAAAAATTATAAAAAGATTATACACAATTCAATGTATGTACACTCGTACATCAAAAAAACCTGCCAGCAGAAGCAACGGCAGTCATTTATGAAGAAGAACCAGTTACTTCAGATGAATTTTAGAATGAAGTTTCCAAGGTCTCAACTCTACTCAAAGAAGCAATTCAAGTTACGCCACCTGTACAAGTTGGTACAGTATTAATACATGCACCATTCAAACTATTCAAGACGAAGCGAGATAAACATCTCAAAAATAGCACAAATGAAACAACATCATCAACTGAAGCATCGACTTCTTCAGCATCATCCTCGAAGAAGCACAAAGCACGACAAAAGAAATGAAATTCGACAGCAAGACATTCCAACTGTCCAACATACAAAGTAAGGATCTACACAAAAGCAAAGAAGCCAAAGGCTATCTACAAGACATCACCATCAAAGACACTTGTCAAGTAGCAAGCAAAAGAAAACAACATCAAAGCAAAGTCTCTTGGACTTATGCCCAAGCCTTATCACAAGGAATCCAGCTTTATGTCACATCCTCCGTTATGTCGACATCGAGCAAGCATCAAGCCAAGAAGACATCAAATCAAGTCATGCATTATGCAAGGAATCTACTTTATATCAATATCAAGCATCTTTACTTTATGTAAATGCCAAATGAGTCACCAAAGTCTAGTCATCATGAAAGAGACATCAAATGAATTATTGAGCCTCGGGGAGCCATAATTCACAAGAAGTCACTTTCCATCACATCATGACACCTCATCCTTGCATTATTGTATCCACATTACATGTGAATGTACAACACATTTGCATTGCATTTAGAGCTCTCCACATCTATATAAGGGAGCTAGGATTCATTCGTAAGGGCATCCTTCATCCGGAGGAGTTGATCCTTCACCGAAAGGAGTTCCTACGAATCATCCTACATCCTACATTTCCCAAGCATCATTCAGGAGGACTTCTCCTCCAACCCATCGGCACAATATAAGTCCTACGCCATTAGTCCTTTGGGACATAATCAATATATTTCATATTTTCATATTGCAAGATTGCAAGCATATCCATGATATTGTATTGCTTATCATCTTCATACATATTTGTTTACATCATGGATCATATTCATGAAGAAATCAAGATTATCCATCTTGAAGAAACCATGAAGATGATATCAATCATATCTTATGATATAATCATGAAAGACATATTCATGAATCTAGAGAAAAGGAATATTATCATGAAGAACTTCGTAAGTTTAGCAACTCTAGAGGCTCTGGATTCGCGATGTAAGACCCGGGTGGGGCAGCAGTGATTGAGCTTTAGCTCTGTTAAACGAACGAACTATTCTGATATCTTCGATTCTCTTAGATCATCAAGTCTATCTCATGCTATCATGTTATCTCTGTAATATCTTTATTTCCGCGATGCTTTTCCGCTATCCTGTAAAACACCAAGCATGTAAAATCAATCCTTATTTTCATAAATAATGGAAAACCTTACAAAACCAATAATATCATATCCTGAATTCCGCACCCGAAGCAGGCACAACAAATCCCCTATAAAAAATTGGTATCAGAGCTTAGTTTTAAAAAGAAGATAAATGATTCCGATTTATGATTCCTGTTGGGATCGGTGCGATGGATTTAGAGGGGGGTGAATGAATCTCCCCTTTAAAAAATTACTCCCAATTAAAAACTATAACAATCAGAGATGCAGAATTAACACAAATAAGTGCCTTCTATGATACAGGTGTTCTTTTCGAACGAAATGGAAAGATCAGATAGACTTAACTTCTTATCTACTCTATATGCACTAGTGTGCAAACCCAATTCCAATCAAATATGTGGTGTGCGAATAAACCACTCACTAGATGAAAGCACACATCGAACCTAAGCATGCATCTAGCGAAACATAATAGACAATCAAACCACTGCACAGATGATTTTTAAGGTGGTTCGGTCCTCCAGACCTACGTCCACCACACACTCAAACCAGAGTGTGGATTCCACTGCCAAACAGTTTGAAAACCGCTGGGCGACACATCTTGCCTACAAACCGCTGAGCAACACAGCTTGCTGTCTGAGGTATCCACCTCACCCGCTGAGCAACACAGCTTGCTGTCCGAGGTATCCACCTCGCCCGCTGAGCAACACAGCTTGCGGACCAGAGGAATCCTCCTCCGCAACCGCTGAGCAATACAACTTAGCTCTGCTGACTAACAGCTTGAAACAAAGGTAAAAGAGAAAAATAACATATGGAAAGAACACAGCAACAGAAAGCTGTAGACGATAGAACATAAAGTGGCTCTCAAAGAGCTGACTGGCCTGGATTTGATCCACGGTCCAGTAGGGACAGATCTTCAGATGAAGCTTCTCTTCTTCTCCCCTAATTCTCTATCTCTCTCTCTATCTTTCTTCTTCTTCTTCGTTTCTTTTCTTCTCTGCTACTCTCTCTTCTTCTCTTTTTCTCTTCTTCTGGATCGTGCAGGCTCTCTCTTTATCTTCTTCTCTTTGAGATAAGTTCCCCTGCTTCGATCACTCTTCTCACGATCAATTTCTCCAGATGGAGAAGTCTTCTATTTATAGCACGTGTGTCTTCCACGAATTCCCGCCCTAGAGCCTAGACCACGTGGCATCATTTCACTCACTGCTTTACACGTGTCACGATCCTAGCACATACTCCATTCTTGGATCACGTGCTCTTCTTAGGTTCCTCGAACATAAGTCCTGTCAGATTAAACTTGATATTAGTTTGAATCAATCTGAAGGAAAAGAAAAGGATGCATCGAGTAAGTTTGAGATTTGAATTAAGCATGTACAGACTTGATGGTGTGTAATGCAGTATGCATATAGTAAAGTATGCACATTGAAAGTGAATGCACTGACATGCCATCAACAAGTGTACATACTTTATTTTGAACGATGCACAAATGCATATAGGAAAGTATGCACATTGAAGATGAATGCTCAGGCATGCCACCAAGGTGTGTACAGACTTGTGTGTGCATGCGACAAGACAATGTACAGACTCTGATGAAATGATGCATGAACTTAAACACTCATACCAGCAACGGTTGAACAAACTTGTGAAGCAGTGCACGGACTTGACAGCACACATCACTAAAGGTTGTACAGACTTGCTGGAGTGATGATGCATGAGCTTAACCACTCATACCAGCAATGGAATGTATAGACTTTGAATACATGGTAAAGAGTGTATAGACTTTGTTTTGAAAGATTGCACAAATGCCACTGAAGAATGTACAGACGTTGAACGTGTGAAATGCAGTTTGCATCTATCAAAGTATGCACAACGAAGATGAATGCTCAGGCATGCTGTCAAAGAATGTACAGACTTTGCGTGCATGCGCCAAGACGATGTACAGACTTTGCGTGCCTGAAAAAAGACAATGTACAGACTTGCTACCTAGCATTTAAGAATCAATGCATCATGTATAGAATTGCTTAAATGACGCATGGACATAACAGCAAAGACTGTGCAGACATTGTATATGCTTGAAACAACCGAATGTACTGACTATGTATGCATAATGAACATGCATCGACTTTGAAATAAAGCGACTGACGAATGCATCGATGCAGTGTGTGCATATGGCAGATATTGAACCGATGCAATGTATGCAGGAGAACTAACAGTGCAGTCTATTTACTAGATCATGCATCGACTATATGACGTGCAACAACAGTTAATGTACCGATGCAAACTACACTTGTTATACAGGAACTAGAGTTGCACCAATGCAGAGACAGACAATGCAATGAGATGAATGTGCCCACTCTCAAATCAATCAATCAATCATGCTCATAGTGCTTGCTGACATCAAAATAATTCATACTCATAGTGCTTGCTGACATCAGAACCATAGGGGCACAACAATCTCCCCCTTTTTGATGATGGCAACACTATGAGTCACTATGAGACACACAGATCCAAGCTATCTCCCCCTTTGACTTCATCAAAAAGAGAAAAAGTTTGAGATAATATCTCCCCCTTTGACAAATGAAGGCACATAAGAGCTATTCTCCCCCAAAATGAAGTATGCAGGATGAGCACTAGAAGAATAAAATATAAGAGCTCCCCCTATCAATATGAATGAATGACTACTCTCCCCTTAAATGCAGATGACCCAGAACTCCCCCTGAAGTGCATGGATGAATTCTGGTTAATAAAAAGCAATCTGAAATCTTCCACCACAAGGAATCCAAAACAATAATGGTTATGGCACCTTATATTTGTATGGATAGAACAATGCAGGTGAAAAAGCCCACAGAACCAGAACTGGTTACAGAAACAAGATGGAAGATTCCAACATTGTGGAGAGTGAAATAATGATGTAAATGAAGTAGATGTAGCCAAGGGTAGGAGTAAATAACAACAAGCAAGGTACATGATCTCCAATAGGTAAGATAGCATGATGATTAAGTTGTCAAAGGTGAACCTGATCAGAGGAAATTGTATGGCAGGTACCACAGTAATAAGTCCTCACAAGGAAAGACTCTCCTATCATAGGGGGTTATGAATTAAGCGACATGACCCAACTGATTTAATCATGATGTATACCAAATTTGTCAATAAAATTCAATACTCATATCTGAAGGTAGATTTTAATAAAGGTGAACCAATTAATCAAGCAATACTCAAGAACAACCACCTTCCATCTTATACAAATGAACTCAATGACCACTTTGAGAGTTACATAGTATAGTATCAAGATTAAACACACTTAGAAAAATGTGAGTTGACAGCTTTTGTAAGAAAATTTCTTTCAATAAGCACAATATTCCCTGAGCAATTTAAGTTGATCAACACCTTTTTACATGAGGCACAACACGTCTTAGGTGAAGTGACCCAGTTACTTCAGTGTGATGACTGTCATTGCCTCTCAACTTTGAGAACAGAGTTAGCAATAGGAGTGTCTTTTTACATGAGGAGACACCTTGATCAGAGGCCGGACTCCCCAGTTACTCAACACAAGCATGCCATTGCTCTATCAGAATTTCAATACATTTTTACCAGATATAACAGTGGAGCTTCATGACATAGGTTTACTCTATTTCATTGATAGAGAACCCAGTTACTCAGTTACCAAGTCATTACCTCGAACACAATTTTTCTTTTTAGTCAACATTTTTCAAGTTAATGTTTAAAAGCAATGCTATCTCTATGTATCTCTACCAAAGTAGCCTTGATATCACATTTTCAGATTACAGATGGGTGAGACTAGGGTATTCATGACGTAGTTGGTTAAAATTTATTAAAACTTAGTATTCAAATATTTTCAAATCATTCAAGTGCAACTCTGAGAATACATTAAACTTATATCAATCTGAATTAATGGTCATTCTTAAACCTATATGATAGGAAATTTTTTTAAGAGTTCAGACTAAAACATGGTACACAACATAAGAATCTCAGATCAGTCCAATCAATGCTACTGAACAACTTATCATTCCTGGAACAAGAACCAGATTAATCAGACCATCTTGAAAAGATGTGAATGTTTGATAAGTGCAAGCTGGTAGAGCAAATGATAGCAGGAGAGAAGAGCATCAAATATATGCAAAGCAGAATCAATTTCAGTAGCTGAGTCTGGAATACAGATAGATCAGCTATGCAAGATGAGAATAGTAGAACATTCAGGTTATCCACTAGAGAGTAGTAGAGTGATTCAAATAACTAAACAAGAGGGATTCAGGAAGTGAGGAACAAATGTATCTGACAAATCTCCCCCTGTCTAGATGCAATGAGGCTAATCATGAGCATCAATAACATTAAGCATAACCAGTCAAACTCCCCCCGACTAAGTGCATGAAATACAGTGAAAGTGTAGCACATGGTCTTAAAATTTATGTTTAATAGAAAATCATGCAGTTCAATCGGAGGGAAAGACTGCCAAAAGCATCAGGTTCATTTCAAATTTTCAAAGAATTTCAATTAAGCATGAAACAAATCAACATGAAATTCAAATCTTTCATACTCACAAATTCATATGATGAAATTTAAACAGAGTGCTCAGAGCTGACCTGATGCGTAGTATCCTGGGGTTTTCATTTTGAGTGCCTTGGCTTATTAACCCCCTTTATTCATTCCAAGGCACACTTGCAGCATAACAATCATTTTGATCCTGCAGGAACCCAAGCCGCCTTGGGTCCTGAAGTAAAAGTGACACCTCTGAATGGAGCTTTCCACATTTTCTGAGACTTCACATCATCACTCATCATCAAGGAGCAATTGTCCATACAATGACCTATCTGACCACAATAATGGCATGATGCAGTAGATTTTAAATTCTTTTTATGCAAATTACTGTTGTCATTAATTCTATGTATCTTTGCATGAAAAATTATGTTAACAGAATTAAGATCCCATTGACCGAAGCCAGCCTGTTTATTATAACCTGCCAGCCGACAGGTTGCAGCCCTGTGACCTGGCTTTCCACATTCAAAACATACAATGTGCTTGCTTCTATAACCAAACTTCTTTTTATCGAAAATATTTTTATTAACAGGGAAATTTACAAATCCAGAATTAGTTTTCTTTCCCTGAGCATGCCAGCAGAAGGCAGCAATGTGACCAAAATTCCCACATCAATAACATTGAATTTTCTTTTTCTGATCAATAGAAGGTTTCCTAGGAAGATGATTTCTAGGATACATTCTAACAGTATTTTTTTCATCATTTATCAATGTTACACAGTTATGCATAATATGTCCAACCTTCCCACAATAGTGACATGTTACTACCTTTTTATTCACATTCACTTGATTGATAGAATTAACATTCGCATGAGAGTGTGAATGTGTGTGTGAGTAGTGAGCAGCATGCACATATAAATCAGGGACATGTTTGGGCTTATTAATATTAACATTTTTCTTTGATTTTTGAAACTTTTTCTGATCTTTATTTGAATTTTCGACTTTCTTTGTAGTGAATTGAAAGATAGAAGCCCTAGATTGGTTAGCCTGTTCAGAACTTTTCACGAATACAGTTGGCTTCTTATTTTCATTAGTTTGTTTATTGACAGGCACATAGTCTAGCCCTTCTTTCTGAAAATTCACCTTAGTGCCAAGTAGTTTGTTCAAATTGTCCTTTCCTTTCACAAATTTAGACAAAGAGTTTTTCAGATCTTCAATTTCAGAATTCAAAGAAGCAATGCTTACTTCATACTTAGATAGCTCAGATTCACGAAGGATTACATGTTGTTGCAAAGCATCATTTAAACTTTTCAGTGTTTCATTTTCCCTTTGAAGCTTTATTTCATCATTTGTTTCCTTTTCTTTTAGAACTGATTTTTCTTTTTCAAATGTCATCGGTCTTTCAGATAGAACAATATTCAGAACCATCAGTTTTTTATTTTGATCTTTTAGATGAGAGTTTTCTTTAATCAGCTTGTCTTCATATTCTCCAGCTTCAATTTTCTTTTCTAGCAATGATTTATTTTCTTCTTTTAGAGATTTGATTAAATCCTTTTGAAAGTTATCATCAGAATCAAGGTCATTAATCAAGTCTCTTAAAACAGCACATTCATTGCAACAATCATCTTTTCTAATGAATTTGTTTCTAAGGTTGTCATTTTCAGATTTCAAATTATTCAACTCAACTTTCAGACAAGTAACTTCATGAATCATTTCTTTTCTCATTTTTCTCTTTTCAGATTTGACTTTATCATATTTAATCAATAAATACTCATTCATGGCAACTAAATCATCATAACTGATATTTTCTGTTTCAGAGTTTACCTGAGAGGATGAGTCCTCGGACTGATCTCTGACCATGAAGCATATTTCCTCATCTCTACACGATCTTTCCAATATTTTGTTGATGATTTCCATTGCGCTCCTGCACTCATTAACCCATTGAAAACAATTAGAGTCTATTGCCCTTTTTGTTAGATCTATGGCCTTTTGATTTTCTTCAGATTTCAGTCTGTCTGAGGATCTCCATTGAGATTTGTCCTCCGGAACTTCATATGGATCGTGAACTATGAGTACCCATAAATTAGAATTCAAATGTATCACATAGTCTCTGAAACGACCGTACCAGCCATAGAAATCTGAACCGGTGTATACATGAATTTCAGCCATGAGATCAAGATAAAAAAGATCAAATCAAATCGCACCGAAACCAAATCAAGGAACGGATCTGCAGGTTGCTAGACCCTCTGTACAGACACCTGCTCTGATACCAATTATTGGGATCGGTGCGATGGATTCATAGGGGGGTGAATGAATCTCCCCTTTAAACAATTACTCCCAGTTAAAAACTATAACAATCAGAGATGCGGAATTAACATAAATAAGTGCCTTGTATGACACAGGTGTTCTTTTCGAATGAAATGGAAAGATCAGATAGACTTAACTTCTGATCTACTCTATATGCGCTAGTGTGCAAACCCAATTCCAATCAAATATGTGGTGTGCGAATAAACCACTCACTAGATGAAAGCACACATCGAACCTAAGCATGCATCTAGTGAAACACATTAGACAATCAAACCACTGCACAGATGATTTTTAAGGTGGTTCGGTCCTCCAGACCTACGTCCACCACACACTCAAACCAGAGTGTGGATTCCGCTGCCAAACAGCTTGAAAACCGCTGGGCGACACATCTTGCCTACAAACCGCTGAGCAACACAGCTTGCTGTCTGAGGTATCCACCTCACCCGCTGAGCAACACAGCTTGCTGTCCGAGGTATCCACCTCGCCCGCTGAGCAACACAGCTTGCGGACCAGAGGAATCCTCCTCCGCAACCGCTGAGCAATACAGCTTAGCTCTGCTGACTAATAGCTTGAAACAAAGGTAAAAGAGAAAAACAACATATGGAAAGAACACAGCAACAGAAAGCTGTAGACGATAGAACATAAAGTGGCTCTCAAAGAGCTGACTGGCCTGGATTTGATCCACGGTCCAGTAGGGACAGATCTTCAGATGAAGCTTCTCTTCTTCTCCCCTAATTCTCTATCTCTCTCTCTATCTTTCTTCTTCTTCTTCGTTTCTTTTCTTCTCTGCTACTCTCTCTTCTTCTCTTTTTCTCTTCTTCTGAATTGTGCAGGCTCTCTCTTTATCTTCTTCTCTTTCAGATAAGTTCCCCTGCTTCGATCACTCTTCTCACGATCAATTTCTCCAGATGGAGAAGTCTTCTATTTATAGCACGTGTGTCCTCCATGAATTCCCGCCCTAGAGCCTAGACCATGTGACATCATTTCACTCACTGCTTTACACGTGTCACGATCCTGGCACATCCTCCATTCTTGGATCACGTGCCCTTCTTAGGTTCCTCGAACATAGGTCCTGTCAGATTAAACTTGATATTAGTTTGAATCAATCTGAAGGAAAAGAAAAGGATGCATCGAGTAAGTTTGAGATTTGAATTAAGCATGTACAGACTTGATGTTGTGTAATGCAGTATGCATATAGTAAAGTATGCACATTGAAAGTGAATGCACTGACATGCCATCAACAAGTGTACATACTTTATTTTGAACGATGCACAAATGCATATAGGAAAGTATGCACATTGAAGATGAATGCTCAGGCATGCCACCAAGGTGTGTACAGACTTGTGTGTGCATGCGACAAGACAATGTACAGACTCTGATGAAATGATGCATGAACTTAAACACTCATACCAGCAACGGTTGAACAAACTTGTGAAGCAGTGCACGGACTTGACTGCACACATCACTAAAGGTTGTACAGACTTGCTGGAGTGATGATGCATGAACTTAACCACTCGTACCAGCAATGGAATGTATAGACTTTGAATGCATGGTAAAGAGTGTAAAGACTTTGTTTTGAAAGATTGCAGAAATGCCACTGAAGAATGTACAGACGTTGAACGTGTGAAATGCAGTTTGCATCTATCAAAGTATGCACAACGAAGATGAATGCTCAGGCATGCTGTCAAAGAATGTACAGACTTTGCGTGCATGCGCCAAGACGATGTACAGACTTTGCGTGCCTGAAACAAGACAATGTACAGACTTGCTACCTAGCATTTAAGAATCAATGCATCATGTATAGACTTGCTTAAATGACGCATGGACATAACAGCAAAGACTGTGCATACATTGTATATGCATGAAACAACTGAATGTACTGACTATGTATGCATAATGAACATGCATCGACTTCGAAATAAAGTGACTGACGAATGCATCGATGCAGTGTGTGCATATGGCAGATATTGAACCGATGCAATGTATGCAGGAGAACTAACAGTGCAGTCTATTTACCAGATCATGCATCGACTATATGACATGCAACAATAGTTAATGTACCGATGCAAACTACACTTGTTATGCAGGAACTAAAGTTGCACCAGTGCAGAGACAGACAATGCAATTAGATGAATGTGCCCACTCTCAAATCAATCAATCAATCATGCTTATAGTGCTTGCTGACATCAAAACAATTCATACTCATAGTGCTTGCTGACATCAAAACCATAGGGGCACAACAATTCCGATTTTGAAAGCAATGACATATCACAAACATCACAACTTACAAAGTCAGTTCAACTCTGTCTTTGGAATATTATACAAGAATATCTTCACATTGACCTCATCAAACCCTCAAAAGATGACTTCTAAGAATTATCTAAGATCTCAATTGAAGACACGGATAACAACGTAGAAAATAGAAATGAATCCAGTAAACGAAACAACTTTCCCTAAAGCTTCATTCTAATAATGAAATTTCAAGATATCCTAAAACATATTGAATCAACAAGTATAGACCAAGAAGATAGAAATCACAGTAACAAAGATGACGAAGTCATATACAACATTACAAACCCAAATAGTATCTACATCAAAGTAGAAATCAAATTCAAAGGTTACAAACCATTTCATTTACACGCGTATATAGACACAGGTGCAAGCATGTGTCTAATTAGTTCTCATCTTATACTGTTGTGTCCATGAGGTCATTTGAGTCATTCTGTAGTCACTTGGGTCATTCGACATCATTCCATAGTCATATGAGTTTTTTGGTTTTGATAATGGCTAAACACTATTAGTCATTGATATCTTCCACTCTCATGTGATTGACATACGTGATGTTTTTATTCATGACAGATATGCTAATGAATGGACAAGGAATCAAGTGGCAATGGCCAAAGTGAAAGCTCATTGATCGCGCCCAAGCAAGGATGCAAATCTCATCTCTCTTACAAGCAAAAGCCGACATTTCATATTCGGCTCGTCACTCATCCAAGGTCAATGCACAAAGAAGTATAGTCAAGAGAATCCAAGGTTAAAAACTCAGTTGATACCTTCTAGACTATCAAGGGCGATGCCACAAACATGCACATGCTACTAATGGAGTTGAACGATGGAGTTGAAGACTTAACGGACCGACCTGGGCAAGCCCAGGTTCTGCCCAGCTGGCGGTCGACCGCCAGCACAGGGGCGGTCGACCGCCCCAGCCAGGGATCTCCAGTCTACATGTGTTTCAGCTGGCGGTCAACCGCTAGCCAGTGGCGGTCAACCGGAAATCCCAGGGACCGCCCGTTTGCAGGTTTCACAGTAGCGGTCGACCGCCAGGAGCTGCAGGTCGACCGCCAGCCCCGATGCAGCCTTGTTTGACTTCGAATTCCACCTCGTGGCCAGCCCCTTTCCATGGATTTGTTTAATCAAACCTTACCTAATCTTCCGTGATTTATGGATTTGGTCTGGAGGGTGTCTATGGACCATTCAAGGTCTATAAAACCAACACTTAAGGGGTTAGAAACCCTAATGCTTCAAGGCTTCAACAGAGATCAAGGGAGGCCATTTTCGAGGCACTGTAGCACCTCCATGAACAGTGTTTCGGGAAGGAGTTCTTCATCCATTCCAAGGCATTCAAGTCCAGATCTGAAGCCATCTCAGCCTCCAAGGAAGAAGAAGCAATCAAGGGGTTCAAAGGTGATCTAAAACTGCATCCTTCTTCCTCTTCATCAACTCAAGAGGATCAAAAGGAAGATCAAAGCTACATCCAACACTCTCTCCATCAACTCAAGGTGATTCAAGTTCATATCTCAATCCAGCAACCTCCAAGGAAGAGCAGAAGCAAGAAAGGCTAATAAGGGAGATCAAAGGAGGCTGCAAGGGTGTGTTCAAGGGAGAGGAGTTCGAGTACTGTAGCTGTGAACAGTACTCCGGGAAGAAGTTCTTCATCATATCTCCAAGTGATTCAAGCTACTTCAAGAGGAGATCAACTCCAAGCCAAGTGAAGCATTGGATTCAAGCTCCAGCAAACTCAGACAAGATCTTTTCTCTTTGAACATATTTCATATCTTGTTTGAGTGTTTTCATATCTTGTTCTTTTCCATTTCATTCAAATATTTGGAACTGAAGATCGTCCCTACTGGTGGCTAGTAGGAAGGCAATCAGAAGTTGTCCGATCTGCGGTGTTGACGTCCCTACCGGTAGTTAGTAGGAAGGCAATCGGTGATCTTTTCGATTTGCGGTTCAGTGCGTGGCACTAGTGGAGCCTCACCGGATTTGGTGAGGGGTGGACGTAGGACTGGGGATTCAGTCCGAACCACCTTAAAATCTCGTGTGTTATGGTTTGTTTGTGTGATTGTTTCATTCTAGATGCATGCTTAAGTTCTAATCGATATAATAGTAATCATCTTTCTAAGCAAATCGTTGTGTCCTTCATTTAGCTAGTTATATTCCACTGTGATTTGTTCTATCTAGCTATTTAGAGGGTTCCATTGCGAAAAGAGGGGCAGATATATTCACCCCTCCCCTCTAGATCCGCTGTCCACTACACAACAAGTGGTATCAGAGCCTAATCTCTCATTATGGGGTCCAATGACCTTGAGGAAAATGGTGGATCAACGTCTGAGGGTTATTTACCTGAAGGACATTCTGTGAATATGCCTCCTTATTTCACTGGATCTAATTATCCCTATTGGAAACATCGTATGCAGGTGTTCATTCGCGCCCAAGACTACAAACTTTGGCGAGTGATCAGCAAAGGTCCGTATGAGCTTACGGATAATGAGGACTTGTGAACCAAAGAACAGATAAGGCAATCCACTGTCAACTGGAGTGCCAAACACATCATGCAATGCTCACTCCATCCAGTTGAATTCTCAAGAGTGGCTACCTGCGCATCTGTAAATCTAATGTGGGACAAGCTAGAGGTAATCTACGAAGGAACCTCTCAGGTACGAGAAACAAAAACCAACATTTTAGTTTCTGAATATAAAATGTTCCGCATGAAGCCTGATGAATCAATTCAAGATATGTATGCTCGATTGACTGTGCTTACTAATAGTTTAACTGATTTGGGAAAGAAATATTCAGAGCAAGAAATTGTAAGAAAAATTCTCAGATCGTTAACTCCAGCATGGCACACAAAGGCTACCGTGGTTGAAGAATCGAGAGATCTCGCAACTACCAAGGTAGATGAACTCATTGGGTCATTGATGACCTATGAGATCAACCTCAAGAACAAAGAGGCTGAGGCACCTAAGAAGAAGTCCCTAGCTCTTAAAGCAGGACCTAGCAGTCATGGCACTTCTGATGAAGGTGAGGATTCGGCAAGTGAGCGAGAAGAGGATGACATAGCCATGCTCACACGTAAGTTCAAAAAATTCCTGAGAAAGGAAGGTAAGAGCTTCATGAGAGGAAGGTCAAAGGTAAGAAATAGTTTCAAATCTAATTCTGAAAACTCTAAGAAATATGACAAAATCATTTGCTATTCTTGCAATAAACTAGGACATTTCAAGAATGATTATCCCGACGGATTCAGAAAAGTCGACAAATGGAAGGGCAAGAAGAAGAACAAGGCCATGGTGTCCACATGGAGCGATGAAGAGGAAAGTGATGACGGAACTAGCTCCTCGGACAAAGAAAAATAAGATTTCTATCTTATGGCCAAAGGTGATGAAGAAACTGAGGTAAATTCTCCATTTGAAGATTATACAATTGATGATTGGGAGGATGCATATATACAACTCATGGAAAAATATGAAATGTACAAAAAGGAGAATAAATCATTGAAAAAGAAAATTAACTCATTTGTGCATGATCATAATATGAATGATAAGAATGCTCTACTTGAGACTGAAATTGAAGATCTTAAGAAAATGATTGAGGATTTGGAGGAAGGAAGAAAAGAAATGGGTGAATTGGAAACTGAAAATGAGGATTTGAGAAATGAGATTGATAGCATGAAGCTCAAAATGCAAAGCTATGAAAAAGATACTAAATTGAGCAATGAAAGTATGAAGCTGTCAAACAAGTCAACATTCAACTTCTTCAAAATATTGAAAACCTACAAAAAGAGTTGAAGGATAAACAATAATCTTTAGAAAAGTTTGTGGATGGAAGAGAAAACCTAGATGCATTGCTAGGTACTAGAATGAATTTCAACAAGGAAAGGTTGGGTTTTGAACCAACAAACAAAAGGCCAATTGGGCTAAAAACTGTCACATTTGTTTCATCTTCCGAAGCTTCCACCTCAAACACAACTCCCACACAAAATCAGCAAAAACAAAAGGAGAAAGGGAAAGAAAAGATTGAAGCGGCAGTCACCAACATTCCCCAAAAGCCTGTCCAAAAACCTAAGAAAGGTCGACCTTCCCCGCAGCATAGGTCAACACTTCCTTGGCTATTGCATGCTCAACCTTCCAGATTTCACCACAATTGGATTGCACACTCATATAGGCCAGCATCACCATATCTTTGGGAAAATTGTGATTTCTGTGTTCATCAATCCCATAGGTGGCAAAATAATCAGTTTCAACCCAAAACCAACCAACAGCCTCAATGGTTTAAGAAGTAAACCTCCTCAAACTTCCACAAAATCCAACAAAGAGCTTCTAAACAAAAAATGAATGTCAAGATGGAAAAGAAAAATCAAATCCCTGCTCTAAGCAAACAAAGCATGAATGTTAAGAAGGTTTGGATTCCAAAAGAAATGGTTTCATATTTTGAAATTCTGAAAATCTTGAAGGGACCCAAATTTGGTTGGGTTCCAAACACCATTGCTTAATTGCTTGTGCAGGAATGTCTTGCAGCCATGCATAACAGGTGGTACCTTGATAGCGGCTGTTCAAGACACATGACTGGAGACAAATCAAAATTTTATCTCTTGGAGGAAAAGGAAGGAGGATATGTCACATTTGGAGGAAACAATAAAGGAAAAATCATTGGAACAGGTAATGTAGGTAAGAACCTCTCCAACTCCATTTGTAACGTGTTGTTAGTTGAAGGATTGAAATATAACCTGCTTAGTATAAGTCAATTGTGTGATAAGGGTCACAAAGTGTTGTTTGACTCTCATGAATGCAGAATTCTTGAACCAAAATCTGACAAAGTAAAATTTTCTGGTAAGAGAGTTAACAATGTTTACATGATTGACTTAGATGATCCTGCTCATTTAAATCTTTGTCTTGCTGCACCAAAATCTGAACTTGCATGGATATGGCATCGTAGACTAGGACATGCTAGCTACAATGTCTTGCACAAACTTTTGAAGCATTCAATGGTGAAAGGTTTGCCTGAACTATCCTTTAAACAAGAAAATAAATTGTGTGATGCATGTGCCCTAGGTAAACAAACTAGAAAATCATTCAAAGGAAGATCTGAAAATACATCATCCAAACCACTCGAGCTAATTCATATGGACCTATTTGGCCCAACCAGAACTGCTAGCTTAAGTGGTAGAAAATATGGATATATCTTGGTGGATGACTTTTCTAGGTTCACATGGGTTTTCTTTCTCACACACAAAAATGATGCTTTTGATGAGTTGCAGGCACTCTACATGAAGATAAAGCAGGACGGTGAGTTTAAAATTTCTAAAATTCAATCTGATCACGGTGGTGAATTTGAAAATGCTAACTTCTATAACCTTTACAGGGCCGAAGGGATTTCACACCGAATTTTTTCACCAAGAACGCCGGAGCAAAACGGTGTGGTTGAAAGGAGAAACCGGACACTTGTAGAGATGGCAAGAACCATACTTGCAGAACGGCAACTTCCAAGGAGGTTTTGGGCTGAAGCGGTAAACTCGACATATTACATTATCAACCGCTCTATGGTAAGACCACACACCAAAAAGACTCCTTATGAGTTGCTAAAAGGTAAAAAGCCCTCTCTCTCACATATGAAAGTGTTTTGATCGAAATGCTTCATTCAGAACAATGACAAAAGAGACTTAGATAAATTCGAGCCCAAGAGCGATGAAGGTATATTCCTTGGATATTCTGATAGATCTAGGGCTTATATAATTTACAATATCAAAAGTCAAACTGTGGAAGAATCACCCCATGTTTCCTTTGATGAATATCATGATTCTAACAATGATAACTCTTACAGAAAAAATGATGAAGATGGGGAATTCCTAAGCATAAAGGACAAGAGTGATCCTCCACAAGAAGAAATAAAAGAAGATGGTGACCTAGCTGAATCAAACAATGCAAGGGATCAAGCTCCAGGAGAAGGTAACGATTCTACAAATATTAGAATTCTTAAGGATCATCCCTTGGAGAATGTCATTGGTAGCTTGAATGACCCACCTAGAACTAGGTCACATTTTAAAATTGTGGAAGAATTAGATCAACTTGCTCTTGTCTCGCAGCATGAACCCAAAAATATTGATGAAGCATTAAAAGATGAAAACTGGATAAATTCCATGCAAGACGAGTTAAACCAGTTTGAAAGAAACAAAGTTTGGCATCTTGTTCCTAGACCTTCATCACAATCTGTCATAGGCACTAAATGGGTTTTTAGGAACAAACTAAGTGAGGATGGCAAGATAATAAGAAACAAGGCTAGATTGGTGGCTCAAGGGTATAATCAAGAGTTTGGGGTAGACTTTGATGAATCTTATGCCCCTGTTGCTAGACTCGAAGCCATCAGAATTTTACTTGTCTTTGCATGCTCCCTTAGAATAAAGCTATATCAAATGGATGTCAAAAGTACTTTCTTGAATGGCTTGATCAAAGAAGAAGTCTATGTTGATCAGCCCCCTGGCTTTGAAAATACTAACCATGCAGATTTTGTATACAAGCTAGACAGGGCGCTTTATGGACTGAAGCAAGCACCAAGAGCTTGGTATGAGAGGCTAAGCTCGTTCCTCATTGAAAAAGGGTACACACGAGGTAAGGTAGATCAAACACTTTTCACCAAGAAGTAAGGTAAGAACATTTTGATTGTTCAAATTTATGTTGATGACATTGTGTTTGTTCTACAAAATCTGAAATGTGTGAGGAATTTGCTAACCTCATGACTAGTGAATTCGAGATGAGCCTAATGGGAGAACTCCAATTCTTTCTCGGTTTGCAGGTCAACCAAGAAAAAGATGGGTGCTTCATAAGTCAAGCGAAATACATCAAGGAGCTGCTGAAAAGATTTGACATAGCAAATAGCAAAATCATTGCAACTCCTATGAGCACCACAACATCACTGGATTCGGATGAAAATAGTAAATTAGTGGATGCAAAGATTTATAGAGGTATGATCGGCTCTTTGCTTTACTTGACTGCATCCCGACCAGATATCCAGTTTAGTGTATGCCTTTGTGCTAGATTTCAAGCTAGTCCTAGAGAATCCCACTTGACTGCCGTCAAACGTATCCTTCGATATCTTGCCGGCACTCAAGACTTGGGATTATGGTATCCGTCATCATGTGATTTATCCCTTATATCTTATTCTGATGCGGACTACGCTGGATGCAAGCTGGATCGTAAGAGTACTAGTGGCTATTGCCAGTTTCTAGGCAGGTGTTTAGTATCTTGGGCCTCCAAGAAACAACACTCGGTTGCCCTCTCAACCGCAGAGGCAGAATATGTTACTACGTGGAGCTGTGGCACCCAAGTGTTGTGGATTAAACACCAACTCCAAGATTACTTGGTGGATCTTGGTTGTGTCCCGATTCTGTGTGATAACACTAGTGCTATCAACCTTGCAAAAAATCCAGTCCAACACTCTAGGACTAAGCATATTGAGATTAGGCATCACTTCATTAGAGATGAGGTCGTTAAGAAAAACTTTGAGCTGCATTTTGTTGATACTCTAAATCAAATTGCTGACATCTTCACCAAGCCCTTGTGTAATGACAGGTTTTCAACACTCAGAAGAGAGTTTGGTCTTTGCCGACCTCAGGCCAATAAAAACTGATATGATGATCATGTTCAATTAGTTGTGTCTTTTGCACGTTGGTATTCATGCATTGTTTATATGTCAATATGTCTTTTTGCATATGGTGTCGCGTTGCATGTAGTTGCATAATCAAGTTGAATCTATGTTCCCAATGCATTGCATGGTTTGTGTCGCATCATTCTTGCATGGCCATGGTATATCAAATGTTGATGTATGGAAGGGCAGGTTATGCTTGTCTCGAAGCACTCAATATGCGTGAGGTTTCACCTCCGCCAAGTACCATGTGTCAATGTCGTATATAGGCCATATAGTAAGGGGGAGTTGTCCCTGTGCAACATTCATGCATATTCATTCTGTGGCATTTAATAAGTGTACAACTATGCGTTGGGTCATACATTTCATTTCTGCTACCTTCATGAGTGACTAGGTCAACCTCCTTTGCCATTCAACTTGATTGTAAACATAACCCCTTCGCGTATCCATTGCATATCCTTAGGGGGAGTTTTGTTGATTCTCTTCACCTCTTGCAAACTGCACTTCAGTGGCTTACAGTCTGGTTTGAGTTCATGAGACAGATGGACATATGGTGTAAGAGCTTTCTATTATATGCCTTAATGATTGTCCATTCAATGAAAATAGTTCAGATTTAATGATTTCCTTGTAGTTCTGATATATCTTGTTTGAAATCATCTATGTTCTGTAGTTTTAATAGACTTTCACTAAAGACTGCATGTTATGTCTTGAATGACTACCCTAAAATCTGAAAATCCAGACTTCATGACAATCTTGGTGATACTCTAGAGCTTAGTATTGTTTCTAAACATCTTGATGAGCTGGAATTCTTGAAAATCAATTTACAGAGCAATGATATTGTTGCACAGAGAAATATGTCACGTCATCAAATCAAGTGACGAATGATATGTCATGATGTGCCTCTGTTATCTCTGTCTTAATTCATCTGGACTCTAGGCGGAGCAATGGCATAATTGCTGAGAAACATATCTTCTCATCAATGAAATGAATTTAGATATGTCATGACGTGACTTTGCTATCTCTGTTCATTTTGAAGCATCATAGTCAGTTTTACCAAATACCTAGGAATACTGATGTCTAAACAATGTGTATTCTTACGCCTTGGAGGCATGTACTAGACTTGATTGCTCGTAAAATATGAGTCATGTACCTTCAAATTCAAACGATATTGAAAATCAAATTTGTTGAACTCATAAAATTCCATGCTTTAGTCATGATTGTTTAGCCTCAATACTCGTTTTTTGTGTTCTTCCCTTTGTCGTTACTAAATATGGATATATAAGACAAGGGACGGTTAAACATTGCCATGATATGCACCTTTGGTTCATTTCTATTACATCTTGGATGTAGCTACTTTTCGAACTCTGTTGATGAATTCGGATTTCATTAGCTTTGAACCATATATATTGCTCACGGTCTGTTTCAGGTTTGTATATAATGGCTTGCTCTTAACTCCTTTCAGCTCTGGTCTCACAGACATTTTACTATTATCACTCTTTTTTGCTGTTGGTAAAGGGGGAGAATTCTTTGTGTGAGTCCTTTGTAAGAGCCATATGCGTTATCGCATTGTCAAAGGGGAGAGCTTATATGCTTTGTGAGTTGTCATGGGGGATGTGTGAATGGTGTACAGGGAGAGTCCAAGGGGAGAGAATCCATTTCTCCCTTTGCATCTCATATGTGTATGTGATGGGGCTTGGGGCTTGCATAACTGCTAGCATTCATATTGCATAGCATTCATATCTGCATTCATAATTGCATTCACATGCTATTACTATCATGGATCTTGAGCTACATATGTTGCATTTGTTAGAACTTGTGCCATTTTAGAGATTTCTATCACATAATGACTCACAGTGTTGCCATTATCAAAAAGGGGGAGAATGTTATGTCCATGAAGTCATTTGAGTCATTCTGTGGTCACTGGGGTCATTCGACATCATTCCATAGTCATATGAGTTTCTTGGTTTTGATAATGGCTAAACACTATTAGTCATTGATATCTTCCACTCTCATGTGATTGACATATGTGATGTTTTTATTCATGACAGATATGCTAATGAATGGACAAGGAATCAAGTGGCAATGGCCAAAGTGAAAGCTCATTGATCGCGCCCAAGCAAGGATGCAAATCTCATCTCTCTTACAAGCAAAAGTCGACATTTCATATTCGGCTTGTCACTCATCCAAGGTCAATGCAAAAAGAAGTATAGCCAAGATAATCCAAGGTTAAAGACTCAGTTGATACCTTCTAGACTATTAAGGGCGATGCCACAAACATGCACGGGCTGCTAATGGAGTTGAACGACGGAGTTCAAGACTTAACGGACCGACCTGGGCAAGCCCGAGTTCTGCCCAACTGGCGGTGACCGCCAGCACAGGGGCGGTCGACCGCCCCAGCCAGGGATCGCCAGTCTACATGTGTTTCAGCTGGCGGTCGACCTCCAGCCAGTGGCGGTCGACCGGAAATCCCAGGGACCGCCCGTTTGCAGGTTTCATAGTAGCGGTCGACCGCCAGGAGCTGCAGGTCGACCGCCAGCCCGATGCAGCCTTGTTTGACTTCGAATTCCACCTCGTGGCCAGCCCCTTTCCATAGATTTGTTTAATCAAACCTTACCTAATCTTCCATGATTTATGGATCTGGTCTGGAGGGTGTCTATGGACCATTCAAGGTCTATAAAATCAACACTTGAGGGGTTAGAAACCCTAATGCTTCAAGGCTTCAATAGAGATCAAGGAAGGCCATTTTCGAGGCACTGTAGCACCTCCGTGAATAGTGTTTCGGGAAGAAGTTTTTCATCCATTCCAAGGCATTCAAGTCCAGATCTGAAGCCATCTCAACCTTCAAGGAAGAAGAAGCAATCAAGGGGTTCAAAGGTGATCTAAAACTGCATCCTCCTTCCTCTTCATCAACTCAAGAGGATCAAAAGGAAGATCAAAGCTACATCCAACACTCTCTCCATCAACTCAAGGTGATTCAAGTTCATATCTCAATCCAGCAACCTCCAAGGAAGAGCAGAAGCAAGAAAGGCTAATAAGGGAGATCAAAGGAGGCTGCAAGGGTGTATTCAAGGGAGAGGAGTTCGAGTACTGTAGCTGTGAACAATACTCCGGGAAGAAGTTCTTCATCATATCTCCAAGTGATTCAAGATACTTCAAGAGGAGATCAACTCCAAGCCAAATGAAGCATCAGATTCAAGCTCCAACAAACTCAGACAAGATCTTTTCTCTTTGAACATACTTCATATCTTGTTTGAGTGTTTTTATATCTTGTTCTTTTCCATTTCATTCAAACATTTGGAACTAAAGATCGTCCCTACCGGTGGTTAGTAGGAAGACAATCGGAAGTTGTCCGATCTGCGGTGTTGACGTCCCTACCGGCGGTTAGTAGGAAGACAATCGGTGATCTTTCTGATTTGCGGTTCAGTGCGTGGCACTAGTGGAGCCTCACCGGATTTGGTGAGGGGTAGACGTAGGACTGGGGATTCAGTCTGAACCACCTTAAAATCTCGTGTGTTATGGTTTGTTTGTGTGATTGTTTCGTTCTAGATGCATGCTTAAGTTCTAATCGATATAATAGTAATCATCTTGCTAAGCAAATCATTGTGTCCTTCATTTAGCTAGTTATATTCCGCTGCGATTTGTTCTATCTAGCTATTTAGAGGGTTCCATTGTGAAAAGAGGGGCAGATCTATTCACCCCTCCCCTCTAGATCCGCTGTCCACTACACAACATATACTAGAACCATTATGGAAACAAAGTGAAAAACCATTAAGAGCAAAAATTGGAGACGGCTCCATCATCACAATCAATAAAGAAATTCATAACTTGATTATTGAAATAGAACAAGTTAAATTGACTATTTCAAAACTCTATCTCCTCCACTATGGAATAGACCTTATTTTAGGGAATAATTTCTTAAATGAACATCTACCCTTTATACAAGAACTAAATCATATTATTCTAACCAAAAATAAGTCGTTAATTTATGTACCAAAGGTAAAAGCAGCCTTACAAATTGGAACACCAGGAATTCTTGACGGATTTAAAAAACTTAAAAAACCTATTATTCAAAATATAACCTTCACCCAAGAACTACAAGATACTCTCGATGATCTTTATGATGAACTAATCTTCCTCTACCACCCTGAAGAAGATAAAATCAAACAATTACTAAAACAAGTATGTTCTGAACATCCACAAGATCAAACAATAAAACGTAAAAAGTTCATTGCACATATTGAACTCTTACCAGATAAAAAGAATAAAATCATCCGAGCAAAACCGATGATTTATACACGAGAAGATCGACTAGAATTTCAAATACAAATTACAGAACTTCTCACAAAAGGTCTAATCGAAAAAAGCAATAGCCCACATAGTTCACCAGCTTTCCTTGTAAATAACCACTCTAAACAAAAACGTGGTAAAAAATGAATGGTTATAAATTATAAACAAATTAATGACAATACAGTCAACGATGGCTATTATATTCCGAACAAATCTGAACTCATTCAACTTGTTGCAAATAAAAAATATTTCTCATCATTTGATTGTAAATCTGGTTTCTTTCAAATACAATTAACAGAAGAATGAAAATATTTAACAGCATTCAGTTGTCCACAAGGACAGTATCAATGGAAAGTTTTACCAATGGGTTTAAAACAAGCACCAGGAATCTTTCAAAGATTCATGAATGAATCATTCAAATCTCATATTGAATATTGTTGCGTCTATGTTGACGATATCATTGTCTATTCTTCCACATTAGAACAACATTATCAAGATGTAACAACTGTTGTATCCCCTAGTTGGTGTTTGGTTTCAATGATATCAAAACGATTGTGTTTGTGTGTGTATGTGGTTCATTGAGCAACATGTGTTATATCTTGAGTTGATGAGTTGATGGAGTTAATGTTCACTCTTGACAGTCATGTTAACACTTGGTTATATTTATGTTGGTTTGTAGGAATACAACTTCATGGCTCATACTTGGAATCTTAAGGAGTCCATCAATGAAGCTCTTCTTCTTAAAGGGAGTTAACTCTGTTCATGTTTGAAAGTTATATGAATGATTTATATTTAAGGATCTCATGCCTTGAATATTTTGATTTGCAGGATCAAAATCCATGCTTCATGTTTGGAACTCAAAGGAGTGCGTCAATGAAGATCTTATTGAAAAAAAGGGGGTTGCCTCTCTCATTGCATTGCAATGATTCTTCTACATTTCATTCATTTCATCTAATAGCTTTCAACGTCTTGGTTGGATATTTTCATGCATTTTCTTCATAATATTTTTGGGCTTGAAATATTCATACAAGACTTCATGAAAGTTGGTTCCATATTGCTCATGCATTGGATGAATGATTGGTCATGTGTACTTTGCTCTAAAAGCTTGAGTTAATGACTTCTATATGAAAGAATTGCATGAAGATGGCTTTTCTGGAGATGCCTTCTTTTGGGTCTTAATCTATGAGATTGTGTTCACTGAACACACATTTCTAATTGACTGATAGTGACATATCATTCATAGAGTTATTGTGATTTCAATGTGTGCATGAATTTGTGAAACATGCTTGGAAGAATGCACATGCCCTGTACTCAAGAGAATTCATGAGAAAACATGTTTGCATGATTGGTATATACTGATGTGTGAGATGCATGTGAAGACAATGTTCCTCGTGAAAATAAGGCTTCATGAATATTAGTTTTTGTCAACAAGAATACCATTTGAATGAATGTGGTTCCATGATAATTATGCATGCTTTGCATTTGGCATACTTGTTAACACTTGTGTGATGAAGCATTTTATTGTTGAAGATTTGGTCGCCTTGTGTTTGAATGTTGAGCTCCCTTGTAGAGATTGTTAATGCTTGATTCATGAGTTTGATTCTCAACTAACCTTTTGGTTTATCATGTTTTTCAGGATGCAAAATCATTGTTGATCTTCATGGGATTATGGTAACATTTAATCAATTGTTTTCCTTTGGTTTGATGGTGGTTTTAGTTATTTTTCAAACTCAAACTATCTTACAGTCTTCACCATTTTCAATCCAACCATTGGATCCCCCCTCTAAAAATTTTATGTTGTAGCTCTGGGAGTCCTCTTTCCAACGCCTCCAGTCTCGCTTCGATCGGAGTTCGGAGCTAGGAGAATTAATTCCTGCCGCCGAAGCGCGCAGAGCTATTTTTGTGTACCCTGCCTGAAAGGGTCGACCCTTGGGGTCGACCCCCACTAAAAGGGTCGACCCATGGGGTCGACTCCTTTAAACCTGGCTCTTTTTTTGGCCTCGACAGTAACCTAGTTGCCAAGGGTCGACCCTAGGGGTCGACCCCCACTGAAAGGGTCGACCCCAAGGGTCGACCCCTGTAACAGAGGGCCTCTTTTTGTGTATTCCAGCAACCTGGTTGCCGAGGGTCAACCCCAAGGGTCGACCCCTTCCGGACGGGACTTACGAAAGTGTTTTAAACTTATTATAAACCCTATTAAATCATTCTAAAATATACCCTAATGGTTCCTAATCATGTTAGGGTGTTTTAAACTCATTTTAGAAGGGGTATATGGGTCATTTGGTCTGTCTCCTATATATATCAATGTGTTGCTCCGAATTTCAGCAGTGATTAACCCTAATGCACATTTGTTCATTCGTATAGGTGAAGAAAAGGGGAGAACGTGGTGGAGCTCTTGCTAGGAGGAGATCATCTACTTCCGTGAAGATCTGGAGATCGTGGAAGAAGAAGAAAATGTGCGGATCGAAGAGAGGATCAAGAGGACGCAAGAAACGTCTTCATCCGGCTTCTCTCCAACTCATGGTTCAAGGAACATCATCAACCGGCCTTGAAGAACAAAGGGGGATCACTTCTATGTCTTCTATCAGTTCTTTGTGATGTGTTCTATGATCTATATTTTGGGTTTGAGCATGCTTGAATATTTGTGTTTATTTTCTGAACATTAGAGATATTTGTGTGTGTGACCGTTTGTGTATACGGTCGTGTTTGATCGCCTTCGTGCGATCGTGTTTGTGTCATTGTGCTGCGATTGTTGCAGCGCGTGTGTGTGTGTGTTGTGATCCGGTCGTCGGATCGTGTGTGTGTGTTGTGATCCGGTCGTCGGATCGTGTGTGTGTTTGTGATCCGGTCGTCGGATCGTGTGGGAGACTTCGTCTCCGTATCCGTGTGTGTTTGGAGCGTCGTCTCCGTGTTGGGTATTTTTCCCCGAGTGAAGCCTCACCAGGTTTGGTGAGGGGTGGATGTAAGGAGCCCGTCGTGGTCCTGAACCACCTTAAAAATCTTAGTGTCCTGTGGTTTGTATTGTGGTTTGCCTTATTATGTTTAACAGCTTAATGTGTTTATCTTAATCGTGTGTGAACGGTGAGATTGAGAGAATTTAATCATCTTGCTTGAGTGAAATCTTCAATCTCGTCAAGGTTGTTAATTCCGTTGTGCGCTTGTTTATGTTTTTAATCGGTCATAGTTTTTAGTAGTAGGATCTATTCACCCCCCCTCTAGATCCGTGTTCCTGCACTACGGGACCCAACAATTGGTATCAGAGCAAGGCTCTGTTGTCCCTAGATCTCATGATCTACAGAGTGATCCTAGTGCATTCTACAATCATGAATTTTTCTGTTGAGCACGTGTCGATGAATTGCCTTCCTATTCTTAATGGTTCTGATGTTACTTCATGGATAGGTAAAGTGTGTGGACTAATCAATTCAATTAATCCTAATCTTTGGAAGTTGATTTATAATGGTCCTCACATATTGCCTCTAGATAAGACGAAGTGGTCTAGTCAAGATAAATTGAAAAACCATGAAAATGTCATTGTCTTAAATTTATTGAAAGGAACCATTGATACTCATATGTTTCCATTTGTTTCTTCTTGTAGAACGGCCAAGGAGCTCATGGATCAGTTGATCAAAGCTCAAGAGATGGAAGGGCAAAATTGTCTCATGGCCGACAATGATGATCAACTTAATAAAGAAAATTATGATGAGGTAAATTCTGAATCCGAAGAACTCTCAATTGAGGAATGGCAAATGGCTTATGCTACGGTGTATGATAAATGCAAGAAACTCAAATCTGAAAATAAAACCTTGAAAAGGAAGATTAATGAGAATGGGCATGCTAATTCCTCCTGTGAGAACTATAAAATCTTGGAGTCAAAAATTAAACATCTGCAAGAACAAAATGAATCTCTTGAATCAAAAGTTGAATCATTTTCAGAAGAGATTTCCTGTTTGAATGAAGATGTTGAAATGGCTAGAAAATATAATACATCTCTTCAAATTGAACATGAATGTGATGAATTGCGGGAACAAAATAAATTCTTGTTATCTCAAATTTCCATGCTTGAGAAATCTGAAGAAAGCTTAAGAAACAAATTAGCTTCTCTTTCTGATGATGAGAAGATGTTTGAGAAATTACTTGATTCTGAATTTGATAGCAAGAGCATCATGAATGAAAATGAAAAACTCAAAAAGGAGAAAGGTTCCATGTTGATTCAGATTTCTCTACTTGAAAGTAGGTTGAAAAGTTTTGATAAACTTGAAAAGCAAAATGCTTTGTTGAAATCTGAAAATGAACAAATGCTTGCTAGAATTTCAAAACTTGTTGAAACTGAGAAAGTCCTTGAGAAATTGACTGAAAAACTACATTCCATGAATGTTGAAAATAAAGAACTCAAGGAAGAAAATGAAAGCTTCAAATCTGTGAATTGCTTATTGAATGAGAAAGTTTATGCATGTGAAGAAGAAGTCACGAGTGCTGAATTGCATGTTTCTATTCTTGAAGAAGAAGTGCAAAGCTTAAAAGATGATTTGTCTAAATTTGTGAAATGGAAAGAAAATTTGGACAAAATGTTGGGTGTTAAGGTGAACTTTCAAAAAGAAGGTCTTGGATACACCCCGGTCAACAAAAAGTCTTTTGAATCTAAATTGAAAACTTCATTTGTTCATGCATTTGATATTCCGAGCACTTCTAAGGCACCACCTCCAATTGCACAAATGAAAATGTCTGAAAATGATTTTACGAAAAACAAAAATGTCAAACCAACCATGCCAAATGGATTTCAAAAATCGAAGTCCAATGTTGAATGCTTCTATTGTGGTGTATTTGGACATGTAATGGATGATTGTGTTGTTATGAAAGAGGATGACAAACTTGCATGTAAAAAGAAAAACGCCTCATACTTTTTTTGTCACAAACTTGGTCATGTCATGGATGATTGCTTTGTGAAACAAAATGATGATTATCGTGCCATGAATGCTAAGTTTAACTTTCAAAGAAAATTCAAAACTGAACATGCTTCTAATGCTCAAGGGTCTTCATCCTATAAGAGAAACTTGTTCATAAACACTCATGTAAATAATGGAAAGTCATTCCGTAGACCCACATCTCCTTGTTACTTTCATTGTGAGAAGTATGGACATCTTATGAAAGAGTGTTGGTTTTTAAAAACAGAAAACTTCTATGCTTCTAGAATGCATGCTACGTCTAATTTTGTTAAATCTAGACCTTTTGAAAATAGAAGATGGAATGGATTTGAAAATTCCTTTACTCCTAAAAGGAAGTCTCTTGGTAAAACTACTTCTCCTCAATGCGTTTATTGTGGAAACCGTGAACATGTTATTGAGAATTACAGGATCATGGAAAGTGATGACAAGGTGGCAATGAAAATGTCAAAGAAAACTTTTGGAAGAAATGCTTCTAACATCCAAGGACCCAAAAAGGCTTGGGTGCCCAAATCCGTTGAATGAATTGGCTTTGATGCAAGTGTGCCTTGAGGTAAATAAAGAATGAAAGGGGTTCCAGTAAAATGGAACAATGCACACTCATATGGTAAAACCCCAACTTTGCTTCTTCACTGTCAAACTTGATGATTTTGATGTTTTGGAATGAGATCTTGGTGTGTTCTCATATTATGCTCTAAATTCTTCACAAGCCACATATGTCTTCAATGGATGAATATTTGGTATATCAAATGGTGGTTAGAAAAGGTTGGACTACGTTCAACTGGATACTTCCACTAAGCGTAATGGTGGTCTTCGGACCTATGTTCTCCACCTTGTACCAAAATTTAAAAATTGAATTGTTTGGCTTATAAGGAACCTTGTGTTTTGAAGAAAATCAATTTACCTTTGATTTGCATGTGCTTTCAAATTGAATCTGAAATTCATTCTTACTTCAAGAAAACAAAATTTCTGAAATGCAGAATTGTTTCTTTGACAGATATTGTTTCTGAACTTGATCTGTTGTTCTTGTATTCAGCTATGATGAACATGTCTCATTGGTTGAATGAATCTGAAAATTTTAAGGACCAAACATGATGTCTTTGCCTACTGAATACTTTTCAATATGAAGTGCATGAGCATCTGAGTGTATTTGGGTATCTAGTATATCAAATGGTGTGTAGTGGAAGGGTGGATTATGTCCACCTAGAAGCTCCCACTATGTGTGAGTTGGGTTTTCGAACCTTCACCTCCACCTCGTACCAGAACCTGTAAAATCTGTTTGGTTTGTGGATGATACTCTAAGCTATTGAAATGTTATTGAAAATCCATCTCATGCATTCACCTGGTTCATGTTTTTCTTATATGCTCAAGTCATTACAAAAAACTAAAAACTTGCATAAAAAGAATGCATTGGCATCTTTGCATATCATTCATATACTATGCATATAAAATGACAAAAAGATGCATATTGCATATTCATGCATATAGAGCATATGCATATATTTCATGATAATCGCATATCTTGACTCATGAATCACTACAAGAAAATTGAGATGTAGGGGCAATTTATTTAGAGACACTTGTTAAAAATGTCCCAAAAATATTATAAATAAAGGCATTTTATTTAACATTGCCCCAAAAAACCCACATGTCCGTCCCATTTAGAATCCTCTGCAAAAAGATATTTTGAAAGTGCCTCTAAATCATAAACAAAATGCCTCGAAATGTTATTTACGCCCTTAAACTTGAGTGCGGAGAAAATTTTGCCACTTCTTAAGTTCCCGCGTAGCGTTTCTTTTCTCTCCATTTTTTTTGAACTTTTGGTAACTGCCCGCCTTCCCACGCCTTAATCCCTATCCTTGTCACCGGACGCCACCACCCGCGGCCTCTCACAACCCGCCCATCCCAATAGCATAAGGTGGGGAGGTGGGGGGACGACATATGACTGGAAGCCCTCCGCCACGGCGGGAGTAGATGGAGCCGGATGTGAGCATGGAGACCGGATCCATGATCTGCGTCGCTGTTCTCCCGATCGGCGGCCCGATCCCTCCCGACCTGCTGCGGGACATGCTGGCCCGCCACACCCGAGTGGAGCTCTCCTTCATCAGCTCCTTCTACGTGGAGCACCAGAAGAGCCCCTTCACCCACCAGCCCTGGGACACCGGCGCCCTCCGCTTCCAGTTCGTCGTCGGCGGCGCCCCGCCCAACCCATGGGAGGACTTCCAGTCCAATCGCAAGGTCCTCGCCGTCGTCGGCGTCTGTCACTTCCCCTCCTCGCCGAACCTGGGCCTCGTCGCCGAACAGTTCCCCGCGGCGTGCAAGGGGTACACCTCTGCGTTGGTGGAGCGGTGCTTCGCCTTCTGCCCTAGCGACGCTCAACTAGAGGACAAAGCGAAGAAAGAAAGTAATGTAATATTATTCCCACCTTCTGATCGATAAACCCAGGAATTTCACATGTTGACGATGGTGCAAGACCTTGCTGCCTCACCGTTGATGGAGTTTGAAAAATGGGTTCTTCGTGCAGAATCTGCAGGGACTATTTTGAAGACACCTTTGGATTCTCAAGCCAGTCTTAGCTCAGAGGAGTTTATTAAAGCCAAGAAAAAAAGGCTTGGTCGTGCACAAAAGACCATAGGAGACTACTGCTTGCTAGCTGGATCACCTGTTGATGCCAATGCACAATATACTACAGCAATCGAGCTTGCCAGGCTGACTGGAGATGTTTTCTGGCATGCAGGGGCTTTGGAGGGTAGTGTCTGTGCCCTACTGGTAGGGTCACACTTTAAAATTGGTTGATCGAATGGGCCTTAGAGACCCTACTCTTGAAGAGGAGGTAAAGCACCGTTATTATAGTGTTATCCAACTCTATAGAAGGTCATTTCTACAAGATCATGCTCAAAGAGTATCAACAGTGAGCTTTGAACTTGAGGCAGCATTGAAATTGACTAGATATCTTTGCCGTCGTGAGCTTGCTAAAGAGGTAGTAGACTTATTGATGGGTGCTGCTGATGGTGCAAAGTCCTTAATTGATGCCAGCGATCGCCTGATCCTGTCTGTTGAAATAGCTCGGTTATTTGGGACTCTTGGTTATCACCGTAAAGCTGCATTTTTCTCAAGGCAGGTTGCACAGTTGTACTTACAGCAGGATAAAGCACATGCCATTTAGTTTTAGATCAACAAAGCTTTATGATTTCACATACTGTACCTTTTCCTTGATATTCTTAATTCATTGCATGATAGTTAGCAAATTCACATCTTCGTTTGAATTTGTAGTTGAATATGCTAAGGTCCCGCTTTCAACTTTTTTCTCTTTGAGAGTGGTGTTGATAGATTGGCAAAAGCATTTTTTTTCACCGTTCTCTTTTTCTTGTTGTAGTTGCTTGTATGATAGAACACATGATGACTTATTGGTTCTTCGGTTACTATATTAAATATTTGAATCAGTAGCAATTTTGATATTTTTACTAACAGTAGGTTTTTGGTTATGTTCTATCAAGTTTAATATCCAAGGATAAGAGATCGATGCCTATACTGTGAGTTTCCTCAAAATGAAGGCTGCAAGAGGCTGAGGATGTAAGGCCCGTGCCTTAATGGATCCTTCGTGGTATTTGTTCTATTAATTGTTCTGGAAATTCCGGCTATTTTCCTGGATTTTTAGGAATTTGTCTGGCATTTTTCCGGATTTGTTCGGAGCTGTTTGAGGGTTATTGAATATTAATAAGATTTTTATATATATAATGATTATATTATATATATATTAATTTTATTTTTATTTTTTATATCTCTCACCCTCTCTCTCTCTCTCCCCCGTCGATCTCTCATTTCACCCTCTCCCTCTCTCTCTCCTCCGTGCGGCCACCTCCTCTCCTCTCTTAGGGATCGGGGTCGAGACGGCGTCGGATTGAGACGAGGTTGGCACCGTTGGATTCCTCGCGTCGAGTAGAGCGCGTGGGTGTCCACTTCGGCGTGGATCGGTGATCGTGGGAGCGAGGTGGAGCGTGGAAGCTCCGTGGCTCTTCCTCCTTGCATGCGGCCCGTTCGACGGTTTCGGCTTGCGAAAGGTAGGGGGATGGAACCTCGATCTTGCTAGGATCGTTTCCTTTAGCTCGTTTGTTGATTAGCACCCCGTAGCATGCATGATGTTCATATTTCCATTTTTGGGGTTTTAGCCTAAATCTTGAGTTTAATGCGTTTTAGGCCTTGCATGTGCTAGATTTAGATGTTAAATTGTTGTCTAGCATGCGTGGTTTGACAGGTTATCAGGTTTTTCGTCGATACCCGGCGTTTTCAGCCGTCCGGGAGGGCTTCGGTTTACAAACCGTACCCGCCCGTAACCCAGGTGCAGTGACGGTCCTGCCAGGAACCGTCACTTGCCCGACGGTCCAAGGTGGACGCGTCACTACCAAATAACGGCCCATTGGGGGTGCGTTACTTGGAGAGTAACGGTGGGGCTCCCATCCGTTACTCATCAACTGTTTTCCGTGATTTTGGTCAGGCGGTGCGCCCGGCGGCCAGTCGGCCGACCGTCGTTTCGGTCCGACGCGCCTAGACCGGGGCGTTACTTCGCCTGCTACCATTTAGAACGCTGATAGGTGGTTTCAGCCTCGGGTGGATGTGACGGCGGTGACCCCACGCGTCGCTTCGAAGTAACGCGCAGGGCCCCCACCGTTACATGCCCTTGGTGCCTCTTGAGCTGGAACCCTGAAGGGAGTGACGGATGGGGACTGGAGCGTCATTCTTGAAGTAACGCGCCGACCCCCGACCGTCGTTTGCATGTGGCGCGTGGGTCCTTGACCGCCACTTCCCTGATGGCTGCAATATATTCCCAGCCCATTGCTTATGCGTTCCGTTCTATATTCATGCCATAGTTGTATTGTTTTACTATATTGTGGCGTGTTTTATGTGCCAATAGAGTAGCTTTTCTTTCCAGGCAATGGAGCCACTGTTGTTGCCCTAAGGTCTGTTGAGTACCGACCCGCTTGAGGATGGCGGAGGGGTATATTTCCCATTCACGGTTTGTAAGCTAGTTCCGTGGGCTCCCAGCCAATGGTAGCGTCCTGCCAAGGGAGAAAACTAGTTAGAGGGCCTGGCTCAGGCTAGAGTCAGTGTGTGCACACGTGGTCGGAGACTGTGGACTGACGCCGACGGGTGTCACTCCGACTGGTCACTTGGTTTGGTACTGTTTGCGCGCTTAGCTTGTCGCTTGTCGACTGCGAGTGCTTGAGACGCAGTGTAAGCCGTCAGTGGACACTTCTGGTTTCTGCTCCAGTGGTTGTCCTTCCTTGTTGCTTGGATTAGTTGCAGCTCATTCTAATTGGTAGTTTTAGCTTCAATCGCTTGCATTTAATTAGTAGCGGCATGTGTTAGCTGTTATACTTGCTTAGATAGAGTTTACAGCTTTCTTGTGATTAGATATTCATGCCATTGCCTGTGTATTTATTTAAATGCATGCTTTAAATTGCGGTTATTTATGCATGTTCGCTTGTTTAGTGCGAGGTAGGGATCCGCGTGACCCCTACTGAGTCTGGCTGTGACTCACCCTTCTCCTTTCAGGTGTGCCGCGCCCGACGTCTCCCGGAGTTTAGCGTGCTGTTTCGGGACCGTTCCTTAGCTGCCAGCTGAGCACGAGCTGCCTTTTTGAGGCTTGTGTTGTACTTTTGCCGGGGTATGCCCCGCGTAGTTGTGCCCTGTGGACTAGTGTTTGTGACTCTGGACTAGTTATATATATCACTCTGGTTATTTTAAATTGCTTCCGCACTTGTGTTTAAATCTTAAATACTTATTTGTATTGCGCGCCCCAATTCGCAATTAATTATGCATATTCCTCAGCTAACCCCCCACTAACCCTTCAGGGGCCTCATCAGCCTCTTGGGTGGCCTCCCCAGTTCTCGGTGTCGGTATATCGATGTTATCGGTATATCGGTATCCTGAACTCTGGGTCGTCACAGATGGTATCAGAGCCAAGTTGAGGATTTGCGTAAAGAATTGGAATTGACGCTTGGTCCAGAGCTAGTCCTGTTGTCGTCTCTTGCTGGCATAGGATGTTTTCCGTATGATTGATGGATTTCATTGTTGATTGTGTTTTTGGCAGCATAATTATGCCGCCTCGTCGAGGAAGACCTCCTCGAGCTCCTCGTGTTCCTCGAGATGCGCCCAGGGAAGATAGCGGTTCTGCACCTCCTCCTGCAGTTCCCGCTGTTCCTGTCGTTCCAGTTGCTCCTCCAGTGCCGATCGTTCAAGCTGAAGTGCCTGGCAGTCGAGGCAAGGCTTTGAAGGAATTTCTGATGTTCAATCCGCCTGCTTTCGATGGCCAAGCTGATCCAGAAGTCGCGAGGCAATGGATGGATGCGATAGAGCGTGTTTTTGTCTCGATGGAGTGTGCTGAAGATGAGAAAGTCATGCTCGCTGCCTTTCAACTCCAGGGTACGTCCATTGCGTGGTGGAAAGCCGAGTGGCAGATTTCCTTTCGATCCAGACCTCTTCGGCAAATCACTTGGGCAGAGTTCGTTGCTGCTTTTGAGCGTGCCTATACTCCTGCCTGCTTGCAGATGGATAAGATGTATCGGTTTATGGAATTGACCCAGGGTAGTATGACCGTGCTTCAGTACAGGAATAAGTTCTTGGAATTGGGTCAGTATGCGCCCCATGTGCTGGCCAGTGAAGCTTTGAAGACCCAGCAATTCTTGCGAGGGTTGAGGCCAGAGTTGAAGATGCCGTTGATAGCGAGTCGTGTTGCGGATCTCGATACTGCGTGCCAGACAGCTGTAGCTTTAGAGCTGGAGATGGCGAGACCGGGTGGATATCCCCAGGCAGGGTCAGTGCAGCCGGTGGCTCAGGTTCAGCAGGCTTACCGACAGCCCGTGCCTAGTGTTCCTTCGGTCCAGTCAGAGGTTTCCAGTGCTTCCTCTCCTTCTAAGCCCAAGTTCAAAAGGTTCAAGAAGAAGAAGAAGTTTGTTCAGCAGCCGTCCGGTGCAGATTCTGTTCAGCAGCCGACAGCACCTTCTTCTCAGACTCGGCAGAGCTCAGCTGCTAGTCAGCCGTGGACGTGTCGGAGATGCGGTGGTCATCATAAGGGCCAACCGTGTTCTCTTCCTGTTGTTTGCTTTAGGTGTGACCAGCCAGGTCATGTAGTTCGAGATTGCCCGCTGAGGCCGAATCCATTGCAAGCTCCTCAGTTTTCTCAACCTCAGCCGCAGTTTAGACCTCCTGCACCTCAAGCTCCACAGCAATTTTTCTCTCAGGCGTCGGCGTCTTCTCAGCAATCTTCAGTTGGTTCTAAGAAGCAGAAAGGCAAAGTTTCTCATTTGACAAGAGCTGATGCTGCTGCGTCCCATCTTGTGGAAGGTACGATTATGCTTTATGGTCATTCAACTCATGTCTTATTTGATTCTGGTGCTTCTCACTCTTTTATTTCTGAGGATTTTATGGCTTGTATTGAGGAACCGACTTCTGAGCTGTCTTGTGAGTTGTTTGTGGAATTGCCTTCTGGAGATTTCATGGTTACTCCCTTGTGTTTGGATGAGTCTCCTGTGATGATAGATGATCACCAGTTGCCGGCGAGATTGTATGCGTTGCAGCTGGCAGATTATGATGTTATTCTGGGAATGGATTGGTTGGAGCATTATGGAGCTGTGGTTGACTGCAGATCGAAGAAAGTCTATTTTCAGCCCCAGGGAAAATCAGCCTTTTATTTTCAAGGTATTCGATCCCGTTCTTCTCGTATGATTATTTCTGCTATTCGAGCCTATAGGTTGCTTAGCGCAGGTTGTCAGGGATTCCTTGCTTCAGTGGTGGCTGTTGAAAAACCACGACGGGATGTTTGTGATATTCCGGTTGTCTGTGAGTTCCCTGATGTGTTTCCTGACGAGTTGCCAGGCTTGCCCCCAGAGCGAGAGATTGAGATGGTGATTGAACTGATTCCAGGTACTGGCCCCTTAGCAAAGCCGCCGTACCGAATGGCTCCAGCTGAATTGAAAGTACTGCGTGCACAGCTACTAGAGTTACTGGAGAAGGGTTATATTCGTCCCAGTTTTTCTCCGTGGAGTGCCCCAGTACTGTTTGTGAAAAAGAAAGATGGAAACCTGAGGCTTTGTATTGATTACAGGCAGCTGAATCAGGCGACTATCAAGAATAAGTATCCGCTCCCCAGGATTGATGATTTGTTTGACCAGTTACAGTCTGCTGCTGTCTTTTCAAGGATTGATCTCCGGTCTGGCTATTTTCAGTTGCGGATCCGGGAATCTGATGTGGAGAAGACTGCTTTCAGTACTCGATATGGTCACTTTGAATTTTTAGTCATGCCGTTTGGTTTGACTAATGCCCCAGCAGCTTTCATGGATCTAATGCAGCATATCTTTCGTCCATTTCTGGACCATTTTGTGGTGATCTTTGTTGATGATATCTTGATATATTCTGCCTCTGTTGATGATCATGTGCAGCATTTGAGGATCGTTCTGCAGACTCTAAGAGATCACGAGCTTTATGCGAAGCTCAGTAAATGTGAATTCTGGCTTCGGGAGATTCATTTTCTTGGCCATGTGATTTCTAGTGATGGAGTAGCAGTAGACCCTGCAAAGATTGATGCCGTTTTGAGTTGGCAGAGACCGAGGACCATCACGAAGATACGAAGTTTTTTAGGATTGGCTGGGTATTACCGCAGATTCATTCAGGATTTTGCGAAGATTGCAGCACCGATGACTAATTTGACACGGAAGGGTGTGCCATTTGTCTGGTCGGATCAGTGTGAGGCTAGCTTTGTTGAATTGAAAAGGCTATTGACTTCTTCTCCAGTGTTGACTTTGCCTTCCGACTCGGGTGGTTTTCTTGTTTGTACAGATGCGTCTCGAGTAGGTTTGGGTGCAGTGCTGATGCAACATGGTAAGGTTATCGCATATGCGTCTCGGCAATTGAAACAGCATGAAGGAAATTATCCCACTCATGATCTAGAGCTAGCTGCAGTTATTTTTGCCTTGAAGATCTGGAGACATTATCTGTATGGTGAGAAATTTCAGATTCTTACTGATCATCAGAGTTTACAGTATATTTTCTCCCAGAAAGATCTGAATCTCAGGCAGAGGCGATGGATGGAATACATGAAAGATTATGACTTTACACTCTCCTATCAGCCAGGTAAAATGAATGTTGTGGCCGATGCTCTGAGCAGGAAAGTACAAGTCAGTCATTTGTTGCTTCATGAATGGAAATTGTGGGAACAGCTTCCGAGCGAGGCATTGTGTGTAGAGATTCCTGCCGATCCGAGGATGGCAGTTTGTGCTAGCTTGGTTTTGGGTTCAGCTTTGTATCAGCAGATTCTAGAAGCCCAACAAGCTGATTCTGATTTGGCCCGTGTTATATCAAGATATGATGTGGAATTTGATGACGAGCTGGTCGTCAGTTTCCAGGGCAGATTGTATATTCCTGTTGATGATGATTTGAGGAATGAGATTTTGAGTGAAGCCCATGGTTCCCGTTTTGCTATTCACCCTGGTGTCACCAAGATGTATCAGAATTTGAAGAAGCAGTTCTGGTGGCCCGGCATAAAGAAGGACGTGGCTATTTTTGTTTCTAAGTGCTTGACTTGTCAGTTAGTTAAAGCCGAACATCAAAAGCCAGGTGGTCTGCTTCAGCCATTAGAAATTCCGATGTGGAAATGGGACCATGTTACTACAGATTTTATGGTGGGTTTGCCTCGAACTTCTCAAGGTTTTGATGGGATCTGGCTGCTTGTCGACAGATTGACGAAAACCGCCAGATTGTTGCCAATTAAAGTTACTTGGAGTGTGCAGAGATTGGCCGAGCTCTATGTGCAGAAGATCGTGCCATTGCATGGAATTCCTGTTTCACTTGTGTCAGATCGTGACCCGCGTTTTACCTCTGGCTTCTGGCGTAGTTTCCAGAAAGCTTTGGGCACTGAGTTAGCTTTCAGTTCAGCGTATCATCCACAGTCAGATGGACAGTCAGAGAGAACTATTCAGACTTTGGAAGACATGCTGAGATCGTGTTGCCTTGATTGGCAAGGTTCGTGGGGTCAGCATTTGCCACTTGTTGAGTTTGCTTATAATAACAGTTTTCACTCCAGTATTGGCATGGCTCCTTATGAAGCGCTGTATGGTCGTCCTTGTCGTACTCCTCTGAACTGGTTTGATGTTGGGGACCGACTGTTGACAGGACCGGACATGGTACAACAGTGTTCTGATGTGGTTCGTCTGATCAGACAGAGATTGTTGACGGCTCAGAGTCGACAGAAAAGTTATGCAGATCGGCGCAGACGTCCACTACAATTTGAGCCAGGAGATATGGTGTTTGTTAAAATATCTCCAATGAAGGGTGTTTCCAGGTTTGGGAAGCGTGGAAAGCTTAGTCCGCGGTATGTTGGCCCTTTTCCGATTGTTGAAGCTATTGGTTCAGTGGCTTATCATTTACAACTGCCGGCGGCCATGCAAGCTATTCATAATGTGTTCCACGTGTCTCAGTTGAGGAAATATGTGTCTGATGCTTCTCATGTTCTCGATGATTCAGTGTGGCCCGAGGTGACTGCTGATTTGTCCACGCCAGAATTTCCTATCCGAATTGAAGACCGTCGTGAGCAGCGGTTGAGAAATAAGGTTATTCCTCTGGTAAGGGTTGCTTGGCAGCGTCACTCTGGTAACGAGTCTACTTGGGAGTGTGAAGATGAAATGCGTCAGCTTTTTCCTTTCTTGTTCCAGTGAGGTATAAGTCCTTTCTCAGTTTCCTCCTTTTCGGTTATTGTAAATTTCGAGGGCGAAATTTCTGTAAGGAGGGAGGGACTGTAAGGCCCGTGCCTTAATGGATCCTTCGTGGTATTTGTTCTATTAATTGTTCTGGAAATTCCGGCTATTTTCCTGGATTTTTAGGAATTTGTCTGGCATTTTTCCGGATTTGTTCGGAGCTGTTTGAGGGTTATTGAATATTAATAAGATTTTTATATATATAATGATTATATTATATATATATTAATTTTATTTTTATTTTTTATATCTCTCACCCTCTCTCTCTCTCTCCCCCGTCGATCTCTCATTTCACCCTCTCCCTCTCTCTCTCCTCCGTGCGGCCACCTCCTCTCCTCTCTTAGGGATCGGGGTCGAGACGGCGTCGGATTGAGACGAGGTTGGCACCGTTGGATTCCTCGCGTCGAGTAGAGCGCGTGGGTGTCCACTTCGGCGTGGATCGGTGATCGTGGGAGCGAGGTGGAGCGTGGAAGCTCCGTGGCTCTTCCTCCTTGCATGCGGCCCGTTCGACGGTTTCGGCTTGCGAAAGGTAGGGGGATGGAACCTCGATCTTGCTAGGATCGTTTCCTTTAGCTCGTTTGTTGATTAGCACCCCGTAGCATGCATGATGTTCATATTTCCATTTTTGGGGTTTTAGCCTAAATCTTGAGTTTAATGCGTTTTAGGCCTTGCATGTGCTAGATTTAGATGTTAAATTGTTGTCTAGCATGCGTGGTTTGACAGGTTATCAGGTTTTTCGTCGATACCCGGCGTTTTCAGCCGTCCGGGAGGGCTTCGGTTTACAAACCGTACCCGCCCGTAACCCAGGTGCAGTGACGATCCTGCCAGGAACCGTCACTTGCCCGACGGTCCAAGGTGGACGCGTCACTACCAAATAACGGCCCATTGGGGGTGCGTTACTTGGAGAGTAACGGTGGGGCTCCCATCCGTTACTCATCAACTGTTTTCCGTGATTTTGGTCAGGCGGTGCGCCCGGCGGCCAGTCGGCCGACCGTCGTTTCGGTCCGACGCGCCTAGACCGGGGCGTTACTTCGCCTGCTACCATTTAGAACGCTGATAGGTGGTTTCAGCCTCGGGTGGATGTGACGGCGGTGACCCCACGCGTCGCTTCGAAGTAACGCGCAGGGCCCCCACCGTTACATGCCCTTGGTGCCTCTTGAGCTGGAACCCTGAAGGGAGTGACGGATGGGGACTGGAGCGTCATTCTTGAAGTAACGCGCCGACCCCCGACCGTCGTTTGCATGTGGCGCGTGGGTCCTTGACCGCCACTTCCCTGATGGCTGCAATATATTCCCAGCCCACTGCTTATGCGTTCCGTTCTATATTCATGCCATAGTTGTATTGTTTTACTATATTGTGGCGTGTTTTATGTGCCAATAGAGTAGCTTTTCTTTCCAGGCAATGGAGCCACTGTTGTTGCCCTAAGGTCTGTTGAGTACCGACCCGCTTGAGAATGGCGGAGGGGTATATTTCCCATTCACGGTTTGTAAGCTAGTTCCGTGGGCTCCCAGCCAATGGTAGCGTCCTGCCAAGGGAGAAAACTAGTTAGAGGGCCTGGCTCAGGCTAGAGTCAGTGTGTGCACACGTGGTCGGAGACTGTGGACTGACGCCGACGGGTGTCACTCCGACTGGTCACTTGGTTTGGTACTGTTTGCGCGCTTAGCTTGTCGCTTGTCGACTGCGAGTGCTTGAGACGCAGTGTAAGCCGTCAGTGGACGCTTCTGGTTTCTGCTCCAGTGGTTGTCCTTCCTTGTTGCTTGGATTAGTTGCAGCTCATTCTAATTGGTAGTTTTAGCTTCAATCGCTTGCATTTAATTAGTAGCGGCATGTGTTAGCTGTTATACTTGCTTAGATAGAGTTTACAGCTTTCTTGTGATTAGATATTCATGCCATTGCCTGTGTATTTATTTAAATGCATGCTTTAAATTGCGGTTATTTATGCATGTTCGCTTGTTTAGTGCGAGGTAGGGATCCGCGTGACCCCTACTGAGTCTGGCTGTGACTCACCCTTCTCCTTTCAGGTGAGCCGCGCCCGACGTCTCCCGGAGTTTAGCGTGCTGTTTCGGGACCGTTCCTTAGCTGCCAGCTGAGCACGAGCTGCCTTTTTGAGGCTTGTGTTGTACTTTTGCCGGGGTATGCCCCGCGTAGTTGTGCCCTGTGGACTAGTGTTTGTGACTCTGGACTAGTTATATATATCACTCTGGTTATTTTAAATTGCTTCCGCACTTGTGTTTAAATCTTAAATACTTATTTGTATTGCGCGCCCCAATTCGCAATTAATTATGCATATTCCTCAGCTAACCCCCCACTAACCCTTCAGGGGCCTCATCAGCCTCTTGGGTGGCCTCCCCAGTTCTCGGTGTCGGTATATCGATGTTATCGGTATATCGGTATCCTGAACTCTGGGTCGTCACAGAGGATGTCATCCAGCTATAGTGATGTAAATTCAAGACTCATTGCCAACCTCCCTGATGAGATCTTGTTTCAAATTCTTGCAAGAGTCTTTAGGATCTGCTACTTGAAGTTGAAACTGGTTTCCTATTATCGGAAAGCTGCTATCACAAGTAGTGAAGTTTTCCAGTTAGAGAAAAGAACTAAATTCCAAAGGAATGGTTGGACATTCTAACAAAAATTGAAGAAGATGAACTCCTGTGGCATGCTTTGGACCCTCCGTCAAGATATTGGAAAAGGTTGCCACCAATGCCCAATGTTGTTTATGAGGTGAACACCTTCCCCCTTGCCATCCTCTTTTGCTCTCCCTTTTGCAAATACACCATATTTTAATAAGCTACAAAACAGACTTCAAATATTTGTTTCACACAACTTAAACATAATTTTGACAATTTATTGGCCCCTTGTCTGCAGGAGCATGAGCTGGAGGTGAAAATTGCTATCAAACAAAGTATACCCTGGATGGCAGCGTGTTGAAAAAGTCAAGTGGGTACTCGCGTCCAATGATGATTTGCAACCAGCATATACGCTTTAGTATTTTATGCCTAAAATAAAACTTGCAATGTTAGTGAACAAGTTGTATTTGTAGATTTCTTTTTAAAACATCCTTATGGTCTGTATAATCATTTAAACAAGTGTATGTATGCTGCCCTACGTTCAGATTGGCATTTTTGTGTCCAATGGAGTTCCTTAATTAAATGGTTTGTAAAAGGGGTTGGAAATGTATGTGCATATTTTTATCTAAATACAGTTCAATGTGGTATAAATGTAAATGTGTAATGTCTTGTGTAGTTGTGATATTTTCATGAATTGATTTTATAATATGGCTCTATTAAGAGATTATTGTTATCAATGATTAGCATGTCCTATTTATGCTTCTGTCAAAAGGTGGACAGTATATATATGAATGTGTGGTGTATAATGGTGGGTGTTTATGTCAATGAATCACAAAGAATATGATCCATGTACTAATTGTATGTTAAGAATGTTGACTATAATATTTATATTTTAGGATAGTTATGTTGGTGCAATATTTAGAAACTTGAGCTCTTACATTGGTTGTTTGGGACAGTTTGGGGACGAAAATGACTTTTAAACATATTATTCTAAGTGATTAGTACATGATGATTTTTTCATGACTATTCTTAAAATAGGTTATTTGGGGCAGTTTGAAGGAGGAATTGCCCCTAAAATATGTTCATCAGAGGCATTTGGCCAACAAAAATGCTCCTATTAAAATATTTAGGGGCAATTATTAGTGCCTCTAATGATAACATTAGGGGCATTTTTTAAAAAGTGTCCTAAAAACTTTTAGGGACCGTGGCAATAGGGGCACATTTTAAATTGCCCCAAATACTAATCAAAATGCCCCTAAAAGTTATTAGGGCATTTATCTCCTATTTTTGGGGCAGTTTAGAAATGCCCCTAAAGGTCTATTTTCTTGTAGTGAATGCTTGCATGAATACTTCAATAAATCCTTGCATGCGTGTATGTATTTTTCTTATAAGACCTTTCTTGGAAAATTCTAAGACCTCACCTCCTTGATAAATAACAATGCAGTGATTTTATTCATATGTGATACATGTCATATATTAAGGGGGAGGATTTGTTTCCGACCGTGCATACATTTAGGGGGAGTCATAGCCGTGTCTTGTCAAATTTATTTTATACATGCAAAACAAACATTTACCCTCACACTCTTGCACATAATGAATTTAATGAATTTCATTGATAAGGATTTAAGAAATTCCTTCCAACACTTTAAAGGGAACTTGAATCTCTACATCGACATTAAAGAGTAATCGTGAGGAAAAAACTGTCTACCCCACAAAAATTCAATAAGTGGAATGTGGATCCGAGTAACCGGGAATCCCCCCTGAAACAAAGGAGGAAACTCGCGTCAAAAGGAGAAACAAAAATCCATATGTGTGACGAATCCAAGTAGCCGGGAATCCCCATTGAGACATATGAGGAAACTCGCGCCGAAAAGTGAAGTCCATTAAAAGAACAAATCGGGGTTGTGCGAAGCTACCGAAAGTCGAGAATCTAAAGTGAAAGTGTAGAGAGGAGATTACCTTCTAGTGTTCTTTAGAAAATCTGAAAATCCATATGTTTTGAAGCTCATTAGTCATTGCCTGACATTTCACATGGGCATTTTTGTGATGTATGTATCTTATGAATTTGCCTACATTCATGGTTTATGTAGTACTCCTAATTGTGTTTGCATAAATCTCTTAGTTATGCTTCATGTCTTACATTCTTGAATTTGAATCACATGCTCTTTTCTTAACCCGTGCCTCATTAAGGGGGAGTTACTATATATACTATATGTGTGCAAGACGATTGTGCTTGTGTGCTTGCATGTTCATGCATTCCCCTTGAGTCTAATTCTGAGCATAAACCTTGCATTTGAAGGATAGAAGTTATCATGTGCATAGTTTCATATCTTGCATGATTAGCATTCACAAAGTGCATATTCAGTGCTAATTTCCATATTTGCATATTTAACATTTTTAGCATGCATATAGGTCATTCATGATATCATCTTGATCAAATCCATACTTTTCACCAATTGGCACAGTTCATTCTGAAATGCATATTCTGAACACTTCATGTTGGATAAATGTCAAAATGAGTTCAACCCACAAATGGTATCATGATCAACAAATACTATCTTTGAGGCTCTCTCTCTTCAAGAATTGACATTGTCTATGTTTGTGCCTCTACCTTGATCAACACTTGGTTTCATATGGTTGAGCCCCTACTTAACATCAATTGGCATTTAAATTGAAAACTTATCCTTTGGCCTCACATGTTCATTTTATGTCACATTCCCTCTATCTTTTTGTAGATGATAAAAAGGGGGAGAATGTTTAATGTGTGTGCTCTACATGTGTTATATCTTGAGTTGATGAGTTGATGGAGTTAATGTTCACTCTTGACAGTCATGTTAACACTTGGTTATATTTATGTTGGTTTGTAGGAATACAACTTCATGGCTCATACTTGGAATCTTAAGGAGTCCATCAATGAAGCTCTTCTTCTTAAAGGGAGTTAACTCTGTTCATGTTTGAAAGTTATATGAATGATTTGTATTTAAGGATCTCATGCCTTGAATATTTTGATTTGCAGGATCAAAATCCATGCTTCATGTTTGGAACTCAAAGGAGTGCGTCAATGAAGATCTTATTGAAAAAAAGGGGGTTACCTCTCTCATTGCATTGCAATGATTCTTCTACATTTCATTCATTTCATCTAATAGCTTTCAACGTCTTGGTTGGATATTTTCATGCATTTTCTTCATAATATTTTTGGACTTGAAATATTCATACAAGACTTCATGAAAGTTGGTTCCATATTGCTCATGCATTGGATGAATGATTGGTCATGTGTACTTTGCTCAAAAAGCTTGAGTTAATGACTTCTGTATGAAAGAATTGCATGAAGATGACTTTTCTGGAGATGACTTCTTTTGGGTCTTAATCTATGAGATTGTGTTCACTGAACACACATTTCTAATTGACTGATAGTGACATATCATTCATAGAGTTATTGTGATTTCAATGTGTGCATGAATTTGTGAAACATGCTTGGAAGAATGCACATGCCATGTACTCAAGAGAATTCATGAGAAAACATGTTTGCATGATTGGTATATACTGATGCGTGAGATGCATGTGAAGACAATGTTCCTCGTGAAAATAAGCCTTCATGAATATTAGTTTTTGTCAACAAGAATGCCATTTGAATGAATGTGGTTCCATGATAATTATGCATGCTTTGCATTTGGCATACTTGTTAACACTTGTGTGATGAAGTATTTTATTGTTGAAGATTTGGTCGCCTTGTGTTTGAATGTTGAGCTCCCTTGTAGAGATTGTTAATGCTTGATTCATGAGTTTGATTCTCAACTAACCTCTTGGTTTATCATGTTTTTCAGGATGTAAAATCATTGTTGATCTTCATGGGATTATGGTAACATTTAATCAATTGTTTCCCTTTGGTTTGATGGTGGTTTTAGTTATTTTTCAAACTCAAACTATCTTACAGTCTTCACCATTTTCAATCCAACCATTGGATATCCCCTCTAAAAATTTTATGTTGTATCTCTGGAAGTCCTCTTTCCAACACCTCCAGTCTCGCTTCGATCGGAGTTCGGAGCTAGGAGAATTAATTCATGCCGCCGAAGCGCGCAGAGCTATTTTTGTGTACCCTGCCTGAAAGGGTCGACCCTTGGGGTTGACCCCCACTAAAAGGGTCGACCCATGGGGTCGACCCCTTTAAACCTGGCTCTTTTTTTTGCCCCGACAGCAACCTAGTTGCCAAGGGTCGACCCCAGGGGTCGACCCCCACTGAAAGGGTCCACCCCTGTAACAGAGGGCCTCTTTTTGTGTAATCCAGCAACCTGGTTGCCGAGGGTCGACCCCAAGGGTCGACCCCTTCCGGACGGGACTTACGAAAGTGTTTTAAACTTATTGTAAACCCTATTAAATCATTCTAAAATATACCCTAATGGTTCCTAATCATGTTAGGGTGTTTTAAACTCATTTTAGAAGGGGTATATGGGTCATTTGGTCTGTCTCCTATATATATCAATGTGTTGCTCCGAATTTCAGTAGTGATTAACCATAATGCACATTTGTTCATTCGTATAGGTGAAGAAAATGGGAGAACGTGGTGGAGCTCTTGCAAGGAGGAGATCATCTACTTCCGTGAAGATCTGGAGATCGTGGAAGAAGAAGAAAAGGTGCGGATCGAAGAGAGGATCAAGAGGACGCAAGAAACGTCTTCATCCGGCTTCTCTCCAACTCGTGGTTCAAGGAACATCATCAACCGGCCTTGAAGAACAAAGGGGGATCACTTCTATGTCTTCTATCAGTTCTTTGTGATATGTTCTATGATCTGTATTTTGGGTTTGAGCATGCTTGAATATTTGTGTTTATTTTCTGAACATTAGAGATATTTGTGTGTGTGACCATTTGTGTATACGGTCGTATTTGATCGCCTTCGTGCGATCATGTTTGTGTCATTGTGCTGCGATTGTTGCAGCGTGTGTGTGTGTGTTGTGATCCGGTCGTCGGATCGTGTGTGTGTTTGTGATCCGGTCGTCGGATCGTGTGGGAGACTTCGTCTCCGTATCCGTGTGTGTTTGGAGCATCGTCTCCGTGTTGGGGATTTTTCCCCGAGTGAAGTCTCACCAGGTTTGGTGAGAGGTGGACGTAGGGAGCCCGCCATGGTCCTGAACCACCTTAAAAATCGTAGTGTCCTATGGTTTGCATTGTGGTTTGCCTTATTATGTTTAACAGCTTAATGTGTTGATCTTAATCGTGTGTGAACGGTGAGATTGAGAGAATTTAATCATCTTGCTTGAGTGAAATCTTCAATCTCGTCAAGGTTGTTAATTCCGCTGTGCGCTTGTTTATGTTTTTAATCGTTCATAGTTTTTAGTAGTAGGATCTATTCACCCCCCCTCTAGATCCGTGTTCCTGCACTACGGGACCCAACAACAACCATACTTCATGGAATCATCCTATCTGAAAAGAAAGTACAATTATTCCTTACAAAAATCAATTATCTCGGCTTAGAACTTGAAAATGGAAAGCACTGCTTACAACCTCATATTCTGAATAACATACGTAATTTTCCTAGCCAAATCAAAGATAAAAAACAACTACAAAGATTTTTAGGAATCCTTAATTATGCTGAAGGATATATTAAAAAACGCTCTGAAATTAAAAAACCATTACAAGCTAAACTGAAAAAAGACCAAATATGGAAATGGGAAGACACAAACATAGAATATATTGAAAGTCTTAAACAAAAATTCAATAAATTACCTACACTCTATTTCCCACAAGAAGAGGATTTACTTATCCTCGAAACAGATGCCTCGTATAATTACTGGAGTGCAATTCTAAAAGCTAAAACTGAAACAAAAGAAGAACTCTGCAAATATACCTCTGGAACATTCCAACTCGCACAACTTAATTATCATTCAAATGAAAAAGAATTACTCACAGTAATACTCGGTATAAGAAAATACACAATCTATCTTTTACCAAAACCTTTTCTTATTCGAACTGATAACAAAAATTTAAGCTACTTCCAAAAACAAAAAATCAAAGGTTCTCGCAATGAAGGCAGACTTATCCGATGGCAACTTGAATTAAGCCAATATAACTTTACAATACAACACATTGACGGAATTAAAAATAGTCTACTTGATGCCTTAACAAGAGAATTACATCCAGCATATATAATATGCCAAGAATAGTTGATCTTATTCCTAAAGAACAAACGGTTATGATACACCAACAAGAAATTAACGAACACTTAATTATGCATACACAAAGACCCCAATATACACGCTATTATCAAACAACGAAAAAAATTACTTGTGTCAAACACACAGACGACACGGTTTCGAATCGAGTTTCTTTCTAAACAATTACCCTGTCGTACGATATTTCAACAATGCTGGTTTACCAATCCAGAAACACCACATCGTTTTGTAGTAGGACTCAAAAATTTTAATACCTTATTCACATGAACAAATAGAAACCCCTACATATTAGAAGAACCTACAACTAGGCAAATAATCACTTTAGAAATTGATCCCATTAAGATACGAGTTTGGAATTTACCTCACTATATTGAACATCCTAACACGGGCTATCAAATTTTACAGCTTGGTAGTGAATTTATCAATCCTACGTTCGATATACAAGAACTTCATGAAAAATCCACATATCAATACGTTCGGTGGTGATGTACGAATCCACATTCATACATCTAACAAGAGGCCTAAGAGCCATAAATTACAGGAGAAATATCCGAAGCAGGCCATAGAGCCATATATTACAGGAGAAATATCCGAAGACAGTCTCTGATGTTATATACATCAGTAGCATATATAAGTTATTCATATATTTATGATATTCCTTCTCTATTTACAGCCTCTACAAAAGCTTCAACCTTCGCCAACAACAACCAATGACTCTGTTTGAAATTCTACTAGCCCTAGGGATTTCACATCCCATTGAATTGAAATATCAAAGTTACAATTCCGTTACACCTCTAGTCAAAAATGGCTATGAATACAAACACCATTTTGCCACAATATGGGATCATTATGAATCTTACCCAACAAGAGACCAAGGCCTTTACTATTCAAACCCGGCCTTGAAAACATTCCTGATCTTTGAAAACAACAATGTTGAATTAGTGATGCCAACTTATATCCCGATAGTACCTCAGTTCATACCTGGAACCAGATACAACCAATGGCATTCCATCGCCTTTCCCTTAGAAGAAATATGTAATTGGGACGGTATTGTAATGAATGTTTACTCATCTAACCGTCGATATTTTACAATTTCGCACATTATACCATATTCTGACGCACATTTCATACCAGTATTCAAAGAAATCTCAGTGAACACTCCAATGGCCCCATTTTCCAAATTTCACACCATGTTACAAGCTTTCACCAGCCCAACACCTTTACACCATGACAAAGATTTCGATTACCAACAGTCACGCTGGGCACCTCCTCGACCCAAGGAATTACAAATATTACGTCTTGTAGCTCAACGAGCTGCACGATTTAGTACATTCACTGCCATGGAACATCCTGCTGCCTATTTCCGACGGCAAGATGATCCATTACTACTCAACAATTGTTACATTTTCTATGGACCAATTATGCCACCAGAGCAGACAACCAAAGTCTTAATACAGGCTCAAAAATTACAAAAAGATTATACACAATTCAATGTATGTACACTCGTACATCCAAAAAACCTGCCAGCAGAAGCAACGACAACCATTTATGAAGAAGAACCAGTTACTTCAGATGAATTTCAGAATGAAGTTTCCAAGGTCTCAGCTCTACTCGAAGAAGCAATTCAAGTTACGCCACCTGTACAAGTTGGCACAGTATTAATACTTGCACCATTCAAACTATTCAAGATGAAGGGAGATAAACATCTCGAAAATAGCACAAATGAAACAACATCATCAACTGAAGCATCGACTTCTTCAACATCATCCTCAAAGAAGCACAAAGCACGACAAAAGAAATAAAATTCGACAGCAAGGCATTCCAACTGTCCAACATGCAAAGCAAGGATCTACACAAAAGTAAAGAAGCCAAAGGCTATCTACAAGACATCACCATGAAAGACACTTGTTAAGTAGCAAGCAAAAGAAAACGACATCAAAGCAAAGTCTCTTGGAATTATGCCCAAGCCTTATCACAAGGAATCCAGCTTTATGTCACATCCTCCGTTATGTCGACATCGAGCAAGCAACAAGCCAAGAAGACATTAAATCAAGCCATGCATTATGCAAGGAATCTACTTTATATCAATATCAAGCATCTTTACTTTATGTAAATTGCAAATGAGTCACCAAAGTCTAGTCATCATGAAAGAGACATCAAATGAATTATTGAGCCCCGGGGAGCCATAATTGACAAGAAGTCACTTTCCATCACATCATGACACCTCATCCATGCATTATTGTACTCACATTACATGTGAATGTACAACACATTTGCATTGCATTTAGAGCTCTCCACATCTCTATAAGGGAGCTAGGACTCATTCGTAAGGGCATCCTTTATCCGGAGGAGTTCATCCCTCACCAAGAGGAGTTCCTACGAATCATCCTACATCCTACATTTCCCAAGAATCATTTAGGAGGACTTCTCCTCCAACCCATCGGCACAATATAAGTCCTACGCCTTTAGTCCTTTAGGACATAATCAATAAATTTCATATTTTCATATTGCAAGATTGCAAGAATGTCCATGATATTGTCTTGCCTATCATCTTCATACATATTTATTTACATCATGAATCATATTCATGAAGAAATCAAGATTATCCATCTTGAAGAAACCATGAAGATGATATCAATCTTATCTTATGATATAATCATGAAAGTCATATTCATGAATCTAGAGAAAAGGAAGATTATCATGAAGAACTTCGTAAATTTAGCAACTCTGGAGGCTCTGGATTCGCGATGTAAGACCCGGGTGGGGCAGCAGCAATTGAGCTTGAGCTCTATTAAATGAACGAACTATTCTGATATCTTCGATTCTCTTAGATCATCATGTCTATCTCATGCTATCATGTTATCTCTACAATATCTTTATTTTCGCAATGCTTTTCCGCTATCCTGTAAAACACCAAGCATGTTAAAATCAATCCTTATTTCCATATATAATGGAAAACCTCACAAAACCAATAATATCATATCGTGAATTCCGCACCCCAACCAGGCACAACAAATCCCCTGTAAAAATGGTACTCTTGGGTTAAGAGTTTCGTTAAGTTTTGTAATAAATCGAGATCTGAAGTTGTTTCATATAATTTTTCCTTGGCGGCCGCATTCGATTAATCAAGGCCCAAATGACAAAAGATTGCATTAATCTAAGAGCTCAAAAAGAAGTTAAAAAGGCATTAAAAGAAAACAGTCTACAATGTTGTGACAAACAATACTTTGTACCGAAAGAATATGGATGTTATAAAACGAAACATCGAAAACATCACAAAAAACATAAAAAACGACGATATTCCAAAATTATTGATAGAAAAAAAAGATCAAACAGATCATATCGATATCGTCCTTATCAACACATTTGCATTTCATTTAGAGCTCTCCACATCTATATAAGAGAGCTAGGACTCATTCGTAAGGGCATCCTTCATCTGGAGGAGTTCATCCCTCACCGAGAGGAGTTCCTACGAATCATCCTACATCTTACATTTCCCAAGCATCATTCAGGAGGACTTCCCCTCCAACCCATCGCAGCAATGTAAGTCCTACGCCTTTCGTCCTTCGGGACTATATTCAATAAATTTCATATTTTCATATTGCAAGATTGCAAGCATGTCCATGATATTGTATTGCCTATCATCTTCATACATATCTGTTTACATTATGAATCATATTCATGAAGAACTCAAGATTATCCATCTTGAAGAAACCATGAAGATGATATCAATCATATCTTATGATATAATAATAAATCTAGATAAAAGGAAGATTATCATGAAGAACTTCGTAAGTTTAGCAACTCTGGAGGGTCTGGATTCGTGATGTAAGACCCGGATGGGGCAGCAGCGATTGAGCTTGAACTCTGTTAAACGAAAGAACTATTCTGATATCTTCAATTCTCTTAGATCATCATGTCTATCTCATGCCATCAGATACAACCAATGGCATTCCAAAGCTTTTCCCTTAGAAGAAATATGCAATTGGGATGGTATTGTAATGAGTGTTTACTCATCTAACCCTCGATATTTTGTAATTTCACACATTGTACCATATTCTGATGCACATTTCATACCCGTATTCAAAGAAATCTCAGTGAACACTCCAATGGCCCCACTGTCCAAATTCCACACCATGTTACAAGCTTTAACCAGCCCAACACCTTTACATCATGATAAAGATTTCCATTACCAACTGTCACACTGGGCACCTCCTCGACCCAAGGAATTACAAATATTACGTCCTATCGCTCAACGAGCTACACGATTCAGTACATTCACTGCCATGGAACATCCTGCTGCCTATTTCCGACGGCAAGATGATCCATTACTACTCAACAACTGTTACATTTTCTATGGACCAATTATGCCACCAGAGCAGACAACCAAAGTCTTCATACAGGCTCAAAAATTACAAAAAGATTATACACAATTCAATGTATGTACACTCGTACATCCAAAAAACCTGCCAGCAGAAGCAACGACAATCATTTATGAAGAAGAACCAGTTACTTCAGATGAATTTCAGAATGAAGTTTTCAAGGTCTCAGCTCCACTCGAAGAAGCAATTCAAGTTACGCCACCTGTACAAGTTGGCACAGTATTAATACTTGCACCATTCAAACTATTCAAGACGAAGTGAGATAAACATCTCGAAAATAGCACAGATGAAACAACATCATCAACTGAAGCATCGACTTCTTCAACATCATCCTCAAAGAAGCACAAAGCACGACAAAAGAAATAAAATTCGACAGCAAGGCATTCCAGCTGTCCAACATGCAAAGCAAGGATCTACACAAAAGTAAAGAAGCCAAAGGCTATCTACAAGACATCATCATGAAAGACACTTGTTAAGTAGCAAGCAAAAGAAAATGACATAGAAGTAAAGTCTCATGGAATTATGCCCAAGCCTTATCACAAAGAATCCAGCTTTATGTCACATCCTCCGTTATGTCGACATCGAGCAAGCAACAAGCCAAGAAGACATCAAATCAAGCCATGCATTATGCAAGGAATCTACTTTATATCAATATCAAGCATCTTTACTTTATGTAAATGGCAAATGAGTCACCAAAGTCTAGTCATCATGAAAGAGACATCAAATGAATTATTGAGCCCCGGGGAGCCATAATTGACAAGAAGTCACTTTCTATCACATCATGACACCTCATCCATGCATTATTGTACCCACATTACATGTGAATGTACAACACATTTGCATTGCATTTAGAGCTCTCCACATCTCTATAAGGGAGCTAGGACTCATTCGTAAGGGCATCCTTTATCCGGAGGAGTTCATCCCTCACCAAGAGGAGTTCCTACGAATCATCCTACATCCTATATTTCCCAAGAATCATTTAGGAGGACTTCTCCTCCATCCCATCGGCACAATATAAGTCCTACGCCTTTAGTCCTTTAGGACATAATCAATAAATTTCATATTTTCATATTGCAAGATTGCAAGAATGTCCATGATATTGTCTTGCCTATCATCTTCATACATATTTATTTACATCATGAATCATATTCATGAAGAAATCAAGATTATCCATCTTGAAGAAACCATGAAGATGATATCAATCTTATCTTATGATATAATCATGAAAGTCATATTCATGAATCTAGAGAAAAGGAAGATTATCATGAAGAACTTCGTAAATTTAGCAACTCTGGAGGCTCTGGATTCGCGATGTAAGACCCGGGTGGGGCAGCAGCAATTGAGCTTGAGCTCTATTAAACGAACGAACTATTCTGATATCTTCGATTCTCTTAGATCATCATGTCTATCTCATGCTATCATGTTATCTCTACAATATCTTTATTTTCGCAATGCTTTTCCGCTATCCTGTAAAACACCAAGCATGTTAAAATCAATCCTTATTTCCATATATAATGGAAAACCTCACAAAACCAATAATATCATATCGTGAATTCCGCACCCCAACCAGGCACAACAAATCCCCTGTAAAAATGGTACTCTTGGGTTAAGAGTTTCGTTAAGTTTTGTAATAAATCGAGATCTGAAGTTGTTTCATATAATTTTTCCTTGGCGGCCGCATTCGATTAATCAAGGCCCAAATGACAAAAGATTGCATTAATCTAAGAGCTAAAAAAGAAGTTAAAAAAGCATTAAAAGAAAACACTCTACAATGTTGTGACAAACAATACTTTGTACCGAAAGAATATGGATGTTATAAAACGAAACATCGAAAACATCACAAAAAACATAAAAAACGACGATATTCCAAAATTATTGATAGAAAAAAAAGATCAAACAGATCATATCGATATCGTCCTTATCAACACATTTGCATTTCATTTAGAGCTCTCCACATCTATATAAGGGAGCTAGGACTCATTCGTAAGGGCATCCTTCATCCGGAGGAGTTCATCCCTTAGCAAGAGGAGTTCCTACGAATCATCCTACATCCTACATTTCCCAAGCATCTTTCAGGAGGACTTCTCCTCCAACCCATCACATCAATGCAAGTCCTACGCCTTTAGTTCTTCGGGACATATTCAAGAAATTCATATTTCATATTTTCATATTGCAAGAATGTCCATGATATTGTATTGCATATCATCTTCATACATATTTGTTTACATCATGAGTCATATTCATGAAGAACTCAAGATTATCCATCTTGAAGAAACCATGAAGATGATATCAATCATATCTTATGATACAATCATAAATCTAGATAAAAGGAAGATTATCATGAAGAACTTCGTAAGTTTAGCAACTCTGGAGGGTCTGGATTCGTGATGTAAGACCCGGATGGGGCAGCAGCGATTGAGCTTGAACTCTGTTAAACGAACGAACTATTCTGATATCTTCAATTCTCTTAGATCATCATGTCTATCTCATGCCATCAGATACAACCAATGGCATTCCAAAGCTTTTCCCTTAGAAGAAATATGCAACTGGGATGGTATTGTAATGAGTGTTTACTCATCTAACCGTCGATATTTTGTAATTTCACACATTGTACCATATTCTGATGCACATTTCATACCCGTATTCAAAGAAATCTCAGTGAACACTCCAATGGCCCCACTGTCCAAATTCCACACCATGTTACAAGCTTTAACCAGCCCAACACCTTTACATCATGATAAAGATTTCCATTACCAACTGTCACACTGGGCACCTCCTCGACCCAAGGAATTACAAATATTACGTCCTGTCGCTCAACGAGCTACACGATTCAGTACATTCACTGTCATGGAACATCCTGCTGCCTATTTCCGATGGCAAGATGATCCATTACTATTCAACAACTGTTACATTTTCTATGGACCAATTATGCCACCAGAGCAGACAGCCAAAGTCTTCATACAGGCTCAAAAATTACAAAAAGATTATACACAATTCAATGTATGTACACTCGTACATCCAAAAAACCTGCCAGTAGAAGCAACGACAATCATTTATGAAGAAGAACCAGTTACTTCAGAAGAATTTCAGAATGAAGTTTCCAAGGTCTCAGCTCTACTCGAAGAAGCAATTTAAGTTACGCCACCTGTACAAGTTGGCACAGTATTAATACTTGCACCATTCAAACTATTCAAGACGAAGCAAGATAAACATCTCGAAAATAGCACAGATGAAACAACATCATCAACTGAAGCATCGACTTCTGCAGCATCATCCTCGAAGAAGCACAAAGCACGACAAAAGAAATGAAATTCGACAGCAAGGCATTTCAGCTGTCCAACATGCAAAGCAAGGATCTACACAAAAGCAAAGAAGCCAAAGGCTATCTACAAGACATCACCATCAAAGTCACTTGTCAAGCAGCAAGCAAAAGAAACCGACATCAAAGCAAAGTCTCTTGGACTTATGCCCAAGTCTTATCACAAGGAATCCAGCTTTATGTCACATCCTCCGTTATGTCGACATCGAGCAAGCAACAAGCCAAGAAGACATCAAATCAAGTCATGCATTATGCAAGGAATCTACTTTATATCAATATCAAGCATCTTTACTTTATGTAAATGGCAAATGAGTCACCAAAGTCTAGTCATCATGAAAGAGACATCAAATAAATTATTGAGCCCCGGGGAGCCATAATTCACAAGAAGTCACTTTCCATCACATCATGACACCTCATCCATGCATTATTGTACCCACATTACATGTGAATGTACAGCACATTTGCATTACATTTAGAGCTCTCCACATCTATATAAGGGAGCTAGGACTCATTCGTAAGGACATCCTTCATCCTTAGGAGTTCATCCTGAAGTCCCGCGATCAATGACACCCAAGAGGGGGGTGAATTGGGTGTTTACAATTTTTACGAAAACTTTTGGCCTTTTATAAAATATGTGATAGAATGCTAGTTTAGGGATTCAAAACTATTAGTACACAGATTGGATTTATCAAACTCAATTGATGATAGTATAGATAATGCACGATATACGAAGATAAATCCAGAACAACAATAAACACAAACACTCACCTAGAATGGAGGTAGAAAAAATGGATCAAACCACACAATTCAAACAAACCACACTGCACAGCGATTTTAAAGGTGGTTCGGATGCACGACGGTAATCCTACGTCCACCCCTCACCAAACCCGGTGAGGCTTCACTTGGGGATAAATCCCCAAACGGAGACGACGCTCTAACCACACACGCAGGACGACACCTGTACACACACACGGGGACGCACCCCAACACACACACACACACACGGAGATGAGATCTCCAACACGATCCGACAAAAGGATCAACAACACACACACATGCTGCAATAGATGCAGCACTCCACACACTAAAAAGATCGGATCTAAAAAGATCCACACACACGTAGATCTAGGAAGCTCTACGTACACACACAAATAGCACGCAATGACCACACACGACCACGGATCCACAATGATCCACATACACACACACACACACACAGATTCTTCAGTTTATGATGAACACAAATATAATACCCAAAACATAAATATGATGAGGCTTAGTTTAGAAAAGTTCTGTTTTGGGTTCCCATCTTCAATCTTCACTTGAACACCTCCTCTTGATCTCCACTTGAATCCCCTTGGATGGCTTACTTGCTTGCTTCTTCTTCTATCTTCCTTGAGTAATCTTCCTTTGAATCCTTGCTTGCTTGCTTGCTTCTTTTCCTTGGAGGATGTTGGCTTCAGATCTACCTTGAATGGCTTGAAGTTGGATGAAGATTGTTGCTGCACGAGGCACTGTTCACGGAGCTACAGTACCCTCTTCTTCCTCCTTGGACAGCCTCCCCTTGGATCTCTTGGATGGTTGGGGTTATAGCTCCAAATGAGATGTTATATAGCCCTTGAATGGTCTATGGACATCCCCCAGACCAGATCCACATTTTGTGGGTGATTTGGTGTCATTAGGATTAAAGAATTACAAGGAGAAGGCCTCTTCTCGAAGTGGAAAAAGTCAACAATTGTGGGCAGCTCGGGGCTGGCGGTCAACCTGCAGCTCCTGGCGGTCGACCGCTACTGAAAAACCTGTAAACGGATGATCCCTGGGAATTCCGGTCGACCGCTACTGGGCTGGCGGTCGACCGCCACTGAGAGAGCTGCAGGCAATGGGTTCCTGGCAAGGGCGATCGACCACCCCTAAGCTGGCGGTCGACCGCCAGCTGGGCAGACCCCTGGGATTCCCGGTTCAATCTGTTAAGCCGTTAGCTCAACCGCTTAACTCCTTTAGCAGCCCATTCTCATCTGTGGCATCGACTTTGATAGTCTTGAAGGTGTCAACTGAGTCTTTGACCTGCAAACACATGGATAGTTGATTAAAACTATAGCTTAAACATCTATATGATAAATGCTTGAAGTTCATGCAAACCATTTGAGCATTTATCAAAATTTTTGGCCAGAAGGGTTTCATGTTTAATGAGCATGAATGAGGTGTGTATATGAGATACACAGGGTGAGATCGATGCTAAGCATGAGATACACAAGGTAAGAGTCTCACCAATGGTTCTTGACAGTAAATGACATATACCACCTATTTTGGATTGTAGAACAGCAAGATGCTTATCCACACGTTAGGTTCACCAAGTGACTGCCATGAGTTTAATCCTGCAAGCAAAATAGTCAGGGTTAATACCATGCTTGCTCACATTAGAGAGGTTATGAAACCTCTTGCCTCTTGTAAAACCAATTTATGCAAACCAAGGATCAAGGCCATGTAACCATTGTCATTTGCCATCTCAATCAAAAGTGAACATGAAGTTATCATCACTCAATCACACATTAAGTTTAGTTATCATCAAAACCATAACTGAACAATTACAACAGTCATCAAAACCATAACGCCAACAAACAACAAAATCATAACTCAACACATCCCTCACCAAGAGGAGTTCCTACGAATCATCCTACATCCTACATTTCCCAAGCATCATTCAGGAGGACTTCTCCTCCAACCCATCGGCACAATGTAAGTCCTACGCCTTTAGTCCTTCGGGACATATTCAATAAATTCAGATTTCAAATTTTAATATTGCAAGATTGCAAGCATGTCCATGATATTGATGCCTCGTACAATTACTGGAGTGCAATTCTAAAAGCTAAAACTGAAACAAAAGAAGAACTCTGCAAATATATCTCTGGAACATTCCAACTCGCATAACTTAATTATCATTCAAACGAAAAAGAATTACTCGCACTAATACTCGGTATAAGAAAATATAGAATCTATCTTTTACCAAAACCTTTTCTTATTCGAACTGATAAAAAAAATTTAAGCTACTTCCAAAAACAAAAAATCAAAGGTTCTCGCAATGAAGGCAGACTTATCCGATGGCAACTTGAATTAAGCCAATATAACTTTACAATACAACACATTGATGGAATAAAAAATAGTCTACCTGATGCCTTAACAAGAGAATTACATCCAGCATATACAATATGCCAAGAATAGTTGATCTTATTCCTGAAGAACAAACGGTTATGATACACCAACAACAAATTAACGATCACTTAATTATGCATACACAAAGCCCCAAGTATACACGATATTATCAAACAACGAAAAAATTACTTGTGTCAAACACAAACACGACACGATTTCGAATCGAGTTTCTTTCTGCAGAGTTACCCTATCATACGATATTTCAACAATGCTGGTTTACCAATCCAGAAACACCACATCGTTTTGAAGTAGGACTCAAAAATTTTAATACCTTATTCACACGAACAAATAAAAACCCCTACATATTAGAAGAACCTACAACTAGGCAAATAATCACTTTAGAAATTGATCCCATTAAGATACGAGTTTGGAATTTACCTCACTATATTGAACATCCTAACACATGCTATGAAATTTTACAGCTTGGTAGTGAATTTATCAATCCTACGTTCGATATACAAGAACTTCATGAAAAATCCACATATCAATATGTTCGGTGGTGATGTACGAATCCACATTCATACATCTAACAAGAGGCCTAAGAGACATAAATTACAGGAGAAATATCCGAAGCAGGCCACAGAGCCATATATTACAGGAGAAATATCCGAAGACAGTCTCTGATGTTATATACGTCAGTAGCATATACATAGTATTCAATACTATACTTATACTATTTCTGATATCCTTGCATACCAAATGGATTCTGCACTAGAAGTCCTTCAAGATGCATTAACTGAAATTCAATTAAAACGCACTATTCTTGATGCAGAAGAAGCCCTCATTAAGACCAAAATTAAAAATCTGTCCCACAAGCGAACTGCCTCTTCTTCTTCTACACCAAGATCACATTCACCTGAACCAACTCCACCAACTAAACCCGAACCTACTCCAGCAACTTTACAGTTGAAACGTGAATTAAAAGCCAAAGCAGAAAAAGCAGAAAAGGAAAAAATTGAAAAAATTGAAATCACACAAGAAAAAGCTGAAACAGTACAAGAAAAACCAAGTCTGACCCTGAAACCTACCTATAGCAAAGCCATTACAATGACGAAAACCTCTTCCATCAATAAATTAACACGTTTAGGAAAAATCAGACTCTTTGAACCTAAAAAACCATTTCCCTCAGAAGAAACCAAAGCTGGAATAACTCAAGAAGCTTGGATTGAAACACAACAATTCTTAAGAAACTTTGACGAAACAGATCCCCGGTGGTTAGACGTCCAACATGAACAATACCTTACTTATGCCACAATCTCAGGAACACCAAAACCAGACAAAGTCCAACTTCTCTTTAATGCCAGACTCCCGTACTTCATCAATGCAAAACTGATGGAATCATCCTATCAGAAAAGAAAGCACAATTATTCCTTAAAAAAATTAATTTTCTCAGCTTAGAACTTGAAAATGGAAAGCACTGCTTACAACCTCATATTCTGAATAACATATGTAATTTTCCTGACCAAATCAAAGATAAAAAGCAACTACAAAGATTTTTAGGAATCCTTAATTATGCTGAAGGATATATTAAAAAACTCTCAGAAATTAGAAAACCAGTACAAGCTAAACTGAAAAAAGACCAAATATGGAAATGGGAAGACACAGACACAGAATATGTTGAAAGTCTTAAACAAAAATTCAATAAATTACCTACACTCTATTTCCCACAAGAAGAAGATTTACTTATCCTCGAAACCGATGCCTCGTACAATTACTGGAGTGCAATTCTAAAAGCTAAAACTGAAACAAAAGAAGAACTCTGCAAATATACCTCTGGAACATTCCAACTCGCACAACTTAATTATCATTCAAATGAAAAAGAATTACTCGCAGTAATACTCGGTATAAGAAAATACAGAGTCTATCTTTTACCAAAACCTTTTCTTATTCGAACTGATAAAAAAAATTTAAGCTACTTCCAAAAACAAAAAATCAAAGGTTCTCGCAATGAAGGCAGACTTATCCGATGGCAACTTGAATTAAGCCAATATAACTTTACAATACAACACATTGATGGAATTAAAAATAGTCTACCTGATGCCTTAACAAGAAAATTACTGTAGCGACCCGGATCCCAGATACCAGATGTACCCGGTAGAACTACCGAATACACGTGATACCACTTGGAACCCGCGAGGCCTCCTAAGAGCGGAAAAGCTCCGAAGGGAAAAAGGCATGCGTAGAGTACATTGAAGCCACAGAGATAGTATAGTAAGCAATTAAATTTCATTAGATCGGTTTGCTAAAGTAGCAGAAATAAAATTACTTTTTAAGTAACAGTTTCAATTAAAGAATTATATACACCAGAGTCAAGTCCAAAGCTAAAGACAACAAGTCTAGCATAGTACAGTCAACAGAAAGGAAAGACGTACCGAGAAGTCGGGGAAACCCGACGCAGGTACCAGCTGGCAACGACGACACGGTACGAGCAAGCGCACCAGGAACCACGCGGAAGCAGAACGAACAACGTCACCCCACCTGAAAAGCAGGGGTGAGCCTCGTGTCACTGGCTGAGTAGGGGTCATGCGGATCCCCACTAAAAAATACGCAGTAACACGGAACAACAAAAATAACAGGAGAAACAGCATGTGTAGTAAAGCAGGAAAACTACACTACAAAGCTGTAACTCTACTCTAGAAGTAGTAAAGAACAGACGGGGAGCAGGAGTAGAGAACAAGTAGGAAAGGGGTAGAAAACCCGTGCCAGACAAGCGGCCACCGAACTAACCTCGGCACCCCAAACTACTCCAAGCAGCGATAGAAGGGAGACTCTGATTTGACCAAGTCAGGAGTTACCGATCTGCCGACACGGCACCAGGCCTAAGATAAGGGCCTGTAAGGACAGACACAACAGACACGATGGCACACACGACTAGAACGTTGTGCACGCAACGCCACACTGACCTCGAGTAGGGCCACAGGAAGGCTAACTTGGAAAGGTCACGACGCACAAGAAATGTCGAGAGTCACGTGTCACGTGATGGAAGCACCTCCTCACACGAAGAACAGCCAGCTGCGTCCACTGACGCCTTATGCTGCGCCACAAGTGTCTTGCCTACGGTACCGCTGAAACCACGGCAGAGTCGCAGACACGCGCTGAACCAAAGCAGGAACAACAGCAACAACAGAACAAGTAACTAGTCAGGGTCACGCCCGTCAGTGTAGGTCCTCTGTCCCTGACAACGTGTGCACACACTGGCTCTAGCCTAAGCCAGGTTCTCAAGCTAGTTTTCTCCCTCGGTAGGACGCTACCGCTGGCTGGGAGCCCACGGAACTAGCTTACAAACCGCATCACAGGAACACCCCTCCGCCATCCACAGGCAGGTCGACAACTCAAAGGCCTCAGGGCTACAACAAGCGGAGGCTCACAAGACACAGAGACTCAAAACACAAGTGCTGAAGTACAGGCAGGCAAGAACGCCGAACGGCACGCACTTCAAAGCACCAACGGCAGCATAACCACTGCCGACAAACTCAGGACAAGGCAACTAGACCTACCATGTAACGATCCTTGAGTTGGATGACTCAAAGGCAAGATCGTCACAGACAGCGGGACATGCCACCAATCGGTCTAATCCTAAGCCAGAGGAAATGACACTCCGCAGGAAACGACTCACGGAGACCTGAGGGAACACTGGAGACCCTCAGACACGCCTGGACATGCAAACCAAGGGAACATAGTACCTCGAGGCATCCAGAACCAAAGTCTCAAACTGGACAGAACTGTCGAGACACACACACGGTTACCCGTCAACCACTGGGCCACACCGGGTTGACCGGAACCAGACAACAACAACTCTAAAGTAGGAAAAGAATCCTACCACAAGCAAGAAGACTCCTAGCTACCTTATAACGTAGTCTTAACCCTCATAGGATGTCAGGAGACATCCACGGGGAAACGGGCAGACTACAAGGTCAAGCCAAGATAAGCAGAAACCAAAACGATGGAAATCGGAGCACAAGGACTGTAACGCACCGCCCTTAGACCGTTACATGAACGTGACGGTCTAACGCTAGGCCATTACACTCCAACTGTGGCGGTCTAATGCAGACGCACTACAACAACGTGACCGTCAGAAGGAGAGCCGTCACACACACCGCCCTAACCAACACCTAAAATACACAAGGCACGTAAGGGCCTACACCAGGCGCGTTACACAGCTCTGACGCAGCAAGGCAGGCACGTCAGGGCCAACAGACCTCAAGCTTAAAACGACAACTCGAACCACGTAACGCACTAGACCAAGCGTGTTACACAGTCTAACGCACCAGGGTAGGCGCGTCAGGGCCAACTGGCTCAAGTCAAGAAAACACTGGCCGAAAGGCACGTAACGGTCCATCACGGATGCGTTACACAAGCCTAACGCACGAGGGCATGGCCGTTAGAGCCAACGGCACAACCACCCAACTCGGCCAAAATAGCACGTAACGGCCTGGGGCAGGCGCGTTACAATGCTGTGACGCACGGGGACACCACCGTTACACGAACCGCCTCAACGGTCAAACTCCAAGTCAAATGCAACATAACGGCCTACACCAGGCGCGTTACAAGACTCTGACGCACTAGGGTAGGCGCGTCAGAGGAACCGCCTTAACCAAAATGCTAAACGACAAAACAGGCGTGACGCATCACCCCGGACGCATCAGAGAGTTGTGACGCGCCACCCCTAGGCCGTCACACTCCCAAAACCACGAAGAACTAAAAATGCCCATACGCTGTGACGGTCTGTCGTAGGGCCGTCAGGGACCTCTGGCGGTCACTAAAACGACCGCTACACCGGTCATGGAGGGAAAACAGTGGATTGGCCAAATCGAGCCGTTCCAAGCCCCATTCACGCCAAAGCGTAGGGGAAACAAACCTAGACGATGAAAAACAACTCTAGGAGGCTTAAAAGCCCACATGCAAGCACTAAAACGAGAGATCGGGGCGATTCCAACGAATCGACCCTAAACGGGTCACTGAGGTTCCCAGACTCCTACCGGCCTCGAATGACAACCGATCAACACGAAACTAGCATGGATGGGATCCAGACATCCCAACAGTCAGTTAGACACTAACCACACCATGAATGGTTGCCGTTTTCCGGCGAACCCTGAAAACCCCAAAAACCACGGTTTTCACAAAATCGGCCCGATCTCCCCCGATCGAGCACCAAATCATGCACGGAAATAGAGGAAACATGCAGAACAAGGTGGCGGTCCGTCTCCCTACCTCCACCGAAGAAACCGTACCCCGAAGGGACTAAACTACGCCAAAAACTGCGCCGCGAGCTCAAACACCGACTTTGAATCCACCGTTCGGGATCACGCCAAAACCACTCCATCTTCGCTCCGTCGCGCACCCAGTCAACTCCACAGCATCCCCATCACTCGCTCCTAGGTCCTCCGTCTGCAGCCGGAGCTGAGGAAGCTCGAGAGGAGAGAAAACGGGAGAGAGAGACGGCGGCGGTGAAATGAGAAGGGAGGAGAGAGGAAAGAAAAGAAATAGGAAAAGAAATTAGGAATTTTCTTAATTTCTGAAAAATCCGATTTTAGGCCCTATCTCAGAAAAATAAGCAAAAATAGTCGAAATGACCGGATCGAAGAGTACATCGTCGTTGTAGCATCCACGAGTCGAGGAATTGAGAAATAAACTCACCGTAGGGTTCCGTAACTAGTACGAGAGAAAAACCTACACGGATCGTAAAACTCAACTCGGAAGCTACGAAAGCGAACCGAAACTCACCGAAACAGATCCGAAAGATCCAATAAAGACCTACCAAGGATCCAGGGCATTACAATTACATCCAGAATATACAATATGCCAAGAATAGTTGATCTTATTCCTGAAGAACAAATGGTTATGATACACCAACAACAAATTAACGATTACTTAATTATACATACACAAAGCCCCCAGTATACACGCTATTATCAAACAACGAAAAAATTACTTGTGTCAAACACACACACGACACGGTTTCGAATTGTGTTTCTTTCTGCAGAATTACCCTATCGTACGATATTTCAACAATGCTGGTTTACCAATCCAGAAACACCACATCATTTTGAAGTAGGACTCAAAAATTTTAATACCTTATTCACACGAACAAATAGAAACCCCTACATATTAGAAGAACCTACAACTAGAAAAATAATCACTTTAGAAATTGATCCCATTAAGATACGAGTTTGGAATTTACCTCACTATATTGAACATCCTAACACAGGCTATCAAATTTTACAGCTTGGTAGTGAATTTATCAATCCTACGTTCGATATACAAGAACTTCATGAAAAATCCACATATCAATATGTTCGGTGGTGATGTACGAATCCACATTCATACATCTAACAAGAGGCCTAAGAGCCATAAATTACAAGAGAAATATCTGAAGCAGGCCACAGAGCCATATATTACCGGAGAAATATCCGAAGACAGTCTCTGATGTTATATACGTCAATAGCATATACATAGTATTCAATACTATACTTATACTATTTCTGATATCCTTGCAGACCAAATGGATTCTGCACTAGAAGCCCTTCAAGATGCATTAACTAAAATTCAATTAAAACGCACTATTCTTGATGCAGAAGAAGCCCTCATTAAGACCAAAATTAAAAATCTATCCCACAAGCAAACTGCCTCTTCTTCTTCTACACCAAGATCACATTCACCTGAACCTACTCCACCAACCTTACAGCCGAAACTTGAACTAAAAGCCAAAGCAGAAAAAGCAGAAAAGGAAAAAATTGAAATTACACAAGAAAAAGAAAAGGCTGAAACAGTACAAGAAAAACCAAGTCTAACCCTGAAACCTACCTATATCAAACCCATTACAATGACGGAAACCTCTTCCATCAATAAATTAACACGTTTAGGAAAAATCAGAATCTTTGAACCTAAAAAACCCTTTCCCTCAGAAGAAACCAAAGCTGGAATAACTCAAGAAGCTTGGATTGAAACACAACAATTCTTAAGAAACTTTGACGAAACAGATCCCCCGTGGTTAGACGTCCAACATGAACAATACCTTACTTATGCCACAATCTCAGGAACACCAAAACCAGACAAAGTCCAACTTCTCTTTAATGTCGGACTTCTCAAAGCAATTGATTTAACCTATGAATTAAAAGAAATCTCTCTCTTACCCTATCAGCTATACAGAGCTATACAATACTTTCAAGTCCGTGCTAATATACGAAAAGAGAAAATGAAACTACTTTTCCTTTCTACCCTTCCTGAATGGGCTGACGGCAAAACTTTTCCAGCTCATCACTATATCAAAATCATACGGGTAAAATCGTATACCCCAAAAGAACAAAAAATTATGCATGGCACTTTAACGCCAGAATACATTCAAGAACGCAGAATCGGTGCAATTATTGCAGTCCTCAATGGAGTAGAACTAATTGATGAAATTACATCAATCAAAGTCAACTTCTGCAACAATACAATGCTCTACACGTCTAGCTACAACAAATTACTATCTACGGAAGATGATGAAAGAATAAACCAGTTTGAAGCACTCTTCTTGGACAACAAACTTCAAGTCAGCCAGCTAACAAAGCAAACACTATGTACGCTCTACGCTGGACAAGTTCCCAATCATGTCAGTGAAATCTGTTCGAAGGAAGAAAGTTCACAAGACAACCAACAAGCCACAACAACAAAAGCATGACAGCTAAGCAGTACAGCTGTCAAACATAAAATCAAATATCTAAAGCCAAGACAAGCAAAATCAAGCAAGCTACGAAGCAAAGCAAAAGCCATGAAGTCTATCTACAAGATATCAACATCAAAGACACTTGTCAAGCATCAAGCTAAAGAAAATGACATCAAAGCAAAGTCTCTTGGACTTATGCCCAAGCCTTATCACAAGGAATCCAGCTTTATGTCACATCCTCCTTTATGTCGACATCGAGCAAAGAATTACCAAGCAACAAGCCAAGAAGACATCAAATCAAGTAATGCATTATGCAAGGAATCTACTTTATGTCAATATCAAGCATCATTACTTTATGTAAATGCCAAATGAGTCACCAAAGTCTAGTCATCATGAAAGAGACATCAAATGAATTATTGAGCCCCGGGGAGCCATAATTCACAAGAAGTCACTTTCCATCATATCATGACACCTCATCCATGCATTATTGTATCCACATTTCATGTGAATGTACAACACATTTGCATTTCATTTAGCGCTCTCCACATATATATAATATTTAGCTAGGACTCATTCGTAAGGGAGCTAGGACACATCTATGACGAGAGTATCTTGTAGTTCCTGGGTGAAGGTTATATTTTGAATAATAGGTTTTTTAAGTTTATTAAATCCGTCAAGGATTCCTGGTGTTCCAATTTGTAAGGTTGCTTTTACCTTTGCTACATAAATTAACGACTTATTTTTGGTTAGAATAATATGATTTAGTTCTTGTATAAAGGGTAGATGTTCATTTAAGAAATTATTCCATAAAATAAGGTCTATTCCAGAGTGGAGGAGATAGAGTTTTGAAATAGTGAATTTAACTTGTTCAATTTCAATAATTAAGCTGTGAATTTCTTTATTGATTGTGATGATGGAGCCGTCTCCAATTTTTGCTCTTAATAGTTTTTCACTTTGTTTCCATAATGGTTCTGGTATAAGATGAGGACTAATTAGACACATGCTTGCACCTGTGTCTATATACGCGTGTAAATGAAATGGTTTGTAACCTTTGAATTTGATTTCTACTTTGATGTAGATACTATTTGGGTTTGTAATGTTGTATATGACTTCGTCATCTTTGTTACTATGATTTCTATCTTCTTGGTCTATACTTGTTGATTCAATATGTTTTAGGAGATCTTGAAGTTTCATTGTTAGAATGAAGCTTTAGGGAAAGTTGTTTCGTTTACTGGATTCATTTGTATTTTCAGCGTTGTTATCCGTGTCTTCAACTGAGATCTTGGATAATTCTTAGAAGTCATCTTTTGAGGATTTGATGAGGTCAAGGTGAGGATATTCTTGTATAATATTTCAAAGACAGTGTAGCGACCCGGATTTCGGATACCAGGTATACCCGGTAGGACTACCGAATACACGTGATACCACTTGGAACCCGCGAGGCCTCCCAAGAGCGAGAAAGCTCCGAAGGGAAAAAGGCATGTGTAGAGTACATTGAAGCCACAGAGATAGTACAATAAGCAATTAAATTTCATTAGATCGGTTTGCTAAAGTAGCAGAAATAAAATTACTTTTAAATTAACAGTTCAATTTAACAATTATACACCAGAGTCAAGTCCAAAGCTAAAGACCGCAAGTCTAGCATAGTACAGTCAACAGAAAAGAAAGACGTACCGAAAAGTCGGGGGAAGCTCGACGCAGGTACCAGCTGGCCACGACACGCTACGAGCAAGCGCACCAGGAACCACGCGGAAGCAGAACGAACAACGTCACCCCACCTGAAAAGCAGGGGTGAGCCTCGTGTTACTGGCTCAGTAGGGGTCACGCGGATCCCCACTGAAAAACAAACAGTAACACGGAACAAAAAAAATAATAGGAGAAACAGCAGGTGTAGTAAAGCAGGAAAACTACACTACAAAGCTGTAACCCTACACTAGAGGCAGTAAAGAACAGAAGGGGAGTAGGAGCTGGGAACAAGTATGAAAGGGGGAGAAAACCCCGCGCCAGATAAGCGGCTGCCGAACTAACCTCGGCACCCCAACTACTCCAAGCAGCGACAGAAGGGCAACTCTGATCTGACCAAGTCAGGAGTTACCGATCTGCCGAAACGACACCAGGCCTAAGACGAAGACCTGCAAGAACATACAAAAGGTCTAGAAAGACCCACACAGACGACCGACAGGCTCGATCACACACACACGACTAGAACATCGTGCACACTGTCCCACGTACGACTAGAACATCATGCATGTGACAGAACACTGACCTCGGGTACAGCCACGGAAAGGCCAACCCAGGAAGGTCACGACGCACAAGAAACACCGAGAGTCACGTGTCACGTGACGGAAGCACCTCCTCACACGAAGGATAGCCAGCTGCGTCCACTGACGCCTTATGCTGCGCCACCAGTGTCTCGCCTACGATACCGCTGAAACCACGGCAGAGTCGCAGACACTCGCTGAACCAAAGCAGGAACAACAGCAAAAATAGAACAAGTAACTAGTCAGGGTCACGCCCGTCGACGTAGGTCCTCAGTCCCTGACAACGTGTGCACACACTGGCTCTAGCCTAAGCCAGGTTCTCTAGTTAGTTTGGTCCCTCGGTAGGACGCTACCGCTGGCTGGGAGCCCACGGAACTAGCTTACATACCGCATCACGGGAACACCCCTCCGCCATCCACAGGCAGGTCAGCAACTCAAAGGCCTCAGGGCTACAACAAGGGGAGGCTCACAAGACACAGAGACTCAAAACACAAGTGCTGAAGTACAGGCAGGCAAGAATGCCCAACGGCACGCACTTCGAAGCACCAACGGCAGCATAACCACTGCCAACAGACTCAGGACAAGGCAACTAGACCTACCGCATAACGATCCTTGAGTCGGATGACTTAAAGGCAAGATCGTCATAGGCAGCGGAACAAGTCGCCAATCAGTCTAATCCTAAGCCAAAGGAAACGATGCTCCGCAGGAATCGACTCACGAAGACCTGAGGGAACACCAAGAACCCTCAACACACCTGGACACACAACCCAAGGTAACACTGTACCTCGAGGCATCCAGAACCAAAGTCTCTGTTGTGCATGTGATTTTGATGATTACAAAATACCTTTGTTGCTTGGTCGTGTGCGAGAATGGTTGTTCATGTCGTCATGTGTATGGAGGTTGAAATGGTTGAGGAAATGATCATACACTGCTTCTATTGTGATATCATCATGTGGATGCATTGTGATTCTATAAGGCTCATACGTGCTTTAACATTGCATATACATTGTCTCTACACTTGGTGAGATTGCTTTGTGATGTGTGGGTTGATGAGTTTGGAGATTGAACAAATGGAATGTGACTCAATAATGGTTTGCGTGCCTTGATTCCCAAGTTGTTCATCATACAATGGTAAGAAATTATATTGGAATATATGGTGATATTCTTATAATCTTGAGTTGGAAAATTGGGTTCTCTAGTGCTTTCATACAGATCTTTCATGGGAATGCTCATATGCCTCATGCTAATGATTTCGCAATCACATTTCATGACTTTTGGGTCTCGGTCTCAAAACTAGCTTCATATGTTAATGCATGACCCATATATTTTGATCTTGATCTAACCTCTTGGTTTATCATATTTTTCAGGATGCAAAATCATTGTTGATCTTCATGGGATTATGGTAACATTTAATCAATTGTTTTCCTTTTGTTTGATAGAGGTTTTAGTTATTTTTCAAACTCAAACTGTCTTACAGTCTGCACCATTTTCAATCCAACCATTGGATCTCCCCTTTAAAAATTTTATGTTGTATCTCTGGGAGTCCTCTTTCCAACGCCTCCAGTCTTGCTTCGATCGGAGTTCGGAGCTAGGAGAATTAATTCCTGTCGCTGAAGCGCGCAGAGCTGCTTTTTGTGATGCTGCCTAAAAGGGTCGACCCTTGGGGTCGACCCCTGTAAACCAGAACCAAAGTGTGTTCTATTTGGGTTCTGGAAACCCAAGGGTCGACCCTTGGGGTGGTCGACCCATTGAATTCTAGAAATTTGAGGGTCGACCCTAAGGGTTGACCCATGTAAAACAAAACACAAATTCCGTTCTGTTTGGCCTCTGTATGCCCGAGGGTCGACCCCAAGGGTCGACCCCTTCAGTTCCGACCTCCAGCCACCCTTTTTGACCGCCATTTTCTTGCCCCAAAAGTCTTCCAATCCGAGTCCAACTTCTCCTAATCACTCCATAACTTGTGGGTCTTGTCCAAGGGTTGTCTCTTGACCATTCTAATCATATATATACTTCTCTTTGGGTCACAAACCCTAAGGAGAAAGGTGAGATCCGATTTTTGGGTGTGTTGCTAACCCTTGTGTATGCAAGTTCGGAGTTGAAGCTCCCAAGCCCTCTTCCACCTTGTTTTAAGCTTATATGTGAAGGGGAGAACGTGGATTCAAGTCCCTAATCGATCCTCTACTGGAAGCAACGTGGAGAATCAAGATACAAGCATCATCTATGCAAGAATCGATCATTTTTCTTCAAGAACGGTTCCTCATCCTGCAGAAGCTCTTCATCAAAAATCTGAGGGAGTTGTCTTGATCTTTCACTTCTGTGTTTTTGTTTGAGATTGCTCAAGGTCTTGAATGATTATCTATGAGGTGCAATATATATATATATACATGTTCATTTGTTCATCTATTGATTGCTATCTTATTAGTGCTATGTTTTTCATCCTAAGCAACAAGATGAACTAATGCTTTCTTTTCTCTTGCAGAAGAAGAAGGAAGAGTGGTACCACAAGGATGAGAGTAGAGGGGTTTATGAGGCTAATTAATTCTATGATGTAACAGGCTTGATTTGGAGCTTATCATTTCTATCTGTTCTTTCAGGTGTAGAAGAAATTAGAAGAAGGTAAAGAAGTGCATCTCGAGGAGACGAAGAAGATGATGTCTAAATCATGATCATCTGTTAACGAGCAAGGAGAATCAGATTGTGCTGAAGAAGGGGGAGCCTTATACTTGATGCATACTTCTAGTTTTCATCTATAGAATTCGTTGGGAGGTCATAGCATATATATGTTTTGATTCATATACATTTGAGATAATATCTTGTGTGGGTGTTCGGAGAAGGGGATCTCCGAGTGTGTGTGTTGTTATATGTGTGCTGATCGTGCGGAGTATATCCGCATGTGTGTTGTTGTTGGGAGCTTTCTCCCGTGTGGTTGAGTAGGCATTGTCCTATGTGTGTGTGGACGGAGTTGTGACTCCGTGTGAGGAATTTGTTTGGGGTGTGTTCCCTAGTGTGTATGTATGCTGCTGTGGCAGCAGGTTGAGGCAAGGCCTCGTGTGTGTGGTTTGCTGCGAAAGCAGCGTGTGTGTGTTGGGGTTCGTCCCCGTGTTGCTACATTTTGTAGCGTGTAGTGAAGCCTCACCGATTTGGTGAGGGGTGGACGTAGGGAGCCCGTCGTGGTCTTGAACCACCTTAAAAATCCCCGTGTCTTGTGGTTTGATTATTGTGATTGTGTGTTCACTATCCTATCTGTTTGTGCCATCGTGTGAGCTCGGCGAGATTGAGTGAATCAAGTTTAAACTTGTTTAGATTAATTTCCTCAATCCTATCAATCTTGTATATTCCGATGTGTGATAGTTGTGTTTTTAATTGGACATAGTTTTCAGTAGTAAGATCTATTCACCCCCCTCTAGATCCGTGTTCCTGCACTACGGGACCCAACAATTGGTATCAGAGCGAGGCTCTGTTATTCCTAGATCTTGCGATCTACAGAGTGATCCTAGTGCATTCTACAATCATGAATTTTTTTGAACATATCTCAATGAATTATCTGCCAATCTTCACTGGTTCGGATTTTGATTCATGGCTAGGTAAATTGTGTGTGGTGATCAATTCTACTAATCCTAGTATTTGGAAATTGATTTATCATGGTCCACACACATTACCTCTAGATGAGACCAAGTAGACAATCAGGATAAAATGATGCACCATGGCAATGTTACTGCTTTGAGTTTATTGAAAGTTTATGTAAGTACTAACAAGTATCCATTTGTGTCTTCATGTAGGACGGCAAAGGAGCTTATGGACCGGTTGATCAAAGCTCAAGAAAAGGAAAGACAAAAATGTCTCATGGCCGATGATGCGGATCAACAAAGTGACAAAAGTGCAGAAGAGGTAAATTCAGATTCTGAAGAATTTACTCTTGATGATCTTGTTGAAGCTTATGATGAGTTGGAAAAACAATATTAGAAAGTCAAGTCAGAAAATAGATAATTGAAAAAAAAATCTGAAAACTTGGTCCATGAAAATGGTTCTTGTGATAAATGTTCTGAGCTTGATAACTTGACTGAAATCTTAGAGCATGATGTTTAATGTCACAAAGAAACCATTGCTTGTTTGAGAAATGAGAATGTTGCCCTCAAGAATAAAATCAATAAATTAGAGAAAACTGAAAAAGATCTAAGAAATAAAATGGAGTCAAACTCTATTGATCATGATATTTGTAATGAATTGATTATGAATGATAAACTTGCAAATGAAAATGAAAAACTTGAAAAAAGAAATGCATTGTTAAAATCTGAAAATGAAGAATTGAAACATCTAAACACAACCATGTCTAAAAAATTACTTGCTTTTGAAAAAGGGAAAAGTTTGGTTGTTGATGAATTTGACAAGATGTATGTGTTAGAACAAAAGATGGAAAGCTACCAAACCATCAATGCCCAATTGAATGAAAAAGTCATTTCTTGTGACAATGAGATCATTTCCTATGAATTGCACATTTCATCTCTTGAAAAAGAAATTCTTGATCTGAAAGCTTCTTTGTCTAAGTTTGTAAATGGGGAAGAAATCTGAACAAGATATTGGGAACTGAGGTGAATTTCCAAAGAGAGGGGCTGAGCTATAATCCTGTGAACAAAAAGAATTTTGAAAACAAAGTCTATACATCTTTTGTCCAAGTTCAAACATAGCCAGCACATCAAATGAGTCTCCAAATAAAACTACTGCTCAAACAACAAAGAGATCAAATGAAAATCTGGAAAAGAAACAAAACTTGCATCAAAAGGCTAAAAGTGTTGGTGTCACGATGAATGCTAAGAAAAATCATGTTACACACACATGCATCCACAAAGAAAATCTCATATTTTTATTGTGGTGAACTTGGTCATATGATACATGATTACTTTTTTATGAAATCTGAAGATCTAGATGCATGCAAGAAAATGAATGGCTTCACAAAGCCAAGAAAGCTTTTGAAAATAAAAAGAACTCTTGATAACTCTCATGCTCATGGAAGAAGACCATTTGAGAGATTTGCTACATTGAACTATTTTCATTGTGGAAGGTTTGGTCACATGATGAACAATTGCTTTGATTTGAAAAATGAGAACATCTCTTCAAACCCACAAAAATTTCATGCTCATTCCTTCAAGAGAAATCTGAAGTCTCTTGGTTGTTGTCATTATTGTGGTGAGTTTGGACATACCATGTATGATTGCTCTTTAATGCATTTTGATGATATGCATGTCCAAAAACTGTGGAAGGCACCCTCTAGAGGTGCAACTAACCATCCGGGACCCAAGAAGGTTTGGGTACCCAAAACAACCAAATGAGAACTTTGTTGCAGATTGCCTTAAGGCCAAGGGGAAGGCTCTAAGTCGACTTGGCCAGTCTTTAGAGCAATGCTTTGGTAAACATGGGTTGTCCTTGAATTGATACTAATTTGATTGTAGAGGCAGTCTTATGTGTTTCATATGCCTTATGTGCATAGACTTGACTCTTTACACTTGTTGGACTAAACCTGAAATTTCTGAGATTAGTTTTGAACTCTTGACAGCTTGAGTCAATCACTTGTATTGATATTTGCAATTCATCATACAGACTTGCAGCTCATAAGAGATTGTCTTGTGGAAGAAAAATAGTGAAATTGGTTTTCTCACTTGTATTGAATTGAGATTGACATGAATTGAGCTCTTTTCAGTGCAGGTTTGATAATGACCATCAACCTTTGAAATCATGGAGAGAAAGAAAGGAGCTCAAGACGACTTCAATGCAAGATTTGATCTGCTTCCATTTCTTTTGGCTAATATCATTCTATTTCTTGCAGGAGAGAAAGAAAGGAGGTTAAGAAGACTTCAATGCCAAAGTTATTCTACTTCTATTGAGATTTGGAGCATGTTGATGAAGATTACTCAACCAAAATAAAGTAAAGAATTTGAAGATGTCAATAAAGGTAACACAAGGCAAAGGTGAGAAAATAAAGTGTTTGGCTGAAGTTCTATGGTCTTGATGTTAATGCCATATCTTGACAGACATTGATTTTGAAGGTTTGGATACCCCTTGGTTGTTCTTGACAATGTGGATAATGAATGCTTGGCTGAATGGTATTGAAACATCTGAGCAGTATATATGAGAGTGTAGCCATTGAATGCCTTTTGCTAAACCCCCGATGTCAAATGAGAATACATTTGTTTCTGATCGTCATTTCAATGATAACATGGTATATAAAATGGTGACATGTGGAAGGGCAGGTCAAGCCTGTCTGAAAGCTATCACCATGCTTGAGGATGTGCCTCGCCTGGTACCATGAATCATCTATGCATATGGCATCCAACTTAAATGAATTTTCTGAAATCATGCATTGATTATGGGGAGATTTGCATGCTGAAAATATTGAAAATGATATTTTTCCATTCTCTCAGCATGATGATATTGTGTTAGTGGCTGCACATCTTGAGGACTGAAGCTGATCAATGTTCCATGGTCTTTACCAATGTGCCACGCATCTTTTTGGATAAAAGCACAACTGTTTTCAAGAAAAGATCGTATGTGATGATTTTGATGATTTGAATGAATTTTCTGAATTCTCTTTTCAGAATAAGATTATGTCCTCACATTTGAACAATTGGTAATGTGTATCATACATTAGTTGTATTGGGTGCATATAGTGTGTCTTGTTGCATAGTTGGCATTTTCAGCATACATATAGTGCATATTTTGAAATGCATCATTTTACACATTTCATGTTGCATAAATGCCAAAATGAATACTTCCAACAATTGGTCTCATATCTTGGAGTCAACATTTCTAGAACTAAGATTGCATATCTTTTATTTTGCATTGCATATGCATATCTCTATTATATGCTTGCATGTTATTATATGCTATTCAACCCCTTCCTTGAAACTTCTAAGACCATATACTTCATTGATAAATAATGTTGCATCTGAGTCTTAACAAGTGTGCTTCGTGTAAAACTCTAAGGGTGAGCATTTCATGCTTATTACATTTACATAGGGGGAGCTACACTATCTTATCTAAGTTAAATTTTCTCCATACATGTTAAATCAAATTCGTACACTTCATGCACTTTAATGTGAATTGAGTGTTGTTCATAAGGATATAGGAATTTCATTTCAACACTCTAAAGTAATTCAACTTGCTGCATGGATGATAAGAGACAGTTGAGGAAAAAGCTGCCTGCCTCCACACACAAAAAAAAATGGTTGATATGAAAGGCAGAGCAATGCTAAGTCTCACTGAGTAAACTGGGCACATGTCACCTGAGACGTGATGTGGTTCATTTCAGAAAAGTGTTGACTAAAGTATCTCTGTTCAAATGAGGTGACAAGGTTCAGTATTCTGAGTAACCGGGGATTCTGGCATGAGCTCCATGTGTCTCTCGTGTAAAAAGGAATTATTTGAACTTGATCCTTCTTAGAAAAATTCAGATTGTCAGTATGAAAACTTATTGATGATAATTTGATGAGGTAGAGCGAAGCCTCCAATACGCTATTCTCTAGATTGAAATGTAGTTTGTACACTTACTATTGTGTTTACTTGAAAATCTGGTTATCCATATGGCTAAACTTCATTCTCATGTTACTCACTTGCACATGGTAATTTGATTTGATATGTATTTTGAAAATTTGATTAACTGCTTGACCTACTGTACGTCTTCTCTATTTATCTGCACAATCCTCTAGGTGTAATCATGAGCATTCTGAACTTAATGACTCACTTACACTTTTCCTACACCTATCCCCTCACTGTAATTCAATTGGTATCACTTCTTGTGAAGGAGTTTTGTTGCATGTATCTATAGATATCTGCTTGATTACATTGTATGCATTTCATGTCTCATCACTTTCATACATCATGTTTCATGCATTTCACAAGAAAACTAAAAATCAACAATTTGAAAATCAAAGTCAGTCATCTATTGTGTCAATGTCAAAGGGGGAGCTTTACATGTGATCTTATCTGCCCAAATCATCAGGACTTGCATGAGTCAATACCTTTTTATAGGTGTTTGAGTGTTTGTTTACTTGCTCATCATTGTCATGCCATACACCATTTCCAATTGCTGCAACTTGTGAGCATTTGCATATTGTATTGTCATCTTGCATACTACATGACCATATTGTCCACATTTACATTTCCAATTTCAACAATTGCTATTCCATCAGTTTTACAATTAGTTCATGCATATCATGCATATTGCGCATATTAGTTCATGCCATCTTGCATCCCCCCACATGATCCCCATTTCTGATTATGTCAAAGGGGGAGAGAGAGCTTTATGAGAGAGCATTATAGCATAAATATTTTGTCATCATCAAAATAGGGGAGATTGTTGTGCATGTGATTTTGATGATTACAAAATACCTTTGTTGCTTGGTCGTGTGCGAGAATGGTTGTTCATGTCGTCATGTGTATGGAGGTTGAAATGGTTGAGGAAATGATCATACACTGCTTCTATTGGGATATCATCATGTGGATGCATTGTGATTCTATAAGGCTCATACGTGCTTTAACATTGCATATACATTGTCTCTACACTTGGTAAGATTGCTTTGTGATGTGTGGGTTGATGAGCTTGGAGATTGAACAAATGGAATGTGACTCAATAATGGTTTGCGTGCCTTGATTCCCAAGTTGTTCATCATACAATGGTAAGAAATTATATTGGAATATATGGTGATATTCTTATAATCTTGAGTTGGAAAATTGGGTTCTCTAGTGCTTTCATACAGATCTTTCATGGGAATGCTCATATGCCTCATGCTAATGATTTCGCAATCACATTTCATGACTTTTGGGTCTCGGTCTCAAAACTAGCTTCATATGTTAATGCATGACCCATATATTTTGATCTTGATCTAACCTCTTGGTTTATCTTATTTTTCAGGATGCAAAATCATTGTTGATCTTCATGGGATTATGGTAACATTTAATCAATTGTTTCCCTTTTGTTTGATAGAGGTTTTAGTTATTTTTCAAACTCAAATTGTCTTATAGTCTTCACCATTTTCAATCCAACCGTTGGATCTCCCCTATAAGAATTATATGTTGTAGCTCTGGGAGTCCTCTTTCCAATGCCTCCAGTCTTGCTTCGATCGGAGTTCGGAGCTAGGAGAATTAATTTCTGTCGCCGAAACGCGCAGAGCCATTTTTGTGAAGCTGCCTGAAAGGGTTGACCCTTAGGGTCGACCCCTCAAGAAAGGGTCGACCCTTGGGGTCGACCCCTGTAAACCAGAACCAAAGTGTGTTCTATTTGGGTTCTGGAAACCCAAGGGTCGACCCCTGGGGTCGACCCCTTGTATTCTGGAAACCCGAGGGTCGACCCCAAGGGTCGACCCATGTAAAACAGAACACAAAATCCGTTCTATTTGGCTTCTATATGCCCAAGGGTCGACCCATTGCTTTTGGGCCTTTAACCCTCTCACGAGGGTCGACCCCAAGGGTCGACCCATTCCGGTCGGACCTCCAGCCACCTTTGTTGACCGTCGTTTTCTTGCCCCAAAAGTCATACCAATCAATTCCTAATGCCCTATATGTCTTCCTACTTCATGGATCTGGTCTCCAGATGTCTCTTGACCATTCTAATCATATATATACTTCTCTTTGGGTCACAAACCCTAAGGAGAGAGGTGAGATCGATTTTTGGGTGTGTTGCTAACCCTTGTGTACGCAGGTTCGGAGTTGAAGCTCCCAAGCCCTCTTCCACCTTGTTTTGAGCTTATATGTGAAGGAGAGAACGTGGATTCAAGTCCCTAATCGATCCTCTACTGGAAGCAACGTGGAGAATCAAGATACAAGCATCATCTATGCAAGAATCGATCATTTTTCTTCAAGAATGGTTCCTCATCCTGCAGAAGCTCTTCATCGAAAATCTGAGGGAGTTGTCTTGATCTTTCACTTCTGTGTTTTTGTTTGAGATTGCTCAAGGTCTTGAATGATTATCTATGAGGTGCAATATATATATATATATATATATACATGTTCATTTGTTCATCTATTGATTGCTATCTTATTAGTGCTATGTTTTTCATCCTAAGCAACAAGATGAACTAATGCTTTCTTTTCTCTTGCAGAAGAAGAAGGAAGAGTGGTACCACAAGGATGAGAGTAGAGGGGTTTATGAGGCTAATTAATTCTATGATGTAACAGGCTTGATTTGGAGCTTATCATTTCTATATGTTCTTTCAGGTGAAGAAGAAATTAGAAGAAGGTAAAGAAGTGCATCTCGAGGAGACGAAGAAGATGATGTCTAAATCATGATCATCCGTTAACGAGCAAGGAGAATCAGATTGTGCTGAAGAAGGGGGAGCCTTATACTTGATGCATACTTCTAGTTTTCATCTATAGAATTCGTTGGGAGGTCATAGCATATATATGTTTTGATTCATATACATTTGAGATAATATCTTGTGTGGGTGTTCGGAGAAGGGGATCTCCGAGTGTGTGTGTTGTTATATGTGTGCTGATTGTGCGGAGTATATCCGCATGTGTGTTGTTGTTGGGAGCTTTCTCCCGTGTGGTTGAGTAGGCATTGTCCTACGTGTGTGTGGACGGAGTTGTGACTCCGTGTGAGGAATTTGTTTGGGGTGTGTTCCCTAGTGTGTGTGTGTGCTGCTGTGGCAGCAGGTTGAGGCAAGGCCTCGTGTGTGTGGTTTGCTACGAAAGCAGCGTGTGTGTGTTGGGGTTCGTCCCCGTGTTGCTACATTTTGTAGCGTGTAGTGAAGCCTCACCGGTTTGGTGAGGGGTGGACGTAGGGAGCCCGTCGTGGTCCCGAACCACCTTAAAAATCCCCGTGTCTTGTGGTTTGATTATTGTGATTGTGTGTTCACTATCCTATCTGTTTGTGCCATCGTGTGAGCTCGGCGAGATTGAGTGAATCAAGTTTAAACTTGTTTAGATTAATTTCCTCAATCCTATCAATCTTGTATATTCTGCTGTGTGGTAGTTGTGTTTTTAATTGGACATAGTTTTCAGTAGTAGGATCTATTCACCCCCCCTCTAGATCCGTGTTCCTGCACTACGGGACCCAACAATTGGTATCAGAGCGAGGCTCTGTTATTCCTAGATCTTGCGATCTACAGAGTGATCCTAGTGCATTCTACAATCATGAATTTTTCTGAATATATCTCAATGAATTGTCTGCCAATCTTCACTGGTTCGGATTTTGATTCATGGCTAGGTAAATTGTGTGTGGTGATCAATTCTACTAATCCTAGTCTTTGGAAATTGATTTATCATGGTCCACACACATTACCTCTAGATGAGACCAAGTGGTCTAATCAGGATAAATTGATGCACCATGACAATGCTACTGCTTTGAGTTTATTGAAAGCTTATGTAAGTACTAACAAGTATCCATTTGTGTCTTCATGTAGGACGGCAAAGGAGCTTATGGACCGGTTGATCAAAGCTCAAGAAAAGGAAAGATAAAAATATCTCATGGCCGATGATGCTGATCAACAAAGTGACAAAAGTGCAGAAGAGGTAAATTCAGATTCTGAAGAATTTACTCTTGATGATCTTGTTGAAGCTTATGATGAGTTGGAAAAATAATATAAGAAAGTCAAGTCAGAAAATAGAAAATTGAAAAAGAAATCTGAAAACTTGGTCCATGAAAATGGTTCTTGTGATAAATGTTCTGAGCTTGATAACTTGACTAAAACTTAGAGCATGATGTTGAATGTCACAAAGAAACCATTGCTTGTTTGAGAAATGAGAATGTTGCCCTCAAGAACAAAATCAATCAATTGGAGAAAACTGAAAAAGATCTAAGAAACAAAATGGAGTCAAACTCTATTGATCATGATATTTGCAATGAATTGATTATGAATGATAAACTTGCAAATGAAAATGAAAAACTTGAAAAAGGAAATGCATTGTTAAAATCTAAAATGAAGAATTGAAACATCTAAACACAACCATGTCTAAAAAATTACTTGCTTTTGAAAAAGGGAAAAGTTTGGTTGTTGATGAATTTGACAAGATGTATGTGTTAGAACAAAAGATGGAAAGCTACCAAACCATCAATGCCCAATTGAATGAAAAAGTCATTTCTTGTGACAATGAGATCATTTCCTATGAATTGCACATTTCATCTCTTGAAAAAGAAATTCTTGATCTGAAAGCTTCTTTGTCTAAGTTTGTAAATGGGAAAGAAAATCTGAACAAGATATTGGGAACTAAGGTGAATTTCCAAAGAGAGGGGCTGGGCTATAATCCTGTGAACAAAAAGAATTTTAAAACAAAGTCTATACATCCTTTGTCCATAGTTCAAACATAGCCAGCACATCAAATGAGTCTCCAAATAAAACTACTGCTCAAACAACAAAGAGATCAAATGAAAATCTGGAAAAGAAACAAAACTTGTATCAAAAGGCTAAAAGTGTTGGTGTCACGATGAATGCTAAGAAAAATCATGTTACACACACACATGCATCCACAAAGAAAATCTCATATTTTTATTGTGGTGAACTTGGTCATATGATGCATGATTGCTTTTTGATGAAATCTGAAGATCTAGATGCATGCAAGAAAATGAATGGCTTCACAAAGCCAAGAAAGCTTTTGAAAATAAAAAGAACTCTTGATAACTCTCATGCTCATGGAAGAAGACCATTTGAGAGATTTGCTACATTGAACTGTTTTCATTGTGGAAGGTTTGGTCACATGATGAACAATTGCTTTGATTTGAAAAATGAGAACATCTCTTCAAACCCACAAAAATTCATGCTCATTCCTTCAAGAGAAATCTGAAGTCTCTTGGTTGTTGTCATTATTGTGGTAAGTTTGGACATACCATGTATGATTGCTCTTTAATGCATTTTGATGATATGCATGTCCAAAAACTGTGGAAGGCACCCTCTAGAGGTGCAACTAATCATCCGGGACCCAAGAAGGTTTGGGTACCCAAAACAACCAAATGAGAACTTTGTTGCAGGATTGCCTTAAGGCCAAGGGGAAGGCTCTAAGTCGACTTGGCCAGTCTTTGGAGCAATGCTTTGGTAAACATGGGTTGTCCTTGAATTGATACTAATTTGATTGTAGAGGCGGTCTTATGTGTTTCATATGCCTTATATGCATAGACTTGACTCTTTACACATGTTGGACTAAACCTGAAATTTCTGAATTAGTTTTGAACTCATGACAGCTTGAGTCAATCACTTGTATTGATATTTGCAATTCATCATACAGACTTGCAGCTCATAAGAGATTGTCTTGTGGAAGAAAAATAGTGAAATTGGTTTTCTCACTTGTATTGAATTGAGATTGACATGAATTGAGCTCTTTTCAGTGCAGGTTTGATAATGACCATCAACCTTTGAAATCATGGAGAGAAAGAAAGGAGCTCAAGAGGACTTCAATGCAAGATTTGATCTGCTTCCATTTCTTTTGGCTAATATCATTCTATTTCTTGCAGGAGAGAAAGAAAGGAGGTTAAGAAGACTTCAATGCCAAAGTTATTCTACTTCTATTGAGATTTGGAGCATGTTGATGAAGATTACTCAACCAAAATAAAGCAAAGAATTTGAAGATGTCAATAAAGGTAACACAAGGTAAAGGTGAGAAAATAAAGTGTTTGACTGAAGTTCTATGGTCTTGATGTTAATGCCATAACTTGAAAGACAGTGATTGTGAAGGTTTGGATACCCCTTGGTTGTTCTTGACAATGTGGATAATGAATGCTTGGCTGAATGGTATTGAAACATCTGAGCAGTATATATGAGAGTGTAGCCATTGAATGCTTTTGCTAAACCCCCGATGTCAAATGAGAATACATTTGTTTCTGATCATCATTTCAATGATTACATGGTATATAAAATGGTGACATGTGGAAGGGCAGGTCAAGCCTGTCTGAAAGCTATCACCATGCGTGAGGATGTGCCTCCGCCTGGTACCATGAATCATATATGCATATGGCATCTAACTTAAATGAATTTTCTGAAATCATGCATTGATTATGGGGAGATTTGCATGCTGAAAATATTGAAAATGATATTTTTCCATTCTCTCAGCATGATGATATTGTGTTTGTGGCTGCACATCTTGAGGACTGAAGCTGATCAATGTTCCATGGTCTTTACCAATGTGCCACGCATCTTTTTGGATAAAAGCACAACTGTTTTCAAGAAAAGTTCGTATGTGATGATTTTGATGATTTGAATGAATTTTCTGAATTCTCTTTTCAGAATAAAATTGTGTCCTCACATTTGAACAATTGGTATGTGTATCATACATTAGTTGCATTGGGTGCATATAGTGTGTCTTGTTGCATAGTTGGCATTTTCAGCATACATATAGTGCATATTTTGAAATGCATCATTTTACACATTTCATGTTGCATAAATGCCAAAATGAATACTTCCAACAATTGGTCTCATATCTTGGAGTCAACACTTCTAGAACTGAGATTGCATATCTTTTCATTTTGCATTGCATATGCATATCTCTATAGTATGCTTGCATGTTATTATATGCTATTCAACCCCTTCCTTGAAACTTCTAAGACCATATACTTCATTGATAAATAATGTTGCATCTGAGTCTTAACAAGTGTGCTTCGTGTAAAACTCTAAGGGGGAGCATTTCATGCTTATTGCATTTACATAGGGGGAGCTACACTATCTGTACTAAGTTAAATTTTCTCCATACATGTTAAATCAAATTCGTACACTTCATGCACTTTAATGTGAATTGAGTGTTGTTCATAAGGATATAGAAATTTCATTTCAACACTCTAAAGTAATTCAACTTGCTGCATGGATGATAAGAGACAGTTGAGGAAAAAGCTGCCTGCCTCCACATACAAAAAAAAATGGTTGATATGAAAGGCAGAGCAATGCTAAGTCTCACTAAGTAAACTGGGCACATGTCACCTGAGACGTGATGTGGTTCATTTCTGAAAAGTGTTGACTAAAGTATCTCTGTTCAAATGAGGTGATAAGGTTTAGTATTCTGAGTAACCGAGGATTCTGGCATGAGCTACATGTGTCTTCTCGTGTAAAAAGGAATTATTTGAACCTGATCCTTCTTAGAAAAATTCAGATTGTCAGTGTGAAAATTATTGATGATAATTTGATGAGGTAGAGGGAAGCCTCCAATACGTTGTTCTCTAGCTTGAAATGCAGTCTGTGCCGTTACTATTGTGTTTACTTGAAAATCTGGTTATCCATATGGCTAAGATTCATACTCATGTTATTCACTTACACATGGTAATTTGATTTGATATGTATTTTAAAATTTTGATTAACTGCTTGACCTGCTGTAAGTCTTCTCCTATTTATCTGCACAATCCTCTAGGTGTAATCATGAGCATTCTGAACTTAATGACTCACTTGCACTTTTCTTACACCTATCCCCTCACTGTAAATCACTTGGTATCACTTCTTGTGAAAGTGTTTTGTTACATGTATCTATAGATATCTGCTTGATTACATTGTATGCATTTCATGTCTCATCACTTTCATACATCCTATTTCATGCATTTCCAAAGAAAACTAAAAATCAAAAATTTGAAAATCAAAGTTAGTCATCTATTGTGTCAATGTCAAAGGGGGAGCATTACATGTGATCTTATCTGCCCAAATCATCAGGACTTGCATGAGTCAATACCTTTTTATGTGTGTTTGAGTGTTTGTTTACTTGCTCATCATTGTCATGCCATACACCATTTCCAATTGCAGCAACTTGTGAGCATTTGCATATCGTATTGTCATCTTGCATACTACATGACCATATTGTCCACATTTACATTTCCAATTTCAACAATTGCTATTCCATCAGTTTTACAATTAGTTCATGCATATCATGCATATTGTGCATATTAGTTCATGCCATCTTGCATCCCCCCACATGATCCCCATTTCTGATTATGTCAAAGGGGGAGAGAGAGCTTTATGAGAGAGCATTATAGCATAAATATTTTATCATCATCAAAATAGGGGAGATTATTGTGCATGTGATTTTGATGATTACAAAATACCTTTGTTGCTTGGTCGTGTGCGAGAATGGTTGTTCATGTCTTCATGTGTATGGAGGTTGAAATGGTTGAGGAAATGATCATACACTGCTTCTATTGGGATATCATCATGTGGATGCATTGTGATTCTATAAGGCTCATACGTGCTTTAACATTGCATATACATTGTCTCTACACTTGGTGAGATTGCTTTGTGATGTGTGGGTTGATGAGCTTGGAGATTGAACAAATGGAATGTGACTCAATAATGGTTTGCGTGCCTTGATTCCCAAGTTGTTCATCATGCAATGGTAAGAATTTATATTGGAATATATGGTGATATTCTTATAATCTTGAGTTGGAAAATTGGGTTCTCTAGTGCTTTCATACAGATCTTTCATGGGAATGCTCATATGCCTCATGCTAATGATTTCGCAATCACATTTCATGACTTTTGGGTCTCGGTCTCAAAACTAGCTTCATATGTTAATGCATGACCCATATATTTTGATCTTGATCTAACCTCTTGGTTTATCATATTTTTCAGGATGCAAAATCATTGTTGATCTTCATGGGATTATGGTAACATTTAATCAATTGTTTCCCTTTTGTTTGATGGAGGTTTTAGTTATTTTTCAAACTCAAATTGTCTTACAGTCTTCACCATTTTCAATCCAACCGTTGGATCTCCCCTCTAAAAATTATATGTTGTAGCTCTGGGAGTCCTCTTTCCAACGCCTCCAGTCTTGCTTCGATCGGAGCTAGGAGAATTAATTCATGTCGCCGAAGCGCGTAGAGCCATTTTTGTGAAGCTGCCTGAAAGGGTCGACCCTTAGGGTCGACCCCTCAAGAAAGGGTCGACCCTTGGGGTCGACCCCTGTAAACCAGAACCAAAGTGTGTTCTGTTTGGGTTCTGGAAACCCAAGGGTCGACCCCTGGGGTCGACCCCTTGTATTCTGGAAACCCGAGGGTCGACCCCAAGGGTCGACCCATGTAAAACAGAACACAAAATCTGTTCTGTTTGGCTTCTGTATGCCCAAGGGTCGACCCATTGCTTTTGGGCCTTTAACCCTCTCACGAGGGTCGACCCTAAGGGTCGACCCATTCCGGTCGGACCTCCAGCCACCTTTGTTGACCGTCGTTTTCTTGCCCCAAAAGTCATACCAATCAATTCCTAATGCCCTATATGTCTCCATAACTTGTGAGTCTTGTCTAGGGGTTGTCTCTTGACCATTCTAATCATATATATACTTCTCTTTGGGTCACAAACCCTAAGGAGAGAGGTGAGATCTGATTTTTGGGTGTGTTGCTAACCCTTGTGTATGCAGGTTCGGAGTTGAAGCTCCCAAGCCCTCTTCCACCTTGTTTTGAGCTTATATGTGAAGGGGAGAACGTGGATTCAAGTCCCTAATCGATCCTCTACTGGAAGCAATGTGGAGAATCAAGATACAAGTATCATCTATGCAAGAATCGATCATTTTTCCTCAAGAACGGTTCCTCATCCTGCAGAAGCTCTTCATCGAAAATCTGAGGGAGTTGTCTTGATCTTTCACGTCTGTGTTTTTGTGTGAGATTGCTCAAGGTCTTGAATGATTATCTATGAGGTGCAATATATATATATATATATATATATATATACATGTTCATTTGTTCATCTATTGATTGCTATCTTATTAGTGCTATGTTTTTCATCTTAAGCAACAAGATGAACTAATGCTTTCTTTTCTCTTGCAGAAGAAGAAGGAAGAGTGGTACCACAAGGATGAGAGTAGAGGGGTTTATGAGGCTAATTAATTCTATGATGTAACATGCTTGATTTGGAGCTTATCATTTCTATCTGTTCTTTCAGGTGAATAAGAAATTAGAAGAAGGTAAAGAAGTGCATCTCGAGGAGACGAAGAAGATGATGTCTAAATCATGATCATCCGTTAACGAGCAAGGAGAATCAGATTGTGCTGAAGAAAGGGGAGCCTTATACTTGATGCATACTTCTAGTTTTCATCTATAGAATTCGTTGGGAGGTCATAGCATATATATGTTTTGATTCATATACATTTGAGATAATATCTTGTGTGGGTGTTCGGAGAAGGGGATCTCCGAGTGTGTGTGTTGTTATATGTGTGCTGATTGTGCGGAGTATATCCGCATGCGTGTTGTTGTTGGGAGCTTTCTCCCGTGTGGTTGAGTAGGCATTGTCCTACGTGTGTGTGGACGGAGTTGTGACTCCGTGTGAGGAATTTATTTGGGGTGTGTTCCCTAGTGTGTGTGTGTGCTGTTGTGGTAGCAGGTTAAGGCAAGGCCTCGTGTGTGTGGTTTGCTGCGAAAGCAGCGTGTGTGTGTTGGGATTCGTCCCCGTGTTGCTACATTTTGTAGCGCGTAGTGAAGCCTCACCGGTTTGGTGAGGGGTGGACGTAGGGAGCCCGTCGTGGTCCTGAACCACCTTAAAAATCCCCGTGTCTTGTGGTTTGATTATTGTGATTGTGTGTTCACTATCCTATCTGTTTGTGCCATCGTGTGAGCTCGGCGAGATTGAGTGAATCAAGTTTAAACTTGTTTAGATTAATAACCTCAATCCTATCAATCTTGTATATTCCGATGTGTGGTAGTTGTGTTTTTAATTGGACATAGTTTTCAGTAGTAGGATCTATTCACCCCCCCTCTAGATCCGTGTTCCTGCACTACGGGACCCAACAGTCTCGAACTGGGCAGAACTGTCGAGACACACACACGGTTACCCGTCAACCACTGGGACACCCCGGGTTGATCGGAACCCGACAAAGACTCACAATAGTAGGATAGAAAATCCTACCTCAAGCAAGCAGACTCCTGGCTACCTTACAACGTAGTCTGAGCCCTCATAACATGTCAGGAGACATCCACGGGAAAGCGGGCAGGCTGCAAGGTGATGGGGACATCGAAGCAAGACCGTCCGCATTTTGTTTACATTTATGTCCTTTTATATTTGTATGTATACCCTTGTGTTATATGGGTACGCAATTGTAAGTCTTAGTAGGTTTATATGTAAAATTCCAGTAGGCCCAAGCAAGGGGGCCCACAACCCTTTCCCATTGGTCCACCTAGGCCATGTGGGGCTGGTCAAACTATCCTAGGTGGCCATCTAGAAGGTTTGAATGTCAATTGACCACATGGGAGACAAGTGGATTAAAAATTCAAAGGTAGGCTACCTACCTCACCTACCTTGTCCCCCCATTAGAATTAATTAGGAATTTCATTTATTTTATTTTATTTGGATCAAATATGAAGTCCCTTAAATGCCCCTCCAGATCCTAGATCTAAGGGTATTCATGGTCTTTTTTCATTTATTATATAAGTCATGTATTTCTATTATTCTAGAATTAATGAAAGAGAAAAAAGCATTGTGCAAGAGCCCCCCTTGTGAGAATTTCGACCCCCCCTCTCTCTCCTCCTAGTTTTCTTCATCCCCAACCCCATTTCTAGAGTGGTATCCCTTCTATCATCTCCTCTTCACCTCCGGTAATCATCGGTGGCGCCGCCGCCGCCGTTCGTGCCGCCATCGAGCCGCCGCAAAGTCATCTTTGGTATTCTGTCCATCCAGGATAGAAGTATCTTCCCCGAATTTCTGCTATCACCTCCCACCTCCTCTGGAGCTTAATTTTTCAGGAGTCGTTCCCCTCTCGAACCCCTATCTTCACAAAAACATTCAAGTCAAAATTCTTTCTTTTGCTATTTTCCCATTTTCGGTATTCAGTTCATCCCAGATCTGCTAAGATTCTATCTACAGTGATAGTAACCCTGAGTTTTCCATATCCGGACCACTTTTTGATTTTCCCAGGAGCTCCCAATTATATTGGAAGTTCTGTGCACCTTCCTATCTCACCAAGAATTTTCGTGATTTTTTTTTGCCCTCTACTTATTTTCTAAAATTCGTCTACGTTCCCAAATCTATTTTGTCTGCTTCAGTCCAGATCCGACCCACCGCCAGTATAAAATTCGTAGAAAATTAAATTCTCAACAAAACCTTCCACACAAAATATATATGGTTTCCTCTCTTGAATATCTACAACTTTTATGAAGAACTCAACTTCAGACTCGGAGGTCTACCTATCAGTCAATGCCAACCCTCAGGAAAAGAAGTTTCTGCCAGAGCAGATCTGAAAAGGAGAACAATAGCCTTCCAAATTCGCCCACCAGAAATACAGAGCTGGTGATTTTTCTATGATCCCATAGGGTCGAACCACTTTGAAGCAGCTTTCCAACGGTGCCAGTTTCTTGTCGATCCGACATCGGGGCTGATCGCAGCGTCCGTTCTCGCTGGAGCGCGCGCCAGAAAATAGAACCGACAGGTCCGTGGCCGGTTATTCCGGCGGATACCGATCGGAGCCGCCCGGCTTCCGGTCGACGTTCCAGCGTGCCGCCAGCCCAGGGAGCGCTTCCCCAAGCGTACCCACCATAGTGGTGCCACCGGGTCCCACACGGCCCCTCCGGCCAGCACGTGGGCCCCACAGTAACGAGTTTGGGTGCTACCGAAGAGACGCGAGAAGCCGCCCGTCAACCCGAAATCGGTCCTCCCGGACCCACTTGTGTAGCCCTTTACCTCCCTGCGTGGAGTGAGCATAAATATTCACTTTTGTAATTATTGTGTAGTAACTGTCCGGGAGTACGACTTCGGCCGGGTCCGTCTTCCCCACGCCGAGAGCGTGGAGGTATCGTATTCGCTCCCTTACTCGGCATTTGCTCTATTCATATATATCTCTTATGCCGCTACTAGAGAGCATGTTTTAGGATCTAGCTCGCTATATTTTTCATATCACCGCTGCTGCGAGAGAGAGCATGACCGTCCCGTGACCCGATCCGGGCACAAGAGAGAGCCGACCACCCTAGCTCACTGCCGGTTTCTCAACTGTGCACGTCCGACGCTTCCCTCGCTAAGGGACAATTGCGAGCTCGTCTAGAGTCCAATGATCGCATTCCTAATTCTAGTCGAGTCCGTGGTCCATCCCGCATCAATTTGGTATCAGAGCATGGTTGAGTCTAGGGTAGTCATTTGTAAAACTTCAAAAAAAAAGTGTGTCATTTACGTCTAGTCATTGTCTAAGTCGGTCTAAGGTTGCATCCCCATACAATTGTTTGGTATATAAAAAGGTGTTGTCTGAACGTTAGGCTATGCCTATCGGGAAGGCCGCACACTTGCGCGAGTGATCTTCAGATCGATTAACTCCGCCACGTACCGAATCTTGGTTTTATCTAGGTGTGTAGTCAAGTCTCATTTTAACTTTGCATGTGCATCTCATTCTAAGTCGTGTCTAGGTGCTTGCATTAACAAAAACAAAAACAAAATGGCCTTGCATATCCATTCCTAGGAGACCCAACCCCATCTTTGCAACCATGGCCGCATCCCGAGCCTATAGTCCCGATGAAGTGGGCGCAATGTTCCAAGCCATGATGGGACAAGTGCAAAGGTTTAGTACAAGCCTAGATCGGTTTAGTACTAGCCTAGATCGGTTTACTATCGGGGTAGATTGGTTGTTCCCGGAACCACCCCAAGGACCCCTTCTCTACAAGAAGGACATTCCTTCCTCACCCATGAGAGCTCCAATGTCATCACTCTCGATTTCCGAACTTGATTCGGAACCACCTCATTTGGAATTACCAAAGCCCGAGCCATCCGTATTTCTAACGGGTACTCTTTATATAGCCGAGCCACTTCTTAGATGGCTCAAGGAAGGCTCGGTCCCACCTCCCTTCCCATCCATGGACCCCATCCTATCTTTAGTGCCGGTCAACTCATTCCAAACCACATTTCGATCTAGTCACCATGTTGACACGTTGGACGATCTTGTCATGGGATTAGATTCACAATGGAAGTTGACGCACCTACTGGCCCAAGGCTTTGACCAACCCGATAGTCTTAGCTTCACCCATCCGACCTTAGGGTCCATTACCTCCGAGTGCACCGTGGGTTGTGTCACCACGTAGATTCTATTATTCATCCCTATGTCGGCCGAATCCGACTTCATTTCCTTTTGCCCAAGGGAGGAATCTTATTTCCTACACATGTCCGTCGTCCCACCGATCATAATGTATGGCGGTGATTATGAATTCCAAACTTGGGACCATGTCATGTTGGAACCCATCTCACGGGGTCATACCTTCTTCGACCCTTTTGACCCCCTCACTAGTGAATCTCCCGAGCCTCCATCTTCACTCCACTTCCTCCGCAGAGTTCACTATCACGCCTTTTCCACTCGGGCCAAACAACTTCTACATAGCCATAGGTCCGAACCATCATTTAAGGGTAATGAAGACTTTGGTTTCCCCGATCCATCTAAACCACCCGAACCTCCCGGACTTCCCACATCCAAGCCCAATGTCCATGATTGGTGTATCGTAGGATGTCTAGGAGTTCCCCATGATGACAACCTCCAGTTACGTCAATTGCATGCATGGCACACATTCGGGTGTCCTGGCCCGCCGTCATCCATGTACGGGTTGGACTAACAATAGGTTTGTCTAGAGTCATGCATGAGTCCGTTTCTTATTTGTGTGGTTTGCATATGTGTGTTAGTGCATGGTGAGTCTGTATGTGTCTTGTGTAAGCTCGTTGTCGATCTCTTATGAGTAAGAGGCGAGTGGACTTGCTCGATGAGTATGGGATCGGTTCTACATCTATACCCGGATCAGTCACCTACAAGGACTCAGCGGTGATTCCTAGCGAGTCTTCAAGCCGCCTCCTCCCATTTTGAGAGTGCCCCACCCGGAGTGTCCACCTCTAGCCCACAGCAACTTGTGCATATCAGGTATATATGGAATGAGCAGGTGACGGTCACTTGGAGTGGAGCATACCCGCGTTACTTGGCACGGTGACGGATCCACCGGAGTACTCGAGCATACATACCCTTACTCGACGGGGTCGAGTTCCACCCACCCGGGGAGAATTGATGGGGACATCGAAGCAAGACCGTCCGCATTTTGTTTGCATTTATGTCCTTTTATATTTGTATGTATACCCTTGTGTTATATGGGTACGCAATTGTAAGTCTTAGTGGGTTTATATGTAAAATTATAGTAGGCACAAGCAAGGGGGCCCACATCCCTTTCTCATTGGTCCACCTATGCCATGTGGGGCTGGTCAAACTATCCTAGGTGGCCATCTAGAAGGTTTGAATGTCAATTGACCACATGGGAGACAAGTGGATTAAAAATTCAAAGGTAGGCTACCTACCTCACCTACCTTGTCCCCCCATTAGAATTAATTAGGAATTTCGTTTTTTTATTTTATTTGGATCAAATATGAGGTCCCTTAAATGCCCCTCCAGATCCTAGATCTCAGGGTATTCATGGTCTTTTTTCATTTATTATATAAGTCATGTATTTCTATTATTCTAGAATTAATGAAAGAGAACAAAGCATTGTGCAAGAGCCCCCCCTTATAAGAATTTCGACCTCCCTCTCTCTCCCCCTGGTTTTCTTCATCCCCAACCCTATTTCTAGAGTGGTATCCCTTCTATCATCTCCTCTTCACCTCCGGTAATCATCGGTGCCGCCGCCTCCGCCGTTCGTGCCGCCATCGAGCCACCGCTAAGTCGTCTTCGATATTCTGTCCATCCAGGACAGAAGCATCTTCCCCGAATTTCTGCTCCCACCTCCCACCTCCTTGTAGATTCTAAGAAATCCACTTAGAACAATTAAAAGGAAAAAGAAAATGAATAGAAGAGTGGGAAAAGAGGGAGAAAAGGGGAGCATGAGAGGATGCTAAGGGGAATGTGATCGCCAGAGACGCGAGGGCCTCAAAGGATATAACAAATAATCAATGGAGGGATCGCGATATAAATACCTTAAATGTAGGGGAGATTGTGAGTGCACCTTCTCTTTCTATCGGCCGGCCGATGAAGAGAGTTTTCCTTGATTGATTACCCTTGCAAAATTAACAAACACCAATAAACAAACATGGATTAGAAACCAAGATGTGTAGCATCAAATCCAAATGTAAATATGGACATAGAAAGCATGGATATGAACACACCTTATTGGTGTTTGGCCTTTAAAACCCCTATGCAAAAGGGTAGGTAAAAGATGATGTATGATGAAGAATAGAGGGAGATGTGCTAGAGTGCACAACATGGGAAGATCTCAATAAAGAAATAAAAGAAAAAATGATATGATGCATGCAATTAACTAAAGCAAAAATAAGAGATAGGAGGGGAAAGCTTAGTGGTTTTCTCCAATTTGGCTTCAAGCTAGGATGAAGATCTTCAATGGAGGAAGAAGATGATGTAGAACTCCATGGATGTAGAGACTTCAAATCTTCAATAGAGGAAGAAGAACTCCATGGATGAAGCTTTTAGGTGCATGGGAGTCTTCCTCCTTGAGCCTTTGGTCCGACAGCACCTCCTCTTGAATTGATCTTGATCATTTTTTTACAAGGGAGAGAGAGATTCTATTTATAGGGTTGAAATTAGGAATTAATTCCAAGGGAAATTACGAAAACATGTTTTAGTGGGATTTGGAATGAGATAAACATTAGGCAAGTGTCCCTTCAACATTGGAAAGTCATAGGAACCCTTTCCCAAGTGAAAAAGGAGGTTAAATGAGGAAAGGAAGGGAAATTCGGAATTAATTCCAAGAGAAAATAAGAAAACATGTTTTAGTTGGATTTGGAAGAGATAAACCTTAGGCAAGTGTCCCTTCAACCTTGGAAAGTCATAGGAACCCTTTCCCAAGTGGAAAAGGAGGTTAAATGAGGAAAGGAAGGGAAATTCAGAATTAATTCTATAAAAAATTAGAAAACTTAGTTTTGGTAGGATGGAAAGGGGGATCCTTCCTCCAAGTGTCATTTCAATATTAGGAAGCCATAGGAACCCTCTCGCAAGTGAAAAAGGAGTGTAAGTGAGGAAAGGAAGGGGTGCCGCTGGAGTTCGGAATTGAACAAGAATTGACGACCTTGGTCAAGGCGTTAATTGAAATCACGACTGAGACAAAGGCGTTAATTCACGGATTTAATTTTAGCAATAAAAACTTTCTGTATTAAAAAATGATGAAGAGACGCCTGAGGGAGAGGCGTTATTTAAAAACACGACCCAAGGAGGGTCGTTAATTCTTATTTTTCTGTTTTGGAAACTAGAAAATTCCAGAAACTGACGCCTTTGCCTCTAGTCATCCTTTCTTCAAAACGCGCCTCAGACCAGGCCGTTAATTAAAACACGCCCCACTTCAAGTCGTGAATTCAAAAAAATAGAGAAAACTGCCCAAAAAATCCAGAAAAATAGGGAAAAATAAGAAGAGGGGAAAAAAGGGAAAAATCCAAGAAAATTGGGGAAAATAACTCAAACAAAGTTAATTGGAGGGTCAAATTGGGGCATTACAAGGTAATACGAGATGCACTCATAGTAACGTCAATTTTGGCGTGTCTACAGCTGCCCCGCCTTGGCGTCTGCTTTGCAAGGGAGCAGAGCAAACTGAAAAGTAGATGCCAAGGTGTGATGAGACACGCAATCAACATCACTTGATGAGAATGAAATCAAAAGCTCGAGATGAAGCAATCCCAGGAAATTCAAGAAATCAACGATGTTTGGATAAGAGGAAGAGTGTGCACACGGGCACGAAGGAGAATGATCAACTTCCAGCGCGGTGGAAGTACCCCAGGTCACAAACCTGTAGGTTTCACCATTGGGGAGCGGTTACCAGCCAATGTGGACGTGCTGCAGCCAAGGTGGATCAAAGTAAAAGGATTGAGATAAGATGATAGAAATCCAAACAAGGAGCTTTCGAGAAAATGACCCAAAACAGTGACAAAACGAACTGAGGATTCCATCAGCAATGAATATCTCATATCTGGAAAGATTAAGATCAATTTGACTCTCCAAATCAGCTTATCAGAATGATTTTCCAAAAATTGTTTCAAACTCCTATATGAATGCATGCTGGGTTTAAAAGGAAAAATTAAAACAAATGAAAATATAAGATAAGCAAGGATAATATTGTTAAACTGTCAAGATTGGGTCAAGAAACCCATTCTGCGAGCCAATACTAAGCCGAAGCCCGTTTATCCACGCATCAACTCGCAAAAGGGAACCATCGTCCCCAGTCTTGGACGGCTCAACAGCCTATCCGTGTGACTAAGACTCCTCTGGAATCATCATTGTTTTTGATGAATGGGAACTCAAATCCCAGATTTACCAAAGTCACAAGGTCCTTGATATAATCTAGTAGCGTATGTAACATATAATAGAATGCATACAGTGGGGATGGTGATAGCAATGAGCATGGGAGAATTGAGAAATGAGGTGCAAGCACCGTGGGGCTTGGATGATGATGCCCAGTCGGTGGGACCAAGAGCTTCTTCCTGCGCTCAAAGATTCATCAGCCAAGATATAAAAGATAACAAGCAATGAATAAGGCATTTAAGCATAGCAAGCATAACATGAATCAAAGCATCAATAGCAGGTATGTATCATATCATGAATAGCATTCAAGTGTGCATAGCGTGAAAGGCATGAATAACATAGATAGCATCATTAAATCATAGATAGCATAGCATCATTGTTTGTCGTTTGTCATGAGGATGACAACTTGGCTAATCAAGATTTGGAGTTGAATGATCAAGATCTGATAATGCCCATCGGCGGAGTGATCAGCAAGATTTGATAAAAAAGATTTGGAGATGAATAATCGGAGTAATGCGTAGCAAATTATGAAGATGTGATCAATTGTGAACATGGGAAGAATCAAAAGGTAGATGGCAATGAATGGAGAGGACTCATCCCGTGCTCTTGGTCCTTACAAAGTTGTCGTTCCTGTAAAAGCACCATCAGAAAAATACAATACAATTTTTTAGATTTTAAAATATGCAAAGTTTTATGAGTTTTGAAAATATTTAAATTTTTATGTGGATTTTGAAAAATATTTGAATTTTTATTATGAATTTTGAAAATATTCAACTTTTGTTGGATTTTGATCAGGAAATATTCAATTTTTTTTGGATTTTGGCTTAGAAAATATTCAAAAAAAAATTTGGATTTTGACTTACGAAATATTCAAGTTTTTTTTGTTTTTTTTTCTTTTAAATTTTTTTTTTGGTTTAGACATTGTTAATGCAGCATCAAAGGGTGTTTTTGAACCACTGGCTAGGGGTCCTTGTTCCTTCCCCTTTTGCTAAAATTACCCAAAGCCGAGCGTGCATTGAAGGGTGGCGCCCTATAACTGACTGCCCTTGATTAACGGTGCTCCTACCAAGGCCATACCCGAGAAACATTCGGTCTTAGAGGGAGAAGAGAAGAATAATTGAGGATAAGCTTTATGCAGGATGGGAGATGTCGGGACTTGAATTCCTTCCAAGGTGTTTCCCCTCAAAGAGGTAGTCTGTTGTGCCGGGGCTTTGTGCCTTTGATTTTTAGACCCTTGACATGCATACGACCAGGGTTTTCCCTGCGGGGACTTTGCCACTCTTGACATGCCATAATTCACAATTTTACTTTTATCGAAATTTTGACTTGATTTTCATAATAGCCATTTTGGCGAGATGTATATCATGAAAACTCATATTGATTTTGGGTCAAGACTGCCCCTATTTGAGACTCCTCTCGTATTGGGGATTACCCTGGGTGGGTCATCTCATCCGTCAACCTCTTGCCCCTGCATTCGGCCGAGTAAAGAAGAGAAAAGACTTTCAGATATACTCATGGCATGGCCAAAGTAGGGACGGTGTTTAACCAAAGGAGCCGGCTAAGGACGCCGTGAAGTGTGTGGAATGCCCAGCTAAGGGTTACTCTTAACAAGCGGGGAGAGAATGTCGAATTCCCGGCGTGGGTTTTTTATTAACCAAAGGTGCTACAGAGCAAGCCTAAAGACTCTTTCAGTTTTTTTTTTTAAGATGAAATTCAATACAGATAAATTCCTAGAATAAAGGCTTAAAATATCACTCTTAATCATGTTAAGAAGCACTTCACTTTGAAAATCATGCGTGAGATAATGATATCATAATAATGCGTACTTACGCCAATATGTTACCTTGCAACCTTTGTAGAAGCAGCTGTCAGAGGCGAGGTTGATCATCGTGGGATAGTCCTCTTTGGCAGTCAAAAGGATTGGAAGCAAAGGGTTTGAAAGTGGCTTAACAAGAAGGAGTGGTGCCAAGACCAGACTCAGACGAATAAGGAAAAAAGGAAGAGAGGCGAGGGCTAGAACTCCCTCACTAAGGTGTGGAGACCCTGATCACATGAAAGGTCTACAGAAGAAGCGGAGAATTAGAAGGAGGAGTGAGGACTAAAGCCTCGAAAGTAGTGAGAGAATGGGCAGATGTCCAAGGCAGTGGATGTGGAAGAAGTTGGGTCGGACCCAGGATTAGGGGGAATCGGAAGAAGAAATTGATAGATGGAAAGAGGCAGATCCGGAGGGTCCGGAGGTTGTGGAGGAGAATCCTGATAGGAGGAATCCGGGGGCTCCGGAGGGATAAAATATCGAGGGACGCGGTGCCCTGGGAAGAAATAGAGAAAAAGATGATGGAAAAGGAAGGAGAAAATGAAGGATGTGATGTCCTGGAAGAGTAGAAAGATGAATCGGAAGAAAGATGGATGGTCCGGAGGTTCCGGGGGAATGAGATGCCGAGGGACGCGTTACCCAGGGAAGAGTGGATGAAAAGGATCAGGAGGGTCCGGAGGTTCCGGAGGAATGAGATGCCAAGGGACGCGGTGCCCGGGGAAGAGTGGATGAAAAGGATCAGGAGGGTCCGGAGGTTCCGGAGGGATGGAATCAGAAGGGTCGAGATGCCCCGAAAGAAGATAAAGAGAATAAGATGGAGAATCCGGAGGTTCCGAAGGAAGAGAATCAGAAAGGGCGCGATGCCCTGGGAGGAAGGAAAGAGAGTCCGGCGGTTCTAGAGGGGGAAGGTACCATGGGACGCGATGCCCAAGGAGAAGAGAAAGATTCAGAGGTTCCGGAGGAAGAAGACGGAAAGGGGCGCGATGCCCAAGGGATAAAGAGAGGGGTGAAAGATCCGGAGGTTCCGGAGGAAGAAGATAGAAAAGGGCGCGATGCCCTGGGAGAAAGTCCAGAGGTTCCGGAGGAAGAAGACGGAAAGGGGCACGATGCCCAGGGAGAATCAGTAAGAAGCCCAGAAGATCCAGACTTGAGGGTGTGTAGGGGCGTGATGCCCAAAGAGCAGGATCCGGAGGTTCCAGAAGAGGAAGATACCATGGGACGCGATGCCCAGGGAGGACGGGAGAGAAATTCGGGGAGTCCGGATGTAATGGTTGGAAAGGGGCGCGATGCCCTGAGGAAAGATTGGAGAGGGTGCAATGCCCGGGCAGTGTAAGGGGACCCGCAGATCCTGAGGATGAAGATGAATAAGATGGGAAATGCGGAAGATCCGGAGGTTCCGGAAGGCGGGGAAGATACGGGTCCGGAAACCCGGGAAAGAAGAAGTGCAAATGTATGCGGATGTAATGCAACAGATGCAATGAATGCATGAAATGCAAAGAATGTGAAGAATACGAGGGATGAGAGGATGAGATCCTCCTCTTCGCCTGTGGAGTGGCCCATGAAAAATCGATGATAGATGTGAATGTGGGTGAAGTTGAATAGAAGGTGGAAGGTCCCTTAGTGGAAGCATGTCTACCCCTCCAAGGCAGCAAAAGTGTACAACCGGATAAAATCAAAGTCTGTGATGAAGCTTTAACAATCACTGCCAACTCCCTTGGAGGGTGAAGAGTGACAATGTGAGAGAATTGGAAAATTAGAGCGTGAAGCATTGTCATATCCAAGGATTGTGGTGTTTGAAAAGTGTTGAACAAAGCGGGCGTTCGCCCCTTGTATGAAATAGAAGGTTCCAGATTGAAGGATCGGAACAAGGGGTGCCCTGTCTGGCCCTTGGACATAGACTTATACGGCATCAACGCTTGGCATTCTCTTCTGGCGAGCAGCGGCGGGGGCTTGGCCTCTTCGACCATTCTTGGCACAACAACCCGGATTGGCATTCGACAAATAAGTTCTTGCATCTTGAACATCATGGCCGCGGCCAAATCTTTCTTTTCCGGCTCTTGATCATCTTCATCACAAGTACTTACAGAAGGACACCCGTTCCGAGTAGTAAAGGAGGGTGAAGCGGAGGCGGAAGGTTCCATAGATGGTGGAGGTATAATGGAAGGTGTTGGAGAAAGGGTGAGTAGAAATGGCGGTTCAAACACGTCGAGCTTCTCCCTTTGCTCGGAAGCAGTCGGGGTTGGCTCGAGTGCAAAAAGGGGTGAATCCTGCTCAGGATTAGCCACGGGTAAGGGTGAAGGGTTAAGTAGTGGAATAGGAGTGGCTAGGTCATGGGTTAAAGGTATAATGGAGGGCCGAGGTGGCGGTAATAGGAGGTTAGCTGATGAAGTGGAGGCTAATGGTATAGCAGGTGGAGGTTTAGCGGAGGCCGGTGCTGTGGAGGCTGATGGTATAGCAGGAGGTGTAAAAGTATCAGGTTTGGTCCGGAGGAAACGCCGGATGGGGCGAGCAGTGTCTGGGGTAGGAGACATGTCTTGGTGCGCCGACATGGGTGATTGGAGTATTGATCCCTCGTCATAACACCAATAAGTCTTAGAAGCGGGGGTTATATTAAGGACGATGGCATCGTCTTGAGCAGGGGGTTCATCCAGTGGTAGCGGAGGGAGAGGAAAACGAAGAAAACTCGGAAGGGATGCCTGCAGAGCTTCATCATCATGTGCCGTCTTGAATTCTTCAATTGCCGGTTCTTCATTATCGAGTTCAAGTGGATGCCATGGTGAAGATGTATTAGTAGGTGGTGGAATGTAATGGTATTGCAGATGATGTGGTGAATGCAAGTGTGAATGCGTAGGCGGAGGCGGAGGGCCATATGAATGAACGGGGTGAATGGGTGGAGGATGGACAGCGTCCACTTGAACGTTGAAATCTGCCGGCTCTTGCTTGCTTGAATTGTCGACGCCGTAGCCGTCTCTCCTATCCTTCCAATCTTTCTCCATCTTTGTAATGTCATTTAGAGCCGCATAAAGGGGATTGACTGGAGTAGGAGGAGCGGGCCGTGGACTCGTAACCCTCTTTAATTGTTCCTCCAACAAAGTGACTTTGTCGAGAAGAGTTTGTTGGAGGGGTGTGACTTGAGCAACAGAGGGTCGGCAGGGCTTTGAAGGAGGGGCCGCACAAAAAGGCCGTGGAAGGGGATTAATGGGATGACCCATAGAAGAACCCGGATGGGCCGGGTTGCAAGGAATAAATGGGCCTTGGGGTCGTAGTGGAGGAGGAATAAAAGGAGGCGGGTGACGGGCCACCCGAATAAGGGTAGGTGTGGACGAAGGAGGCGGGTATTGGACCACCCGAGGAGAAGTGTGAATAGGAGGAGATGGGTGATGGGCTACCCAGGTAGGAATGTGAATAGAAGAGGGAAGTGGGTGATGGGCCACCCGCGTAGGATTGGAAGGAGGATAAGGGGAATGAGGTGCACCCTCAACAACGGCCTTAAGGGCTTGGATTTGTTGAGGGGTGAGATGATCTAATGCATGCAAGATCTGGGAGACCTTCTCATCTTCAGGAGGAGACGGTCCCGTAGGAGTAGTGGCTCGCGATTGAGGCGAGGGACCATGGGATTGGATATTGCCCATGGGTGGGGCAAAACCGTGAAGATGAGGGCGTGGTCCCTTTAAAAGATTATGGTGAGAGTTGTGATGAATATGTTGAAATTGAAGGGAATAAGATGTGCTAGGCTGATCACCCTCATGAACATTAATTGAGTTAAACTTGTTGACTTTCTTATCAAGGTATCCCAAATAATTCAATGTGCAATCAAAATAGCTCACATAGATAGCAAACAAGCTAGGATGGGGTTACCTTTGATTTCTTTTATTTGAACCTTGGCAAATTAATTGATTTTATGCAAATTGATGTGATCACTCAAGGGGGGAACCTAGTTTCAAATGTGGTTTTCTCCGATGCCAACTAGGAACACTCTCTCACCATGCATATGCCAACTAAACCCGGGACTTCAAAGGTACAACCTGCCCAGCGTCCGTGAGGGAATCCACGGGTGCGGAGACTTATGGAGGCTTGGTTTAGGAATTTCCGGTCCAATGAGACGGAGTGCTCAATGGAGGGTCCTTCCTTCACCAAGAGGGTGGTGTGACTCCTAAAAGTGTGGGGAGAGGAGGTCTCCCAAACCAATGCAAGGATGAATGCAGCAGACAGTATCAAGCAGATAACAACACAGAATAAAATGACGACCTGGGAAAGGTCGCTATATCAATAAATAGCGTCTGAGCGTCAGTAGCTAGTCACTGTGAATAGTGCAATCAGAGCAAAATAGCACCTTAGGGTGAGGCGCTTTCTCTAGAATGGACGCCCGGCAGCAGGGGCGTCAAATGGCAGTAATCAGCACGAATAAACAATGATAATAAAAATGACGCCTTACAGTAAGGCGCTATTCAAGTGAAAGACGCCTTGATGTGAGGCGTTATATTGATAAAAGACGCCTCTGAGAGGGGCGTTAATTACTTCAATACTTCAACGGCCATAGGGCTCAAACAGTGGAAAATACCAACAGAAATGAAAAACACTCACAATCTCAGTGTAAGAATCATGGCAATCAAACATGACAAGGGATATAGCATGCTCATCATTTTTTTTTTAAAAAAAAGAGATGGATAAATGGAATTTCTAAAAACCTATCAAACTGACAAATCACATAGGGAGAGTGCTACATGGAGCACAAAGGGAGACGCACCGTGGGTGCAAAAGGGGAGATGGCACACGTGGGTGCCCAAGGGGAAAGGGTAATCAAAAGAAAAATAAAAGGGGTCCCACCGTGATCGCCAATTTGTAGATTCTAAGAAATCCACTTAGAACAATTAAAAAGAAAAAGAAAATGAATAGAAGAATGGGAAAAGAGGGAGAAAAGGGGAGCATGAGAGGATGCTAAGGGGAATGTGATCGCCAGAGACGCGAGGGCCTCAAAGGATATAACAAATAATCAATGGAGGGATCGCGATATAAATACCTTAAATACGGGAGAGATTGTGAGTGCACCTTCTCTTTCTATCGGCCGGCCGATGAAGAGAGTTTTCCTTGATTGATTACCCTTGCAAAATTAACAAACACCAATAAACAAACATGGATTAGAAACCAAGATGTGTAGCATCAAATTCAAATGTAAATATGGACATAGAAAGCATGGATATGAACACACCTTATTGGTGTTTGGCCTTTAAAACCCCTATGCAAAAGGGTAGGTAAAAGATGATGTATGATGAAGAATAGAGGGAGATGTGTAAGTGTTGCACTATGGAGATGTGCTAGAGTGCACAACATGGGAGGATCTCAATAAAGAAATAAAAGAAAAAATGATATGATGCATGCAATTAACTAAAGCAAAAATAAGAGATAGGAGGAGAAAGCTTAGTGGTTTTCTCCAATTTGGCTTCAAGCTAGGATGAAGATCTTCAATGGAGGAAGAAGATGATGTAGAACTCCATGGATGTAGAGGCTTCAAATCTTCAATAGAGAAAGAAGAACTCCATGAATGAAGCTTTTAGGTGCATGGGAGTCTTCCTCCTTGAGCCTTTGGTCCGACAGCACCTCCTCTTGAATTGATCTTGATCATTTTTTTACAAGGGAGAGAGAGATTCTATTTATAGGGTTGAAATTCGAAATTAATTCCAAGGGAAATTACGAAAACATGTTTTAGTGGGATTTGGAATGAGATAAACATTAGGCAAGTGTCCCTTCAACATTGGAAAGTCATAGGAACTCTTTCCCAAGTGAAAAAGGAGGTTAAATGAGGAAATGAAGGGAAATTCGGAATTAATTCCAAGAGAAAATAAGAAAACATGTTTTAGTTGGATTTGGAAGAGATAAAACTTAGGCAAGTGTCCCTTCAACCTTGGAAAGTCATAGGAACCCTTTCCCAAGTGGAAAAGGAGGTTAAATGAGGAAAGGAAGGGAAATTCGGAATTAATTCCATAAAAAATTAGAACACTTAGTTTTGGTAGGATGGAAAGGGGGATCCTTCCTCCAAGTGTCATTTCAATATTAGGAAGCCATAGGAACCCTCTCGCAAGTGAAAAAGGAGTGTAAGTGAGGAAAGGAAGGGGTGCCGCTGGAGTTCGGAATTGAACAAGAATTGACGACCTTGGTCAAGGCGTTAATTGAAATCACGACTGGGACAAAGGCGTTAATTCACGAATTTAATTTTAGCAATAAAAACTTTCTGTATTTAAAAATGATGAAGAGACGCCTGAGGGAGAGGCGTTAATTAAAAACACGACCCAAGGAGGGTCGTTAATTCTTATTTTTCTATTTTGGAAACCAGAAAATTCCAGAAACTGACGCCTTTGCCTCTAGTCGTCCTTTCTTCAAAACACGCCTCAGACCAGGCCGTTAATTAAAACACGCCCCACTTCAAGTCGTGAATTCAAAAAAATAGAGAAAACTGCCCAAAAAATCCATAAAAATAGGAAAAAATAAGAAGAGGGGAAAAAAGGAGAAATCTAAGAAAATTGGGGAAAATAACTCAAACAAAGTTACTTGGAGGGTCAAATTGGGGCATTACAAGGTAATACGAGATGCACTCACAGTAACGTCAATTTTGGTGTGTCTACACTCCTCTGGAGCTGAAATTTTCAGGAGTGGTTTTCCTCTCGAACCCCTATCTTCAAAAAAACATTCAACTCAAATTTCCTTCTTTTGCTATTTTCCCATTTTCGGTCTTCAGGTCATCCCAGATCTGCCAGGATTCTGTCTACAGGGACAGCAACCCTGAGTTTTCCAGATCCAGACCACTTTTAGATTTTCCCAGGAGCTCACAATTTTATTGGAAGTTTTGTCCACCTTTCTCTCTCACCACGAATTTTCGTGATTTTTGATTTTCCTTCTACATATTTTCTAAAATTTATCCAAATTCCCAAATCTGTTCTATCTACTTCAGTCCAGATCCGACCCACCGCCAGTATACAATTCCTAGAAAATTCAATTCTCCAAAAAATCTTCCAAAAAAAATATAACTGGTTTCCTCTCTTAAATCTCTACAACATTTCTGAAGAACTCAACTTCAGACTCGGAGGTCTACCTATCAGTCAATGTCAACTCTCAGGAAAAGAAGTTACTACCAGAGTAGATCTGAAAAGGAGAACATCAGCCTTCCAAATTCGCCCACCAGAAATACAGAGCTGGTGATTTTTCTATGATCTCATAGGGTCGAGCCCCTTCGAAGCAGCTTTCCAACGGCGCTAGTTTCGTGTCGGTCCGACATCGGGGCTGATCGCAGCGTCCGTTCTCGCCGGAGCGTGCGCCAGAAAATAGAACCGGCAGGTCCGTGGCCGGTTATTCCGGCGGGTGCCGATCGGAGCCGCCCGGCTTCCGGTCGACGTTCCAGCTTGCCTCCAGCCCAGGGAGTGCTTCCCCAAGCATCCCCACCACAGTGGTGCCACCTGGTCCCACACGACCCCTCCGGCCAGCACGTGGGCCCCACAGTCACGAGTTCGGGTGCTGCCGAAGAGACGCGAGAAGCCGCCTGTCAACCCGAAATCGGTCCTCCCGGACCCACTTGTGTAGCCCTTTACCTCCCTGCGTGGAGTGGGCAGAAATATTCACTTCTGTAATTGTTGTGTAGTAACTGTCCGGGAGTACGACTTCGGCCGGGTCCGTCTTCCCCACGCCGAGAGCGTGGAGGTATCGTATTCGCTCCCTTACTCGGCATTTGCTCTATTCATATATATATCTTATGCTGCTGCTAGAGAGCATGTTTTAGGATCTAGCTCGCTATATTTTTCATATCACCGCTACTGTGAGAGAGAGCGTGACCGTCCCGTGACCCGATCCGGGCACAAGAGAGAGCCGACCACCCTAGCTCACTGCTGGTTTCTCAACCGCGCACGTCCGACGCTTCCCTCGCTAAGGGACAATTGCGAGCTCATCTAGAGTCCAAGGATCGCATTCCTAATTTGAGTCGAGTCCGTGGTCCGTCCCGCATCACAAGGTCAAGCCAAGACAAGCAGAAACCGAAACAACGGAAATCGGAGCACAAGGACTCTAACGCACCACTCTTAGACCGTTACACGAACGTGACGGTCTAACTCTAGGCCATCACACTCCAACTGTGGCGGTCTAATGCAGACGCGCTACAGCAACGTGACCGTCAGAAGGAGAGCCGTCACACACACCGCCCTAACCAGCAACTAAAACATAAAAGGCACGTAACGGCCAACACCAAGCGCGTTACACCGCTCTCACGCAGCAAGGTAGGCACGTTAGGGCCAACAGACCTCAAGCTTAAAACGACAACTCGAACCACGTAACGCAATAGACCAGGCGCGTTACACAGCCTAACGCAGCAAAGCAGGTGCGTCAGGGCCAACCGGTTCAAGTCAAGAAAACACTGGCCGAAAGGCATGTAACGGTCCATCACGGACGCGTTACACAAGCCTAACGCACAAGGGCGTGGCCGTTAGAGCCAACGACACAACCACCCAACTCGGCCAAAACAGCACGTAACGGCCTGGGGTAGGCGCGTTACAACGCTGTGACGCACGGGGACACCACCGTTACACGAACTGCCTCAAAGGTCAAACACCAAGTCAAACGCAACGTAACGGCCTACACCAGGTGCGTTACAAGACTCTGACGCACTAGGGTGGGAGCGTCAGAGGAACTGCCTTAACAAAAATGCTAAACGACAAAACAGGCGTGGCGCATCACCCCAGACGCGTCAAAGAGCTGTGACGCACCACCCATAGGCCGTCACGCTCCCAAAACCACGAAGAACTAAAAATGCCCAAACGTTGTGACGCTCTGTCGTAGGGCCGTCAGGGACCTCTGGCGGTCACTGAAACGACCGCTACACCGGTCAGGGCGGGAAAACAGTTGATTGGCCAAATCGAGCCGTTCTACGCCCCATTCACGCCGAAGCGCAGGGGAAACAAGACTAGACGATGAAAAACAACATCGGGAGGCTAAAAAGCCCACATGCAAGCACTAAAACGAGAGATCGGGGCGATTCTAATGAATCGACCCTAAAAAGGTCACCGAGGTTCCCGGACTCCTACCGATCTCGAATGACCACCGATCAACACGAAACTAGCATGGATGGGATCCAGACATCCCAGCGGTCAATTCAACACTAACCACACCACGAATGGTTGCCATTTTCCGGCGAACCCTGAAAACCCCAAAAACCACGGTTTTCATAAAATCGGCCCGATCTCCCCCGATCGAGCACCAAATCATGCACGGAAACAGAGGAAAGGTGTAGAACAAGGTGGCGGTCCATCTCCCTACCTCCACCGAAGAAATCGAGCCCCGAAGGGACTAAATCGCACCAAAAACCGTGCCGCAAGCTCAAACACCATCTTTGAATCCACCGTTCGGGATCGCGCTAAAACCACTCCATCTTCGCTCCGTCGCGCACCCAGTCTGCTCCACAGCATCCCCAGCACTCGCTCCTAGGTCCTCCGTCTGCAGCCGGAGCCGAGGAAGCTCGAGAGGAGAGAAAATGGGAGAGAGAGAGGGCGGCGGCGAAATGAGAAGGGAGGAGAGAGGAAGGAAAAGAAATAGGAAAAGAAATTAGGAATTTTCCTAATTTTTGAAAAATCCGATTTTAGGCCCTATCTCAGAAAAATACGCAAAAATAGTCGAAATGACCGGCTCAAAGAGTACATCGTCGCTGCAGCATCCACGAGTCGAGGAATTGACAAATAAACTCACCGTAGGGTTCCGTAACTAGTACGAGAGAAAAACCCACACGGATCATAAAACTCAACTCGGAAGCCACAAAAGCGAACCGAAACTCACCGAAACAAATCCGAAAGATCCAATAAAGATCTAGCAAGACCTACCAAGGATCCAGGGCATTACATCCTCCCCTCCTTTAAGAAATTTCATCCTCGAAATTTAAGGACTAACAAAGGAGAAGCAGGGAAGAACAACCCGACATCACAACCACGAAAACAACACAAATATCGAAAAACACAGCTCAGCGGAATATCGTCAGACCATAATCACCGGCACACGCTCTGGATCGAGCACGGCACCCAAGTGAACACAAGTCTGACACCTCCGAAACAAGGCAACGTCGCTTACGTCTCACAGAAAAGGAGACACGACTACCACAACAACAACCGGGCAAGCAGCAGCTTACACTAGGAGACACAGTCCTCACAGTTGACCGCTCGACCACATCATCGGCTCCAGTGCCAAAGGCAACAGGGAACACCTGGCACACAGGACGCCAACGACAACACTGGACCACATGCACAATCAAGTCAGCACTCACTCAGATATTACGTCTGATCGAGTCGCATGCTAACTCTAGGGACAAAGAGTACAGCAAAGCTAACCGACAAGACCATGGTCCAAAATAGAGACACAAAATCATAGAGAAACAGCGCCAAAACAACAATGACAGCAACACTTGCATAAGTCCGGTTCCATTCAGAACATAGAACCATAGAACACAACTGCAAGTAGGGTCACATCAAGGCACAGGAACAGCTGAGCACACGACCACAAGGGACAGGTCACGCATCAGACTGCTCACCACTAAAAGACCCACGACAATAAGAAATGACAACAATCTTGGGAAACGCAGCTCAAGGACTACGAACACGCCTCGAGAGCACAACACCCAAGAAAACACATGCGAAGCAGAGGGTACTCAATCAACAAGGAACACCGAAAAATTCCCAAAACTCGCAAATGCCGATGCCAACACCAAGTAATTATCAGCAACAGCACGGCAACAGACAACATTAAGGCACAGGAAGTAAAGATGAAGTCACATCGAGAAGAAGCAAATCTCTCGACCAGTGGGTAACCAACCCACACGCTTCAGCTGCGCACTCAACAACGCACACAGGCATCAGAACAACCTCGGCAATCACATCTCAGCACACACCAGACGCCTTCGCAATCAATGAAGATCGTAAATAACACGCCATGAGTACCGATCTCGTGAACAACCGATTACCAGAAGCCCAAGTGCAACAAGAGAAGAGCACCAGCTTCAGCACAAAGCACAAGGAAAAGCGTTAATCTCAGCTTACCTTCACGTCCTGAAAACGATAAATGAGTCTTCACAATACATCGGCCGCTGGACACGGCACGAAAAATACGGTGCACAACGGCTCTTAACACCATGATGGAGTCCAAAGCCAAGCAACCGTAAGACAAAGAGCAGATCAGGCTCAGATCAAAGCTGTCCACACTTAAGTAGACACAGGACAAAGGCATCACTAAGACAGCAATTCCAAGGCAAACCTCGAAAAGATTCCACCAGAAGGAACGAAAAGCAATAAGCTCGACCACGAAAGCTCACCAGGAAGGGAAAATCCTAGCTTGCCTGAGCAACTTCTCAAACACGGAATCTAATCGAGCACTTCAACAGAAGAGAAACACACCAGGAGCGGAACAGACTTAAGCCGGGACTATGAGCGACGTCACGCGGTTCGAGGAGTGAAGAAGACGCGGAGCGCGCGGGCTCCTTTTGTTTGCTGCAACACAGAAATAAGAGAAGAGAGAAGGGGCCACCACGGGAGATTGCTCCAGCGGGGCGAGCGGGATAAATGTAATATAGCATGATATGGGGGTTAAACGGCCATAGCGGGAAGTGACTCACCGCGGCCTCGGGGGGACGGGAATGGTGCAGAAATCCAATAGCAAGAATTGAAACGGCCATTGGGGAAGTGACTCGCCGCGGCCTCGAGAATATGAGCAGATAAGAATATAACAGAATATAAGGAGAATATAAAGAACGGGAATTTAAACGGCCATTGGGGAAGTGACTCGCCGCGGCCTCGAGAATATGAATAGATAAGAATATAACAAAATATAAAGAGAATATAAGAACGGAAATTTCAACGGCCATTGGGGAAGTAACTCGCCGCGGCCTCGAGAATATGAGCAGATAAGAATATAACAGAATATAAAGAGAATATAAGAACGGGAATTTAAACGGCCATTGGGGAAGTGACTCGTCGCGGCCTCGAGAATATGAGCAGATAAGAATATAACAGAATATAAAGAGAATATAAGAACAGGAATTTAAACGGCCATTGGGGAAGTGACTCGCCGCGGCCTCGAGAACAAGATGTGATCGCCAGGGGCCAAAAGACCTCAAAATAAAGAAAGTGATCGCGCCTACCTCAAGAGCGGGAGATGGCGGGTTGCTTCTTCCTCCCCCTTCGGCCGGTCGACGGAGAGGGCTTTCCTTGGGTACCCTTGCAAAACAACGACAAACAAGCAACGAGTGGATTAGAAAGATGAGGGTGTAGTATTCAAATCCTTGCGATAAAAATAACGAAATGATGGCAAGACACACACCTGGTTGGTGTTGTCTTTTAAACCCCTCTCGGATACGAGTAGGAGGAAAATACTTATGATGAATGGTGATTATGCCGACGTAGGAATAGAAAAAAGACTCCCTTATAAGGGGGATGGAGGATGCGATATGATGAATGCAAGATAACTATGAAAGAAAAGGAGAGAGTGGCTTATTGGATGGCCGATAGTGAGATCCGGCGGAGCTTCGGTAGCGTAGGGACGACGTGGAAGTACGGTGGACGAGCACAGCCTTCCTCCTGCGAGCGTGGGCACCCGAGAAGCCGGCAGAACCTCCACCTATAAAAGACCCCACGGGTTAGAAATGACTCCGGTAGCCTCTGGGCTCTGGCAGCCTATCGGATCTCTTAGAAGCTCCCTCAGAACTGAGGGGGGGGGGGCCTCTATTTATAGAGCTCCGGAGGATGGAGGCGTCCAAGACCCTGGACACCTCTATCAGGGCAAAAATAATATTTTACTCTATTTTTATTCATTTTTTTTGAATATTTTCGTGGAGGCGTCCAGGGTCCCGGATGCCTCAATAAGGTCCACCGAACTCCACCGAAAGCCGCACGCGGTTTGGCACAACGCGTGGTTTTGTGAGCGGCGCCTCGTGATTCAGAAATGGGCGCCTCCAGTTGTCTGGACGCTTCCACAATTGGCTTTTTTCACACACGACAAACCGTCGGTCGGCGGACGGGGCCCGGTGGGCAATTTGATGGAGGCGTCCAGGGTCCTAGACGCCTCCAAAAAAATATTTTTTTTATTTTTGTTTTGTTTTTATGCCAAACCTGGCATTTTTATATTTTTTATATTTGTTTTCATGGAGGCGTCCAGGGGCCTGGACGCCTCCATAAATATATATATATTTTTTGTATTTTTTGTCTTAAGAAATAAATTAAAGTAATGGAGGCGTCCAGGAGACTCGACACCTCTATTAAGACCCCCCCGGGTCCGCTGAAAAGGCGTCGGCAGCTCCCCGACAGGCACCCTTCCTGGTTTCGGAACCTTCCGGTGCGTCCGATTGGTATTGATGCCGTCCGAATGCCGCAACGAGATGATTTCGGATGCCGAAAAGGCGGAAGAAGACTCAAGAATAGGAAACACTCGAGCGATTCAAAATGCGAAAGCCAATGCGGGGCGTCGTATAGTAATATGAGACTTTCTCAGGAGATGTCAGGAATGGCGTGTCTACAGCTGCCCCGCCTTGGCGTCTGCTTTGCAAGGGAGTGACACGTAGTGGAATGGTATCGAAGTGGAGTGAAATGAAGTGGGAGCGGACTGATAAGTTGATGCCAAGGTGTGATGAGACACGCTTTTGACGTTACTGTTTGGAATCTTTCCTGAAGTTTCAATGAGGCGACCTTGAAGGAGGTCTTTCAAATTTTGACGATTTGCTTGGACGGAGATCAAATAAGGGAGGGTGAGATGTGCGCTCAGGCACGAAAGAAAAAGAGACCAACTTCTCGGTGTGGAAGTACCTGGGTCATAAACCTACAGGTTTCATCTTTGGGGAGCGGTTACCAGCCAACGTGGAAGTGCTGCGGCCAAGGTGGGTCAAGCAAGGTAAAAAGCAAAGGAATATCTGAGGGTCTGTCCAAACAAGGGTCTCCTTTGGAAGAGCAACGTAGGGCCATTTCAAGGAAACTCAGTATTTCATTCGGAGTGGAATATCTCATATTTGTAAGAATTGAAGCACAACGGCTTTCGCAATCGAATCACTTGAATGATCTTCCGCAATAAATCAAAGTCCTATATGAATGCATGTTGAGCTTAAAGAAAAATTTAAAACAAACTAAAATAGAAAATAGCCAAGGATAATATTGTCAACTTGTTAAGAACGGGTCAGGATACCGATCCGGTGAGCTGGTACTGGGCTGGGGCCCGTTTATCCACGCACCAACTCACTGAATGGAACCGCCGTCCCCATGCTATCACAAGTTAACGGCCTATCCGTACAACCCAAATTCTTCCGGGGATCATCGCTGTTTTTGTTGAAGGGGGGACTCAAATCCCAGATTCGTTCGGGCTGCGAGGTCCTTGACATGTTCTAGTAGCGTAGGTCTCATATACTACGATGCATGACATGGTGGGACCAACCATTTGAAAGGTGGGACAAGAGATAGGACAAAGACGTCCGTTAGTAAAACCTGCACAGGCCAGCATGGAGTAATAACATCAGAAAGTAACAGAATCGTAACAGAATCGCACCACAATGGAAAGGAGATTTAGCCAAAATCTTGACACTGACCACTGATGTGACATGTTCCGTCCTGTAGCGTCTCTCCCTTCCTATAAGAACTCCCCTTAGGCTAGTTCATTCAAATGCACCAAGGTGGGTTTTGGAAGCTCAGGAGAGGAAGGAGAGGAGAATCTAGAGATCTCAGGATGGAAGGAGAGTCTTCCCGTGTTATGAAGAGGAGCAGGCCTGGCAGCGAGATTGGGCGACTCTCCGACCTCGAGGGTCATCTCAACGGGATGATCATGTCGCATATGGTAAGCTGATTCATTTCAAATTTCTCCACGTGAACCTTCTTCTTACTTCCTTCCTTTCTTCTTCTTTCTTTTCTCTTCCAGTCATATCCACTCTTCCCAGGCCCGAGGAAGTTTTCCAAACTGCCATGGCTTTCAAAGCTAACTTCCAACATCTCCATCGGCATGAGGGCCATACTCTCGAGGTGGCATCTTTAGGGGCTCCTTATTCACGCCAAACACTATGAGAGAATCCGCATGGACTGGGCTGCTATGGGCGCATTAGTGAAGATCTGGCATCCCTAGACCCACACGTTTGTCTTCCCGACCTTCAAGGCGACCATCCTCCTCGAGGAGGTGGAACTTCTGCTTGGATTGAAGAAATTCAAGAGTGACGGGAAGGTGAAGGCTATGCAGATGCTGACACGGGGGACTTCCGAGAGTGTCCTTGGAAGCTTCATGCGGCCCGACGCAGCGAAAAAGGTCCGTACTCGACAGGGAATTGATTTGCAAAAACTCGCGGAATGGGTTATGGATGCCCTGAGAGGGTCACCAGATGATGACTATTTGGAAGGAATCATGAAAGGGTTCACCATTTGTCTGGCGGGAGCTCTCTTGTTCTCTCATACTGAGAGCATAGTGGAAGAAGACAAACTGAGTGCCATTCGCGGGATCTGGAGTGGAAAGCGGGTGGGACCCGCCGTCCTTCCCTACCTTTACAGTGGCCTTACTGCCTCAAGCATGGGTAAGTCTCCTTTTGGTTGCGCACTTATCCTGAATTGCTGGCTTGATTTGCATTTCAAATTTGATCACCGTGAGGGAATGCCAACAGCTTCGAAGCTCTTCCAACAAAGCCCCCTTCATCACATAGCCGATGTGTTAGGCTTCGGTGGCACTGTAGCGAACCGTGTTCCGTGGCTGAAGAAACGTGAAGACTGGCGGTCTTACTTTTGCACCGTGACACAAAGCTTCTTCACTTCCGCACCGGCATGTCTACTCTCGCTTGAACTCCTTATGAGGTCTTCTCCCGAAGTTGATCTCCAATTGATCGGGCGACCGAGTTTGTCCTTTACAACGCGCATTGGTGCTGCCTCCAGATCGGCATTCCGCGCCATTCGTTCCCACTACTGACTGGCATCGTCCCTTTGAAGAAGAGGGATTTGGGCACGGAGGCGGATGCGAAGGAAGCGAAAGCCGTAAAGGCACGCTGGAAAACAAGTGTAGCGGGAAAAGCCTTAGCGCATGTGGGGGAAGAATGTGAGCTGTGGAGAGCTTATATAACCGAACTGGGGAAGTTAAGGCCTAGAGTGCCTAAGCCCCTGATATAACTCGCTCTGCTTTCTGACTGAATAAAATTTGGAATTTGGATGTTTCAGACCCCTGTTTCCTTTGTTATTATTTTTATGATTTTTTTATATATTTTTGTATTTTCTTTCTTTTTTATGTACTTATATATATATATATATATATATATACATCTATATATATATATATATTATTTTTAATGGGGGCGTCTAGGGGCCTGGACGCCTCCAATTTTTATTTTAATTTTTTTTTGATTTTTCAGTTTTGGGGGCGTCCAGAGGCCTGGACGCCCCTAGTTTTTTTGAATTTTTTTGAAGAAAAGAAAGAAGTGGGGACGTCCAGGCGCCTGGACGCCCCAAAAAGGAGTGATTTCGTATATAAAGGGGGCCTCACCCCCTTTTCACTTCTACTGTTCATTCTGACGACTCGTTCACTCTAAACAACTCATTCCCAGTTCCCAATGGAGCAAGGAGGCCCGAGCCAGGGTGGAGAGAAGCGGAAACGACGGGCTCGTCGTCCGAGGAGGTCGAGGGATCATGCAGAGGAGGCTACCGCAGGAGAGGAGATTGCTGCGGAAGAGGAGATAGCCGCGGAACAGGAGGCACCTCCTTTGGCCGTGGAGGATCCTGCGGGTGTTGGCGATGCGGGAGAGGATGAGCATGACCCGGTAAGCCCCTCAGAACCCCAATTTATTGGTTTAATATGCTAAACAGGCGGCTGAGAGCCAGTGGAGAAGGCCGGGGAGTGGGGGAAGGAGGCGTCTAGGGGCATGGACGCCTCCAACTTTTTTTATTTTGTTTTTATTATTTATTATTATTATTATTATTATTATTGGGTTATTATGTAAAATAAAAATAAGGAGGCGTCCACATGGGTGGACGCCTTCATGATAAAATATATTTTATTTTTATTTTTGGTTATTTTTTTTTGGTTTTGTTAAAATAAAAAGAAAATAAAAAGAAAGCGTCCAGGGGGTTGGACGCCTTTAAATAAGTAAAAATAATTAAATATTATGTATAATGTTGTTGTTTATTATTATTCATGATGCTGATGTGTTCCTTTTTGTTTATTTTTTGTGGTGTGCAGGGCGTGATGAAGAGCCGGATCAGCTGATCCCTGGTGGTGGCAGCCTACCGTGGGCTGCCGGACTTCCAGAGGGCGCGTGTGGACGTCATGGGTTTTGGAGCCTTCCTCAGGATCGAGCCCTTCCGGCTAGACCTTCCTCTCATTCAGGCGTTGAGGGAGAGGTGGCACGCGCCGAGCCGGGCGTTTCTGTGTGGAGTGGGTGATATTTCATTGCTGTCATCATTGTGTAATATTTATCCCGGGAGTACGAGTTTCGGCCGGGTCCGTCTTCCCCACGCCGAGCACGTGGAGGTATCACATTCGCTCCCTTACTTGGCATTTTGCTTACTTCATATATATTTGTTTATGCCGCTGCTAGAGAGCATGTGTAGGGATATCTAGCTCGCTTTATCTATTCATTACCGCTGCTGCGAGAGAGTGCGAGACCGTCCCGTGACCCGATCCGGGCACACGAGAGAGCCGATCACCCTAACTCATTGCCGGTTTCTCAACCGCGCACGTCTGACGCTTCCCTCGTTAAGGGATAGTCACGAGCTTGTCGTGTCCGTGGTCTCGTCCTGCATCATGGCCCGTGCTATTCATGCCGAGCAGGAGCGCGATGCCTGGGCGGCAGAGCGTGACGCCCGGATTACGGAGCTAGAGGAGGAGCGGCGACGGGAGGGTGAGGAGCTTCCTCGCGACGTGGTGGATCTGCGGATCGCCCTCGAGCTGTCGAGGAGAGAGGCGATGAGGGAGAGAGAGGAGAGGGATAGGGAGATTCTAGAGAGAGAGAGGGAGAGGGATAGGGAGATCCTAGAGAGAGAGAGGGAGAGGGATAGGGAGATCATAGAGAAAGAGAGGGAGTACAGGAGGGCAGAGCGACATCGAGATTGGGACGAGGGTAGGGCTCTGGTGGCCCTGGTGTCGGAGCTCCGACTGAGTCTTGGCACGGCGGAGGGGAGACTTCGGGAGAGTGAGGAGTGGTATCAGAGGGCGAAGGAGCGCGGGGTGCGACTTCGTCAGTCTGGTTCCTTTTCCGTGGGCAGCTTTCTAGTTTCTTCGGCCGAGGAGTGTCGCCGCACCTTGGAGGCTAGCATGGTGCCACCTGGGGAGGCGAGCACGGCTTCTCAGGGTTCACAGAGGTCGCAGAGGCCCCCTAGGGATCCCCGTTAGAGGAGGGAGGAGAGAGATGACCAGGAGGGTGATGGCGAGAGTTAGAGAGTTGCTTGTACACTCCACCCTCATTACTGCATGATGTACTTTCGACTATTATATGAAATAAAAATGGCTTTCTTGTGTTGTGTGTACCTTTCCTCTCTTACTTTTCTGCTACACCGAGTTGTTTCGAGGCATGCCTTACGAGACTTTGCCCTGAACAGCGGGGAACTGTGCTTTGCACGGGGGGATTCTGTTTCCTTTCTCCCTTTTTTGGGCGTGTCCAGGCGTGAGGACGCGTCTTAATCCTCGAATTCAAATTTAAAGCGCCGGGTGGGCTTTCTTCTCCCGTGCCTTACTCGCAAACGAGCCCGCCTTCCGCCAAAACTCGCTCGCCCGTCTTTGTCTTCTTCCCCTCGATCGATGGAGTTCGGCGGTCTGGACCACGGCGAAGGTGGAGAGGGACGCGGGACCCCTTGCCTGAGGAGGGACGCGCCAGAGCACGGAACGGCGTCCATGGAGGAGGAAGGGCCGCTTCGGGCCCCCGAGGGACCCGAGGGGCCCAATGGCGGGGAAGGAAGTGAACACGGCTCGGTGAGTGCTTCGGTTTCCCCTTCTTTGATCCATTTTGAGTTTTGAAGCGAGGCGTGCGAGGGGGGAAAGGGTTCGGCGAGTGTTGCACTCAAATGATGGACGCGTCCTAGACAGGGGACGCGTTCTTTGTTATGATGCGAGGCCCTTCTTTCTTGGTGCAGGACATGGCGAGGACCCTGGGCCTGGCCGATGAGTGGGCGAGTGCAGACGAGCCGAGCCGCGTCAGGAAGGAGAGTCGCGGCAAGGCGAAGCTTGAAGACTGGCGCATACGTCTCCCTGGACAGCAAGGGAGCGTACTGGTGCAGGATAGTGCCGACTTCCTGCGGCAGTAGAGAGAGAGTTACGTGGGTCTTCCCCGAGCCGGGGATACGCGACGTCAACGGCTCTCGTGCCCAATTAGCCGAGGTCAGGCGGCAGCTGGCCGCCACTCAACAGGAACTGTCGCTCCTGGTAAGCTAAGTGCTGCATTTTCTATTTTTAAATGTGGAGCTTAGCTGACGGCTGTTGTTTGTTCGTTCCAGCGTGCCCAGCAGACAGCGATGGTGGGAGTGGCTGGCGGCGCATCTTCCAGTTCCTCGGCCCCTTTTCTTGAGATTGCCTCCCTCCGGGAGCAACTTGCCGGTGCGGTGGCTCGGGCTGCCCGGGCGGAAGAGGAGCGTGATGCCTGGGTGGTGACTGTAGCAGAGCTGCGACATCGCTGTGAGGAGAGACCTTCTCCAGACATCCTGGAGTTAAGGGTTCTTCTGCAGATGATGAGGAGAGAGGCAGAGAGAGAGAAAGCCGAGAGAAGGTCCGAGCGACAGCGAGATCAGGCCGAGAGGAGGGCCTTGGAGGCCCAGGTGAGGGAGCTCCAGATGGGCCTTCAGGTCGCGGTGCAGAGGCTAGGAGTGATGGAGACACGCTACGAGAGAGCGCGAGAGTTCGGGGAGCGACTGCGCCAGTTTGGTCGCTTTGCCGCTAGTGGCTTCTTCGCCACGCTAGGGGAGGAGCAGCGAGTCATTGCTGTGGAGCCGGCGCCACGAGGCGAGGCGGGTGCTGCTGCACGGGGATCCAGAGGCTTCTGAGGGACCCTCACCTCAGGGGAGAGGAGAGGGACGTCTAGAGGGACGAGCACGAAGATAATGGCATTAGTTGGCGAGCCAGTGGACCCGCCTCATTTCTATGATTGTAGTGCTTATGACAGCTTATGTAGAATTATGAATGGAGTGATTTGATTTTCTGCTGCTTGTTTGTTCTCTTGTGCGTTCCTTCTTCCCTACACTTCTTCTCCTTTGCACTGTTCCCATGTGATGGGTCTGCCGAGACTCACCCCAAGCGGAGAATCGCGTCTTGTTGTGACCATTTTCCACGGGAATCTGCCGTCGAAGTCAATAATGACGGCCCTAGTCCCTTTTCCCGGATGTTGTGTCAAATTTTGCAGACATCCTCCAAAACATGATAGGGTATCCCTAGACAACATAGGGGGCTAGTCGTCATATTCTTCGTCCAATCAATCACCCTGTGCGAGTGGTGAAGTGACACACGGGACCGCATGGTAGGTGCCTCATCGCGAGGGCTATCATTAAAGGTGATGGAGGCAATCTTGGCCTGCACTCCTTCCATTTCTATAAATTCTTGTCCCTTTTATCCTCCCAGGTATATCGAGAGCTAACTCGAGGAGCACAAGTTCTCACGGGAGAGGAGGAGTTCAAAATTTCGAGAGTTGGATGGAGGGCGAATCTTCCCACTCCTCGAAGAGAAGCAGGTCCAGTGGTAGTAGTTCCAGGAGGCTTTCGGACCTCGAAGGGCACTTCAGCGAAAGGGCCCAATCACAACTCGTAAGCTGAGCTTTCTTGCCCCTTTTTCCATTCTTTTTTCTTCCTTTCTTTCTGACCAAACCTCCTCTCCATTCCCTGCATGCGTAGAGTGTGATGAAATCACAGATCTCATGGGAGTTGGTAGTGGCAGCATACCGAGGTCTCCCAGATTTTCAGAAGGCGAGGCTAGACGTGATGGGATTTGGCACCTTTCTTCGGATCGAGCCGCTCGAGCCGACCTGGTCCTGATCCAAGCCTTGTGTGAGAGATGGGACCCAGTGAGTCGGGCATTCCTGATGCCCTGGAGGCACATGGTGCCCAGTTTGGAGGATGTGGTCCGATCACAAGCCTGAAGGTGGAGGGCGAGGCAGTGACCGGGGTCACTTATGCGGATTATCGAGAAGGTGCTCGGAAGCTATTGGGTTTGGACCTAGATGGTCGGAAAAATAGGTCGGTAGCTAGGGCGTCCCTCATGGATGCATTAGGGCTCACCGACACTCGTCGGCGGGACGACGAATCCTCAGAAGAGTTCATGGAAAGGATGGAAATAGGATGCCGTGCCGTGTACTGCACAGATTTCGGCAACTGGGAAAGATGCAACATAGATTTGAGGAGATTTCTCCTCTTCCTTTTGGGGAGATTGGTACTGAGCTCGAAAGGGGACGGTATCCAATGTCGCTTCCTGGAGCTGCTATCAGACCTTGAAAGAGTAGGATACTATGCCTGGGGAGCTGCCATGCTGGCACACTTGTTTGCAGGCCTGTTCCAAGAAGCGGATCGTGAGATGGCTGTGAGTGGTTTCACACCATTCATCCAGGTATTTTTGGTTTTGCTTGTTTTGTATTTTTTTTTGTATTTTTGCAAGGTACTGATGACCTGCGCCGAGCAGCTGTGGAGCTATTATTACCTCCCCATGGGGAGAGCTCGGCATTGGCGACCCGCGATGGTGCCGCTAGCCAGGCGGTGGGAACCCATCATGAGTGCGGCACCCCTAACCTACCAACTGATGGTGCTAAGGCGGGAGCTACAGGAGTTCCCTACAGCGATGGTAAACTGGAGACCCTACTCAGACATGGTCGATGTCGACCAACCATGGGTTCTAACAAGTCATGCCCGGTTTGGACGGGAACTGTGGATGCACTGCCTGAATGAAATCGAGCCGCTTCGGCTGCGATTGGTTATGAGGTCCTTGGGACTGGCTCAAGAATGGGTGGATACAGCTGCGCCACCTCGCGTCGGGAGAAAGACGCGGGGACCGGCAACCTGCATTGACTGGCGCGTGCGGTTCCCTGAACAGTATGAAGACTGGCAACGGGGTGGCACGATCGTGGAATCGTAGGCACGGGATAGCGAGGATTACCTGTGTCTATACAAGACAAGGTACGCAGAGCGGTTCCAACCCCGGGGACTTGCGGAGGTGGTCTCCCCTTTTTCTCTTTTCTTCTTTCTCCCTTCTTCGGTTTTCTGGTGGAAATGCTGACTCGTATGGCTGCAGGATATCCGTGATACGATGATAGCGACTTTACGAACTCGCTTGGAAGAGATGGAGCAACGGTTGGGTGATGCCCGCGGAGCTACGAGCGCCTTGGTAGGTGTACAGTGCGTTCCTAATTAAAACCACAGATTCCATATGTTGGCTGCTAATTCACGCGGTCGTAGCATGCCCAGATTGGCGCGGCTTCCCCAGCGATGGGAGTAGGTGGTGCCTCTTCCAGCTTGTGGATTCCCACCTCAGAACTTGACTTGCTTCATGAGCAACTTGCTCACGCCACGCAGCGTGCTGCGGAGGCAGAAGGGATGCTCTGTATACAGGTAAAAGTTTCAGTGTTGAGTTCTCTTTGTTTACGCCTTATCGCGTATCTGAGATGGTACACTCGGCAGGAAAAGGAGACGGAAGAAGCGCTTGCCCAAGCTGCGCAGAGGGAGGCTAGGATAGCAGAACTGGAGAGGGAACTGCGGCGTCATCCTGATGATGACTCCTCTAGGGATGCCGTGGAACTGAGGATCACTCTCCAGTTGGAGAGGGAAGACCGTGAGAGAGAACGTGCAGAGAGAGAAAGAGACGCAGAGAGAGAAAGAGCCAACAGATTGACTGAAAGGGAGGAACGAAGGGCCATGGAGGCCCAGTTGTTCGAACTCCGAACCAGCCTTGGTCTTGCTGAACAGTGGCTGAGAGATGGTGAGGAGCGCTACCGAAGAGCACGAGAGCGTGGCTTTCGTGTTGGTAGCTTCTCTGCTGCTTCCGTGGATCAACGCCGGGGTGTGGGAATAGGAAGGGGAGTACAGAGCGGTAGGAGTACCGCTTTTCGTAGTTGGGTAGCACCTTTGAGAGCGTTTTGCCCGGAGAGTAGTGGGACGAGTAATGCAGAGAGAGAGGGCGGAACTTGATGTAATTTTTTTTGTTTTTTGGAATAAAATACAAGGTTCGGTTTGTTTGGTTTTCACCTTTGCTTCTGTTGCCTGAATCCCTGCACACATCACTGAAACAAACAAATCAGAATTTCTGTTCTGACTTGGCCCCTTGCTCAATAAGCAAATGGTCACTGTGACTGTCCTTGATAACTGGTCAAGGGGCCAAGCCTTTATTTAACGAAGGCAAGGGAAAGATGCGGTGATGATAAATGCGACAGGCAAGCACACGAATGTAAGCGGTATTAAAAGTGAGATGTTGCACGCAAATGCAATCATGCAAATTTGATTTGTTTTCTTTTTTATATTTGGCATTTTTTTTTGTTTTATCATAAAAAAGATTTTTTTTGTTTGCAAATATGTACATTTTCTCTTTTCCATTTTTTTTGCTTTTATTATAAAAATTTTTTGTTGCTAATGCCTGTCAAGCACACAAATGGCACCCAACCTATACGAGAACATGGGTTTCTTACTAACCTCCCAAGTATCCTAAGTGCACATCTAGGTTGATTTAGGCCTCTAGACCCCTCGAATGATGATCCCGCCGGCTAAGACTTACCCTGATGACAATACCGTCATGCCATGCTTAGGCTCCCAGTCGCTTCCGACCACAGGGATTCACCCAAAAGGTGTTTGAGGTAAATGATTTACCCGACCCGGGTCTGTTTCCTCGCAATTCTAGATGGTATATGGTGGAACACCCTGGAACCCTAACGACCAACCGCGCGACGCTGACCTGGAATCAGACGCCGTCGCACCCATAGGTGACGCGCTTGCATTGGCCTAAGCCCAAGGTTAAGCAAGAAGACATCAAGGTGGTAAACAGGGGTCTTGACCAGCCAGAAACACGGAGACTCCTTCGCAGCGATAGCTTTTGCTTTTCAAAGTAGGCAACCAAATGTGTATATTAAAATAAGGTCGCAGACCCTGGGCAGTTTTCACCCTTCAGAAACTCCATCGAACCTTCATCTTTAGAGGGAGAAGGAAGAGTGTAGGGGATAAACCTCCTGAGAGGACCGGCAAAGCCGTTAACCCGGCGAGCGAATAAGGGCCCATTAACTCTTTCCTTTCGGACAACTTCGGACCAAATCTCGAGCATTTACATTCCATAGCCCCCCCCCTTTTGTGGATTCGAACTTTTGCTTTGAGGGGTTCCATTTATCGCATCAGGCACGGTCACGACCAGGCTCTTGATTTTGATTTTGTATTTCTTTTGTGAGGGAGATATAGTCGTTTGACGTTTGTGGGCTCCCTTTCGTATGCCTGCGGGGACACTGCCCTCTTCTCGTGCTCTGATCGATGCTCGAGGAAATGGATCCTACTCTTGCCCTTGGGGTTTGAGTTTCGGTTTCTCATGCTCAGCGTTTTAAGGGCGCCGACTGTCTCATTTGGTCGAAGAGAAAAGAATAAAGATTACAGCTTCCGGAGATCTTCTGGGTGGGGCCCCACCGTAGGTGATGCTACCGACTTTTTTTTTGAATAAAATACATAAGTGAGCACATGTTAGCTTCCTTCGAGCGAGCATAGGCCGACGTGGCCGGACAGGGATCTCCACGGTTCTGGCAAACCAAGACCCGGTGCCTACCAAGCCTTAATGGGCCCTATCCTAACATGAAGGTTAGATGCAGTGACTTGACTACATGGTGACCACCAGGCATTGGCATTTTGAATTTTCCATATTTTTAGTGGTTTTCAATATTTCTTTGTTTTTGATGTTTTCTATCTTTTCATCATTTTTTTTGTTTTGTGCTAAGGGTAGTATTTCTTAAGATAAAGCCCATTCCAAGGGTGGGATAACTCGGTCCCTTCGGCGTTGATTAGCTTGTAGGCGTTGCCAGGGTACACGGCTTGAATTACATATGGTCCTTCCCAATTGGGTTGGAGCTTAGAACGCGGCCCTCCAGGTTTGACAAAAATTCTTTTTACGACCATCTCACCGACTTTGAATTTTCTCTCAACGACTTTCTTTTGGTAAAAGCGAGCGAGTCTATTTTGATACACACGCGCGTGTTCGGCAGCGGCCAGCCGCTTCTCATCCAAGAGTTCCAACTGGGCGAGGAGTGAATTACGACGATCGTCGAGGGGAAATTCCTCGTCCAATTGTACCCTGAGAGAAGGGATCAGAGTCTCGTACGGGACTACCGCTTCCATACCATAAGTAAGGGCAAATGGAGTCTGCCCGGTGGGGGTACGGATTGAAGTGCGATAGGCCCATAGGGCTTCGATAAGTTTTTCTGGCCAGTCTGAAAACTTACTAGACTCGCAGGTTTTTTTGATGATTTTGAGCAATGTTTTATTGGTGGCCTCCGCTTGGCCGTTACCTTGTGGGTAATAAGGCGATGAATGATGCAATGCAATTGCGTACCTTTTGCAGAGGTCGTATAGGTCCTGAGAAATGAACTGTGGCCCATTGTCGGTGACGATTGTGCTTGGGACGCCGAATCTGGCGAGGATGTTCTTCATGATGAACTTGCAGACTGTTGACGCCTTGATTTCGCGTAAGCTTCGGCTTCGGCCCATTTGGTGAAGTATTCCGTCGCAGTAAGGATGAAAGATTTCTGCTTGGTGAGGGAATTGGGATCACCTAGGGGACCAATGATGTCGAATGCCCACATGGAGAAAGGCCACGGGGAGGATATTGGATGAAGTGAGGAAGATGGTGAATGGATTTTATCGGCGTGAAGTTGACACTTGACACACCTACGGACATAGACAGCACAATCCTCTTCCATAGTGGGCCAATAAAAGCCTTGGCGAATGATCTTCTTGGCGAGCATCTGACTATTCACGTGGCCACCGCACACACCCGAGTGCGTCTCCTCTACACATTTCCAAACCTCATCGTCACCAAGACATCTTAACAGAATACCAGTAAGGCTCCTCCTATAGAGTAGACCTCCAACCAATGTGTATTTCTGAGCCACCCTTCTTATGGCTTTCTTGTCCTCTGTGGTGGCCCTTCAGGATAAGACTGATCTTGGCAGTATTTGACGATTTCATAGAACCATGGTTTCTCTTCATCAGCCAGTTCTTCTTCGGCCTCTGCCAACATGATTTCCCTCTTCTCAAGGATATCTTCCTGCAGGATCTTCCTTGCTATCCTGTCTTTGATATTTACGTAGGAAGCATCATCGATTGCAGGGGCGTGAAGTTTGTAGATGGAAATGGACTCAAACCATCTTCCTAGAGGGAACCTTATGGATGATGCCAACGAGGCGAGGGCATCGGCGAGAATATTCTGATGACGAGGGACATGAACAAAGATCAGTTTGGTGAACAGTTTGGCAAAGGCAGCAGTGAGTTCTTGGTATGGCTTGAGTTTGGGATCGCGAGTGCGATATTTAGTGAGCACCTGGCGAAGGATGAGTTGACTATCACCTACGACTCGCAACTCAGTGATACGAAAAGAATGAGCGAGTTCTAGGCCAGCTAGAAGAGCTTCATATTCGGCTATATTGTTGGTAACTGGAAATTTGAGCTGGTATGCCAATGGGAATGTGAGGCCTTCAGGCGACAGGAGGGCGACGCCGATTCCTCTCCCTTGAGAATTCAGAGCTCCATCAAAATATAGCGTCCACATTGGCTCATCTGATTGGTTGACGGACATTAGTTCCTCATCTGGAAACTCTGATTGGACGGGATCGAACTTGGGAAGAGGATGGTGAGCGAGATGCTCGGCTATGGCATAGCCTTTAATCGCCTTTTGCTGGATGTAGGTGATGTCGAACTGAGAGAGAAAACTTTGCCAGCGTGCTAGCCTATCCGTAAGGACGGATTTCTCCAGAAGGAATTTGATAGGATTCATTCGAGCAATCAAGTGGACCTCATGAGCCAAGAAGTAGTGCTTCAATTTCTGCACTACCCAAACGAGGGCAGCACAGGTTTTCTCCATGACGGTGTACTTCTGCTCACAGGGATTGAGAAGTTTGGACAAGTAATAGGTTGCCCGTTCCTTGCCTTCTTCATCAGCTTGTGCGAGGACGGCTCCCACGGAGTCATCCAAGACTGAGACGTAAAGGATCAGAGGTTTTTCTGGTTTGGGTGGAATGAGAACGGGTGGACTAGCCAGATATTCCTTCAACCCTTCAAAAGCTTTCTGACATTTAGAATTCCAGTGGAATTCTACTCCTGGCTTGGTCAACTCGTAGAGAGGTCTACACCTTTGTGAATGTTGGGACACAAACCGACGAATAAACTGCAGCCTCCCGATTAAACCTCGGACTTCCCTCAAATTCTTGGGAGGCGGCATATCCCTGATAGCCTTGGCTTTGTCGGGATCTATCTCGATCCCTCTTTTACTCACAATGAAACCCAGCAATTTACCCGACGACACACCAAACACACACTTCTTCGGGTTCATTTTCAATTGGAACTCCCTTGACCTCTGCAAGACCTTAGCCAAAACTTCTGGATGTTCCATCCTGGTCCTTGATTTCACCAACAAGTCATCCACATACACTTCCAGGTATATGTGCATCATGTCATGAAATATGGCCATCATAGCTCTTTGGTAAGTAGCTCCAGCATTCTTTAACCCAAACGGCATGACCACGTAACAATATGTTCCCCAAGGGGTAGTGAATGACGTCTTCTCCTGATCCTCTTCTGCCAAACGAATTTGATTATATCCTGAAAATCCATCCATGAATGAGAGGGTCTCATAACCTGCCGTGTTATCGATCAACACATCAATGTGAGGCAAGGGAAAATCATCCTTTGGACACGCGCGGTTAAGGTCCCGGAAGTCGATACAAATCCTGACTTTCCCATCTTTCTTCATGACCGGGACAATGTTCGCCACCCATTGAGGATAAAGGACGACTCTAATGAACCTGGCTTTGTGGAGCTTATCGACCTCTTCTTTCATTTTCAAAGCCATCTGAGGGTGGAAACGCCTTAACCTTTGTTTTACCGAGACGGACCCTGGTTTTAGGGTTAAACGGTGTTCGACCAAGGTTGAATCTAGACCCGGCATATCCTCGTAGCTCCATGCAAACGTGTCCTTATATTCCTTGAGAACTTCAATTAATGCCTTTTCTTCAGAGGGTGGTAGATTGTCACTTATGAGGATGATCCTAGGGTCTTCCTCAGTTCCCAAGTTGACTTCTTTGGTGGATTCTTCTACGGCGGTTGACGGCTCGTCGAATCTCTTATTCCACTAGCGTATGCGCCCGCCGCATCCTCATATTCTTCACCCTCATCTTCAGTGGGGCATTCTTCATCCGTGATCTTGTAGACTCCATACCCTTCATCAAATGCACAGTCGCCCTCACATTCTATTTTCGGTAGCCGGATGGGATTTTCTAACAACTGGGGGATGGCAAGAAGGGCCTGACATCTGGCGGCTAAATCCAGAAGGAATCGACGAGGGATCTGCCTACCCTTGGATTTCTTCCTAGGTACCACCCTTGACCTATCATTCCTAGATTGACTGACAATATTTACAGAAGAAGAGGAAGACGAAGAGGATGGTGTAGAATGTACAGGAGAAGACCCCTCAGAGGAGGGGTAGAAAAGGTCGCTCATCGGACCTTGGACGGGTGGTCCGCAGGGCGGGACGCACCCGTGGGAGATGTAGGAGGTTTCCTCAACGAAGATGTGTTGTTGAGGAGTTTGAAAATTGACATTTTTTTTTCGTTTTCATTTTTGATGACAAAACAGTGAAAAGAGATCGGAGGAGAGAGAAAAGTGGTTATGGCTAGAGGATTGGAGGCTCATAGAGCAGATCATGGTTGAAGACCTGGCGCGGGTTGAGAAGCCCGCGTAGGTATGTAAGCAAAGAAGGGGACCTGGGAAGATCATCAGACAACTGTCTGGCCCAGGAAGAAAATATCAGCAAAGGCTGAGACGAGTGGATGGAGAAGATGGCGGCTAATGAGCCGTCGACGGCAATGTTGAGGACGGATGAAGATCCGTCGATGACAGGGTCCTTCTGGCGAGGACGAGGATAGTTTGGAACCTTGGCAAGAGTGGTAATATTCTCTGGTATTCCGGAGATCAATGGTGGTCCTTCAAGCTGCGAGACGAACATCCTTTCCAGTGCAACGGAAATGTCCCGTATGTCGAACCATTTGTTCCACTCGCATTCCGGATCTTTGATCTTGCCTCTTTTGGTGATCCTCGGACATTTTTCAGCCAAATATACAGCATGTGATCCCCCATATGCTTCTCGTGGGTAATCTCCCATCTGAACAACGGGCCCTCTGTTGAAGTGGTTTGATAGAGTCCATGTGAGGGGCTTCCAATCCGCCTTGAACGGTCCTTTGAAGCCTAGGCCAAACCTGCGGTTCGGCCTAATTTCCTTTGGCGGTTTGAGCCTACCCTGTAACTGTGCGCCCAGACCTTTACCCTGTTGGTAGCCGATGTTCCTCATAATCTCCCAACCTTTGGAGTGAAAAGGGAGATATGATGTTGCGGTTGCCCTGACCGGCTCCTTTGGTGCTAGTGGAACGTGAGATAGATCACGCACGTCCAGCAATGACAATATGGGCCGATGAGACGGCCAAACAGAGGGCAGAGAGGTGTTGATAGCATCCACTGTGTGAAGGACAGGTGTGCTGACCACTTTAATAATCCTCCATTGTAAGGAAACTTCAGGCACTGATGGTTGGTGGAAGGCATAGCATCCATGGCTTCAATGTAGGGGCAACCCAGTATGGCCTTGAATGTGGGGTCCATGTCGAGGACATGGAATTCCGTGGGAATTGACATATGGCCTAGTTCTGCCTTCAGAATAATCATCCCCTGCGGCGGCCTTTTGCTATTGTCATAAGCCGTGACTGTGATCGAGGAAGGTCTTATTTGTTCCTCGTTGACCCCACACAACTGAAGGGTGTCCATGGAGATCACATTTATGGACGCACCCGTGTCCACAAGACACGGGTTTATGGATACCCCATTAATTTTTATTGAAATGCACAATGCATATTTCCGAGCTTCCTTGGGAGCGAGCTCGTAGTTGTGGAACATGATGGCCGGTTGTGTGTCTGTTGGGGTCAGGACGGTCGAAATCTTCTCCACGGGGAGGTCTTCATTAACCATGACTTTTGAAGATATTCCATCAAGGCCGCCTGGTGGGATGTGGATCTTTGAAGTAGCTCCAGGATGGAGATCCGAGCAGGCGTCTTGTCCAAGTGTTTCAATAGATCATACTGTGTTCCAGGGATAGCTCTTTCTGGTTGTTCTCCATCATCCTTCTCTGGCTGAGATTGCTCAGGATTCTGACTGTTGTGGGGGAAAACCCTGTGGAAAATCCTTCCACTCCGGAGCACCATTGCCTGCGGCTTTTGTACCTCTGTGGGGGTAGCAGTGGGTTTTAACAGGGATTTGAGGGGTAGTGGTGGAGGAATGGTTGATGAAGCAGGGGTGATGACGGGAGCAGGGATTCTGATGAGGGGTTTGTTAGGTGGAGGCATGGTGGAGGTAGAGGGGATATCACACGGATTATGAAGGATAAGGGGTCTGGAAGGTGGAGGTGGAGACGAAGTAGAAGTGGGTAGGGCTTGAAGCGGGCAATGATTTTGAGGTGGGTGATGGGTAATGAGTGGTTTTGAAGGCATTAGTGGTGATATGGTGGAGAAAGACGGGGTTATGTATGGTTGACGGATGATAAGGGGTTTAGAAGGCGTAGGGGTAAATGTGGTAGAGGTGGATGGTAAAGTGGGGGAGTGAGAGAAGATAAGAGGGTGTGAAGGCATAGCGGAGAGTGTCGGTTGATAGGAGATCGGGGTGCGATGAGAGGGCGTAATGGTAGTGGAAATGGTGAGGCGATACTGACGCGGGTTGGTGAGAGAGAGGTGCTACCCGGGCAAGGCGAGGGGGTTGCATGATGATAGGGTTGGAGGAAGAAAGAATAGAGGTACTTTCCGGATGCCACACCTGCTCTCTCCCGACTTCCGGGAAGGAGGAGATGGGGTTGACCTGATGATTAGGCTGTTGGTGCTCCGGTAATGGATTCTGGATTATGCCCATGTTGGGCTGTTGTTGTGGGGCCTGCTGAGGCTGCTGTTGTTGTGGTTGCTGCTGCTGCTGCTGTTGTAACTGCTGCTGTGGCCTATGAGGAGGTCTCCTAGCCTTGAGAGCGGCGACGTATCGTCTCATTTCATCCCAATCTATTTGATGTTCATCATTCATATCGTGGATGTAATCTTTGAAATGGAAGCAGTAATCTACTGTGTGTCCTGGCTGCCTGTGGTAGACGCAGTATTTGGAGGTATCAACATTCGGGGGCCACACGGGCCTTTCCCTGGGTAGCACAAGTATGTTTGAGGCCATGAGGGCGTTGAAAATATCCGCCAGAGTTTCTGGCAACGGTGGATAGTAGGCTCTCTTGGGACCGACCGGCCTCCTTTGTTGCTGTTGGGGACCATAATTCCCCGGGGGTGGAACTTGGTTGTACTGAAGTGGTGGTTGTTGTTGCTGAGGTTGTGGTTGTTGTTGCTGGGGTTGACGTAATGGAGGCATATTATCCTGGGGTGGATTATTTTGGGGTGGAGGACGAAGAGGGAAAGGACCTGGTTGGAGGGGAAGTCGGGGCATTTGTGGAGGCCTTGGGTTGACTGCATAGTTGGCATTGTTGACCGCACCCACTTGCTCATTTGTCACGACCCCTTCTGTGGCTCCGCCCGGGACACCAGCGCCTGTCTTTCTGACCACTTTGGGCTTCGGCGACTCAAACATGTTCATAATGGGGGAGTCTTTTAACTGGGTTTGGATGTACCGGGCCCTTTCATAGAGTTCCTCCATTGTAGTAAGTTTATTCATGGCCAGGACGTGTCTGAACTGTGGGGTTGCATTAGACACAATCATCTTCACTTGTTCGGGCTCGGAGAGGGTATCCCTTATTCTTTCCGCCAGAGACCTCCATCTATCAGCATAGCGGACAAAATCCTCGTCGGGCTTCATCTTTTCGGCCACTAGGTCGGTAATGGAGAGTGAGGGACCGACCCTATCCCTATATTTCTGCAAGAACCTTCTCTGGACTATTTCAAAATTCTCGGCCTCGCGGGGCTCCAAAGAATAGAACCACTCTAGCGCGGGACCATCCAATGATCTCCGAAAGAGGTATGCCAGGGACCTCTGATCGTTTTGCCAATAGGAGGACTCATACATGAAATCCTTGAGGTGAATGAAGGGGTTGCCGGTACCATTGTATCTGCGGTACGTGGGCATTTCGGAGGGAGGAAGATGAATGACGGGAAGGATTGGCAAAGCAACCTCCGGGGTGGCTTTCACGTCCACCATTCTTCTCAGATTTTGAAACTGCTCGTCCATGCGATTGAACCTATTGAGGAGCGATTGGGCGAGCTCCTCTGGAGGTGAAGGTGGCACTTGCCACTGGGGGAGAAACTGTCTCCCGGAGACTTGAGGGGGGAACCCCGAATGAGAGGGAGCTGCCGGACCGCCGACAGTCGGCCCCGGCTGAAGCGGTATGTGGGGAACAACGGGAGTTTGAGATTGTGACGGGAACTGGAATGAGGGTGGTTGTTGGCTCGCTTGTCCTTGAAGCGAGGGAGACTGGATGGCTTGCGCCAATGAAGGAGATGGAATGGCCTGCACGGACTCTTGGAGAGGTGCGATGGCCGGAGTTGATTCCTGGGGCGTGGGGGAAACAGATTTCCCCTTCAGAATGGCCTGGAAGGCCCGGAGCTGTTCAGAGGTAAGCTCCGTGTTGGCGAGGACGCCCAGTAAGGAAGAGATATCCTGTGGTGGGGATGTGTCCCCGGCAATAACCTGCACCTCATGCGAGGGCTCATGAGAAGGACCCGAGTCCATAGCATAGACTCGCGGGTCGGCTGACAAACCACGACTAGGGTGGTTCTCCTCAAAAGACTCGTGAGCCATGCTCACAGTTTTCCCAGAACGCAAAAACATACACTAGCAAGCAGGTAGCAGAGATTATCAAACAAGTGGATGCCTTTACGCCTTTTTTTGTGTTTTGATTTTGATGATTTTTTTTGTGTTTTTAGCGAGATCCGAAGTTCACACAAAATAGGGACCCTAGTTTATTTTTGTTTCACCGCCGTGTCAGCTAGGGTCTCTCGTCTCACCACGAATGGGATGACTAACTCCGGGGAACTTCAATGGTACAACCAGCCCAGTGAACGAAGAGGAGATTCTTCGATGTCGGGGACTTACGGAGGTCCCAGTGGAGGAGATTCTAGTCCGTTGAGAGGAATTCTCAAACGGAGAGTCCTTCCTTCACCGGGAAAGGGTGATCCTTAGAAAAAATGAAAAAGGATATAAAAGAGGGATGGATGTATGCAATGGAATGCTGACAGAGATATAGAGTAAGAAAACAACAGAAATAACAAACATATAATAAACACCCAACCAATCACAACTGACAGTGCTGCCGTGAGCACAACGGGGGCGCGCGAGGGCGCCAAGGTGGAGAGGCACGGACGGTGCCGAACTTGCAAGGGTAGCCAAAAGGAAGCAGTAGAAGTCCCACCGTGATCGCCAATCTGTGAGCGACGTCACGCGGTTCGAGGAGCGAAGAAGACGCGGAGCGCGCGGGCTCCTTTTGTTTGCTGCAACACAGAAATAAGAGAAAAGAGAAGGGGCCACCACGGGAGATTGCTCCGGCGGGGCGAGCGGGACAAATGTAATATAGCAAGATATGGGGGTTAAACGGCCATAGCGGGAAGTGACTCGCCGCGGCCTCGGGGGGACGGGAATGGTGCAGAAATCAAATAGCAAGAATTGAAACGGCCATTGGGGAAGTGACTCGCCGCGGCCTCGAGAATATGAGCAGATAAGAATATAACAGAATATAAGGAGAATATAAAGAACGGAATTTAAACGGCCATTGGGGAAGTGACTCGCCGCGGCCTCGAGAATATGAATAGATAAGAATATAACAAAATATAAAGAGAATATAAGAACGGGAATTTAAACGGCCATTGGGGAAGTGACTCGCCGCGGCCTCGAGAATATGAGCAGATAAGAATATAACAGAATATAAAGAGAATATAAGAACTGAATTTAAACGGCCATTGGGGAAGTGACTCGCCGCGGCCTCGAGAATATGAGCAGATAAGAATATAACAGAATATAAAGAGAATATAAGAACGGGAATTTAAACGGCCATTGGGGAAGTGACTCGCCGCGGCCTCGAGAACAAGATGTGATCGCCAGGGGCCAAAAGACCCCAAAATAAAGAAAGTGATCGCGCCTACCTCAAGAGCGGGAGATGGCGGGTTGCTTCTTCCTCCCCCTTCGGCCGGCCGACGGAGAGGGCTTTCCTTGGGTACCCTTGCAAAACAACGACAAACAAGTAACGAGTGGATTAGAAAGATGAAGGTGTAGTATTCAAATCCTTGCGATAAAAATAACGAAATGATGGCAAGACACACACCTGGTTGGTGTTATCTTTTAAACCCCTCTCGGACTCGAGTAGGAGGAAAATGAGATGATGGATGCAAGAAGTATAAAAGAAGAGGCGCCCTTATGAAGGGGGATAGAGGATGCGAGATGATGAATGCAAAAGAACTACGAAGAAAAGGAAAGGATTGGCTTATTGGATGTGCCGATGGTGAAATCCGGCGGAGCTCCGGCAGCGTAGGGACGACGTGGAAGCGCGGTGGATGAAGACGACCTTCCTCTCGCGAGCGTGGGCACCCGAGAAGCCGGCAGAACCTCCACCTATAAAAGACCCCACGGGTTAGAAATGACTCCGGTAGCCTCTGGGCTCCGGCAGCCTATCGGATCTCTTAGAAGCTCATCAGAACTGAGGGGGGTGGGCCTCTATTTATAGGGCTCCGGAGGGTGGAGGCGTCCAGGACCCTGGACACCTCATCAGGGCAAAATAATATTTTATTCTATTTTTATTCATTTTTTTTGAATATTTTCGTGGAGGCGTCCAGGGTCCCGGACGCCTCAATAAGGTCCACCGAACTCCACCGAAAGCCGCACGCGGTTTGGCACAACGCGTGGTTTTGTGAGCGGCGCCTCGTGATTCAGAAATGGGCGCGTCCAGTTGTCTGGACGCTTCCACAATTGGCTTTTTTCACACACGACAAACCGTCGTCGGTGGACGGGGCCCAGTGGGCAAGTTGATGGAGGCGTCCAGGGTCCTGGACGCCTCCAAAAAATATATTTTTTATTTTTGTTTTGTTTTTATGCCAAAGCTGGCATTTTTATATTTTTTATATTTATTTTCATGGAGGCGTCCAGGGGCCTGGACGCCTCCATTAATATATATATTTTTTATGTATTTTTTGTCTTAAGAAATAAATTAAAGTAATGGAGGCGTCCAGGAGACTCAACGCCTCCATTAAGACCCCCCCGGGTCCGCTGAAAAGGCGTCGGCAGCTCCCCGACAGGCACCCTTCCTGGTTTCGGAACCTTCCGGTGCGTCCGATTGGTGTTGATGCCGTCTGAATGCCGCAACGAGATGATTTCTGGATGCCGAAAAGGCGGAAGAAGACTCAAGAATAGGAAACACTCGAGCGATTCAAAATGTGAAAGCCAATGCGGGGCGTCGTATAGTAATATGAGATTTTCTCAGGAGATGTCAGGAATGGCGTGTCTACAGGGATGACCAAAACAACGTGAGAACGTGTACGGTCATCAGACCAAGGCCAAAGGTCAACAGCAACCTGAACAACACCCGGAGAAAACAACGCGATAAATCATCGCAACACCCAAGCCAGCTGAAGACTGTACTGGACTTTCACGACTCTGGATACTGTATATCTCGGATTCCCATGTACTTTACACAACAATGCTCTGATAGTTCAGAAAAGAACTCCGAACATCTCAGAACACTGCTCTGATACCAAACTGTAGCGACCCAGATTCCGGATACCAGGTATACCCGGTAGGACTACCGAATACACGTGATACCACTTGGAACCCGCGAGGCCTCCCAAGAGCGGGAAAGCTCCGAAGGGAAAAATGCATGTGTAGTGTACATTGAAGCCACAGAGATAGTACAATAAGACATTAAATTTCATTAGATCGGTTTGCTAAAGTAGCAGAAATAAAATTACTTTTTAATTAACAGTTCAATTTAACAATTATACACCAGAGTCAAGTCCAAAGCTAAAGACAGCAAGTCTAGCACAGTACAGTCGACAGAAAAGAAAGACGTACCGAAAAGTCGGGGGAAGCCCAACGCAGGTACCAGCTGGCCACGACACGCTACGAGCAAGCGCACCAGGAACCATGCGGAAGCAGAATGAACAACGTCACCCCACCTGAAAAGCAGGGGTGAGTCTCGTGTCACTGGCTCAGTAGGGGTCACGCAGATCCCTACTGAAAAACACGCAGTAACACGGAACAACAAAAACAACAGGAGAAACATCATGTGTAGTAAAGCAGGAAAACTACACTACAAAGATGTAACCCTACACTAGAGGTAGTAAAGAACAGACGGGGAGTAGGAGTCGGGAACAAGTAGGAAACGAGGAGAAAACCCCGTGCCAGACAAGCGACTGCCGAACTAACCTCGGCACCCCGACTACTCCAAGCAGCGACAGAAGGGTGACTCTGATCTGACCAAGTCAGGAGTTACCGATCTACCGACACGACACCAGGCCTAAGACGAAGACCTGCAAGAACAGACAAAAGGTCTAGAAAGACCCACACAGACGACCGACCGACTCGATCACACAAACACACGACTAGAATGTCATGCACACTGTCCCATGCACGACCAGAACATCATGCATGTGACAGAACACTGACCTCGGGTACAGCCACGGAAAGGCCAACCCAGAAAGGTCACAACGCACAAGAGTCACGTGTCATGTGACGGAAGCACCTCCTCACACGAAGGACAGCCAGCTGCGTCCACTGACGCCTTATGCTGCGCCACCAGTGTCTCACCTACGATACCGCTGAAACCACGGCAGAGTCGCAGACACGCGCTGAACCAAAGCAGGAACAACAGCAACAACAGAACAAGTAACTAGTTAGGGTCATGCCCGTCGACGTAGGTCCTCAGTCCCTGACAACGTGTGCACACACTGGCTCTAGCCTAAGCCAGGTTCTCTAGCTAGTTTGGTCCCTCGGTAGGACGCTACCGCTGGCTGGGAGCCCACGGAACTAGCTTACAAACCACATCACGGGAACACCCCTCCGCCATCCGCAGGCGGGTCGGCAACTCAAAGGCCTCAGGGCTACAACAAGGGGAGGCTCACAAGACACAGAGACTCAAAACACAAGCGCTGAAGTACAGGAAGGCAAGAACGCCCAACGGCACGCACTTCAAAGCACCAACGGTAGCATAACCACTGCCAACAGACTCAGGACAAGGCAACTAGACCTACAGCATAACGATCCTTGAGTCGGACGACTCAAAGGCAAGATCGTCATAGGCAGCGGAACAAGCCGCCAATCGGTCTAATCCTAAGCCAAAGGAAACGATGCTCTGCAGGAATCGACTGACGGAGACCTGAGCGAACACCAAGAACCCTCAGCACACTTGGACACACAACCCAAGGTAACACAGTACCTCGAGGCATCCAGAACCAAAGTCTCGAACTGGGCAGAACCGTCGAGACACACACACGGTTACCCGTCAACCACTGGGTCACCCCGGGTTGACCAGAACCCGACAAAGAGTCACAATAGTAGGATAGAAAATCCTACCTCAAGCAAGCAGACTCATGGCTACCTTACAACGTAGTCTTAGCCCTAATAGGATGTTAGGAGACAACCACGGGAAAGCGGGCAAGCTACAAGGTCAAGCCAAGACAAGCAGAAACTGAAATGACGGAAATCGGAGCACAAGGACTGTAACGCACCACCCTTAGACCGTTACACGAACGTGATGGTATAACTCTAGGCCGTTAGACTCCAATTGTGGCGGTCTAATGCAGACGCGCTACAGCAACGTGACCGTCAGAAGGAGAGCCGTCACACACACCGCCCTAACCAACAACTAAAACACACAAGGCACATAACGGCCAACACCAGGCGCGTTACACCGCTCTAACGCAGCAAGGCAAGCGCGTCAGGGCCAACAGACCTCAAGCTTAAAACGACAACTTGAACCATGTAACGCACTAGACTAGGCGCGTTACACAGCCTAACGTAGCAAAGCAGGGGCGTCAGGGCCAACCGGTTCAAGTCAAGGAAACACTGGCCGAAACGCATGTAACGGTCCATCACGGACGCGTTACACAAGTCTAACGCACAAGGGCGTGGCCGTTAGAGCCAACGGCAAAACCACCCAACTCGGCCAAAGCAGCACGTAATGGCCTGGGGCAGGCGCATTACAACGCTGTGACGCACGGGGACACCACCGTTACACGAACCGCCTCAACGGTCAAACTCCAAGTCAAACGCAACGTAATGGCCTACACCAGGCGTGTTACAAGACTCTGACGCACTAGGGCAGGAGCGTCAGAGGAACCGCCTTAACCAAAACGCTAAACGATAAAACAGGCATGACGCATCACCCCCGGACGCATCAGAGAGCTGTGACGCGCCACCCCTAGGCCGTCACACTCCCAAAACCACGAAGAACTAAAAATGCCCAGAAACTGTGACGGTCTGTCGTAGGGCCGTCAGGGACCTCTGGCGGTCACTGAAACGATCGCTACACCGGTCACGGTGGGAAAATAGTGGATTGGCCAAATCGAGCCGTTTCACGCCCCATTCACGCCGAAGCGCTGGGGAAACAAGACTAGACGATGAAAAACAACATCGGGAGGTTAAAAAGCCCACATGCAAGCACTAAAATGAGAGATCGGGACGATTCCAACGAATCGACCCTAAACGAGTCACCGAGGTTCCCGGACTCCTACCGGCCTCGAATGACCACCGATCAACACGAAACTAGCATGGATGGGATCCAGACATCCCAACGGTCAATTCAACACAAACCACACCACGAATGGTTGCCGTTTTCCGACGAACCCTGAAAACCCCAAAAACTACGATTTTCATAAAACCAGCCTGATCGCCCCCGATCGAGCACCAAATCATGCACGGAAATAGAGGAAACGTGCAGAACAAGGTGGCAGTCTGTCTCCCTACCTCCACCGAAGAAACCGAGCCCCGAAGGGACTAAACCGCGCCGAAAATCACGCCGCGAGCTCAAACACCGGCTTTGAATCCACCGTTTGGGATCGCGCCAAAATCACTCCATCTTCACTTCGTCGCGCACCCAGTCCACTCCACTGCATCCCCAACACTCGCTCCTAGGTCCTCCATCTACAGCCGGAGTCGAGGAAGCTCGAGAGGAGAGAAAACGGGAGAGAGAGATGGCGGCGGTGAAATGAGAAGGGAGGAGAGAAGAAGGAAAAGAAATTAGGAATTTTCCTAATTTCTGAAAAATTTGATTTTATGCCCTATCTCAGAAAAATACGCAAAAATAGTCGAAATGACCGGCTCGAAGAGTACATCATCGCTGCAGCATCCACGAGTCGAGGAACAAAGAAATAAACTCACCGTAGGGTTCCGTAACTAGTACGAGAGAAAAACCCACACGGATCGTAAAACTCAACTTGGAAGCCACAAAAGCGAACCGAAACTCACCGAAACAAATCCGAAAGATCCAATAAAGATCCAGCAAGACCTACCAAGGATCCAGGGCATTACAGATAGAGTTGAACTGAATTTGTAAGTTGTGATGTTTGTGATGTGTTATTGCTTTCAAAATCGGAATCATAAATCGGATTTTTAAATTCAGCCGCCAAGGGTATCTGGGTAATTCTGAAATGCATCTTTAGTATATTTTTCTTTACATTTGAGGCCAAATTTTGGGGGTAGTTTATCAAAGAGATTATCTTTGAATTGGATGATTTTTGAGGCGTTGAATAATTGATAATATGATTTTTGATAATCACATAAAAATGGTTCGATATAGCAAAGGCTGCAACATCATATATTGTTAAGCATGAATTCTGCGCGTTGTTCTTGTAAGTTTAATTGTTGAGCATCAAGTGTTTCTTTTATTTCTCCTAAAAATTCTATATACATGCTATTAATCAGGAATTGTAAATATTGATAACCAGTGCAATCTCTTCGTACGTTATGTATGAGTCGAGACGCCCAATCTTGGACATTTCCTATTAAGGAAAGATGAATATAATTCTTGGTACTTTGAAGATTTATTGGATTATCGAGAATAGGGGATGTTTGAATGAGAACACTCATTTCATTTGCCCATTTATCGATCTTCTTTTTCATGTCTTCTGTTGATCCGGTGCAATCTAGATCAAGATAATTTTTATTGATTAATCCGGAAGTCTTTTGTTCTCTTAGTATATCTCGGAGATCTGGTTGTCTGTAAATAGGTGTTTGAGACATATTTGGATGAGGTTGAAATACTGGTGGTGCGGCGCCAGTGACTTCGCTTTCATCCATTTCATCTTCAAGATAAATTTGTTCTCTAGGTGTGCTTGATTCACCGATTTCATGACTAGTTGGAAGCTCTTAGGTTAAGAGTTTCGTTAAGTTTTGTAATAAATCGAGATCTAACGTTGTTTCATATAATTTTTCTAATTCGTCTTTTGATAAGAGAGTTAACTTGTTCATTGTATTTGTTAGGTTAGATATTGTTTAGTTGAATTTGTCTTGATCTTTAGGAGGTCGAAATGCGGGATATGTATAATTTTCATAACTTAAAGTTGCTAATGGTTCCCATTTTTTGAGTTTTAATTTTTGTTGAACGGGTTGACTTGGTAGAGGTTGTGGTTCTTGATGGGTTTCATCCAGTGGACTTTTCCCTTTGTCTTTTGGTAGTAATTGTTTGAGGATTTCTTTATTACATTCACATTTATCCATTTTTGTGATAATTTGTGTCAGCGCTAGATCAATATATGCTTTGATCGATGCTTCATGTGTATCTATGTGTTCTTTAATCTTTGTGATTAATTGTTCATTCTCTAATTTGACAGAATCTTTGAGTTCTTGAATTGTTATTGTTAACGTATTCAAAGTCTTTTCTATGGTTTTAATTTTCTAAAAGGACATTTTGGATACGTTGTATATTACGATTCATAGTCTCAACATTTTGTCTTAGTTCTTGTAATGTTTGATGTTCTGTTTGAGATTGAATTTCATTATCTCTTGTTATCTGTAAGGATTGTCTTGGTGGTATAGGTTCTTTAGGCCAAGTACTATGAGGTATTGGTTCTTCATGCCAATTTTGGAATATAGGTTGAGTTTGTCGGATAAGATTTGTAGTCGACCTTGTTAACGTCTATTCAGGGCTTATTTCTCTTATAAAATTACGAGTTGGTTTTTCAATTCGTGTAATATCTTGGAAAATTGGGGGAATTTCAATTTCTTTTTTATTTCCAAATATTTGTGCATGATTACTATTACATATTGCCATTCCAATGACATACGTAATATTTATAGGTGCATTTCCTTCTTTATAGTTTGCTGTAACTATGATTTCAATTCCTCCGATGTATAGATATTTCATACTTCCTTGATGTTTCTTAGGAATTTTGTTGAAGATCTCTTGAATTTCTTGTTGTGTAATTAACTGTAAATTGTTATGCGTTTAGTTATTAACCATAATAGATCTCTCTTTTGATCGTAAGGAGTAATAGACAATATTTTCTCTGGCTTTGAGTTGATGTACAAATTTGAATAGCATACCGGGTTTGGTTAAGAATTTAGATTCGTTGGGAGAATGTTGTATTTTACGAATTTCTTCGAATTTCTTTGTATTTAGAACTATGTCTAGATTGTATTCATGTTCTTCTGTGTCTTCCACATATATATCGAGAATTATTTCTTTTCCTTTAGAGGTCATTATTTTGAGGGTTTGATGAGGTCAAGGTGAAGATATTCTTATATGATTTGACAAAGACAGATTTGAACTGAATTTGTTGATTGTGATGTTTGTGATGTGTTATTGCTTTCAAGATCAGAATCATAAATCAGAATGAATTCAAAATCAAAATCATTTACTTTCTTTTTAAAACTAGTCATTGCTTTCAAAATCAGAATCGGAATCATAAATCGGAATCATTTACTTTCTTTTTAAAACGAGGCACTGATACCATTTTTACAGATGTAAAATGGTAGTCAGTATTTGTATTGAAAGATGGTCAAAATCAGAATCATTTAGTTTCTTTTTGAAACTAGGCTCTGATACGATTTTTACAGGGGATTTGTTGTGCCTGCTTGGGGTGCGGAATTCAGGATATGATATTATTGATTTTGTCATATTTTTCATTATTTATGGAAATAAGGATTGATTTTAACATGCTTGGTGTTTTACAGGATAGCGGAAAAGCATCACGGAAATAAAGATATTGCAGAGATAACATGATAGCATGAGATAGGCATGATGATCTAAGAGAATCGAAGATATCAGAATAGTTCGTTCGTTTAACAGAGCTCAAGCTCAATCGCTGCTGCCCCACCCGGGTCTTACATCGCGAATCCAGAGCCTCGAGAGTTGCTAAACTTACGAATTTCTTCATGATAATCTTCCTTTTCTCTAGATTCATGATTATGTCTTTCATGATTATATCATAAGATATGATTGCTATCATCTTCATGGTTTCTTCAAGATGGATAATCTTGATTTCTTCATGAATATGATTCATGATGTAAACTGATATGTATGAAGATGATAGGTAAGACAATATCATGGACATTCTTACAATCTTGTAATATGAAAATATGAAATTTATTAATTATGTCCCGAAGGACTAAAGGCGTAGGACTTACATTGTGCTGATGGGTTGGAGGAGAAGTCCTCCTTAATGATGCTTGGGAAATGTAGGATGTAGGATGATTCGTAGGAACTCCTCTCGGTGAGGGATGAACTCCTCCGGATGAAGGATGCCCTTACGAATGAGTCCTATCTCCCTTATATAGATGTGGAGAGCTCTAAATGAAATGTAAAGGTGTTGTACATTCACATGAAATGTGGGTACAACAATGCATGGATGAGGTGTCATGATGTGATGGAAAGTGACTTCTTGTGAATTATGGCTCCCCGGGGCTCAATAATTCATTTGATGTCTCTTTCATGATGACTAGACTTTGGTGACTCATTTGGCATTTACATAAAGTAACGATGCTTGATATTGACATAAAGTAGATTCCTTGCATAATGCATTGCTTGATTTGATGTCTTCTCGGCTTGTTGCTTGGTAATTCTTCGCTCGATGTCGACATAAAGGAGGATGTGACATAAAGCTGGATTCCTTGTGATAAGGCTTGGGCATAAGTCCAAGACACTTTGCTTTGATGTCATTTTCTATTGCTTGCTGCTTGACAAGTGTCTTTTATGTTGATATCTTGTAGATAGACTCCATGGCTTTTGCTTTGCTTTGCTTTTGTAGATCGCCTTTGGCTTCTTTACTTTTGTGTAGATCCTTGCTTTGCATGTATTATTTGACTGTGTTTGTTGGACATCTGGAATGCCTTGCTGTCGAATTTCATTTCTTTTGTCGTGCTTTGTGCTTCTTCGAGAATGATGCCGAAGAAGTTGATGCTTCATTTGATGATGTTGTTTCATCTGTGCTTTCTTCGAGATGTTTATCTCGCTTCATCTTGAATGTTTTAAATGGTGCAAGTAGTAATATTGTGCTAACTTGTACAAGTGGCGTAACTTGAACTGCTTCTTCGAAAATATAGAAGAAATATGTCATAACTATATATGAATAACTTATATATGCTACTGATGTATATAACATCAGAGACTGTCTTCGGATATTTCTCCTGTAATATATATGGCTCTGTGGCCTGCTTCGGATATTTCTCCTGTATCGTATAGCGCTTAGGCCTTTTGTTAGATGTAATTTATACATCACCACTGCATATAATGCTATGTGGATTTGAATGCTTAATCAGAATTATCAGAATCCGAGGTATCATTTGTGTCAGAACTTTCATCAGTCCAATTGGTAGTAAAATCAGTAGAAGAATCAGAATCAGTTTCTATGTAATAGATTTCATCTTCTTTAGAAGTACAATAATTTTCAATAGGGTAAAATGATTGTTCTTATAAGTGTTTTAATTTTTCAACCTTAAATTTGTTGTAGTTTATATTTCTGATGGGACATTCGTTTGCATAGTGTCCTTCTTCATTACAGATCCATCATCTGCATTGTTTTCGGACAAGGAGGTTTTTTCAATTCGTCAAGTTATTTTTGTTAAATGTTTTTTAAATGACCATTTTTTAAAGAATTTTCCTTGATAATTTGGATTCTAAAAAGATTTTCGGAACTTGTATCTTTGCTAAGGACGATATCGATATGATCTGTTTGATCTTTTTTGTCTATCAATAATTTTGGAATATCGTCGTTTTTTATGTTTTTTGTGATGTTTTCGATGTTTTGTTTTATAACATCCATATTCTTTCGGTACAAAGTATTGTTTGTCACAACATTTTAGAATGTTTTCTTTTAATGCTTATTTAACTTCTTTTTAGCTCGTAGATTAATGCAATCTTTTGTCATTTGAGCTTTAATTAATCGGATGCGGCTGCCAAGGGTATCTCGGTAATTCTGGAATGCATCTTCAGTATATTTTTCTTTACATTTGAGGCCAAATTTTGGGGGTAATTTATCAAAGAGATTATCTTTGAATTGGATGATTTTTGAGGCGTTGAATAATTGGTAATATAATTTTTGATAATCACATAAAAATGGTTCGATATAGCAAAGGCTGCAGCATCGTATATTGTTAAGCATAAATTATGCGCGCTGTTCTTGTAAGTTTAATTGTTGAGCATCAAGTGTTTCTTTGATTGCTCCTAAAAAATCTATATACATGCTATTAATCAGGAATTGTAAATATTGATAACCAGTGCAATCTCTTCGTACGTCATGTATGAGTCGAGACGCCCAATCTTGGACATTTCCTATTAAGGAAAGATGAATATAATTCTTGGTAGTTTGAAGATTTATTGGATTATCGAGAATAGGGGATGTTTGAATGAAGACACTTATTTCATTTTCCCATTTATCGATTTTCTTTTTCATGTCTTCTGTTGATTCGGTGCAATCTAGATCAAGATAATTTTTATTGATTAATCCGAAAGTTTTTTGTTCTCTGAGTATATCTCGGAGATCTGGTTGTCTGTAAATAGGTGTTTGAGACATATTTGGATGGAGTTGAAATACTAGTGGTGCTCCTAAAGGTGCGGCGCCAGTGACTTCACTTTCATCCATTTCATCTTCAAGATAAATTTATTCTCTAGGTGTACTTGATTCACCGATTTCATGACTGGTTGGTAGCTCTTGGGTTAAGAGTTTCGTTAAGTTTTGTAATAAATCGAGATCTAGTGTTGTTTCATATAATTTTTCTAATTCTTCTCTTGATAAGAGAGTTAACTTGTTCATTGTATTTGTTAAGTCAGACATAGCTTAGTTGAATTCGTCTTGATCTCTAGGACGTCGAAATGCGGGATATGTATAATTTCCATAACTTAAAGTTGCTAATGGTTCCCATTTTTTGAGTTTTAATTTTTGTTGAATGGGATGACTTGGTAGAGGTTGTGGTTCTTGTCGTGTTTCATCCAGTGGACTTTTCCCTTTGTCTTTTGGTAGTAATTGTTTGTGGATTTCTTTATTACATTCACATTTATCCATTTTTGTGATAATTTGTGTAAGCGCTAGATCAATATATGCTTTGATCGATGCTTCATGTGTATCTATGTGTTCTTTAATCTTTGTGATTAAATGTTCATTCTCTAATTTGACAGAATCTTTGAGTTCTTGAATTGTTATTGTCAACGTATTCAAAGTCTTTTCCATGGTTTTAATTTTCTAAAAGGACATTTTGGATGGTTTTAATTTTCTAAAAGGACATTTTGGATACGTTGTATATTACGATTCATAGTCTCAACATTTTATCTTAGTTCTTGTAATGTTTGATGTTCTGTTTGAGATTGTATTCATGTTCTTCTGTATCGTCAATTGATATGTCTGGAATGATTTCTTTTCCTTTAGAAGTCATCTTTTTGCTGGTCTGATGAGGTCAAGGTTGTGAGACCCGTGCCTTAGTGGATCCTTAGTGGATTGGATCTAGTATTTATTCTGGAATTTCTGGCTATTTTTCTGAATTTTTAGGAATTTTCCTGGTATTTTTCTGGATTTATTTGGATTTAATTGAGGGTTATTAGGAAATAATAAGATTTTTATATATAATAATTATATTATATATATTAATTTATTTTTTTTCTTTTAATCCCTCACCCTCACCCCCTCTCTCTTCCCTCGTCGATCTCACTCTCACCCCCTCTTTCTCTCTCTAGTCCGATCGCCCCTCTTCCCTCTTCTTGGAATCCGGGCGAGACGACGTCAGATTGAGGCGTGGAAGGTGCCGGTGGATTCCGCGGTCGAGAGGAACGCGTGGGTACCCATCTTGGCGTGGTTCGGAGATCGTGGGAGCGGGACGGAGTGTGGAGGCTCGGTGAACCCTTCCTCTTGCATGCGGCTTTTCCGACCGTTTCGGCTTGAACGAGGTAGGGGGATGGAATCCTGAGCTCGCTAGGATCATTTCCTATAGCATGTTTTCTTGTTTAAACCCTTGTGGCATGTATATGGTGTATTTTCCATTTTTGGCGTTTTAAGCTTGTTCTTCATGTTTAGGCCATTGTGGGTGTTGCATGCGGGTGTTTTAGTTGTTATATTGTTGTTTAGGACGTGTGGTTTGATAGGAAACAGGTCTTTTCGACGTTACCCGATGATTTCGTCGTCCGGGAGGGAACCGTTTTCAAACATAACCCGTCCGTGACCCAGATGGTGTGACGGTCCTTCCAGGAACCGTCACACTAGTAACGGTCCATAGAGGACGCGTTACATCAATGTAACGGCCCTTTGAAGGGGCGTCACATTGAGAGTAACGGTGGGGCTCCCAACCGTTACTCGTTCGTTGACTTGCGTTGACCGGGTTAGGCGGTTAACCTGACGGCCAGTCGGCCGGCCGTCAGGATGCCCTGACGCGCCTGGGCGAGCGCGTCATATCGCCTGCAAATGGTTTTGGAGCGCTGTGCGTTGGTTTTGGCCTCGGGTGGATGTAACGGCCAGGGCCCAACGCGTTACAGTTGATATAACGCGCTGCGCCCCGACCGTTAGGTCCTGTGACGGCGTGGCCGTGGGCCGTCACACCCCCCCTTTTTCACGGTTGAGGTTGGAGCTTCGGTGGTTGTAACGGCTGGGGGCGGACGCGTTACAATCGATGTAACGCGCCAGTCCACGACCGTCACACACCTGTGACGCGGTGGCAGCAGACCGCCACTTGCCTGTCAGTTTCAAAAAAAGTCACCGGCTTATTCTTTACGCATTCCAAAATGTTTATATGCCATGCTTATGTTATCTTATTATATAATGGCATGTTTGTGAATCCCAATAGAGTAGCTTTTCTTTCCTTGCAATGGAGCCACTGTTGTTGCCCTAAGGTCTTTGAGTGCCGACCCGCTTGGGGATAGCGGAGGGGTGTTCCCGTACACGGTTTGTAAGCTAGTTCCGTGGGCTCCCGGCCAACGGTAGCGTCCTACCGAGGGAGAAAACTAGCTAGAGGGCCTGGCTCAGGCGAGAGTCAGTGTGTGCACACGTGGTCAGAGGCTGTGGACTGACACTGACGGGTGCCACTCTGACTGGTCACTTGGTTTGGTACTGTTTGCGCGCTCAGCTTGTCGTGTTACCGACTGCGAGTGCTTGAGACGCAGTGTAAGCCGTCAGTGGACGCATCTGGTTTCTGCTCCCAGTGGTTGTTCTACTCCCTACTGCTCGGATTAGTTAAGGCATATTGTACTGGTAGATTTAGTTTCTGTCGCTTGCATTTATTTATCGTTGGCATGTATTAGCTGTTATACCTGTTTAGTTAGAAATTACAGCTTTACTGTGATTAGTTTATTCATGCCAATGCCCGTTAATTTATTTAAATGCATGCTCTAATTGTCTTTATTTGTGCATGTATGCTTGTTTAGTGCGAGGTAGGGATCCGCGTGACCCCTACTGAGTCTGGCTGTGACTCACCCTTCTTCTTTCAGGTGAGCCGCGCCCGCCGTCTCCGGTGTTTCGTGAGTTACTCGGAGACCGTGCTTAGCTGCCAGCAGTAGACGGGTCGCCTTTTTGGGCCTTTGTTGTACTTTTGCCGGGGTATGCCCCGTGTAGTTGTACCTTTTTGGACTAGTACTTTTGTGTCTCTGGACTAGTTTATATATATATCACTCTGGTTATTTTGAATTGCTTCCGCACTTTTGTTAAATTTTATTGCTTAATCTAATATGCGCGCTTGTGATTGCAATTCGTTATACATCCCCTCGACAAACTTCACTAACCCTTCAGGGGCCACATCAGCCTCTTGGGTGGCTTCCCCAGTTCCTGGTATCGGTGTATCGATGTTATCGGTATATCGGTATCCGCGCTCTGGGTCGTCACAGTTGGTATCAGAGCGGAGTTGAGGATTTGTATAAGGAATTGGAATTTGCAACTTGTCCAGAGCTAGTCCTTCGTGTTGTCTATTGCTGGCTTAGGTTGTTTTCAGCGTGATTGATGTGATTCCTGTTGCTTTCTATTTTTCGGCAGTGCAAGATGCCACCTCGTCGAGGAAGACCTCCTCGAGTTCCTCGAGCTCCTAGAGATGCGCCTAGAGAAGAAAGTGGTTCTGCACCTCCTCCTGCAGTTCCTGCAGTTCCTGTTGTTCCTCCTCCAGCGCCATTCGTTGCTTCTCAGATTGAAGTGCCTGGTAGTCGAGACAAGGCTTTGAAAGAATTTCTTCTGTTTAATCCGCCTGCCTTCAATGGACAAGGTGATCCAGAGGTTGCGAGGCAATGGCTAGATGCAATTGAGCGCGTATTCCTGTCTATGGAGTGCGCTGAAGATGAGAAGGTTATGCTTGCTGCGTTTCAACTCCAAGGTACAGCCATTACGTGGTGGAAAGCCGAGTGGCAGATTGCGTTTCACTCTAGACCTCTTTGGCAGATCACTTGGGCAGAGTTTGTTGCTGCTTTCGAGCGTGCCTACACTCCTGCCTACTTGCAGATGGCTAAGATGTATCAATTTATGGAGCTGACTCAGGGTAGCATGACTGTGCTTCAGTATCAGAACAAGTTTATGGAAATGGGTCAATATGCGCCCCATGTGCTGGCTAATGAAGCTTTGAAGACACAGCAGTTCTTGCGTGGATTGAGGCCTGAACTTAAATTGCCCTTGATCGCGAGTCGTGTTGCTGATTTAGATGGTGCGTGCTAGACAGCTGTGGCACTTGAGCTGGAGATGGCGAGACCAGGTGGATATCCGCAGGCGGGGTCAGTTCAGCCAACAGTTCAGTTTCAACCAGCTTACCCATCGCTAGTGTCAGGTGTTCCCTCGGTCCAGTCAGATGTTAGCAGTGCTTCTTCCCCTTCCAAGGCCAAGTTTAAGAGGTTCAAGAAGAAGAAGAAGTTTTTCCAGCAGCCGTCGTCCGGTACAGATTCTGTTTAGCAGCCGACAGTGCCTTCTTCTCAGACTCGTCAGAGCTCTGCTGTCAGTCAGCCGTGGACTTGTCGGAGATGCGGTGGTCACCATAAGGGTCAGCCGTGTTCTCTTCCTGTGGTCTGTTTTCGCAGTGACCAGCCTGGTCACGTTGTTCGAGACTATCCGTTGAGGCCAAAAATGGTGCAAGCTCCTCAGTTACTCAGCCTCAGCAGTCGCAATTCATACCTCCTCCAGTACCTCAACAATAGTTCTATTCTCAAGCTTCGGCGTCTTCTCAGCAATCTTCAGTCGGATCTAAGAAGCAGAAAGGCAAGGTTTCGCATGTAACTCGAGCTAAAGCGGTTGCATCCCATCTGGTGGAAGGTACGATTATGCTTTATGGTCATTCAGCTCGTGTCTTATTTGATTCTGGTGCTTCTAACTCTTTTATTTCTGAGGATTTCATGGCATGTATTGAGGAGCCGACATCAGAAATAACTTGTGAGCTATTTGTCGAGTTGCCTTCTGGAGATTTCATGATTACACCTTTGTGTTTGGAAGAGTCTCTTGTTATGATTAATAATCATCAGTTGCCGATGAGATTGTATGCGTTGCAGCTGGCAGATTATGACATTATTCTGGGTATGGATTGGTTGGAGCAGTATGGAGCTGTGGTTGACTGCAGATCGAAGAAAGTCTATTTTCAGCCACAGGGAAAATCAGCTTTTTATTTCCAAGGTATTCGACCCCGTTCTTCTCGTATGATTATTTCTGCTATTCGAGCCTATAGGTTGCTTAGTGCAGGTTGCCAGGGATTCTTAGCTTCTGTGGTTACTGTTGAGAAACCACGACAGGATGTCAGCGATATTCCTGTTGTTTGTGAGTTCCCTGATGTGTTTCCTGACGAGTTACCAGGCTTGCCTCTAGAGCAAGAAATTGAGATGGTGATTGAACTGATTCCTGGTATAGGCCCGTTAGCAAAGGCACCGCACCGAATGGCTCCAGCTGAACTGAAAGAACTATGAGCACAGTTGCTTGAATTGCTGGAAAAAGGCTATATTCGCCCCAGTTTTTCTCCATGGAGTGCTCTAGTGCTATTTGTGAAAAAGAAAGATGGAAGCCTGAGACTTTGTATTGATTATAGACAGCTAAACCAGGTGACTATCAAGAATAAATATCCGCTTCCCAGGATTGATGATTTGTTTGACCAGTTACAGTCTGCTACTGTCTTTTCACGGATTGACCTCCGGTCTGGCTACTTTCAGTTGCGAATCCGGGAATCTGATGTGGAGAAGACAGCTTTCAGTACTCGATATGGTCATTATGAATTTCTGGTAATGCCGTTTGGATTGACGAATGCCCCAGCAGCTTTCATGGACCTAATGCAGCGTATCTTTCGTCCATTTCTCGATCAGTTCGTGGTGATCTTTGTTGATGATATTCTGATCTACTCTGCTTCTGATGAAGATCATGTGCAGCATTTGAGGATCGTTCTGCAGACTCTGAGAGATCACGAGCTCTATGAGAAGTTTAGTAAATGTGAATTCTGGCTTCGGGAAATTCATTTTCTTGGCCACGTGATTTCTGGTGATGGAATAGCAGTGGACCCTGCAAAGATTGAAGCTGTTTTGAGTTGGCAGAGACCGAGAACTGTAACAGAGATTAGAAGCTTTTTAGGTTTGGCTGGGTATTATCGAAGATTCAACCAGGATTTTACAAAAATTGCAGCACCTATGACTAGACTGACTCGTAAAGATGTACCTTTTGTCTAGTCGGATCAGTGTGAAGGCATCTTTGTTGAATTGAAAAGGCTCTTGACTTCTTCTCCAGTGTTGATTTTGCCTTCTGGCTCGGGTGGATTTATGGTTTGCACAGATGCTTCTCGAGTGGGTTTGGGTGCGGTGCTGATACAGCATGGTCAGGTTATTGCATATGCATCTCGGCAATTGAAACAGCATGAAGAAAATTATCCCACGCATGATCTGGAGCTAGCTGCAGTTGTGTTTGCCCTAAAGATCTGGAGACATTATCTGTATGGTGAGAAATTTCAGATTTTTACTGATCATCAGAGTTTACAGTATATATTCTCCCAGAAAGATCTGAATCTCAGGCAGAGGCGATGGATGGAATACATGAAAGATTATGACTTTACACTCTCCTATCAGCCGGGTAAAATGAATGTTGTGGCTGATGCTCTGAGCAGGAAAGTGCAGGTCAATCATCTGTTGCTTCATGGATGGAAATTGTGGGAACAGCTTCCGAGCGAGGCATTCAGCGTAGAGTTTCCTGCCGATCCGAAGATGGCAGTTTGTGCTAGCTTGGTTTTGGGTTCAGCTTTGTATAAGCAGATTTCAGAAGCTCAGCAAGCTGATTCTGATTTGGCCCGTGTTGTATCAAGATATGATGTGGAATTTGATGATGAGCTGGTTGTCAGTTTCCAGGGCAGATTATATGTTCCCGCTGTTGATGCATTGAGACTTGAGGTTCTGAGTGAAGCCCATGGTTCCCGTTTTGCTATTCACCCAGGTGTCACTAAGATGTATCAGAATTTGAAAAAGTAGTTCTGGTGGCCAGGTATGAAGTCAGACGTGGCTGTGTTTGTTTCTAAGTGCTTGACTTGTCAGCAGGTTAAAGCGAAACATCAAAAGCCAGGTGGTTTGCTTCAGCCGTTAGAGATTCCTATGTGGAAATGGGACCATGTTACTACAGATTTTGTGGTGGGTTTGCCTCGGACTTCTCAAGGTTTTGATGGTATCTGGTTGCTTGTCGACAGATTGACTAAAACTGCCAGATTGTTGCCAATTAAAGTTGCTTGGAATGTGCAGAGGTTGGCCGAGCTTTATGTGTAGAAGATCATGCCATTGCATGGAATTCCAATTTCACTTGTGTCAGATCGTGATCCACGTTTTACCTCTGGCTTCTGGCGTAGTTTCCAGAAAGCTTTGGGCACTGAGTTAGCCTTCAGTTCAGCCTATCATCCGCAGTCGGATGGACAGTCAGAGAGGACTATTCAGACTCTGGAAGACATGCTGAGATCATGTTGCCTTGATTGGCAAGGTTCGTGGAGTCAACATTTGCCACTTGTTGAATTTGCTTATAATAATAGTTTTCACTCCAGTATTGGCATGGCTCCTTATGAGGCACTGTATGGTCGTCCTTGTCGTACTTCCTTGAACTGGTTTGATGTTGGGGACAGATTATTGACATGACCTGACATGGTACATCAGTGTTCTGATGTGGTTCGTCTGATCAGACAGAGATTATTGATAGCTCAGAATCGACAGAAAAGTTATGCAGATCAGCGCAGACGTCCACTATAATTTGAGCCAGGCGATATGGTGTTTGTTAAGGTATCTCCGATGAAAGGTGTTTCCAGGTTTGGGAAGCGTGGAAAGCTCAGTCCGCGGTATGTTGGCCCGTTTCCTATTGTTGAAGCTGTGGGTCAGGTAGCTTATCGATTGCAACTACCAGCGGCTATGCAAGCTATTCATGATGTGTTCCACGTCTCTCAGTTGAGGAAGTATGTGCCAGATGCTTCTCATGTTCTCGATGATTCAGTTTGGCCCGAAGTGACTGCTGATTTGTCTACGCCAGAGTTCCCTATCAGAATTGAAGACCGTCGTGAGCAGCGGTTGAGAAATAAGGTTATCCCTCTGGTAAGAGTTGCTTGGCAGCGTCACTCTGGTAATGAGTCTACTTGGGAACGTGAAGATGAGATGCGTCAGCTTTTTCCTTTCTTATTCCAGTGAGGTATAATTCTTTTCTCAGTTTCCTCCTTATCCGTTGTTGTAAATTTCGAGGGTGAAATTTCTATTAGGAGGGAGGGACTGTGAGACCCGTGCCTTAGTGGATCCTTAGTGGATTGGATCTAGTATTTATTCTGGATTTTTCGGCTAATTTTTTGAATTTTTAGGAATTTTCCTGGTATTTGTCCGGATTTATTTGGATTTAATTGAGGGTTATTAGAAAATAATAAGATTTTTATATATAATAATTATATTATATATATTAATTTTATTTTTTTTCTTTTAATCCCTCACCCCCTCTCTCTTCCCTCGTCGATCTCACTCTCACCCCCTCTTTCTCTCTCTAGTCCGATCGCCCCTCTTCCCTCTTCTTGGAATCCGGGCGAGACGACGTCAGATTGAGGCGTGGAAGGTGCCGGTGGATTCCTCGCGTCGAGAGGAACGCGTGGGTACCCATCTTGGCGTGGTTCGGAGATCGTGGGAGCGGGACGGAGTGTGGAGGCTCGGTGAACCCTTCCTCTTGCATGCGGCTTTTCCGGCCGTTTCGGCTTGAACGAGGTAGGGGGATGGAATCCTGAGCTCGCTAGGATCATTTCCTATAGCATGTTTTCTTGTTTAAACCCTTGTGGCATGTATATGGTGTATTTTCCATTTTTGGGGTTTTAAGCTTGTTCTTCATGTTTAGGCCATTGTGGGTGTTGCATGCGGGTGTTTTAGTTGTTATATTGTTGTTTAGGACGTGTGGTTTGACAGGAAACAGGTCTTTTCGACGTTACCCGACGATTTCAGTCGTCCGGGAGGGAGCCGGTTTTCAAACATAACACGTCCGTGACCCAGACGGTGTGACGGTCCTTCCAGGAACCGTCACACTAGTAACGGTCCATAGAGGACGCGTTACATCAATGTAACGGCGCTTTGAAGGGGCGTCACATTGAGAGTAACGGTGGGGCTCCCAACCGTTACTCGTTCGTTGACTTGCGTTGACCGGGTTAGGCGGTTAACCTGACGGCCAGTCGGCCGGCCGTCAGGATGCCTTGACGCGCCTGGGCGAGCACGTCATATCGCCTGCAAACTGTTTTGGAGCGTTGTGCATTGGTTTTGGCCTCGAGTGGATGTAACGGCCAGGGCCCAACACGTTACAGTTGATATAACGCGTTGCGCCCCGACCGTTAGGTCCTGTGACGGCGTGGCCGTGGGCCGTCACACCCCCCCTTTTTTCGCGGTTGAGGTTGGAGCTTTGGTGGTTGTAATGGCTAGGGGCGGACGCGTTACAATCGATGTAACGTGCCAGTCCACGACCGTCACACACCTATGACACGGTGGCAGCAGACCGCCACTTGCCTGTCAGTTTCAAAAAAAGTCACCAGCTTATTCTTTACGCATTCCATAATGTTTATATGCCATGCTTATGTTATCTTATTATATAATGGCATGTTTGTGAATCCCAATAGAGTAGCTTTTCTTTCCTTGCGATGGAGCAATTGTTGTTGCCCTAAGGTCTTTGAGTGCCGACCCGCTTGGGGATAGCGGAGGGGTGTTCCCGTACACGGTTTGTAAGCTAGTTCCGTGGGCTCCCGGCCAACGGTAGCGTCCTACCGACGGAGAAAACTAGCTAGAGGGCCTGGCTCAGGCGAGAGTCAGTGTGTGCACACGTGGTCAGAGGTTGTGGACTGACACTGACGGGTGTCACTCTGACTGGTCACTTGGTTTGGTACTATTTGCGCGCTCAGCTTGTCGTGTTATCGACTGCGAGGGCTTGAGACGCAATGTAAGCCGTCAGTGGACGCATCTGGTTTCTGCTCCCAGTGGTTGTTCTACTCCCTGCTGCTCAGATTAGTTAAGGCATATTCTACTGGTGGATTTAGTTTCTGTCGCTTGCATTTATTTATCGTTGGCATGTATTAGCTGTTATACCTGTTTAGTTAGAAATTACAGCTTTACTGTGATTAGTTTATTCATGCCAATGCCCGTTAATTTATTAAAATGCATGCTCTAATTGTCTTCATTTGTGCATGTATGCTTGTTTAGTGTGAGGTAGGGATCCGCATGACCCCTACTGAGTCTGGCTGTGACTCACCCTTCTTCTTTTAGGTGAGCCGCGCCCGCCATCTCCCGGTGTTTCGTGAGTTACTCGGAGACCATGCTTAGCTGCCAGCAGTAGACGGGTCGCCCTTTTGGGCCTTTGTTGTACTTTTGCCAGGGTATGCCCCGTATAGTTGTACCTTTTTGGACTGGTACTTTTGTGTCTCTGGATTAGTTTATATATATATCACTCTGGTTATTTTGAATTGCTTCCGCACTTTTGTTAAATTTTATTGCTTAATCTAATATGCGCGATTGTGATTGCAATTCGTTATACATCCCCTCGACAAACTTCACTAACCCTTCAGGGGCCACATCAGCCTCTTGGGTGGCTTCCCCAGTTCTTGGTATCGATGTATCGATGTTATCGGTATATCGGTATCCGACGCTCTGGGTCGTCACAAAGGTGAAGATATTCTTGTATAATATTCCAAAGACAGAGTTGAACTGAATTTGTAAGTTGTGATGTTTGTGATGTGTTATTGGTTTCAAAAACAAATGCAAAATCGGAATCATTTACTTTCTTTTCAAAATGAGGCTCATAAATCGGAATCTTTTACTTTCTTTTTAAAACTAGGCTCTCATACATCTGAAGATGTAATTACAGGGGATTTGTTGTGCCTGCTTGGGGTGTGGAATTCAGGATATGATAACTGCTATTTTTTACAGGGGATTTGTTGTGCCTGCTTGGGGTGCGGAATTCAGGATATGATACTATTGGTTTTGTCAGGTTTTCCATTATTTATGGAAATAAGGATTGATTTTAACATGCTTGGTGTTTTACAGGATAGCGAAAAAGCATCGTGAAAATAAAGATATTACAGAGATAACATGATAGCATGAGATAGACATGATGATCTAAGAGAATCGAAGATATCAGAATAGGTCGTTCGTTTAATAGAGCTCAAGCTCAACCGCTGCTGCCCCACCCGGGTCTTACATCCCGAATCCAGAGCCTCCAGAATTGCTAAACTTACGAAGTTCTTCATGATAATCTTCCTTTTCTCTAGATTCATGAATATGTCTTTCATGATTATATCATAAGATATGATTGATATCATCTTCATGGTTTCTTCGAGATGGATAATCTTGATTTCTTCATGAATATGATTCATGATGTAAACTGATATATATGAAGATGATAGGCAATACAATATCATGAACATTCTTGCAATATGAAAATATGAAAGTATGAAATTTATTAAATATGTCCCGAAGGACTAAAGGCGTAGGACTTCATTGCTGCGATGGGTTGGAGGAGAAGTCCTCCTGAATGATTCTTGGGAAATGTAGGATGAAGGATGATTCGTAGGAACTCCTCTCGGTGAAGGATGAACTCCTTCGGATGAAGGATGCCCTTACGAATGAGTCTTAGCTCCCTTATATAGATGTTGAGAGCTCTAAATGCAATGCAAATGTGCTGTACATTCACATGTAATGTGGGTACAATAATGCATGGATGATGTGTCATGATGTGATGGAAAGTGACTTCTTCTGAATTATGGCTCCCCGGGACTCAATAATTCATTTGATGTCTCTTTCATGATGACTAGACTTTGGTGACTCATTTGGCATTTACATAAAGTAAAGATGCTTGATGTTGACATAGCGTAGATTCCTTGCATAATGCATGGCTTGATTTGATGTCTTCTTGACTTGTTGCTTGCTCGATGTCGACATAACGGAGGATGTGACATAAAGCTGGATTCCTTGTGATTAAGCTTGGGCATAAGTCCAAGAGACTTTGCTTTGATGTCGTATTCTTTTGCTTGCTGCTTGAAAAGTGTCTTTGATGGTGATGTCTTGTAGATAGCCTTTGGCTTCTTTGCTTTTATGTAGATCCTTGCTTTGCATGTTGGACAGCTGGAATGCCTTGCTGTCGAATTTCATTTCTTTTGTCGTGCTTTGTGCTTTTTCGAGGATGATGCTGAAGAAGTCGATGCTTCAGTTGATGATGTTGTTTCATCTGTGCTATTTTCGAGATGTTTATCTCGCTTCATCTTGAATAGTTTGAATGGTGCAAGTATTAATATTGTGCTAACTTGTACAGGTGGCGTAACTTGAATTGCTTCTTCGAGTAGAGCTGAGACCTTGGAAACTTCATTCTAAAATTCATCTGAAGTAACTGGTTCTTCTTCATAAATGACTGCCGTTGCTTCTGTTGGCAGGTTTTTTGGATGTACGAGTGTACATACATTGAATTGTGTAGAATCTTTTTGTAATTTTGAGCCTGTATGAAGACTTTGGCTGTCTGCTCTGGTGGCATAATTGGTCCATAGAAAATATAACAGTTATTGAATAGTAATGGATAATCTTGCCGTCGGAAATAGGCAGTAGGATGTTCCATGGCAGTGAATGTACTGAATCGTGCAGCTCGTTGAGCTACAGGACGTAATATTTGTAATTCCTTGGGTCGAGGAGGTGCCTAGCGTGACAGTTGGTAATAGAAATCTTTATCATGATGTAAAGGTGTTGGGCTGGTTAAAGCTTGTAACATGGTGTGGAATTTGGACAATGGAGCCATTGGAGTGTTCACTGAGATTTCTTTGAATACGGGTATAAAATGTGCATCAGAATATGGTACAATGTGTGAAATTACAAAATATCGACGGTTAGATGAGTAAACACTCATTACAATACCGTCCCAATTGCATATTTCTTCTAAGGGAAAAGCTTTGGAATGCCATTGGTTGCATCTGATTCTAGGCTTGAATTGGGGTACTATTGAGATGTAGGTTGGCATGACTAGTGCAATAGTATCTGAAGTGTTTTCAAAGATCAGGAATATTTTCAAGGTTGGGTTTGAGTCGCTGCTGCCCCACGTAGGTCTTACATCGCGAATCCAGAGCCTCCAGAGTTCCTAAACTTACGAAGTTCTTCATGATAATCTTCCTTTTCTCTAGATTCCTGAATATGTCTTTCATGATTATATCATAAGATATGATTGATATCATCTTCATGGTTTCTTCAAGATGGATAATCTTGATTTCTTTATGAATATGATTCATGATGTAAACAAATATGTATGAAGATGATAGGTAATACAATATCATGGATATGCTTGCAATCTTGCAATATGAAAATATGAAATTTATTGATTATGTCCCGAAGGACTAAAGGCGTAGGACTTAGATTGTTCCGATGGGTTGGAGGAGAAGTCCTCCTGAATGATGCTTGGGAAATGTAGGATGTAGGATGACTCGTAGGAACTCCTTTCGGTGAAGGATGAACTCCTCCGGATGAAGGATGCCCTTACGAATGAGTCCTAGCTCCCTTATATAGATGTGGAGAGCTCTAAATGAAATGCAAATGTGTTGTACATTCACATGAAATGTGGGTACAATAATGCATGGATGATGTGTCATGATGTGATGTAAAGTGACTTCTTGTGAATTATGGCTCCCTGGGGCTCAATAATTCATTTGATGTCTCTTTCGTGATGACTAGACTTTGGTGACTCATTTGACATTTACATAAAGTAAAGATGCTTGATATTGACATAAAGTAGATTCCTTGCATAATGCATTACTTGATTTGATGTCTTCTTGACTTGTTGCTTGGTAATTCTTTGATCGATGTCGACATAAAGAAGGATGTGACATAAAGCTGGATTCCTTGTGATAAGGCTTGGGCATAAGTCCAAGAGACTTTCCTTTGATGTCGTTTTCTTTTGCTTGCTGTTTGACAAGTGTCGTTGATGCTGGTGTCTTGTAGATAGCCTTTGGCTTCTTTACTTTTGTGTAGATCCTTGCTTTGCATGTTTTATTTGACTGTGTTTGTTGGACAGCTGGAATGCCTTGCTGTCGAATTTCATTTCTTTTGTCATGCTTTGTGCTTCTTCGAGAATGATGCCGAAGAAGTTGATGCTTCATTTGATGATGTTGTTTCATCTGTGCTTGGTTGTTACATTTTGATAATGTTGTTCTAATGTGGAAGAATAGACAATGATATTGTCAACATAGATGCAACAATATTCAATATGAGGTTTGAATGATTCATCCATGAATCTTTGAAAGATTCCTGGTGCTTGTTTTAAACCCATTGGTAAAACTTTCCATTGATACTGTCCTTGTGGACAACTGAATGCTGTTAAATGTTTTAATTCTTCTGTTAATTGTATTTGAAAGAAACCAGATTTACAATCAAATGATGAGAAATATTTTTTATTTGCAACAAGTTGAATGAGTTCAGATTTGTTCAGAATATAATTGCCATCATTGACTGTATTGTCATTAATTTGTTTATAATTTATAACCATTCATTTTTTACCACGTTTTTGTTCAGAGTGGTTGTTTACAAGGAAAGCTGGTGAACTATGTGGGCTATTACTTTTTTCGATTAGACCTTTTGTGAGAAGTTATGTAATTTGTATTTGAAATTCTAGTCGATCTTCTCGTGTATAAATCATCGGTTTTGCTCGAATGATTTTATTCTTTTTATCTGGTAAGAGTTCAATATGTGCAATGAACTTTTTACGTTTTATTGTTTGATCTTGTGGATGTTCAGAACATACTTGTTTCAGTAATTGTTTGATTTTATCTTCTTCAGGGTGGTAGAGGAAGATTAGTTCATCATAAAGATCATCGAGAGTATCTTGTAGTTCCTGAGTGAAGGTTATATTTTGAATAATAGGTTTTTTAAGTTTTTTAAATCCGTCAAGGATTCCTGGTGTTCCAATTTGTAAGGCTGCTTTTACCTTTGGTACATAAATTAACGACTTATTTTTGGTTAGAATAATATGATTTAGTTCTTGTATAAAGGGTAGATGTTCATTTAAGAAATTATTCCCTAAAATAAGGTCTATTCCAGAGTGAAGGAGATAGAGTTTTGAAATAGTGAATTTAACTTGTTCAATTTCAATAATCAAGTTATGAATTTCTTTATTGATTGTGATGATGAAGATGTAATGCCCTGGATCTTTGTTGGATCCTTCGTAGGTCTTGTTGGATCTTCGTTGGATCTTTCGGATCTGTTTCGGATTGGTTTCGTTGAGTTTCGGTTTACTTTTGTGGCTTCCGAGTGAGTTTGACGAGCCGTGTGAGTTTTTCTCTCGTACTAGTTACGGAACCCTACGGTGAGTTTGTATGTCAATTCTTGAACTCGTGGATGCTACAGCGACGATGTACACTTCGAGCCGGTCGTTTCGGCTATTTTTGCGTATTTTTTGAAATTTGTGCATTTTCGGCGCATTTTCGAAATTTTCAGAAATTAGGAAAATTTCCTAATTTCTTTTCTATTTCTTTTCTTTTCCTCTCTCTTCCTTCTCATTCGCCGCCGTTCCTCTCTCTCTCCCCCGTTTTCTCTCCCGTTCGCCTCCTCGGCTCCGGCTGCAGACGGAGGACCTAGAGGCACGTGTTGGGGACGTGATGGAGCTGGCTGGGTGCGCGATGGAGCAAGGATCGGATCGATTCTGGCGCGATCCCGGTCGGTGGATTCAAAGCCGGTGAAATCGGTTCGCGAGTAGTTTTCGGCGTGGTTTAGTTCCTTCGGGGCACGGTTTCTTCGGTGGAGGTAGGGTGACTGATCCTTACTTCGTCCTCTCCGTTTTCCCTGCCATTGCACGGCGTTCGGCTAGGAAACGGTCGAGTTTGGGCTTGTTTTGCCTAAACCGTGATTTCCGTGGTTTTTAGGGTCGGCCGGTAAACGATGACCATTTGCGGCGTAGTTAGTTTCTAACTGACCGCTGGGATGTTAGGATCCCATCCACGTTGATTTCGTGTGGTTTGGTGTTCATTCGAGGCCGGTAGAAGCCCGGGAACCTCGGTGACCCACTTAGGGTCGATTTGTCTAAATCGCTCGGATCTTGCATTTTTGAGCTTGCATGTGGGGTTTGGAGTCCCCTGATGTTGTTATTTTTCGTTTAGGTGTGTTTCCCCTGCGTTTCGGCGTGAATGGGGCGTGGAACGGGCTGGTTTGGCCGTTCCTCTGTTTTCCTGCCGTATGAGAAGTAGCGGTCGTTCCAGTGGCCGTTACTTGCTTCTGACGGTCCTACGACATACCGTTACTTCGTTTGTCATTTTTGAGCTTTCTGGCTTTTGGGTGAGTGACGGCCCTAGGGTGGCGCGTCGCTTCCTTGTAACGTGCCTAGGCTAGTGCGTTACTTCGCCTTCGTCGTTTTGTGTTGGGGTTGAGTCGGTTGATCTAACGCGCTTAACCCAGTGCGTTAGATGGATGTAACGCGCCCTGCCCTGGCCGTTACTTGCTGTTTGACCGACGTTTGACCTGTTGAGGCGGTGCCTCCAGCGGTCGTACCCCGTGCGTTGTTTGGTTGTAACGCGCCAGGTGTTGTGCGTTACTTGGTTAGTGTGGTTTTGTAGGTTTGTCAGGGTGGTGTGTGTGACGGATTGATTCCCGTCTGTTGTTTGGGAAGTAATGGCCCTAGGCTAGACCGTCGCTTTCTTGTAGCGGTCTAAGGCTGGTGCGTTACATTCCTTGTGCCTTTGTTTTCCGCCCGTTGATTCCTGTGTGTCTTGGCTCGGCCTTGTGGTCTGCCCGTTGTTCCGTGGATGTCTCCTGACGTCCTGTGAGGGCTAAGATTACGTTGTAAGGTAGCCAGGAGTCTTCTTACTTGTGGTTAGGATTCTTGATCCTACTTTTGCATGCTGCTGTTGTTTGGTTCAGGTCAACCCGGTTTGACCCAGTGGTTGACGTGGGACCTTGTTTGTGCGTGTCTTGGCTGTTCTGTCCTGTCCGAGACACTGCTTCTGGATACTTCGAGGTGTTGTTCTACCTCGGTTTGCGTGTCCAGCTGTGCTGAGTGTTCTTGGTATTTCCCTCAAGTCTCCGTGTGTTGTTTTCTGCGGAGCGTCGTTTCTTCTGGCTTAGGATTAGACCGATTGGCGGCTTGTTCCGCTGTTTGTGACGATCTTGCCTTTGAGTTGTCCAACTCAGGGATCGTTACATTGTAGGTCTAGTTGCCTGGTCCTGAGTCTGTTGGCGGTTGTTTGACTGCCTGGGTGCTTTGTTGTGCACGAGACATGGCTTTTCCTAGCTGTCTGTGCTGTAGCGCCTGTGTTTCAGAGTTCGTGCCTTGTGAGCCTCCCCTGGTTGTAGCCCTAGGCTGTTTACCAACCCACCGGGAGTGGTGGAGGGGTTTTTCCTGTTGCATTTGGTACGTACGGTTTTTAAGCTAGTTCCGTAGGCCCCGGCCAACGGTAGCGTCCTACCGAGGGGAATACTAGCTAGAGGCCTGACCTAGGTAGAGGTCGGTGTGTGCACACGTGGTCAAGGACTGGGGACTTGCGTTGACGGGCGTGGCCCTGACTAGTCACTCACAGTTGGTGCTGCAGTCCTGTGCTGTGGTGCTATGTTTCCTTGGAACTGTTGTTCCTCGGACCTGGTTCTTGGTGTGTCTTGTTCTTGAATGGACATGACACTTGTGGCGCAGTGTAAGTCGTCAGTGGACGCTTCTGGCTGTTCTTCTGGGAGGAGGATGCTCCTGTCACTCGGTGCAGTGACTCTCGGCGTTTTCCTGTGCGCTGTGACCTTTGCGAGTTACCCGTTCGTGGCTGTACTCGAGGTCAGTGTTCTGTCGTCTGCACGATGTTCTGATCGTGCGTGGGGCTGTGTGCACGACTCTTCCGGTCGTGTACGTGTTTGTTTGGCATCTGGCGGGGTCTTGTCTAGACGTTGTTTGTTTGGGCTGGTTGACAGACTAGTGTACCCTTCTGTGTGAGTTTGGGGTCAACCATCTGTTACCTTTTTGTTTGGAGTAGTTTGGGGTGCCGAGGTTAGTTCGGCAGCCGCTTGTTTGGTGCAGGTTTTCACCCCTCTCCTGATTGTTCCCTACTCCTGCTGCTCGTCTGTTCCGTTGTCTCTTTTTAGCGGTAGTTCTACAGCTTTGTAGTGTAGCTTTTCCTGCTTTGCTACACCTGCTGTTCCTGCTGCTTCATTGTTGCTTCCGTTGCACTGTGCGTTTTCCAGTGGGGATCCGCGTGACCCCTACTGAGTTTCTGTTGAGACTCACCCCTGCTTTTCAGGTGGGTTTCACCGTCTGCCTCTGCTGTTCCTGGTGGAGTGCGCGCTTGCTATTGTAGCTGCCAGCCGTACCTGCGTCGGGCTTCTCCTGACCCCTGTGTACATTTCTTTTATGTCAGGCTGTACTTGTTGTCTTTCCTTTGGGGCTGGACTCTGTGTATAATTGTAAATTTGAATTTTTATTGAAAAAGTAATTTAATTGCTTACTGTTATGTCTGCTGGCTTCAATGTATTCCACACACTCCTTTTTCCCTTCGGCGCTTTCCCGCGCTTGGGAGGCCTCGCGGGTCCCATGTGGTATCACGTGTATTCGGTATTTATACCGGGTGCACCGGGTATCCGAAATCCGGGTCGCTACAGTTGGTATCAGAGCAGTGTTCTGAGATGTTCGGAGTTTCTTTTCTGAGCTATCAGAGGATTGTCGTGTGAAATACATGGAAATCTAGATATACAGTTACCAGAGTCCTTAAGGTCCAGTACAGTCTCTTGCTGGCGTAGGTGTTGCGATGTTTATCGCGGTGTTTTCTATGTGTGGTCTTGTGCGTGCTTTGTTGGCACTGTACGAGATGGTTTTGCTCTCGTCTGGGTGTGACGAGGTGCTTTGTTCGGTTTTGGTGTTGGTCTCGATCGTGTTGCACTTGGTAGTGTTTGTCGGTTGGCATGGACCTGCAGTGCATTGTTCGAGATGTTTCTATGTTTTGCTCAGGTGGCTTATGACTTCTAGCGTTGGTGTGATGGCCATACACGTTCTTACGTTGCTTTGGTTATCCCGGCTTGAGTCTGTGTAGCTCCTGATGTGTTCTGCTTCTGTTGAAGTGTTCGATTAGATTCCGTGTTAGAGAAGTTGCTCGGGCGAGCCTAGGTTTTTCCCTTCCTGGCGAGCTTTTGTGGTTGAGCTTCTTGCTTCTCGTCCCTTCTGGTGGAATCCTTTCGGATGTTGCCTTGGGGTTGCTGTCTTAGTGATGCTTTTGTCCTGTGTCTGCGCAAGTGTAGACAGCATTATTTTGAGCCTGAACTGCTCTCTGCTGTACGGTTGCTTGGCTTTGGACTCCGTAATGGTGTTAAGAGCTGTAGTGTACCGTATTTGTCGTGCCGTGTCCAACGGTCGATGCTTGCAAAGGCTCATTTGTTGTTCCAGGACGTGAAGGTAAACTGAGATTAGTTCTTTCCGCGTGCTTTGTGCTGAAGCTGGTGCTCTTTCTTCGCTGCACTTAGGCTCCTTGTGATCGGTTGTCTGCTGAATCGGTACTCGTGGCGTGTTAATCGCGGTCCTTGTTGATTACGATGGCGCCTAGTGTGTGCTGAGGTGCGGATACCGAGATTGTTCTGTTGCCTGTGCGCATTGTTGAGAGTGCAGTGGAAGTGTGTGGGTTGGCTACCCGCTTGTTGAGAGGTTTTGTTCCTTCTCAATGTGCTTTTGTCTTGGCTTCTTGTGCCTTGACATTGTCGTTGCCGTGCCATTGTTGATAGTTTTTGGGTGTTTGTTTGCTGTTGGCATTGGCATTTGCGAGTGATGGGGAATTTGTCGGCATTCCTTGCTGATTGAGTACCCTCAGCTCTGCATTTCTTTCTTGGGTGTTGTGCTCTCGAGGCGTGATGCTAGTCCTTGAGTTGCTTTCCCCGAGATTGTTGTCGTTTCTCGTTGTTGTGGGTCTTCGCTCGGTGAGTAGTCTGATGCGTGGCCTATCCTTGTGGTCGTGTGTCCACCTGTTCTTGTGCCTTGATGTGACCCTGCTTGCAGATGTGTTCCTTGGCCCTGCGTGTTGTGCGGAGCCGGAATCCTGCAGGTGCTGCCGCTGTGTTGTTGTTTTGGCGCTGTTTCTTTATGATTTTGTGTTCTTGTCTTGGACCATCGTGTTGTCAGTTAGCTTGCTGTACTCCCTTTCTCTTGGGTAGAGTTAGCTTGCGACTTAATCAGATGTGATATCTGAGTGAGTGCTGACTTGATTGTGTTTCTGGTCCAGTGGTGTTGTTGTAGTTGGTGTCCTGTGTGCCAGGTGTTCCCTGTTGCCTTTGGCACTGGAGCCGATGATGTTGCGAGCTGTCAGCTGAGAGGACTACGTCTCCTTGTGTGAGCTGCTGCTTGCCGTGTTGTTATTGTGTTTCTTGGTGTTGGTTATCGATTATTGTGGCTGTCGTGTCTCTATTTCTGGTGAGACGTAAACGACGTTGCCCTTGCTTCGGAGGTGTCAGATGTGTTCACTTTGGTGCCATACTCGTGCTGTGGACTTGCTGTCTTGAAAGCTAGAGTGTGTACCTGTAATTGTGATCTGACAGTGTTCCTCTGAGCTGTGTTTTTCAAGATTTGTGCTGCTGGGTTGTTCTCCCTTGCTTCTCCTTTGTTAGTCCTTAATTTCGAGGGTGAAATTTCTTAAAGGAGGGAAGGATGTAATGCCTTGGATCTTTGTTGGATCCTTCGCAGGTCTTGTTGGATCTTCGTTGGATCTTTCGGATCTGTTTCGGATTGGTTTCGTTGAGTTTCAGTTTACTTTTGTGGCTTCCGAGTGAGTTTGACGAGCCGTGTAAGTTTTTCTCTCGTACTAGTTACGGAACCCTACGGTGAGTTTGTTTGTCAATTCTCGAACTCGTGGATGCTACAGCGACGATGTACTCTTCGAGCCGGTCGTTTCGGCTATTTTTACGTATTTTTTGAAATTTGTGCGTTTTCGACGTATTTTTAGAATTTTCAGAAATTAGGAAAATTTCCTAATTTCTTTTCTATTTCTTTTCTTTTCCTCTCTCTTCCTTCTCATTCGCCGCCGTTCCTCTCTCTCTCTCCTGTTTTCTCTCCCGTTCGCCTCCTCGGCTCCGGCTGCAGACGGAGGACCTAGAGGCACGTGTTGGGGACGTGATGGAGCTGGCTGGGTGCGCGATGGAGCAAGGATCGGATCGCTTCTGGCGCGATCCCGATCGGTGGATTCAAAGCCGGTGAAATCGGTTCGCGAGTGGTTTTCGGAGTGGTTTAGTCCCTTCAGGGCACGGTTTCTTCGGTGGAGGTAGGGTGACTGATCCTTACTTTGTCCTCTCCGTTTTCCCTGCCATTGCACGGCGTTCGGCTAGGAAACGGTCGAGTTTGGGCTTGTTTTGCCTAAACCGTGATTTCTGTGGTTTTTAGGGTCGGCCGGTAAACGACGACCATTTGCGGCGTAGTTAGTTTCTAACTGACCGCTGGGATGTTAGGATCCCATCCATGTTGATTTCGTGTGGTTTGGTGTTCATTCGAGGCCGATAGAAGCCCGGGAACCTCGGTGACCCACTTAGGGTCGATTTGTCTAAATCGCCCGGATCTTGCGTTTTTGAGCTTGCATGTGGGGTTTGGAGTCCCCTGATGTTGTTATTTTTCGTTTAGGTGTGTTTCCCCTGCGTTTCGGCGTGAATGGGGGGTGGAACGGGCCGGTTTGGCCGTTCTTCTGTTTACCCGCCGTATGGGAAGTAGCGGTCGTTCCAGTGGCCGTTACTTGCTTCTGACGGTCCTACGACAGACCGTTACTTCGTTTGGCGTTTTTGAGCTTTCTGGCTTTTGGGTGAGTGACGGCCCTAGGGTGGCGCGTCGCTTCCTTGTAACGCGCCTTGGCTAGTGCGTTACTTCGCCTTCGTCGTTTTGTGTTGGGGTTGAGTCGGTTGATCTAACGCGCTTAACCCAGTGCGTTAGATGGATGTAACGCGCCCTGCCCTGGCCGTTACTTGCTGTTTGACCGACGTTTGACCTGTTGAGGCGGTGCCTCCAGCGGTCGTACCCCGTGCGTTGTTTGGTTGTAACGCGCCTGGTGTTGTGCGTTACTTGGTTAGTGTGGTTTTGTAGGTTTGTCAGGGTGGTGTGTGTGACGGATTGATTCCCGTCCGTTGTTTGGGAAGTAACGGCCCTAGGCTAGACCGTCGCTTTCTTGTAGCGGTCTAAGGCTGGTGCGTTACATTCCTTGTGCCTTTGTTTTCCGCCCGTTGATTCCTGTGTGTCTTGGCTCGGCCTTGTGGTCTTCCTGTTGTTCCGTGGATGTCTCCTGACGTCCTATGAGGGCTAAGATTACGTTGTAAGGTAGCCAATAGTCTTCTTACTTGTGGTTAGGATTCTTGATCCTACTTTTGCATGCTGCTGTTGTTTGGTTCAGGTCAACCCGGTTTGACCCAGTGGTTGACGTGGGACCTTGTTTGTGCGTGTCTTGGCGGTTCTGTCCTGTCCGAGACACTGTTTCTGGATGCTTCGAGGTATTGTTCTACCTCGGTTTGCATGTCCAGCTGTGCTGAGGGTTCTTGGTATTTCCCTCAAGTCTCCATGTGTTGTTTTCTGCGGAGCGTCGTTTCTTCTGGCTTAGGATTAGACCGATTGGCGGCTTGTTCCGCTGTTTGTGACGATCTTGCCTTTGAGTCGTCCGACTCAGGGATCGTTACATTGTAGGTCTAGTTGCCTGGTCCTGAGTCTGTTGGCGGTTGTTTGACTGCCTGGGTGCTTTGTTGTGCACGAGATAGAGCTTTTCCTAGCTGTCTGTGCTGTAGCGCCTGTGTTTCAGAGTTCGTGCCTTGTGAGCCTCCCCTGGTTGTAGCCCTAGGCTGTTTGCCGACCCACCGGGAGTGGTGGAGGGGTTTTTCCTGTTGCGTTTGGTATGTACGGTTTTTAAGCTAGTTCCGTAGGCCCCGGCCAACGGTAGCGTCCTACCGAGGGGAATACTAGCTAGAGGCCTGACCTAGGTAGAGGTCGGTGTGTGCACACGTGGTCAGGGACTGGGGACTTGCGCCGACGGGCGTGGCCCTGACTAGTCACTCGCAGTTGGTGCTGCAGTCCTGTGCTGTGGTGCCATGTTTCCTTGGAACTGTTGTTTCTCGGACCTGGTTCTTGGTATGTCTTGTTCTTGAATGGACATGACACTTGTGGCACAGTGTAAGTCGTCAGTGGACGCTTCTGGCTGTTCTTCTGGGAGGAGGGTGCTCCTGTCACTCGGTGCAGTGACTCTCGGCGTTTTCCTGTGCGCTGTGACCTTTACGAGTTGCCCGTTCGTGGCTGTACTCGAGGTCAGTGTTCTATCGTCTGCACGATGTTCTGATCGTGCATGGGGCTGTGTGCACGACTCTTCCGGTCGTGTACATGTTTGTTTGGCGTCTGGCGGGGTCTTGTCTAGACGTTGTTTGTTTGGGCTGGTTGACAAACTGGTGTACCCTTCTGTGTGAGTTTGGGGTCAACCATCTGTTGCCTTTTTGTTTGGAGTAGTTTGGGGTGCCGAGGTTAGTTCGGCAGCCGCTTGTTTGGTGCGGGTTTTCACCCCTCTCCTACTTGTTCCCTACTCCTGCTACCCGTCTGTTCCGTTGTCTCTTTTTAGCGGTAGTTCTACAGCTTTGTAGTGTAGCTTTTCCTGCTTTGCTACACCTGCTGTTCCTGCTGCTTCGTTGTTGCTTCCGTTGCACTGTGCGTTTTCCAGTGGGGATCCGCGTGACCCCTACTGAGTTTCTGTGGAGACTCGCCCCTGCTTTTCAGGTGGGTTTCGCCGTCTGCCTCTGCTGTTCCTGGTGGAGTGCGTGCTTACTGTTGTAGCTGCCAGCCGTACCTGCGTCGGGCTTCTCCTGACCCCTGTGTACGTTTCTTTTCTGTCAGGCTGTACTTGTTGTCTTTCCTTTGGGGCTAGACTCTGTGTATAATTGTAAATTTGAATTTTTATTGAAAAAGTAATTTAATTGCTTACTATTATGTCTGCTGGCTTCAATGTATTCCACACACTCCTTTTTCCCTTGGGCGCTTTCCCGCGCTTGGGAGGCCTCGCGGGTCCCATGTGGTATCACGTGTATTCGGTATTTATACCGGGTGCACCGGGTATCCGGAATCCGGGTCGCTACAGGAGCCGTCTCCAATTTTTGCTCTTAATCATTTTTTACTTTGTTTCCATAATGGTTCTGGTATAAGATGAGGACTAATTAGACACATGCTTACCCCTGTGTCTCTATACGCGTGTAAATGAAATGGTTTGTAACCTTTGAATTTGATTTCTACTTTGATGTAGATACTATTTGGGTTTGTAATGTTGTATATGACTTCGTCATCTTTGTTACTGTGATTTCTATCTTCTTGGTCTATACTTGTTGATTCAATATGTTTTAGGAGATCTTGAAGTTTCATTGTTAGAATGAAGCGTTAGGGAAAGTTGTTTCGTTTACTGGATTCATTTGTATTTTCTGCGTTGTTATCCGTGTCTTTAATTGAAATTTTGGAAATTTCTTAAAAGTCATCTTTTGAGGGTTTGATAAGGTGAAGATATTCTTGTATAATATTCCAAAGACAGAGTTGAACTAAATATGTAAGTTGTGATGTTTGAGATGTGTCATTGCTTTCAAAATCGAAATCATAAATCGGAATCATTTACTTTCTTTTTTAAACAAGGCTCTGATACCATTTTTTACAGATGTAAAATGGTAGTTAGTAGTTTTATTGAAATGTGTTCAAAATCAGAATCATTTTTTACAGATGTAAAATGGTAGTCAGTAGTTGTATTGAAATGTGTTCAAAATCAGAATCATTTATTTTCTTTTTAAAACTAGGCTTACAAATTACAACAAATTTAAGGTTGAAAAATTAAAATTCTTAGAAGAACAATCATTTTACCCTATTGAAAATTATTATACTTCTGAAGAAGATGAAATCTATTACGTAAAAACTGATTCTGATTCTTCTACTGATTTTACTACCAATTCGACTGATGAAAGTTCTGACACAAATGATACCTCAGATTCTGATAATTCTAATGACTCCGATTAAGCATTCAAATCCACATAGCATTATATGCAGTGGTGATGTATGAATTACATCTAAGAAAAAGCCATAGTACTATACGATACAGGAGAAATATCCAAAGCAGGCCACAGAGCCATATATTATAGGAGAAATATCCGAAGACAGTCTCTGATGTTATATACATCAGTAGCATATATAAGTTATTCATTTATTTATGAGTATTCATCCATGAATCTTTCAAAGATTCAAGGATGAATACTATGTATATGAAGATGATAGGCAATACAATATTATATTCCAAACAAATCTGAACTCATTCAACTTGTTGCAAATAAAAAATATTTTTCATCATTTGATTGTAAATCTGGTTTCTTTCAAATACAATTAACAGAAGAATCAAAACATTTAACAGCATTCAGTTGTCCACAAGGACAGTATCAATGGAAAGTTTTACCAATGGGTTTAAAACAAACACCAACAATCTTTCAAAGATTCATGGATGAATCATTCAAACCTCATATTGAATATTGTTGCATCTATGTTGATGATATCATTGTCTATTCTTCCACATTAGAACAACATTATCAAGATGTAACAACCATACTTCATCAATGCAAAACTGATGGAATTATCCTATCAGAAAAGAAAGCATAATTATTCCTTACAAAAATCAATTATCTCGGCTTAGAACTTGAAAATGGAAAGCATTACTTACAACCTCATATTCTGAATAACATACGTAACTTTCCTAGCCAAATCAAAGATAAAAAGCAACTACAAAGATTTATAGGAATCCTTAATTATGCTGAAGGATATATTAAAAACTCTCAGAAATTAGAAAACCATTACAAGCTAAACTGAAAAAAGACCAAATATGGAAATGGGAAGACACAGACACAGAATATGTTGAAAGTCTTAAACAAAAATTCAATAAATTACCTACACTCTATTTCCCACAAGAAGAGGATTTACTTATCCTTGAAACCGATTCCTCGTATAATTACTGGAGTGCAATTCTAAAAGCTAAAACTGAAACAAAAGAAGAACTCTGCAAATATACCTCTGGAACATTCCAACTTGCACAACTTAATTATCATTCATATGAAAAAGAATTACTCGCAGTAATACTAGGTATAAGAAAATACAGAATCTATCTTTTACCCCAGATACCCTTGGCGGCCGCATTCGATTAATCAAAGCCCAAATGACAAAAGATTGCATTAATCTAAGAGCTAAAAAAGAAGTTAAAAAAACATTAAAAGAAAAGAGTCTGATATCTTGTAGATAGACTTCATGGCTTTTGATTTGCTTCGTAGCTTGCTTGATTTTGCTTGTCTTGGCTTTAGATCTTTGATTTTGTGTTTGACAGCTGTACTGCTTAGCTGTCATGCTTTTGTTGTTATGGCTTGTTGGTTGTCTTGTGAACTTTCTTCCTTCGGACATATTTCACAGACATGATTGGGAACTTGTCCAGCGTAGAGCGTACATAGTGTTTGCTTTGTTAGTTGGCTGACTTGAAGTTTGTTGTTCAGGAAGAGAGCTTCAAAATGGTTTATTCTTTCAGCATCTTCCGTAGATAGTAATTTGCTGTAGCTAGACGTGCAGAGCATAGTATTGTTGCAGAAGTTGACTTTGATTGATGTAATTTCATCAATTAGTGCTACTCCATTGAGGACTGCAATAATTGCATCGATTCTGCGTTCTTGAATGTATTCTGGCGTTAAAGCGCCATGCATAATTTTTTGTTCTTTTGGGGTATACGGTTTTACCCGTATGATTTTGATATAGTGATGAGCTGGAAAAGTTTTGCCGTCAGCCCATTCAGGAAGGGTAGAAAGGAAAAGTAGTTTCATTTTCTCTTTTCGTATATTAGCACGGACTTGAAAGTATTGTATAGCTCTGTATAGCTGATAGGGTAAGAGAGAGATTTCTTTTAATTCATAGGTTAAATCAATTGCTTTGAGGAGTCTGGCATTAAAGAGAAGTTGGACTTTGTCTGGTTTTGGTGTTCCTGAGATTGTGGCATAAGTAAGGTATTGTTCATGTTGGACGTCTAACCACGGGTGATCTGTTTCGTCAAAGTTTCTTAAGAATTGTTGTGTTTCAATCCAAGCTTCTTGAGTTATTCCAGCTTTGGTTTCTTCTGAGGGAAAGGGGTTTTTAGGTTCAAAGAGTCTGATTTTTCCTAAATGTGTTAATTTTTGATGGAAGAGGTTTCCGTCATTGTAATGGCTTTGCTATAGGTCGGTTTCAGGGTCAGACTTGGTTTTTCTTGTACTATTTCAGCTTTTTCTTTTTCTTGTGTAATTTCAATTTTTTCCTTTTCTGCTTTTTCTGCTTTGGCTTTTAGTTCACGTTTCGGCTGTAAGGTTGGTGGAGTAGGTTCAGGTGAATGTGATCTTAGTGTAGAAGAAGAAGAGGCAGTTCGCTTGTGGGATAGATTTTTAATTTTGGTCTTAACGAGGACTTCTTCTGCATCAAGAATAGTGCGTTTTAATTGAATTTCAGTTCTTAACCAAACCCAGTATGCTATTCAAATTTGTACATCAACTCAAATCCAGAGAAAATATGATCTAGATTGCACCGAATCAACAGAAGACATGAAAAAGAAAATCGATAAATGGGTATGGCTCCCCGGGGCTCAATAATTCATTTGATGTCTCTTTCATGATGACTAGACTTTGGTGACTCATTTGGCATTTACATAAAGTAAAGATGCTTGATATTGACATAAAGTAGATTCCTTGCATAATGCATTGCTTGATTTGATGTCTTCTTAGATTGTTGCTTGGTAATTCTTCGCTCGATGTCGACATAAAGGAGGATGTGACATAAAGCTGGATTCCTTGTGATAAGGCTTGGGCATAAGTCCAAGAGACTTTGCTTTGATGTCATTTTATTTTGCTTGCTGCTTGACAAGTGTCTTTGATGTTGATATCTTGTAGATAGACTTCATGGCTTTTGCTTTGCTTTGCTTTTGTATATCGCCTTTGGCTTCTTTGCTTTTGTGTAGATCCTTACTTTGCATGTATTATTTGACTGTGTTTGTTGGACAGTTGGAATGCCTTGCTGTCGAATTATAAAAATTATATGAAACAACGTTGGATCTCGATTTATTATAAAACTTAACGAAACTCTTAACCCAAGAGCTTCCAACTAGTCATGAAATCGGTGAATCAAGCACACCTATAGAACAAATTTATCTTGAAGATAAAATGGATGAAAGTGAAGTCACTGGTGCCGCACCATCAGGAGCACCACTAGTATTTCAACCCAATCCAAATATGTCTCAAACACCTATTTATAGATAACCAGATCTCCGAGATATACTCAGAGAACAAAAAACTTTCAGATTAATTAATAAAAATTATCTTGATCTAGATTGCACTGAATCAACAGAAGACATGAAAAAGAAGATCGATAAAAGGCAAATGAAATGAGTGTTCTCATTCAAACATCCCCTATTCTCGATAATCCAATAAATCTTCAAACTACCAAGAATTATATTCATCTTTCCTTAATTGGAAATGTCCAAGATTGGACGTCTCGACTCATACATAACGTACGAAGAGATTGCACTGGTTATCAATATTTACAATTCCTGATTAATAGCATGTATATAGAATTTTTAGGAGAAATCAAAGAAACACTTGATGCTCAACAATTAAACTTACAAGAACAACGCGCAGAATTCATGCTTAACAATATACAATGTTGCAGCCTTTGCTATATCGAACCATTTTATGTGATTATCAAAAATCATATTACCAATTATTCAACGCCGTAAAAATCATCCAATTCAAAGATAATCTCTTTGATAAACTACCCCTAAAATTCAACCTCAAATGTAAAGAAAAATATACTAAAGATGCATTCCAGAATTACCCAGATACCCTTAGCGGCCGCATTCGCTTAATCAAAGCCCAAATCATTTGTGCCAGAACTTTCATCAGTCGAATTAGTAGTAAAATCAGTAGAAGAATCAGAATCAATTTCTACGTAATAGATTTCATCGAATTGTGTATAATCTTTTTGTAATTTTTGAGCGTGTATGAGGACTTTGGCTGTCTGCTCTGGTGGCATAAATGGTCCATAGAAAATGTAACAGTTGTTGAATAGTAATGGATAATCTTGCCGTCAGAAATAGGCAGCAGGATGTTCCATGGCAATGAATGTACTGAATCGTGCAGCTCGTGGAGCTACAGGACGTAATATTTGTAATTCATTGGGTCGAGGAGGTGCCCAGCGTGACAGTTGGTAATGGAAATCTTTGTCATGATGTAAAGGTGTTGGGCTGGTGAAAGCTTATAACATGGTGTGAGATTTGGACAATGTGGCCATTGGAGTGTTCACTGAGATTTCTTTGAATACTGGTATGAAATGTGCATCAGAATATGGTACAATGTGTGAAATTGTAAAATATCGACGGTTAGATGAGTAAACACTCAATACAATACCGTCCCAATTGCATATTTCTTCTAAGGGAAAGGTGATGGAATGCCATTGGTTGTATCTGGTTCCAGGTTTGAACTGAGGTACTATCGGGATATAAGTTGGCATCACTAATTCAACATTGTTGTTTTCAAAGATCAGGAATGTTTTCAAGGCCGAGTTTGAAAAGTAAAGGCCTTGGTCTCTTGTTGGGTAAGAGTCATAATGATCCCATATTGTGGCAAAATGGTGTTTGTATTCATAGCCATTTTTGACTAGAGGTGTAAGGGAATTGTAACTTTGATATTTCAATTCAATGGGATGTGAAATCCCTGAGGCTAGTAGAATTTCAAACAGAGTCATTGGTTGTTGTTGTTAAAGGTTGAAGCTTTTTTAGAGGCAGTAAATAGAGAAGACATAACATAAATATATGAATAACTTATATATGCTACTGATGTATATAACATCAGAGACTGTCTTCGGATATTTCTCCTGTAATATAGATGGCTCTGTGGCCTGCTTTGGATATTTCTCATGTATCGTATAGCACTTAGGCTTTTTCTTAGATGTAATTCATACATCTGGAGATGTAATTCATACATCACCACTGCATATAATGCTATGTGGATTTATATATCATTTGAATACTTAATCAGAGTTATCAGAATTATCAGAATCTGAGGTATCATTTGTGTCAGAACTTTCATCAGTCGAATTAGTAGTAAAATCAGTAGATGAATCAGAATCAGTTTCTACGTAATAGATTTCATCTTCTTCAGAAGTATAATAATTTTCAATAGGGTAAAATGATTGTTCTTCTAAGAGTTTTAATTTTTCAACCTTAAATTTATTGTAATTTGTATTTCTGATGGGACATTCATTTGCATAGTGTCCTTCTTCATTACAGATCCAGCATCTGCATTATTTTCCTTTGCCATTCGGACAAGGAGGTTTTTTCAGTTCTTCAAGTTATTTTTGTTGATATTTTTTAAATGACCGTTTTTTTAAAGAATTTGCCTTGATAATTTGGTTTCCAAAAAGATTTTCGGAACTTGTATCTTTGATAAGGACGATATAGATATGATCTGTTTGATCTTTTTTGTCTATCAATAATTTTGGAATATCGTCGTTTTTTGTGATGTTTTCGATGTTTCGATTTATAACATTCATATTCTTTAGGTACAAATTATTATTTTTTACAGATGTAAAATGGTAGTCAGTATTTGTATTGAAAGATGGTCAGAAGAACCAGTTACTTCAGATGAATTTCAGAATGATGTTTCCAAGGTCTCAGCTCTACTCGAAGAAGCAATTCAAGTTACGCCACATGTACAAGTTGGCACAGTATTAATACTTGCACCATTCAAACTATTCAAGACGAAGCGAGATAAACATCTTGAAAATAGCACAGATGAAACAACATCATCAACTGAAGTATCAACTTCTTCAGCATCATCCTCGAAAAAGCACAAAGCATGACAAAAGAAATGAAATTCGACAGCAAGGCATTCCAGCTGTCCAACATGCAAAGCAATGATCTACACAAAAGCAAAGAAGCCAAAGGCTATCTACAAGACATCACTATCAAAGACACTTGTCAAGCAGCAAGCAAAAGAAAACGACATCAAAGCAAAGTCTCTTAGACTTATGCCCAAGCCTTATCACAAGGAATCCAGCTTTATGTCACATCCTCCGTTATGTCGACATCGAGCAAGCAACAAGTCAAGAAGACATCAAATCAAGCCATGCATTATGCAAGGAATCTACGCTATGTCAACATCAAGCATCTTTACTTTATGTAAATGCCAAATGAGTCACCAAAGTCTAGTCATCATGAAAGAGACATCAAATGAATTATTGAGTCCCGGGGAGCCATAATTCAGAAGAAGTCACTTTCCATCACATCATGACACCTCATCCATGCATTATTGTACCCACATTACATGTGAATGTACAGCACATTTGCATTGCATTTAGAGCTCTCAACATCTATATAAGGGAGCTAGGACTCATTCTTAAGGGCATCCTTCATCCGGAGGAGTTCATCCTTCACCGAGAGGAGTTCCTACGAATCATCCTACATCCTACATTTCCCAAGAATCATTCAGGAGGACTTCTCCTCCAACCCATCGCAGCAATGTAAGTCCTACGCCTTTAGTCCTTCGAGACATATTCAATAAATTTCATAATTTCATATTTTCATATTGCAAGAATGCAAGCATGTCCATGATATTGTATTGCCTATCATCTTCATACATATCAGTTTACATCATGAATCATATTCATGAAGAAATCAAGATTATCCATCTTGAAGAAACCATGAAGATGATATCAATCAAGATTATCCATCTTGAAGAAACCATGAATCTAGAGAAAGGGAAGATTATCATGAAGAACTTCGTAAGATTATCAACTCTGGAGGCTCTAGATTCACGATGTAAGACCCGGGTGGGGCAGCAGCGATTGAGCTTGAGCTCTGTTAAACGAACAAACTATTCTAATATCTTCGATTCTCTTAGATCATCATGTCTATCTCATGCCATCATTCATATCTGCAATATTATTATTTCCGCGATGCCTTTCCGCTATCCTGTAAAATACCAACATGTTAAAATCAATCCTCATTTCCATAAATAATGGAAAACCTGACAAAACCAATACGAAAAAATCATATGAAGTTTTTAGCATATCCTGAATTCTGCACCCCAAGTAGGCACAACAAATCCCCTGTAAAAATGGTATAGTGAGGTAAATTCCAAACTCGTATCTTAATGGGATCTATTTCTAAAGTGATTATTTGCCTAGTTGTAGGTTCTTCTAATATGTAGGGGTTTCTATTTGTTCGTGTGAATAAGGTATTAAAATTTTTGAGTCCTACTTCAAAACGATGTGGTGTTTCTGGATTGGTAAACCAGCATTGTTGAAATATCGTACGACAGGGTAATTCTACATAGAGAAACTCAATTCGAAACTGTGTTGTGTGTGTGTTTGACACAAGTAATTTTGTTGTTGTTTGATAATAGCGTGTATACTGGGGGCTTTGTGTATGCATAATTAAGTGATCGTTAATTTGTTGTTGGTGTATCATAACCGTTTGTTCTTCAGGAATAGGATCAACTATTCTTGCCATATTGTATATGCTGGATGTAATTCTCTTGTTAAGGCATCAGGTAGACTATTTTTAATTCCATCAATGTGTTGTATTGTAAAGTTATATTGGCTTAATTCAAGTTGCCATCGGATAAGTCTGCCTTCATTGCGAGAACCTTTGATATCCTTGCAGACCAAATGGATTCTGCACTAGAAGCCCTTCAAGATGCATTAACTGAAATTCAATTAAAACGCACTATTCTTGATGTAGAAGAAGCCCTCATTAAGACCAAAATTAAAAATCTATCCCACAAGCAAACTGCCTCTTCTTCTTCTACACCAAGATCACATTCACCTAAACCTACTCCACCAACCTTATAGCCGAAACGTGAACTAAAAGCCAAAGCAGAAAAGGAAAAAATTGAAATTACACAAGAAAAAGAAAAAGCTGAAATAGTACAAGAAAAACCAAGTCTGACCTTGAAACCTACCTATAGCAAAGCCATTACAATGACGAAAACCTCTTCCATCAATAAATTAACACGTTTAGGAAAAATCAGACTCTTTGAACCTAAAAAACCCTTTCCCTCAAAAGAAACCAAAGCTGGAATAACTCAAGAAGCTTGGATTGAAACACAACAATTTTTAAGAAACTTTGATGAAACATATCACCCGTGGTTAGACGTCCAACATGAACAATACCTTACTTATGCCACGATCTCAGGAACACCAAAATCAGACAAAGTCTAACTTCTCTTTAATGCCGGACTCCTCAAAGGAATTGATTTAACCAATGAATTAAAAGAAATCTCTCTCTTACCCTATGAGCTATACAGAGCTATACAATACTTTCAAGTCTGTGCTAATATACGAAAAGAGAAAATGAAACTACTTTTCCTTTCTACCCTTCATGAATGGGCTGACGGCAAAACTTTTCCAGCTCATCACTATATCAAAATCATACGGGTAAAACCGTATACCCCAAAAGAACATAAAATTATGCATGGCGCTTTAATGCAAGAATACATTCAAGAATGCAGAATCGATGCAATTATTGCAGTCCTCAATGGAGTAGCACTAATTGATGAAATTACATCAAATCAAAGTCAACTTCTGCAACAATACTATGCTCTGCACGTCGAGCTACAGCAAATTACTATCTACGGAAGATGCTGAAAGAATAAACCCTTTTGAAGCTCTCTTCCTGGACAACAAACTTCAAGTCAGCCAGCTAACAAAGTAAACACTATGTACGCTCTATGCTGGACAAGTTCCCAATCATGTCTGTGAAATCTGTTCGAAGGAAGAAAGTTCACAAGACAACCAACAAGCCACAACAACAAAAGCATTTGCCCATTGGATTATCGAGAATAGGGGATGTTTGAATGAGAACACTCATTTCATTTGCCCATTTATCAATTTTCTTTTTCATGTCTTCTGTTGATTCGGTGGAATCTAGATCAAGATAATTTTTATTGATTAATCCTGAAGTTTTTTGTTCTCTTAGTATATCTCGGACATCTGGCTGTCTGTGAATAGGGGTTTGCGATTTAGTTGGATTAGTGTGAAATACTGGTGATGCTCCTCATGGTGCGGCGCTAGTGACTTCACTTTCATCCATTTCATCTTCAAGATAAATTTGTTCTCTAGGTGTACTTGATTCACCGATTTCATGACTGGTTGGTAGCTCTTAGGTTAAGAGTTTCGTTAAGTTTTGTAATAAATAGAGATCTAACGTTGTTTTATATAATGTTTCTAATTCGTCTCGTGATAAGAGAGTTAACTTGTTCATTGTATTTGATAAGTCAGACATAGCATCTGATTGTCTTAAGTCACTTTCCATCACATCATGGCACCTCATCCATGCATTATTGTACCCACATTTCATGTGAACATTTGCATTTTATTTAGAGCTCTCCACATCTATATAAGGGAGCTAGGACTCATTCGTAAGGGCATCCCTCACCAAGAGGAGTTCCTATGAATCATCCTACATCCTACATTTCCCAAGCATCATTCAGGAGGACTTCTCCTCCAACCCATCGCAGCAATGTAAGTCCTACGCCTTTAGTCCTTCGGGACATAATCAATAAATTTCATATTTTCATATTGCAAGATTGCAAGAATGTCCATGATATTGTCTTGCCTATCATCTTCATACATATCAGTTTACATCATGAATCATATTCATGAAGAAATCAAGATTATCAATCTTGAAGAAACCATGAAGATGCTATCAAACATATCTTATGATACAATCATGAAAGACATATTCATGAATCTAGAGAAAGGGAAGATTATCATGAAGAACTTCGTAAGCTTAGCAACTTTGGAGGCTCTGGATTCGCGATGTAAGACCCGGGTGGGGCAGCAGCGATTGAGCTTGAGCTCTGTTAAACGAACGAACTATTCTGATATCTTCAATTCTCTTAGATCATCATGTCTATCTCATGCTATCATGTTATATCTGCAATATCTTCATTTCCGCTATGCCTTTCTGCTATCCTGTAAAACACCAAGCATGTTAAAATCAATCCTTATTTCCATGAATACTGGAAAACCTAACAAAACCAATAATATCATATCCTGAATTCCGCACCCCAAGCAGGCACAACAAATCCTCTTTCATTAGATCTTGTCGATGAAAGAGATGTTGTAAAACTAAGGTTATGTTGATATCTTTGTCTTGTAAGGAAACTGTATATTGAGGGCATAGAGTAAATTTTATTTTTGTGTAACAAAGATCGCCTTTTACTCTTCCGAGTTTTTCATCTACGGGATTTCTTATATCAATATACAGTTTCCTTACATGACAAAGATATCAATAAAACCTTGGTTCTACAACATCATACCCTCAATATACAGTTTCCGTACAAGACAAAGATATCAACAAAACCTTAGTTTTACAACATCTCTTTCATCGACAAGATTTAATGAAAGAAGGAAATGCACCTATAAATATTACGTATGTCATTGGAATAGCAATATGTAATAGTAATCATGCACATATATTTGGAAATAAAAAAGAAATTGAAATTCTCCCAATTTTCCAAGACATTACACGAATTGAAAAACCAACTCGTAATTTTATAAGAGAAATAAGCCCTGAATGGAAGTTAACAAGGTCGACTACAAATCTTATCCGACAAACTCAACCTATATTCCGAAATTGGCATGAAGAACCAATACCTCATAGTACTTGGCCTGAAGAACCTATACCACCAAGACAATCCTTATAAATAACAAGAGATAATGAAATTTAATCTCAAACAGAACATCAAACATTACAAGAACTAAGACAAAATGTGGAGACTATGAATCGTAATATACAACGTATCCAAAATGTCCTTTTAGAAAATTAAAACCATGGAAAAGACGAACTAATCTTCCTCTACTACACTGAAGAAGATAAAATCAAACAATTACTGAAACAAGTATGTTCTGAACATCCACAAGATCAAACAATAAAATGTAAAAAGTTCATTGCACATATTGAACTCTTACCAGATAAAAAGAATAAAATCATCCGAGCAAAATTGATGATTTATACACGAGAAGATCGACTAGAATTTCAAATACAAATTACAGAACTTCTCACAAAAGGTCTAATCAAAAAAAGTAATAGCCCACATAGTTCACCAGCTTTCCTTGTAAATAACCACTCTGAACAAAAACATGGTAAAAAATGAATGGTTATAAATTATAAACAAATTAATGACAATACAGTCAACGATGGCTATTATATTCCGAACAAATCTGAACTCATTTTGTTTGAGATTGAATTTCATTATCTCTTGTTATTTGTAAGGATTGTCTTGGTGGTATAGGTTCTTCAGGCCAAGTACTATGAGGTATTGGTTCTTCATGCCAATTTCGGAATATAGGTTGAGTTTTTCTGATAAGATTTGTAGTCGACCTTATTAACTTCCATTCAGGGCTTATTTCTCTTATAAAATTACGAGTTGGTTTTTCAATTCGTGTAATATCTTGGAAAATTGGGGGAATTTCAATTTCTTTTTTATTTCCAAATATATGTGCATGATGTAAAATGGTAGTCAGTATTTATATTGAAAGATGGTCAAAATCAGAATCATTTACTTGCTTTTTAAAACTAGGCTCTGATACCATTTTTACAGGGGATTTGTTGTGCCTGCTTGGGGTGCGGAATTCAGGATATGATAGAAACTTTAAGAGATTTGCTATTATTGATTTTGTCAGGTTTTCCATTGTTTATGGATTTAATGATTGATTTAAACATACTTGGTGTTTTACAGGATAGCGGAAAGGCATCGCAGAAATAAAGATATTTCAGATATAACATGATAGCATTTTACAGGAAGGCATAATAATATTACAGATATGAATGATGGCATGAGATAGACATGATGATCTAAGAGAATTGAAGATATCAGAATAGTTCGTTCGTTTAACAGAGCTCAAGCTCAATCGCTGCTGCCCCACCCGGGTCTTACATCGCGAATCCAGAGCCTCCAGAGTTGCTAAACTTACGAAGTTCTTCATGATACTCTTCCCTTTCTCTAGATTCATGAATATGTCTTTCATGATTATATCGTAAGATATGTTTGATATCATATTCATGGTTTCTTCAAGATGGATAATCTTAATTTCTACATGAATATGATTCATGATATAAACTGATATGTATGAAGATGATAGGCAATACAATATCATGGACATTCTTGCAATCTTGCAATATGAAAATATGAAATCTATTGATTATGTCCCGAAGGACTAAAGGCGTAGGACTTACATTGCTACGATGGGTTGGAGGATAAGACCTCAGTTCAAACCTGGAACCAGATATAACCAATGGCATTCCATCGCCTTTCCCTTAGAAGAAATATGCAATTGGGACGGTATTGTAATGAGTGTTTACTCATCTAACCGTCGATATTTTACAATTTCACACATTGTACCATATTCTGATGCACATTTCATACCCGTATTCAAAGAAATCTCTGTAACCACGCTAATGGCCCCATTGTCCAAATTCGTTACATCATGCACATATATTTGGAAATAAAAAAGAAATTGAAATTCCCCCAATTTTCCAAGATATTACACGAATTGAAAAACCAACTCGTAATTTTATAAGAGAAATAAGCCCTGAATGGAAGTTAACAAGGTTGACTACAAATCTTATCCGACAAACTCAACCTATATTCCAAAATTGACATGAAGAACCAATACCTTATAGTACTTGGCCTGAAGAACCTATACCACCAAGACAATCCTTACAAATAATAAGAGATAATGAAATTCAATCTCAAACAGAACATCAAACATTACAACGTATCCAAAATGTCCTTTTAGAAAATTAAAACCCTGGAAAAGACTTTGAATACGTTAACAATAACAATTCAAGAACTCAAAGATTCTGTGAAATTAGAGGATGAACAATTAATCACAAAGATTAAAGAACACATTGATAAACATGAAGCATCGATCAAAGCATATATTGATCTAGCGCTTACACAAATTATCACAAAAATGGATAAATGTGAATGTAATAAAGAAATCCTCAAACAATTACTACCAAAAGACAAAGGGAAAAGTCCACTGGATGAAACACATCAAGAACCTCAACCTCTACCAAGTCATCCTATTCAACAAAAAATAAAACTCAAAAAATGGGAACCATTAGCAACTTTAAGTTATGGAAATTATACATATCCCGTATTTCGACCTCCTAAAGATCAAGACGAATTCAACTAAACTATGTCTAACCTAACAAATAAAATGAACAAGTTAACTCTCTTATCAAGAGACGAATTAGAAAAATTATATGAAACAACGCTATATCTCAATTTATTACAAACCTTAACGAAACTCTTTACCCAAGAGCTTCCAACTAGTCATTAAATCGATGAATCAAGCACACCTAGAGAATAAATTTATCTTGAAGATGAAATGAATGAAAGCGAAGTCACTGGCGCCGCACCATCAGGAGCACCACCAGTATTTCAACCCCATCCAAATATGTCTCAAACACCTATTTACAGACAACCAGATCTCCGAGATATACTAAGAGAACAAAAAACTTCCGGATTAATCAATAAAAATTATCTTGATCTAGATTGCACCGAATCAACAGAAGACATGACAAAGAAGATCGATAAATTATCAGAATCTGAGGTATCATTTGTGTCAGAACTTTCATCAGTCGAATTGGTAGTAAAATCGGTAGAAAAATCAGAATCAGTTTCTACGTAATAGATTTCATCTTCTTCAGAAGTACAATAATTTTCAATAGGGTAAAACAATTGTTCTTCTAAGAGTTTTAATTTTTCAACCTTAAATTTGTTGTAATTTGTATTTCTGATGGGACATTCGTTTGCATAGTGTACTTCTTCATTACAGATCTAGCATCTACATTGTTTTCCCTTACCATTCGGACAAGGAGGTTTTTTCAATTCTTCAAGTTGTTTTTATTGATGTTTTTTAAATGACCATTTTTTAAAGAATTTGCCTTGATAATTTGGTTTCCAAAAAGATTTTCGGAACTTGTATCTTTGATAAGGACGATATCGATATGATCTGTTTGATCTTTTTTGTCTATCAATAATTTTGGAATATCATCATTTTTTATGTTTTTTCTGATGTTTTCGATGTTTTGTTTTATGACATCCATATTCTTTTGGTACAAAGTATTGTTTGTCACAAAATTTTAGACTGTTTTCTTTTAATGCTTTTTAACTTCTTTTTTAGCTCTTAGATTAATGCAATCTTTTGTCATTTGGGCCTTGATTAATCGAATGATGCCGCCAAGGGTATCTGGGTAATTCTGGAATGCATCTTTAGTATATTTTTCTTTACATTTGAGGCCGAATTTTGGGGGTAGTTTATCAAAGAGATTATCTTTGAATTGGATGATTTTTGAGGCGTTGAATAATTGGTAATATGATTTTTGATAATCACATAAAAATGGTTCGATATAGCAAAGGCTGCAGCATCGTATATTGTTAAGCATAAATTATGCGCGTTGTTCTTGTAAGTTTAATTGTTGAGCATCAAGTGTTTCTTTGATTGCTCCTAAAAATTCTATATACATGCTATTAATCAGGAATTGTAAGTATTGATAACCAGTGCAATCTCTTCGTACGTTATGTATGAGTCGAGACGCCCAATCTTGGACATTTCCTATTAAGGAAAGATGAATATAATTCTTGGTAGTTTGAAGATTTATTGGATTATCGAGAATAGGGGATGTTTGAATGAGGACACTAATTTCATTTGCCCATTTATCTATTTTCTTTTTCATGTCTTCTGTTGATTCGGTGCAATCTAGATCAAGATAATTTTTATTGATTAATCCGGAAGTTTTTTGTTCTCTGAGTATATCTCGGAGATCTGGTTGTCTGTAAATAGGTGTTTGAGACATATTTGGATGGGGTTGAAATACGGGTGGTGCTCCTGAAGGTGCGGCGCCAGTGACTTCACTTTCATCTATTTCATCTTCAAGATAAATTTGTTCTCTAGGTGTACTTGATTCACCGATTTCATGACTGGTTGGTAGCTCTTGGGTTAAGAGTTTCGTTAAGTTTTGTAATAAATCGAGATCCAGTGTTGTTTCATATAATTTTTCTAATTCTTCTCTTGATAAGAGAGTTAACTTGTTCATTGTATTTGTTAAGTCAGACATAGCTTAGTTGAATTCATCTTGATCTCTAGGAGGTCGAAATGAGGGATATGTATAATTTCCATAACTTAAAGTTGCTAATGGTTCCCATTTTTTGAGTTTAAATTTTTGTTGAATGGGATGACTTGGTAGAGGTTGTGGTTCTTGTCGTGTTTCATCCAATGGACTTTTCCCTTTGCCTTTTGGTAGTAACTGTTTGAGGATTTTTTTATTAGATTCACATTTATCCATTTTTGATAATTTGTGGAAGCGCTAGATCAATATATGCTTTGATCGATGCTTCATGTGTATCTATGTGTTCTTTAATCTTTGTGATTAATTGTTCATTCTCTAATTTGACAGAATCTTTGAGTTCTTGAATTGTTATTGTTAACGTATTCAAAGTCTTTTCCATGGTTTTAATTTTCTAAAAGGATAAATTCAAAAGCAGAATCATTTACTTTCTTTTTAAAACTAGGCTCTGATACCATCTTTTACAGGGGATTTGTTGTGCTTGCTTGGGGTGCGGAATTCATGATATGATATTATTGGTTTTGTCAGGTTTTCCAGTATTCATGGAAATAAGGATTGATTTTAACATGCTTGGTGTTTTACAGAATAGTAGCGAAAAGGCATCGCGGAAATAATAATATTGCAGATATGAATGATGGCATGAGATAGACATGATGATCTAAGAGAATTGAAGATATCAGAATAGTTCGTTCATTTAACAGAGCTCAAGCTCAATCGCTGCTACCCCACCCGGGTCTTACATCGCGAATCCAGAGCCTCCAGAGTTGCTAATCTTACGAAGTTCTTCATGATAATCTTCCCTTTCTCTAGATTCATGAATATGTCTTTCATTATTATATCATAAGATATGATTGATATCATCTTCATGGTTTCTTCAAGATGGATAATCTTGAGTTCTTCATGAATATGATTCATGATGTAAACTGATATGTATGAAGATGATAGGCAATACAATATCATGGACATTCTTGCAATATGAAACTATGAAATTATGAAATTTATTGTATATGTCCCGAAGGACTAAAGGCGTAGGACTTACATTATGCCGATGGGTTGGAGTATAAGTCCTCCTGAATGATGCTTTGAAGGATGAAGGATGATTCGTAGGAACTCCTCTTGGTGAGGGATGCCCTTACGAATGAGTCCTAGCTCACTTATATAGATGTGGAGAGCTCTAAATGAAATGTAAAGGTGTTGTACATTCACATGAAATGTGGATACAATAATGCATGGGTGAGATGTCATGATGTGATGGAAAGTGACTTCTTGCGAATTATGACTCCCCGAGGCTCAATAATTCATTTGATGTCTCTTTCATGATGACTAGACTTTGGTGACTCATTTGGCATTTACATAACAATTTACAGTTAATTACACAACAAGAAATTCAAGAGATCTTCAACAAAATTCCTAAGAAACATCAAGGAAGTATGAAATACCTATACATCAGAAGAATTGAAATCATAGTTACAGCACACTATAAAGAAGGAATACATTCCCCTATGAAATTAATTCTCAGTGATCAAAGAATAAGAAATCCCGTAGATGCAGAACTCGGAAGAGTAAAAGGTGATCTTTGTTACACAAAAATAAAATTTGCTTTATACCCTCAATATACAGTTTCCTTACAAGACAAAGATATCAACAAAACCTTACTTTTACAACATCTCTTTCATCAATAAGATTTAATGAAAGAAGGAAAGGCACCTATAAATATTGCGTATGTCATAGTAATCATGCACATATATTTGGAAATAAAAAAGAAATTGAAATTCCCCCAATTTTCCAAGATATTACACGAATTGAAAAACTAACTCATAATTTTATAAGAGAAATAAGCAGTGAATGGAAGTTAACAAGGTTGACTACAAATCTTATCCGACAAACTCAACCTATATTCCGAAATTGGCATGAAGAACCAATACCTCATAGTACTTGGCCTGAAGAATCTATACCACCAAGATAATCCTTACAAATAAAAAGAGATAATGAAATTCAATCTCAAACAGAACATCAAACATTACAAGAACTAAGACAAAATGTGGAGACTATGAATCGTAATTTACAACGTATCCAAAATGTCCTTTTAGAAAATTAAAACCATGGAAAAGACATTGAATACGTTAACAATAACAATTCAATAACTCAAAGATTCTGTCAAAATTTTGTTTACTGGATTCATTTGTATTTTCTGCGTTGTTATCCGTGTCTTCAATTGAGATCTTGGATAATTCTTAGAAGTCATCTTTTGAGGGTTTGATAAGGTGAAGATATTCTTGTATAATATTCCAAAGACAGAGTTGAACTGAATTTGTAAGTTGTGATGTTTGTGATGTGTCATTGCTTTCAAAATCAGAATCATTTACTTTCTTTTCTCCTAAAAATTCTATATACATGCTATTAATCAGGAATTGTAAATATTGATAACCATTGCAATCTCTTCGTACGTTATGTATGAGTCGAGACGCCCAATCTTGGACATTTCCTATTAAGGAAAGATGAATATAATTCTTGGTAGTTTGAAGATTTATTTAGTTATCGAGAATAGGGGATGTTTGAATGAGAACACTTATTTCATTTGCCGATTTATCGATCTTCTTTTTCATGTCTTCTGTTGATTCGGTGCAATCTAGATCAAGATAATTTTTATTGATTAATCCGGAAGTTTTTTGTTCTCTGAGTATATCTCGGAGATCTGGTTGTCTGTAAATAGGTGTTTGAGACATATTTGGATGGGGTTGAAATACTGGTGGTGCTCCTGATGGTGCGACGCCAGTGACTTCGCTTTCATCCATTTCATCTTCAAGATAAATTTGTTCTCTAGGTGTGCTTGATTCACCGATTTCATGACTAGTTGGAAGCTCTTGGGTTAAGAGTTTCTTTAAGTTTTGTAATAAATCGAGATCTAACATTGTTTCATATAATTTTTCTAATTCGTCAGAATTATAATAATTTTTAATAGGGTAAAGCGATTGTTCTTCTAAGAGTTTTAGTTTTTCAACTTTAAATTTGTTGTAATTTGTGTTTCTGATGGGGACATTCATTTGCATAGTGTCCTTCTTCATTACAGATCCAGTGTAAGGCCCGTGCCTCAGTGGACCCTTAATGGTTTGGATCTAATATTTGTTCTGGAATTTCTGGCTATTTTCCTGGATTTTTATAATTTTTTCTGGCATTTTTTTGGATTTATTTGGAGTTAATTGAAGGTTATTAGAAATTAATAAGATTTTAATATATATAATGATTATATTATATATATTTTAATTTTAATTTTATTTTCTTTTAATCCCTCACCCTCTCCCCTCGTCGATCTCTTCTCACCCTCACGCTCTCTCTCCTCACGCGATCGCCTCTCTCCCCTTCCTAGGGATTTCAGGCGAAACGTTGTCGGATTGAAGCGTGGTTGGCGCCATTGGATTCCTCGCGTCAAGAGGAACGCGTGGGTACCCATTTTGGCGTGGTTTGGTGATCGTGGGAGCGAGGTGGAGCTTGAAGGCCCCGTGGACCCTCCTCGTTGCATGCGGTGTTTCCGACCGTTTCGACTTGCCAGAGGTAGGGGGATGGACTCCTGAACTTGCTAGGATCATTTCCTGTAGCTAGTTCGTTTGATTAGAACCCCGTAGCATGTATAATGTTCATTTTTTTATTTTTGCGGTTTTATCCTTGTTCTTGAATTTAATGTGTTGTGGGCTTTGCATGTGCTATTCGTAGTTGTTAAGTTGTTGTTTGGGATGTATGGTTTGATAGGAAACAGGTTTTTACGTCGTTACCCGATGATTTCTATCGTCCGATAGGGAACTGGTTTTCAAACCTAACCCGTCCGTGACCCAGGTGGTGTGACGGTCCTTCCAGGAACCGTCACACGCCTAACGGTCCTTGGAGGACGCGTTACTTGAAAGTAACGGCCCGTTGATGGGGTGCCACTTCGAGTGTAACGGTGGGGCTCCCCTCCGTTACATGTTCGTTGTTTTGCGTTGACTGAGTCAGGCGGTTGACCTGACGGCCAGTCGGCCGTCCGTCAGGGTGACCCGACGCGCCTGGGCGAGCGCGTCACTTTGCCTGCAACCGGATCTGATACACTGTGTGTTGGTTTTGCTCTCGGGTGGATGTAACGGCCAGTCGGCCTGCCGTTAGAGCGGTGTAACGCGCCTGGGCAAGCGCGTTACACTCTGTTTCGTTTGCGTTTGAGATGGGGTTCGAGGGATGTAACGCCCAGGGGTGGACGCGTCACTTTCAATGTAATGCACCTTTCCCAGGCCGTTACATGCCTGTAGCGCGGTGGCTGCAGACCGCCACTTACCTGTTGGTTTCAAAAAGCTTCCAGCCTATTCCTTATGCATTCGATAATGACTACACGCCATGTATGAATTAGTTTATGAACTAATGGCATGTTTTTAGATCCCAATAGAGTAAGCTTTACTTTCCTTGCAATGGAACCACTGTTGTTGCCCTAAGGTCTGTTGAGTACCGACCCGCTTAAGGATGGTGGAGGGGATTGTTCCCGTACATGATTTTTAAGCTAGTGCCGTGGGCTCCCCGCCAACGGTAGCGTCCTACCGAGGGAGAAAACTAGCTAGAGGGCCTGGCTCAGGCGAGAGTCAGTGTGTGCACACGTGGTCAGAGGCTGCGGACTGACACTGACGGGTGTCACTCTGATTGGTCACTTGGTTTGGTACTGTTTACGCGCTTAGCTTGTCGTGTTGTTGACTGCGAGTGCTTGAGACGCAGTGTAAGTCGTCAGTGGACGCATCTGATTTCTGTTCCAGTGGTTGTCCTACTCCTTGTTGCTCGGATTAGTTGAGGCATGTTCTACTGGTAGATTTAGTTTCAGTCGCTTGCATTTATTTATTATTGGCATGTGTTAGCCGTTATACCTGCTTAGTTAGAGTTTACAGCTATACTTGAGTAGTTTATTCATGCCAATGCTTGTTATTTTATTTAAATGCATGCTCTAATTGCCTTTATCTTCGCATGTATGCTTGTTTAGTGCGAGGTAGGGATCCGCGTGACCCCTACTGAGTTTTGCTGTGACTCACCCTTCTCCTTTCAGGTGAGCCGCGCCCGCCGTCTCCCGGTGTTTTGTGAGCTATTTTAGAGACCGTGCCTAGCCGCCAGCAGTAGACGGATCGCCTTTTTGGGCTTTGTTGTACTTTTGTCGGGGTATGCCCCGTGTAGTTGTCCCTTTTTGGACTAGTGCTTTTGTGCTTCTGGACTAGTATATATATATATCACTTTGGTTATTTTGAATTACTTCCGCACTTTTGTTAACTTCATTGCTTAATTCTAATATGCGCGCATGTAATTGCAGTTCGTTATGCATCCCCTCGACAAACTTCACTAACCCTTCAGGGGCCTCATCAGCCCCCTGGGTGGCTTCCCCAGTTCTTGGTATCGGTATATCGATGTTATCGGTATATCGGTATCCCGAACTCTGGGTCGTCACAGCTGGTATCAGAGCGGAGTTGAGGATTTGTATAAGGAATTGGAATTCATGTTTGTCCAGAGCTAGTCCTTTCCTGTTATCTGTTGCTGGCATAGGATGTTTTCCGTGTGATTGATGTATTCGCTATTGTTTTATGTGTTTTGGCAGTGTAATCATGCCGCCTCGTCGAGGAAGACCTCCTCGAGTTTCTCGAGCTCCTAGGGATGCTCCCAGGGAAGAGAGTGGTTCTGCACCTCCTCCTACAGTTCCCGCTGTTCCTGCTGTTCCAGTCGTTGCTCCTCAGGTTGAAGTGCCTGGTAGTCGAGGCAAGGCTTTGAAAGAATTTCTTATGTTCAATCCACCTGCTTTCGATGGTCATGCTGATCCAGAGGTTGCGAGGCAATGGTTGGATGCAATTGAACGCGTATTCCTATCTATAGAATGTGCTGAAGACAAGAAAGTTATGCTTGCTGCATTTCAACTCCAAGGTACAGCCATTACGTGGTGGAAAGTCGAGTGGCAGATTGCGTTTCACTCTAGACCTCTTCAGCAGATCACTTGGGCAGAGTTTGTTGCTGCTTTTGAGCGTGCCTACACTCCTGCCTGCTTGCAGATGGCTAAGATATATCATTTCATGGAGCTGATTCAAGGCAGTATGACGGTGCTTCAGTATCGGAATAAGTTCATAGAATTGGGTCAATATGCGCCCCATGTGCTGGCAAATGAAGCATTGAAGACTCAGCAATTCTTGCGAGGGCTGAGACCAGAGTTGAAGTTGCCCTTGATCGCGAGTCGTGTTGCTGACTTACATGGTGCGTGCCAGGCAGCTGTGGCACTAGAGCTGGAGATGGCGAGACCAGGTGGGTATCCTCAGGCGGGGTCAGTTCAGTCGGCGTTGCAGTCTCAGCAGGCTTACCGACCGCCCGTGTTAGGAGTTCCCTCTGTTGCGCCAGAGGTTAGCAGTACTTCTTCTCCTTCCAAGACCAAGTTTAAGAGGTTCAAGAAGAAAAAGAGGTTTTTCCAGCAACCGTCCGGTACAAATTCTGTTCAGCAGACGACAGTGCCTTCTTCTCAGACTCGTCAGAGTTCAGCTGTCAGTCAACCGTGGACTTGTCGGAGATGCGGTGGTCACCATAAGGGTCAGTCGTGTTCTCTTCCAGTGGTCTGTTTTCGTTTTGACCAGCCTGGTCACGTGGTTCGAGATTGCCCGCTGAGGCCGAAACAGTTGCAAGCTCCTCAGTTCTCTCAGCCTCAGCAGCCGCAATTCAGACCTCCTCCTGTGCCTCAAGCTCAACAGTTTTATTCTCAAGCGTCGGCGTCTTCTCAGCAATCCTCAGCTGGTTCAAAGAAGCAGAAAGGCAATGTTTCTCATATGACTAGAGCTGAAGCTGTTACGTCCCATCTAGTGGAAGGTACGATTATGCTTTATGGTCATTCAGCTCGTGTCTTATTTGATTCTGGTGCTTCTCACTCTTTTATTTCTGAGGCGTTCGTGGCATGTATTGAGGAACCAACGTCTGAGATAACTTGTGAGATGTTTGTTGAATTGCCTTATGGAGATTTCATGATTACACCTTTGTGTTTGGAAGAGTCTCCTGTCATGATTGATAGTCATCAGTTGCCGGCGAGATTGTATGCGTTGCAGCTGGCAGACTATGACATTATTCTGGGTATGGATTGGTTGGAGCAGTATGGAGCTGTGGTTGACTACAGAGCGTAGAAAGTCTATTTTCAGCCACAGGGAAAATCAGCTTTTTATTTCCAAGGTATTCCATCCCGTTCTTCTCGTATGATTATTTCTGCTATTCGAGCCTATAGGTTACTTAGTGCAGGTTGCCAGGTATTCTTAGCTTCTGTGGTTGCTGTTGAAAAACTACGACGGGATGTCGGTGATATTCCTATTGTTTGTGAGTTCCCTGATGTATTTCCTGACGAGTTGCCAGGCTTGCCTCCAGAGCGAGAGATAGAAATGGTGATTGAACTGATTCCAGGTACAGGCCCGTTAGCAAAGGCACCGTACCGAATGGCTCTAGCTGAACTGGAAGTACTGCGAGCACAGCTACTTGAATTACTGGAGAAAGGCTATACTCGCCCCAGTTTTTCCCCGTGGAGTGCTCCAGTGCTGTTTGTGAAAAAGAAAGATGGAAGCCTGAGGCTTTGGGTTGATTACAGGCAGTTGAATCTGGTGACTATCAAGAACAAATATCCGCTTCCCGGGATTGATGATTTGTTTGACCAGTTACAGTCTGCTACTATCTTTTCACGGATTGACCTCCGGTCTGGCTACTTTCAATTGAGGATCCAAGAATCTGATGTAGAGAAGACAGCTTTCAGCACTCGATATGGTCATTATGAATTTCTGATAATGCCGTTTGGATTGACTAATGTCCCAGCAGCTTTTATGGACCTAATGCAGCGTATCTTTCGTCCATTTCTGGATCAGTTCGTGGTAATCTTTGTTGATGATATTCTGATCTACTCTGCTTCTGATTAAGATCATGTGCAGCATTTGAGGATCATCCTGCAGACTCTAAGAGATCATGAGCTCTATGCGAAGTTCAGTAAATGTGAATTCTGGCTTCGGGAAATTCATTTTCTTGGTCACGTGATTTCTGGTGATGGAGTAGCGGTGGACCCTGCTAAGATTGAAGTTGTTTTGAGTTGGCAGAGACCGAGAACTGTGACAGAGATTAGAAGCTTCTTAGGTTTGGCTGGGTATTATCGCAGATTCATCCAGTATTTTGCAAAGATTGCAGCACCAATGACTAGACTGACTCGTAAAGATGTGCCTTTTGTCTGGTCAGATCAGTGTGAGGAGAGCTTTGTTGAATTGAAAAGGCTCTTGACTTCTTCTCCAGTGTTGATTTTGCCGTCCGGCTCAGGTGGATTTCTTGTTTGCACAGATGCTTCTCGAGTGGGTTTGGGTGCAGTGCTGATGCAACATGGTCAGGTTATTGCATATGCATCTCGGTAACTGAAACAACATGAGGAAAATTATCCCACGCATGATCTGGAGCTAGTTGCAGTTATTTTTGCCTTAAAGATCTGGAGACATTATCTCTATGGTGAAAAGTTTCAGATTTTTACTGATCATCAAAGTTTACAGTATATTTTCTCCCAGAAAGATCTGAATCTCAGGCAGAGGCGATGGATGGAATACATGAAAGATTATGACTTTACACTCTCCTATCAGCCGGGTAAAATGAATGTTGTGGCTGATGCTCTGAGCAGGAAGGTGCAAGTCAATCATCTGTTGCTTCATGAATGGAAATTGTGGGAACAGCTTCCGTGCGAGGCATTCAGTGTGGAGTTTCCTGCTGATCCGAGGACAGCAGTTTGTGCTAGCTTGGTTTTGGGGTCAGCTTTGTATCAGCAGATTCAAGAACCCAGCAAGCTGATTCTGAATTGGCCCGTGTTGTATCAGGATATGATATGGAATTTGATGATGAGCTGGTCGTCAGTTTCCAGGGCAGATTATATGTTTCCGCTGTTGATGCATTGAGACAAGAGATTTTGAGTGAAGCCCATGGCTCCCGTTTTGCTATTCACCCAGGTGTCACCAAAATGTATCAGAATTTGAAAAAGCAGTTCTGGTGGCCAGGTATGAAGAAAGATGTGGCTGTGTTTGTTTCTAAGTGCTTGACTTGTCAGCAGGTTAAAGCCGAACATCAAAATCCAGGTGGATTGCTTCAGCCATTAGAGATTCCAATGTGGAAATGGGACCATGTTACTACAGATTTTGTGGTGGGTTTGCCTTGGACTTCTTAAGGTTTTGATGGTATCTGGTTGCTTGTTGACAGATTGACTAAAACTGCCAGATTGTTGCCAATTAAAGTTACTTGGAGTGTGCAGAGATTGGCTGAGCTTTATGTGCAGAAGATCGTGCCACTGCATGGAATTCCTATTTCACTTGTGTCAGATCGTGATCCACGTTTTACCTCTGGCTTCTGGCGTAGTTTCCAGAAAGCTTTGGGCACTGAGTTAGCTTTGAGTTCAGCGTATCACCCACAGTCAGATGGACAGTCAGAGAGGACTATTCAGACTCTGGAAGACAAGCTGAGATCGTGTTGCCTTGACTGGCAGGGTTCGTGGAGTCAACATTTGCCACTTGTAGAATTTGCTTATAATAACAGTTTTCACTCCAGTATTGGTATGGCTCCTTATGAAGCGCTGTATGGTCATCCTTGTCATACTCCTCTGAACTGGTTTGATGTTGGGGACCGATTGTTGACAGGACCTGACATGGTACAGCAGTGTTCTGATGTGGTTCGTCTGATTAGACAGAGATTATTGACGGCTCAGAGTCGACAGAAAAGTTATGCAGACCAGCGCAGACGCCCACTACTGTTTGAGCCAGGAGATATGGTGTTTGTTAAGGTATCTCCGATGAAAGGTGTTTCAAGATTTGGGAAGCGTGGAAAGCTTAGTTCGCGGTATGTTGGCCCGTTTCCTATTGTTGAAGCAGTGGGTCAGGTAGCTTACCGATTGCAACTACCAGCGGCTATGCAAGCTATTCATGATGTGTTCCATGTCTCTCAGTTGAGGAAATATGTGCCAGATGCTTCTCATGTTCTCGACGATTCAGTTTGGCCCAAGATGACTGCTGATTTGTCTACGCCAGAGTTTCCTATCAGAATTGAAGACCGTCGTGAGCAGCGGTTGAGAAATAAGGTTATCCCTCTGGTAAGAATTGCGTGGCAGCATCACTCTGGTAATGAGTCCACTTGGGAACGTGAAGATGAGATGTGTCAGCTTTTTCCTTTCTTATTCCAGTGAGGTATCATTCCTTTCTCAGTTTCCTCCTTATCCGTTGTTGTAAATTTCGAGGGTGAAATTTCTATTAGGAGGGAGGGACTGTAAGGCCCGTGCCTCAGTGGATCCTTAGTGGTTTGGATCTAATATTTGTTCTGAAATTTCTGACTATTTTCCTAGATTTTTAGGATTTTTTTCTGGTATTTTTCTGGATTTATTTGGAGTTAATTGAGGGTTATTAGAAATTAATAAGATTTTAATATATATAATGATTATATTATATATTTTTTAATTTTAATTTTATTTTCTTTTAATCCCTCACCCTCTCTCTCTCTCCCCTCGTCGATCTCTTCTCACCCTCACGCTCTCTCTCCTCACGCGATCGCCTCTCTCCCCTTCCTAGGGATTTCGGGCGAAACGTTGTCGGATTGAAGCGTGGTTGGCGCCATTGGATTCCTCGCGTCGAGAGGAACGCGTGGGTACCCATTTCGGCGTGGTTTGGTGATCGTGGGAGCGAGGTGGAGCTTGAAGGCCCCGTGGACCCTCCTCGTTGCATGCGGCATTTCCGGCCGTTTCGACTTGCCAGAGGTAGGGGGATGGACTCCTGAACTTGCTAGGATCATTTCCTGTAGCTAGTTCGTTTGATTAGAACCCCGTAGCATGTATAATGTTCATTTTTAATTTCTATTTTTGGGGTTTTAGCCTTGTTCTTGAATTTAATGTGGTGTGGGCTTTGCATGTGCTATTCGTAGTTGTTAAGTTGTTGTTTGGGATGTATGGTTTGACAGGAAACAGGTTTTTACGTCGTTACCCGACGATTTCTATCGTCCGGGAGGGAACCAGTTTTCAAACCTAACCCTTCCGTGACCCAGGTGGTGTGACGGTCCTTCCAGGAACCGTCACACGCCTAACGGTCCTTGGAGGACGCGTTACTTGAAAGTAACGGCCCGTTGATGGGGCGCCACTTCGAGTGTAACGGTGGGGCTCCCCTCCATTACATGTTCATTGTTTTGCGTTGACCGAGTCAGGCGGTTGACCTGACGGCCAGTCGGCCGGCCGTCAGGGTGACCCGACGCGCCTGGGCGAGCGCGTCACTTCGCCTGCAACCGGATCTGATACACTGTGTGTTGGTTTTGCTCTCGGGTGGATGTAACGGCCAGTCGGCCTGCCGTTAGAGCGGTGTAACGCGCCTGGGAAAGCGCGTTACACTCTGTTTCGTTTGCGTTTGAGCTGGGGTTCGGGGGATGTAACGCCCAGGGGTGGACGCGTCACTTTCAATGTAAGGCGCCTTCCCCAGGCCGTTACATGCCTGTAGCGCGGTGGCTGCAGACCGCCACTTGCCTATTGGTTTCAAAAAGCTTCCAGCCCATTCCTTATGCATTCAATAATGACTACACGCCATGTATGAATTAGTTTATGAACTAATGGCATGTTTTTAGATCCCAATAGAGTAAGCTTTACTTTCCTTGCAATGGAACCACTGTTGTTGCCCTAAGGTCTGTTGAGTACCGACCCGCTTAAGGATGGCGGAGGGGATTGTTCCCATACACGGTTTTTAAGCTAGTGCCGTGGGCTCCCCGCCAACGGTAGCGTCCTACCGAGAGAGAAAACTAGCTAGAGGGCCTGGCTTAGGCGAGAGTCAGTGTGTGCACACGTGGTCAGAGGCTGTGGACTGACACTGACGGGTGTCACTCTGACTGGTCACTTGGTTTGGTACTATTTGCGCGCTCAGCTTGTCGTGTTATCGACTGCGAGTGCTTGAGACGCAGTGTAAGCCGTCAGTGGACGCATCTGGTTTCTGCTCCCAGTGGTTGTTCTACTCCCTGCTGCTTGGATTAGTTAAGGCATATTCTACTGGTAGATTTAGTTTTTGTCGCTTGCATTTATTTATCGTTGGCATGTATTAGCTGTTATACCTGTTTAGTTAGAGTTTACAGCTTTACTGTGATTAGTTTATTCATGCCAATGCCTATTAATTCATTTAAATGCATGCTCTAATTGTCTTTATTTATGCATGTATGCTTGTTTAGTGCGAGGTAGGGATCCGCGTGACCCCTACTGAGTCTGGCTGTGACTCACCCTTCTCCTTTCAGGTGAGCCACGCCCGCCGTCTCTCGGTATTTCGTGAGCTGTTTTGGAGACTGTGCCTAGCCGCCAGCAATAGACGGATCACCTTTTTTGGGCTTTGTTGTACTTTTGCCGGGGTATGCCCCGTGTAGTTGTCCCTTTTTGGACTAGTGCTTTTGTGCTTCTGGACTAGTATATATATATATCACTCTGGTTATTTTGAATTGCTTCCGCACTTTTGTTAACTTCATTGCTTAATTCTAATATGCGAGCATGTAATTGCAGTTCGTTATGCATCCCCTCGACAAACTTCACTAACCCTTCAGGGGCCTCATCAGCCCCCTGGGTGGCTTCCCCAGTTCTTGGTATCGGTATATCGATGTTATCGGTATATCAGTATCCCGAACTCTGGGTCGTCACATCCAGCATCTGCATTGTTTTCCCTTACCATTCGGACACGGAGGTTTTTTCTGTTCTTCAAGTTGTTTTTGTTGATGTTTTTTGAATGACCATTTTTTGAAGAATTTTCCTTGATAATTTGGTTTCCAAAAGGATTTATGGAACATGTGTCTTTGATAAGGATGATATCGATATGATTTCTTTGATCTTCGGTGTTTATCAATAATCTTTGTATATCGTCATTTTTTATATTCTTTGTGATGTTTTTGGTGTTTTGATTTATAACATCCTTATTCTTTAGGTACAAAGTATTGTTTGTCACAACATTTTAGACTGTTTTCTTTTAATGCCTTTTTAACTTCTTATTTCCATAAATAATGAAAAACCTGACAAAACTAATAATATCATATCCTGAATTCCGCACCCTAAGCAGGCACAACAAATCCCCTGTAAAAAACGGTATTAGAGCCTCGTTTTAAAAAAAAGTAAATGATTCCGATTTATGAGCCTCGTTTTAAAAAGAAAGTAAATGATTCCAATTTATGATTCCGATTTTGAAAGCAATGACTAGTTTTAAAAAGCAAGTAAATGATTCTGATTTTGAATTGATTCCGATTTATGATTCCGATCTTAAAAGCAATAACACATCACAAACATCACAACTTACAAATTCAGTTCAACTCTGTCTTTGGAATATTATACAAGAATATCTTCACCTTGACCTCATCAGACCAGCAAAAAGATGACTTCTAAAGGAAAAGAAATCATTCCAGACATATCAATTGACGATACAGAAGAACATGAATACAATTTAGACATAGTTCTAAATACAAAGAAATTCGAAGAAATCCGTAAAATACAACATTCTCCCAACGAATCTAAATTCTTAACCAAACCCGGTATGCTATTCAAATTTGTACATCAACTCAAAGCCAGAGAAAATATTATCTATTACTCATTACGATCAAAAGAGAGATCTATTATGGTTAATAACCAAATGCATAACAATTTACAGTTAATTACACAACAAGAAATTCAAGAGATCTTCAACAAAATTCCTAAGAAACATCAAGGAAGTATGAAATACCTATACATCAGAGGAATTGAAATCATAGTTACAGCACACTATAAAGAAGGAATACATTCCCCTATCGAATTAATTCTCAGTGATCAAAGAATAAGAAATCCCATAGATGCAGAACTCGGAAGAGTAAAAGGCGATCTTTGTTACACAAAAATAAAATTTGCTTTATACCCTCAATATACAGTTTCCTTACAAGACAAAGATATCAACAAAACCTTACTTTTACAACATCTCTTTCATCGACAAGATTTAATGAAAGAAGGAAATGCACCTATAAATATTACGTATGCCATTGGTATGGCAATATGTAATAGTAATCATGCACATATATTTGGAAACAAAAAAGAAATTGAAATTCCCCCAATTTTCCAAGATATTACATGAATTGAAAAGCTAATTCGTAATTTTATAAGAGAAATAAGCCCTGAATGGAAGTTAACAAGGTCGACTACAAATCTTATCCGACAAACTCAACCTATATTCCGAAATTGGCATGAAGAACCAATACCTCATAGTACTTGGCCTGAAGAACCTATACCACCAAGACAATCCTTACAAATAACAAAAGATAATGAAATTCAATCTCAACCTGAACATCAAACATTACAAGAACTAAGACAAAATGTGGAGACTATGAATCGTAATATACAACGTATACAAAATGTCCTTTTAGAAAATTAAAACCATAGAAAAGACTTTGAATACGTTAACAATAATAATTCAAGAACTCAAAGATTCTGTCAAATTAGAGAATGAACAATTAATCACAAAGATTAAAGAACACATAGATACACATGAAGCATCGATCAAAGCATATATTGATCTAGCGCTTACACAAATTATCACAAAAATGGATAAATGTGAATGTAATAAAGAAATCCTCAAACAATTACTACCAAAAGACAAAGGGAAAAGTCCACTGGATGAAACACATCAAGAACCACAACCTCTACCAAGTCATCCCATTAAACAAAAATTAAAACTCAAAAAATGGGAACCATTAGCAACTTTAAGTTATGGAAATTATACATATCCCGCATTTCGACCTCCTAAAGATCAAGACGAATTCAACTAAACTATGTCTAACCTAACAAATACAATGAACAAGTTAACTCTCTTATCAAGAGACGAATTAGAAAAATTATATAAAACAACGTTAGATCTCGATTTATTACAAAACTTAACGAAACTCTTAACCCAAGAGCGTCCAACTAGTCATGAAATCGGTGAATCAAGTACACCTAGAGAAAAAATTTATCTTGAAGATGAAATGGATGAAAGTGAAGTCACTGGCGCCGCACCATCAGGAGCACCACCAGTATTTCACACTAATCCAACTACGTCGCAAACCCCTATTTACTGACAACCAGATCTCCGAGATATACTAAGAGAACAAAAAACTTCAGGATTACTCAATAAAAATTATCTTGATCTAGATTGCACCGAATCAATAGAAGACATGAAAAAGAAAATTGATAAATGGGCAAATGAAATGAGTGTTCTCATTGAAACATCCCCTATTCTCGATAATCCAATAAATCTTCAAACTACCAAGAATTATATTCATCTTTCCTTAACAGGAAATGTCCAAGATTGGGCGTCTCGACTCATACATAACATACGAAAAGATTGCACTGGTTATCAATATTTACAATTCCTGATTAATAGCATGTATATAGAATTTTTAGGAGAAATCAAAGAAACACTTAATGCTCAACAATTAAACTTACAAGAACAACGCGCAGAATTCATGCTTAACAATATACGATGTTGCAGCCTTTGCTATATCGAACCATTTTTATGTGATTATCAAAAATCATATTACCAATTATTCAACGCCTCAAAAAGCATCCAATTCAAAGATAATCTCTTTGATAAACTACCCCCAAAATGTGGCCTCAAATGTAAAGAAAAATATACTCAAGATGCATTCCAGAATTACCCAGATACCCTTAGCGGCCGCATCCGATTAATTAAAGCTCAAATGACAAAAGATTACATTAATCTACGAGCTAAAAAAGAAGTTAAAAAGGCATTGAAAGAAAACAATCTCAAATGTTGTGACAAACAATACTTTGTACCTAAAGAATATGGATGTTATAAATCAAAACACCGAAAACATCACAAAGAACATAAAAAACGGCGATATACAAAGATTATTGATAAACACCGAAGATCAAAGAAATCATATCGATATCATCCTTATCAAAGACACAAGTTCCGTAAATCCTTTTGGAAACCAAATTATCAAGGAAAATTCTTTAAAAAACGGTCATTCAAAAAACATCAACAAAAATAACTTGAAGAACTGAAAAAACCTCCGTGTCCGAATGGTAAGGGAAAATAATGCAGATGTTGGATCTGTAATGAAGAAGGACACTATGCAAATGAATGTCGTATCAGAAACACAAATTACAACAAATTTAAGGCTAAAAAATTAAAACTCTTAGAAGAACAATCGTTTTACCCTATTGAAAATTATTGTACTTCTGAAGAAGATGAAATCTATTATGTAGAAACTGATTCTGATTCTTCTACTGATTTTACTACCAATTCGACTGATGAAAGTTCTGACACAAATGATACCTCTGATTCTGATAATTCTGATGACTCCGATTAAGTATTCAAACGATATATAAATCCACATAGCATTAAATGCAGTGGTGATGTATGAATTACATCTAAGAAAAAGCCTAAGTGCTATACGATACATGAGAAATATCCAAAGCAGGCCACAGAGCCATCTGCCTAAGTGCTATACGATACTCGAGAAATATCCAAAGCAGGCCACAGAGCCATCTATATTACAGGAGAAATATCCGAAGATAGTCTCTGATGTTATATACATCAGTAGCATATATAAGTTATTCATATATTTATGATATTTCTTCTCTATTTACAGCCTCTTCAAAAGCTTCAACCTTCAACAACCAATGACTCTGTTTGAAATTCTACTAGCCTCAGGGATTTCACATCCCATTGAATTGAAATATCAAAGTTACAATTCCCTTACACCTCTAGTCAAAAATGGCTATGAATACAAACACCATTTTGCCACAATATGGGATCATTATGACTCTTACCCAACCAGAGACCAAGGCCTTTATTATTAAAATCCAACCTTGAAAACATTCCTACTCTATGAAAACACCAATGTTGAACTAGTTATGCCAACTTATATCCCAATAGTCCCTCAGTTCAAGCCTGGAACCAAATACAACCAATGGCATTCCATCGCCTTTCCCTTAGAAGAAATATGCAATTGGGACGGTATTGTAATGAGTGTTTACTCATCTATCTGTCGATATTTTATAATTTCACACATTGTACCATATTCTGACGCACATTTCATACCAGTATTCAAAGAAATATCAGTGAACACTCCAATGGCCCCATTGTCCAAATTTCACACCATGTTACAAGCTTTCACCAGCCCAACACCTTTACACCATGACAAAGATTTTCATTACCAACTGTCACGCTGGGCACCTCCTCGACCCAAGGAATTACAAATATTACGTCCTATAGCTCAACGAGCTGCACGATTCAGTACATTCATTGCCATGGAACATCCTGCTGCCTATTTCCGACGGCAAGATGATCCATTACTATTCAACAACTGTTACATTTTCTATGGACCAATTATGCCACCAGAGCAGACAGCCAAAGTCTTCATACACGCTCAAAAATTACAAAAAGATTATACACAATTCAATGTATGTACACTCGTACATCCAAAAAACCTGCCAGCAGAACCAACGGCAGTCATTTATGAAGAAGAACCAGTTACTTTAGATGAATTTTAGAATGAAGTTTCCAAGGTCTCAGCTCTACTCGAAGAAACAATTCAAGTTATGCCACCTGTACAAGTTGGCACAGTATTAATACTTGCACCATTCAAACTATTCAAGACGAAGCGAGATAAACATCTCGAAAATAGCACAGATGAAACAACATCATCAACTGAAGCATCCACTTCATCAGCATCATCCTCGAAGAAGCACAAAGCACGACAAAAGAAATGAAATTCGACAGCAAGGCATTCCAGCTGTCCAACATGCAAAGTAAGGATCTACACAAAAGCAAAGAAGCCAAAGGCTATCTACAAGACATCACCATCAAAGACACTTGTCAAGCAGCAAGAAAAAGAAAACGACATCAACGCAAAGTGTAGAGCCCCAGAATTTATATAAGTATCTTCTAGATTATTTTAATAATTTTTTGGAATTTATTTTAATAATAAGGGCTAAATAGATTAATAAGTGGATTATGAGACTACTAAGTCATTATAAGGCCCAATTGTGTCAAGTAAATAACCTAATTCATTTAAAAGAAGTCCAAAAGGTTTTAAGGACCAAGCCCAATTTGTTTGGCCCATGTTCTAGAAGGTTATTAAGGATAAATACTAATTATATAGGTAATTAAATTGATAAATGAATAAAAGAATTTTTACTTATTTGAAACTCTAGATACGATGACTGTAACGGTCTATCGTAAGACCGCCACAGCCGTGTAACGCGGCAAGGGTCGACCGTCACAGCCTGTAACTTCCGTGAGTGAAAGAACTTGCAAAAAGATTGGAACTTGATGTTCCTATCCATAAGAGACCTAATCAGAACGATGTATAAAGACCCTAAGGACTCCGAGAGATTAGGTTTTGATAGATTAAGGACTCTAGAATCGATATAATCCTCAAACCCTAGCTAGAACCCTATAAATAGGACTTAGTTCTGAACTGTGCGACCCCTATTTTTACTCGCGTGGAATTAAGGTAAGGAGTCATTATCTCAGGTAAGTTCTTTAGACTAATTTGTTCACAATACTATAGACTAACTCCTCTCAAAATTTCACATCTTTAGGTCAAGAGGTCGTGGAATTAGAGCCAAAGGAAGTTACTGGAAAAGTCACAAAATGAGGAAAACTAGGGCAAGATTCCCAACCCAATTCAGCTTGATAAGACTAAAAGCCCTCGGGTTCAATTGATTTTCATGCATTATAGATCATTGATTTCATGATTTACTAGATCTATGCATATCATGCATCTCTTAGCCCTAATTTGAGAAATTGAAAACATGTTACTCATCTATTCAACGATACCTATGCATGTAGTTGGCTTATACTTCATTATCACGTCTAGAAACTCATGGTGTTATGATTATAGACATGATGTGAGTTGATCTCTTAGGTTTCATATCGTTTTCTATTAGCAGACTCTTTGACGCATCAGCGTAGGACCGTCACATTCATGTAACGGCCTTACGATGAGCCGTCACAGTCTTTATGGTATATCAGTTTACTCTGTTAACTCTGACGCACCAACACAGATGCGTTACATAACTGTAACGGCTGTTCTCTGACTGTCACAATCACCGTGACGCCGCACTTCTAGACCGTCAGAGGCTATGCTCTGTCAACCCTAGACGGAATATGATTTGTCAATATTACTTATTGTTAAGCCTAGTTACCTAAGTTTTAAACCTAATTATGTAACTTCAAGATTATTTAAGCGTTCATGATAGGAAATGCATGTTTTAATATCTCACTATTACTTTGAGTTATATTAAATTCATGAACCCAAACCTCTATAGTTTTATAATTTGAAGCATGATTTTGAATGATGTATCAATCGAGTTTTTATCATGGTTTCGCATCGATATATGCTTATACATATATATATATATATATATATATATATATATATATATATATATATTCTTTTCCAATCTATAGAGTCGTTTCTATAAGTACATGGCACATACTCTGGTGTGTTGACCATTAGTTCACATTTTTGCACTATAGGAACACAATCTTGAACATGAGGACCTCTCTATTGGATACTCCTTCCAATGGACTAGGAAATCTTGTTTCAAGGCCTCCGTAATTCTCTGCGAGCCTGGGATTCCCACTAGGACGCCGAGTTGGTTGTATCATTAAAGCCCATTAACTAGAATACACTATCGTTGATTTCTGGATCTAGTAATGTAACGGCCTTACATTGGACCGTCAGAAGCACGTAACGGCCCATTGCACGACCGTCACATTCCTCTGAGTCTATTTTTGTCTTTCTGGACTCGGATCACTGTAACGGCCCACTACGGGCGCGTTACAGTATGTAACGGCCCAGTGGATGACCATCACACAGTTTGTATGTATTAACCCCAGGTTTGACCCAAGGGTTGATTTCTAAAGTTCTAGATGGACTAATGATAGTCTATAACTTAGCATAATGATTAAGAGACTTAATGTAATGAATGGAAGGAAAAAGAATGTACCGTTATGCTGTCGATTTATTTTCATGAGCATAACATTATTTAAGTCTATTACTTGACTCATATATTTGTATATTGAAGCAATCACTCATTGATTATTGTTATCATGGAATTATTGAATTGTACATTCTTGGCCATACTTTACTGTTATATTGCGTGGAAGTAGCTTAATTTATACCTGAAGATGCGATCGAGCACTGATTGTGTTCAAGGGCTCTATGCTAGTCCCCTCGGTTGATTGCCAGAAATATACTATTTTATAAACCATGGGGTATGATGCTACTGGCGTCGCATTGTGCTGGGAGTACTATTTCTATAAATAAGTGAAGATCCACGACACGACATGACATTCTTGTACATGACTTTCTTGCTTGATATTTCACAGAAATTCATGAACTATATACTCAAAAGAGACTAGTGTGATGAATATGTGGCTTGCTCGTTACATGCTTGCTCGTGAAAGGCCAAATATCATGTTCATATTACATTCTTGCTAGTTCATTCTTGATCATTCTATCTTACGTGATTATCTTGTTACTTTGATTTAATCGCTTGATCGATTTGCATTCGCATGATTTTACCTTATTTTCTAGAGCTAAAATGTTAACTACTTTAATAGTGCCTTCATGTTGATGCGAAGATACCTACTGGGCAAGTGTGCTCATTACCTATTTCTAATATTTTTTAGGAGATGGAAGTAGTTCGGATTCGGATTCGGGTTATACTAGTAGCGGGTCCGGAAGTGAGTGAAAGTCTTGTAAAGCTATGAGCGAAGACTTAGGAAGTCTATAATGTCTAGATTGAGTCAATGTAATTTTCCTATTTCTTGAGTCTAGTAGAATGAAAGATGATGAAAAGTGGTTGTATTTTGAATATTGATCAATTATGAAATAAAGTTGGATTTTGTTTCAATTCTGTGCAATTACATTTATGTGTGTGATTGTCTCGCGCTCTGGTCGTTCTTGCTTGCAAGAGACTTACCATGCCGACTGTTCGCGCTCCCCGAGCGAGTCTTCCGCTGTAATAAAGGCTCGGGGCATGACACAAAGTCTCTTGGACTTATACCCAAGCCTTATCACAAGGAATCCAGCTTTATGTCACATCCTCCGTTATGTCGACATCGAGCAAGCAACAAGCCAAGAAGACATCAAATCAAGCCATGCATTATGCAAGGAATCTACTTTATATCAATATCAAGCATCTTTACTTTATGTAAATGCCAAATGAGTCACCAAAGTCTAATCATCATGAAAGAGACATCAAATGAATTATTGAGCCTCGGGGAGCCATAATTCACAAGAAGTCACTTTCCATCACATCATGACACTTCATCCATGCATTATTGTACCCACATTACATGTGAATGTACAATAAATTTGTATTGCATTTAGAGCTCTCCACATCTATATAAGGGAGCTAGGACTCATTCGTAAGGGCATCCTTCATCCGGAGGAGTTCATCCTTCACCGAAAGGAGTTCCTACGAATCATCCTACATCCTACATTTCCCAAGCATCATTCAGGAGGACTTGTCCTCCAACCCATCGGCACAATGTAAGTCCTACGCCTTTCAGTCCTTCGGGACATATTCCATAAATTCCAATTTCATATTTTCATATTGCAAGCATGTCCATGATATTGTATTGCCTATCATCTTCATACATATCAGTTTACATCATGAATCATATTCATGAAGAAATCAAGATTATCCATCTTGAAGAAACCATGAAGATGATATCAAACATATCTTATGATACAATCATGAAAGACATATTCACGAATCTAGAGAAAGGGAAGATTATCATGAAGAACTTCGTAAGATTAGAAACTCTTGAGGCTCTGGATTCGCGATGTAAGACCCGGGTGGGGCAGCAATGATTGAGCTTGAGCTCTGTTCAACGAACGAACTATTCTGATATCTTCGAATCTCTTAGATCATCATGTCTATCCCATGCTATCATGTTATCTCTGCAATATCTTTATTTCCGCGATGCCTTTCCGCTATCCTGTAAAACAACAAGCATGTTAAAATCAATCCTTATTTCCATAAATAATGAAAAACCTGACAAAACCAATAATATCATATCCTGAATTCCGCACCCCAAGCAGGCACAACAAATCCCCTGTAAAAAATGGAAAGGCATCGCAGAAATAACAATATTGCAGATATGAATGACGGCATGAGATAGACATGATGATCTAAGAGAATCGAAGATATCAGAATAGTTCGTTCGTTTAACAGAGCTCAAGCTCAATCGCTGCTGCCCCACCCGGGTCTTACATCGCGAATCCAGAGCCTCCAGAGTTGCTAAACTTACGAAGTTCGTCATGATAATCTTCCTTTTCTCTAGATTCATGAATATGTCTTTCATGATTATATCATAAGATATGATTGATATCATCTTCATGGTTTCTTCAAGATGGATAATCTTGATTTCTTCATGAATATGATTCATGATGTAAACAAATATGTATGAAGATGAGGCTGTAAATAGAGAAGAAATATCATAAATATATGAATAACTTATATATGCTACTGATGTATATAACATCAGAGACTGTCTTCGGATATTTCTCCTTTAATATAGATGGCTCTGTGGCCTGCTTTGGATACTTCTCCTGTATCGTATAGCACTTAGGCTTTTTCTTAGATGTAATTCATGCATCTGGAGATGTAATTCATACATCACCACTGCATATAATGCTATGTGGATTTATATATCGTTTGAATACTTAATCAGAGTTATCAGAATCTGAGGTATCATTTGTGTCAGAACTTTCATCAGTCGAATTGGTAGTAAAATCAGTAGAAGAATCAGAATCAGTTTCTACGTAATAGATTTCATCTTCTTCAGAAGTATAATAATTTTCAATAGGGTAAAATGATTGTTCTTCTAAGAGTTTTAATTTTTCAACCTTAAATTTATTATAATTTGTATTTCTGATGGGACATTCATTTGCATAGTGTCCTTCTTCATTACAGATCCAGCATCTGTATTGTTTTCCCTTACCACTCGGACAAGGATGTTTTTTAAATGACTATTTTTTAAAGAATTTGCCTTGATAAGTTGGTTTCCAAAAAAATTTTCGGAACTTGGATCTTTGATAAGGACGATATCGATATGATCTGTTTGATCTTTTTTGTCTATCAATAATTTTGGAATATCGTTATTTTTTATGTTTTTTGTGATGTTTTCGATGTTTCGATTTATAACATCCATATTCTTTAGGTACAAAGTATTGTTTGTCACAACATTTTAGACTGTTTTCTTTTAATGCCTTTTAACTTCTTTTTTAACTCTTAGATTAATGCAATCTTTTGTCATTTGGGCTTTGATTAAGCAAATGCGGCCGCCAAGGGTATCTGGATAATTCTGGAATGCATCTTTAGTATATTTTTCTTTACATTTGAGGCCGAATTTTAGGGGTAGTTTATCAAAGAGATTATCTTTGAATTGGATGCTTTTTGAGGCATTGAATAATTGGTAATATGAGTTTTGATAATCACATAAAATAGTGAATTTAACTTGTTCAATTTCAATAATCAAGTTATGAATTTCATTATTGATTGTGATGATGGAGCCGTCTCCATTTTTTGCCCTTAATGGTTTTTCACTTTGTTTCCATAATGGTTCTGGTATAAGATGAGGACTAGTTAGACACATGCTTGCACCTGTGTCTATATACGCGTGTAAATGAAATGGTTTGTAACATTTGAATTTGATTTCTACTTTGATGTAGATACTATTTGGGTTTGTAATATTGTATATGACTTCGTCATCTTTGTTACTGTGATTTCTATCTTCTTGGTCTATACTTGTTGATTCAATATGTTTTAGGAGATCTTGAAGTTTCATTGTTAGAATGAAGCTTTAGGGAAAGTTGTTTCGTTTACTGGATTCATTTGTATTTTCTGCGTTGTTATCCGTGTCTTCAATAGTGATCTTGGATAATTCTTAGAAGTCATCTTTTGAGGGTTTGATAAGGTGAAGATATTCTTGTATAATATTCCAAAGACAGAGTTGAACTCAATTTGTAAGTTGTGATGTTTGTGATGTATAATATTCCAAAGACAGAGTAAATCGGAATCATTTACTTTCAATGCATTATGCAAGGAATCTACTTTATGTCAATATCAAGCATCTTTACTTTATGTTAATGCCAAATGAGTCACCGAAGTCTAGTCATCATGAAAGAGACATCAAATGAATTATTGAGCCCCGGGGAGCCATAATTCACAACAAGTCACTTTCCATCACATCATGACACCTCATCCATGCATTATTGTACCCACATTTCATGTGAATGTACAACACATTTGCATTTCATTTAGAGCTCTCCACAACTATATAAGGGAGCTAGGACTCATTCGTAAGGGCATCCTTCATCCGGAGGAGTTCATCCTTCACCAAAAGAAGTTTCTACGAATCATCCTACATCCTACATTTCCCAAGCATCATTCAGGCGGACTTATCCTCCTACCCATCGGCATAATGTAAGCCCTACGCCTTTAGTCCTTCTGGACATATTCAATAAATTCCAATTTCATATTTTCATATTGCAAGCTTATCCATGATATTGTATTGCGTATCATCTTCATACATATTTGTTTACATCATGAATCATATTCATGAAGAAATCAAGATTATCCATCTTGAAGAAACCATGAAGATGATATCAATCATATCTTATGATATAATATGAAAGACATATTCATGAATCTAGAGAAAAGGAAGATTATCATGAAGAACTTCGTAAGTTTAGCAACTCTGGAGGCTCTGGATTCGCGATGTAAGACCCGAGTGGGGCAGCAGCGATTGAGCTTGAGCTCTGTTAAACGAACGAACTATTCTGATATCTTCAATTCTCTTAGATCATCATGTCTATCTCATGCTATCATGTTATCTCTGCAATATTACTATTTCCGCGATGCTTTTCCGCTATCCTGTAAAACACCAAGCATGTTTAAATCAATCCTTATTTCCATAAATAATGGAAAACCTGACAAAATCAATACGAAAAAATCATATGAAACTTTTACCATATCCTGAATTCCGCACCCCAAGCAGGCACAACAAATCCCCTGTAAAAAATGCTCTGATACCATTTTTTACATGGGATTTGTTGTGCCTGCTTGGGGTGCAGAATTCATGATATGATAGAAGCTTTAAGAGATTTGTTATTATTGGTTTTGTCAGATTTTCCATTGTTTATGGATTCAATGATTGATTTAAACATGCTTGGTGTTTTACAGGATAGCGGAAAGGCATCGCGGAAATAAAGAGATTTCAGATATAACATGATAGCATAAGATGGACATGATGATCTAAGAGAATTGAAGATATCAGAAGAGTTCGTTTGTTTAACAGAGCTCAAGCTCAATCGCTGCTGCCCCACCCGGGTCCTACATCGCGAATCCAGAGCCTCCAGAGTTGCTAATCTTACGAAGTTCTTCATGATAATCTTCCCTTTCTCTAGATTCATGAATATGTCTTTCATGATTATATCATAAGATATGATTGATATCATCTTCATGGTTTCTTCAAGATGGATAATCTTGATTTCTTCATGAATATGATTCATGATGTAAACTGATATGTATGAAGATGATAGGCAATACAATATCACGGACATTCTTGCAATATGAAAATATGAAATTATGAAATTTATTGAATATGTCCCGAAGGACTAAAGGCGTAGGACTTACATTGTGCCGATGGGGTGGAGGAGAAGTCGTCCTGAATGATTCTTGGGAAATGTAGGATGTAGGATAATTCGTAGGAACTCCTTTCGGTGAAGGATGAACTCCTCCGGATGACGGATGCCCTTACGAATGAGTCCTAGCTCCCTTATATAGATGTGGAGAGCTCTAAATGCAATGCAAATGTGTTATACATTCACATGTAATGTGGGTATAATAATGCATGGATGAGGTGTCATGATGTGATGGAAAGTGACTTCTTGTGAATTATGGCTCCCCGGGGCTCAATAATTCATTTGATGTCTCTTTCATGATGACTAGACTTTGGTGACTCATTCGGCATTTACATAAAGTAAAGATACTTGATATTGATATAAAGTAGATTCCTTGCATAATGCATGGCTTGATTTGATGTCTTCTTGGCTTGTTGTTTGCTCGATGTCGACATAACGGAGGATGTGACATAAAACTGGATTCCTTGTGATAAGGCTTGGGCATAAGTCCAAGAGGCTTTGTGTAATGCCCTGGATCCTTGGTAGGTCTTGCTGGATCTTCATTAGATCTTTTGGATTTGTTTCGGTGAGTTTCGGTTCGCTTTGGTGGCTTCCGAGTTGAGTTTTACAATCCGTGTGGGTTTTCTCTCGTACTAGATACGGAACCCTACGGTGAGTTTATTTGTCAGTTCCTCGACTCGTGGATGCTGCAGCGATGATGTACTCTCCGAGCCAGTCGTTTCGACTATTTTTACGTATTTTTCGGAGATAGGGCCTAAAATCGGATTTTTTTAGAAATTAGGAAAATTCCTATTTTCTTTTCCTTTTTCTTTCCTTTTCCTCTCTCCTCCCTTCTCATTTGGCCGCCGCCATCTCTCTCTCCCGTTCTCTCTCGTTCTCCCACCCCATCGGCTCCGGCTATAGACGGGGCGATCCAGGGGTGAGGTGACAACGCCGGGAAGTTGCTGAGGTGCGTGATGGAGCGAGGATCGGGATGGTTTTGGCGCAATCCCGAACAGTGGATTCAAAGCCGGTGTTTGAGCTCGCGGCGTGGTTTTCGGTGCGGTTTAGTCCCTTCGGGGCACGGTTTCTTCGGTGGAGGTAGGGAGATGGACCGCCACCTTGTTCTGCACGTTTCCTCTGTTTCCGTGCATGATTTGGTGCTCGATCGGGGGAGATCGGGCCGGTTTTGTGAAAACCGTGCTTTTTGAGGTTTTCAGGGTTTGCCAGAAAACGGCAACCATTTGTAGCTTGGTTAGTGTTGAATTGACCGTTGGGATGTCTAGATCCCGTCCATGCTAGTTTCATGTCGATCGGTTGTCATTCGAGGCCGGTAGGAGTCCGGGAACCTCGGTGACCCGTTGAGGGTCGAATCATTGGAATCACCCCGATCTAGCATTTTTATGCGTGTATGTGAGCTTTTTAGCCTCCTAATGTTGTTTTCCATCGTCTAGTCTTGTTTCCCCCACGCTTCGGCGCGAATGGGGCGTGGAACGGCTTGATTTAGCCAATCCTCTATTTTCCAACCGTGACCAGTGTAGCGGTTGTTTCAGTGACCGCCAGAGGTGTCTGACGGCCCTACGATAGACCGTCACAACGTCTGGGCATTTTAAAGCTTTTCATGATTTTGGGAGTGTGACGGCCCAGGGGTGGCGCGTCCCAGCCTCCTGACGCGTCCGGTGTGACGCGTTACGCCTGTTTTGTCGTTTAGTAGTTTGGTTAAGTATGTTCCCCTGACGCGCCTGCCCTAGTGCGCCAGGTGTGTGTAACGCGCCTGAGCTAGGCCGTTACGTTCCGTTTGAACAGCTTTTACCGTTGAGTCGGTTTGTATAACGGTGGTGTCCCTGTGCGTCACAGTAGTGTAACGCGCCTGCCCCAGGCCGTTACGTGCTGTTTTGGATGAGTGTGGGTGGCTGTGTCGTTGGCTCTAACGGCCACGCCCCCATGCGTTAGGCGTCTGTAACGCATCCGATCGGGACCGTTACATGCTTGTTGGCTAGTGGTTTACTGACTTGAGACTGTTGGCCCTGACGCGTCTGCCCTAATGCGTTAGGCATTGTAACGCACTTGGTCTCGTGCGTTACGTGGTTCCAGTCGTGGTTTTAACTTGAGGTCTATTGGCCCTGACGCGCCTGTGTTGCTGCGTTAGGCCGGTGTAACGCGCTTGGTCTCATGCGTTACGTGCCTCAAGTTTCATAGTGTGTTTGAGGTCTGTTGGCCCGGACGGCCCGGGTCGGGCGCGTCAGAGCGTTGTAACGCGCCTGGTGTAGGCTGTTACGTGCCTTGTGCGTTTAGATGTTAGTTAGGGCTGTGTGTGTGACGGCTTCCCCTGCGACCGTCACGTGTTTGTGACGCGTCTGCATTAGACCGTCACGGTTGGAGTGTAACGCCCAAAGCTAGACCGTCACATTCGTGTAGCGGTCTAGGGGTGGTGCGTTACAGTCCTTTTGCTCTGATTTCCATCGTTTTGGTTTCTGACTGTCTTGGCTTGACCTTGTGGCCTACCCATTTTTCCGTGGATGTCTCTTGACATCCTATGAGGGCTAAGACTACGTTGTAAGGTAGCCAGGAGTCTTCTTGCTTGAGGTAGGATTCTCTATCCTACTTTCATGAGTCTTTATCGGGTTCCGGTCAACCCGGGGTGACCCAGTGGTTGACGGGTAACCGTGTGCGTGTCTCGACGGTTCTGCCCAGTTCGAGACACTGGTTCTGGATGCCTCGAGGTGTTGTTTTACCTCGGTCCGTGTGTCTAGGCGTGTCTGAGGGTCCTTGGTGTTCCCTCAGGTCTCTGTGAGTCGCTTTCTGCTGAGCGTCATTTCTCGTGGCTTAGGATTAGAATAATTGGCGGCTTGTCCCGCTGTCTGTGACGATCTTGCCTTTGAATCATCTGACTCAAGGATCGTTACGTGGTAGGTCTAGTTGCCTTGTCCTGAGTTTGTTGACAGTGGTTGTGCTGCCATTGGTGCCTCGAAGTACGTGTCATGGGCCGTTCTTGCCTGCTTGTACTTCGACACTTGTGTTTTGGAGTCTCTGTGTCTTGTGAGCCTCCGCTTGTTGTCGCCCTGAGGCCTTTGAGTTGCCAACCCGCCCGCGGATGGCGGAGGGGTGTTCCCGAGACACGGTTTGTAAGCTAGTTCCGTGGGCTCCCAGCCAACGGTAGCGTCCTACCGAGGGAGAAAACTAGCTGGAGTACCTGGCTTAGGCTAGAGCCACTATGTGCACACGTTGTCAGGGGCTTTGGACCTACGCCGACAGGTGTGACCCTGACTAGTTACTTGTTCTATTGTTGTTGTTGTTCCTGTTTGGTTCAACGCGTGTCTGCGACTCTACCGTGGTTGCAGCGGTACTGTAGGCGAGACACTTGTGGCGCAGCATAAAACGTCAGTGGACGCTGCTGCCTATTCTTGTTGTGAGGAGGTGCTTCCGTCACGTGACACGTGACTCTCGACGTTTCTTGCGCGTCGTGACCTTTTTGGGTTGGCCTTTCCGTGGCTGTGCCCGAGGTCAGTGTTCTGTCACACGCATGATGTTCTGGTCGTACGTGGGACAGTGTGCATGACGTTCTAGTCGTGTGTGTGTGATCGAGTCTGTCGGTCGTCTGTGTGGGTCTCTTCTAGACCTTTGGTCTGTTCTCGCAGGCCCTTGTCTTCGGCCTGGTGTTGGGTCGACAGATCGGTAACTTCTAACTTTGTTAGATCAGAGTCGCCCTTCTGTCGTTGCTTGGAGTAGTTTGGGGGTGCCGAGGTTAGTTCGGCCGCCGCTTGTCTAGTGCGGGTTCTTCCCCTTTCTTACTTGCTCCCTACTCCTGCTCCCCGTCTGGTCTCTACTGCTCGTAGCGTAGTTTTACAGCTTTGTAGTGTAGTTTTCCTGCTTTACTACACCTGTTGTTTCTGTTGTCGTTGTTCCGTGTTACTGCGTGTTTTTCAGTGGGGATCCGCGTGACCCCTACTGAGCCAGTGACACGAGGCTCACCCCCGCTTTTCAGGTGGGGTGACGTCGTTCGTTCTTCTTCCGCGTGCTTCCTGGTGCGCGTGCTTGTCGCGTGTCGTGGTGGCCAGCTGGTACCTGCATCGGGCTTCCCCCGACTTCTTGGTACGTCTTTCCTTTCTATCGACTGTACTGTGCTAGACTTGCTGTCTTTAGCTGTGGACTTGACTCTGGTGGTGTATGATTGTTAAATTGAAACTGTTAATTAAAAAGTAATTTTATTTTTGCTACTTAACAAACTGATCTACTGAAATTTAATTGCTTCTGTTATATCTCTATGGCTTCAATGTACTCTACACTTGCCTTTTTCCCTTCGGAGCTTTCTCGCTCTTGGGAGGCCTCGCGGGTTCCATGTGGTATCACGTGTATTCGGTAGTTCTATCGGGTACATCTAGTATCCGGGATCCGGGTCGCTATAGAGTGCTATCAGAGCAGTGTTCTGAGATGTTCGGAGTTCTTTTTTGAGCTATCGGAGCATTATTGTGTAAAGTACATGGGAATCTGAGATATACAGTAACCAGAGTCGTGAAAGTCCAGTACAGTCTTCAGCTGGCCTCGGTTTGCGATGGTTTATCGCGTTATTTTCTTCGCATGTTGTTCAGGTTGCTGTTGACCTTTAGCCTTGGTTTGATGACCGTACATGTTCTCACGTTGTCTTGGTCGTCCCGTCTTAAGTATGTTCAGCTCCTGATGTGTTTCGCTTCTGTTGAAGTGCTCGTTTAGATTCCGTGTTTGAGAAGTTGCTCAGGCAAGCTAGGATTTTCCCTTCCTGGTGAGCTTTCGTTGTTGAGCTTATTGCTTCTCGTTCCTTCTGGTGGAATCTTTTCGAGATTTGCCTTGGAATTGCTATCTTAGTGACGACTTTGTCCTGTGTCTGCTTAAGTGTGGACAGCTTTGTTTTGAGCCTGATCTGTTCTTTTCTATACGGTTGCTTGGCTTTGGACTCCATAATGGTGTTAAGAGCTGTTGTGTATCGTATTTTTCGTGCCGTGTCTAGCGGCCGATGTGTTGTGAAGGCTCATTTATCATTTTCAGGATATGACGGTAAGCTGAGATTAATGCTTTTCCTTGTGCTTTGTGCTGAAGCTGGTACTCTTCTCCTGTTGCACTTGGGCTTCTGGTGATCGGTTGTTCGCGAGATCGGTACTCTTGGCGTGTTATTTGTGATCTTCTTAGATTGCGAAGGCGTCTGGTGTGTGCTGAGATGCGATTACCGAGGTTGTTCTGATGCCTGTGTGCATTGTTGAGTGCGCAACGGAAGCGTGTGGGTTGGCTACCCACGGATCGAGAGATTTGCTTCTCCTCGATGTGACTTCGTCTTGGCTTCCCGTGCCTTGACGTTGTCTGTTGCCGTGCTGTTGCTGGTGTTTGTCGGCTGTTGGCATTGGCATGTACGAGTGTTGGGGAATTTGTCGGCATTCTTGCTGATTGAGTACCCTCTGCTCTGCATTCCTTTTCTTGGGTGTTGTGCTCTCGAGGCGTGTTTGTAGTCCTTGGGTTACGTTCCCCGAGATTGTTGTCGTTTCTTATTGTCGTGGGTCTTTTCTTGGTGAGCAGTCTGATGTGTGACCCGTCTCGCGTGGTCGTGTGTTTAGCTGTTCTTGTGCCTTGCTGTGACCCTGCTTGCAGTTGTGTTCCCTGGTTCTGTGCTCTGAACGGAACCGGACTTCTGAAGGTGTTGCTACTGTCATTGTTGTTTTGGTGCTGTTTCTCTGTGATTTTGTGTCTCTATCTTGGACCAAGTCTTGTCGGTTAGCTTTGTTGTACTCTTTTTCCCTGGAGTTAGCTTGCGGCTCGATCAGATGTAATATCTGAGTGAGGACTGACTTGATTGTGCTTGTGGTCCAGTGGTGGTGTTGTCGTTGGCGTCCTGTGTGCCAGGTGTTCCCTGTTGCCGTTGGCACTGGAGCCAATGATGTGGTCGAGCTGTCAGCTGTAAGGATTGTGTCTCCTTGTGTAAGCTGCTGCTTGCCGTGCCGTCGTTGTGTTTCTCGATGTCGGATATCTGTTGTTGTGGCAGTCGTGTCTCTTTCCCCTGCGAGACGTAAGCGACGTTGCCTTGTTTCGGAGGTGTTGGACTTGTGTTCACTTGGGTGTCGTGCTCGATCCAGAGCGTGTGCTCGTGATTGTGGTCTGACGATGTTCCTCTGAGCCATGTTTTTCGAGATTTGTGTTACTTTCGTGATTGTGTTGTTGCGTTGTTCTTCCCTGCTTCTCCTTTGCTAGTCCTTAAATTTCAAGGATGAAATTTCTTAAAGGAGGGGAGGATGTAATGCCCTGGATCCTTGGTAGGTCTTGCTGGATCTTCATTAGATCTTTTGGATTTGTTTCGGTGAGTTTCGGTTCGCTTTGGTGGCTTCCGAGTTGAGTTTTATGATCCGTGTGGGTTTTCTCTCGTACTAGATACGGAACCCTACGGTGAGTTTATTTGTCAGTTCCTCGACTCATGGATGCTGCAGCGATGATGTACTCTCCGAGCCGGTCGTTTCGACTATTTTTGTGTATTTTTCGGAGATCGGGCCTAAAATTGGATTTTTTTTTCAGAAATTAGGAAAATTCCTAATTTGTTTTCCTTTTTCTTTCCTTTTCCTCTCTCCTCCCTTCTCATTTCGCCGCCGTCGTCTCTCTCTCCCATTCTCTCTCGTTCTCCCACCCCATCGGCTCTGGCTGCAGACGGGGAGATCCAGGGGCGAGGTGACGACACCGGGAAGTTGCTGAGGCACGTGACGGAGCGAGGATCGGGATGGTTTTGGCGCGATCCCGAACGGTGGATTCAAAGCCAGTGTTTGAGCTCGCGGCGTGGTTTTTGGCGCGGTTTAGTCCCTTCGGGGCATGGTTTCTTCGGTGGAGGTAGGGAGATGGACCGCCACCTTGTTCTGCACGTTTGCTCTGTTTCCGTGCATGATTTGGTGCTCGATCGGGGGAGATCGGGCCGGTTTTATGAAAATCGTGGTTTTTGAGGTTTTCAGGGTTCGCCGGAAAATGGCAACCATTTGTAGCTTGGTTAGTGTTGAATTGACCACTGGGATGTCTGGATCCCGTCCATGCTAGTTTCGTGTCGATCGGTTGTCATTCGAGGCCGATAGGAGTCCGGGAACCTCGGTGACCCGTTTAGGGTCGATTCGTTGGAATCACCCCGATCTAGCATTTTTATGCGTGCATGTGAGCTTTTTAGCCTCCTAATGTTGTTTTCCATCGTCTAGTCTTGTTTCCCCCGCGCTTCGGCGTGAATGGGGAGTGGAACGGCTCGATTTAGCCAATCCACTATTTTCCCGCCGTGACCAGTGTAGCGGTCGTTTCAGTGACCGCCAGAGGTCTCTGACGGCCCTACGATAGACCGTCACAGCGTCTGGGCGTTTTTAAGCTTTTCGTGGTTTTGGGAGTGTGACGGCCCAGGGATGGCGTGTCACAGCCTCCTGACGAGTCCGGTGTGACGATTTACGCCTGTTTTGTCGTTTCGTAGTTTGGTTAAGTCGGTTCCCCTAACGCGCCTGCCCTAGTGCGTCAGGTGGTGTAACGCGCCTGAGGTAGGTCGTTACGTTCCGTTTGACCAGCTTTGACCGTTGAGTTGGTTTGTGTAACGGTGGTGTCCCCGTGCGTCACAGCAGTGTAACGCGCCTGCCCCAGGCCGTTACGTGCTATTTTGGCTGAGTGTGGGTGGCTGTGTCGTTGGCTCTAACGGCCACGCCCCCATGCGTTAGGCGTCTGTAACACGTCCGATCGGGACTGTTACATGCCTGTTGGCCAGTGGTTTCTTGACTTGAGCCTGTTGGCCCTGACGCGTCTGCCCTGATGCGTTAGGCGCTGTAACACGCTTGGTCTCGTGCGTTACGTGGTTCCAGTCGTGGTTTTAACTTGAGGTCCGTTGGCCCTGACGCGCCTGTGTTGCTGCGTTAGGTCGGTGTAACGCACTTGGTCTCATGCGTTACGTGCCTCAAGTTTCGTAGTGTGTTTGAGGTCTGTTGGCCCGGCCGGCCCGGGTCGGGCGCGTCAAAGCGGTGTAACGCGCCTGATGTAGGCCGTTACGTGCCTTGTGCGTTTAGATGTTAGTTAGGGCTGTGTGTGTGACGGCTTCCCCTGCGACCGTCACGTGTCTGCGACGCGTCTGCATTAGACTGTCACGGTTGGAGTGTAACGCCCAGAGCTAGACCGTCACGTTCGGGTGGCGGTCTAGGGGTGGTGCGTTACAGTCCTTTTGCTCTGATTTCCGTCATTTTGGTTTCTGACTGTCTTGGCTTGACCTTGTGGCCTGCCTGTTTTCCCGTGGATGTTTCTTGACATCCTATGAGGGCTAAGACTACGTTGTAAGGTAGCCAGGAGTCTTCTTGCTTGAGGTAGGATTCTCTATCCTACTTTCATGAGTCTTTGTCAGGTTCCGGTCAACCCGGGGTGACCTAGTAGTTGACGGGCAACCGTGTGCGTGTCTCGACGGTTCTGCCCAGTTCGAGACACTGGTTCTGGATGCCTCGAGGTGTTGTTTTACCTCGATCGGTGTGTCCAGGCGTGTCTGAGGGTCCTTGGTGTTCTCTCAGGTCTCTGTGAGTCACTTTCTGCGGAGCGTCGTTTCTCGTGGCTTAGGATTAGACCGATTGGCGGCTTGTCCTGCTGTCTGTGACGATCTTGCCTTTGAGTCATCTGACTCAAGGATCGTTATGTGGTAGGTCTAGTTGCCTTGTCTTGAGTCTGTTGGCAGTGGTTGTGCTGCCATTGGTGCCTCGAAGTACGTGTCGTGGGCCGTTCTTGCCTGCTTGTACTTCGGCACTTGTGTTTTGGAGTCTCTGTGTCTTGTGAGCCTCCGCTTGTTGTCGCCCTAAGGCCTTTGAGTTGCCAACCCGCCTGCGGATGGAGGAGGGGTGTTCCCGAGACACGGTTTGTAAGCTAGTTCCGTGGGCTCCCAGCCAACGGTAGCGTCCTACCGAGGGAGAAAACTAGCTGGAGTACCTGGCTTAGGCTAGAGCCAATGTGTGCACACGTTGTCAGGGGCTTTAGACCTACACCGACAGGCGTGACCCTGACTAGTTACTTGTTCTGTTGTTGCTATTGTTCCTGTTTGGTTCAGCGCGTGTCTGCGACTCTACCGTGGTTGCAGCGGTACTGTAGGTGAGACACTTGTGGCGCAGCATAAGACGTTAGTGGACGCTGCTGGCTGTTCTTGTTGTGAGGAGGTGCTCCCGTCATGTGACACGTGACTCTCGGCGTTTCTTGCGCGTCGTGACCTTTCTGGGTTGGCCTTTCCGTGGCTGTGCCCGAGGTCAATGTTCTGTCACACGCATGATGTTCTGGTCGTGCATGGGACAGTGTGCACGACGTTCTAGTCATGTCTGTGTGATCGAGTCTGTCGGTCGTCTGTGTGGGTCTCTTCTAGACCTTTGGTCTGTTCTCGCAGGCCCTTGTCTTAGGCTTGGTGTTGGGTCGACAGATCGGTAACTTCTGACTTTGTTAGATCAGAGTCGCCCTTCTGTCGTTGCTTGGAGTAGTTTGGGGGTGCTGAGGTTAGTTCGACCGCCGCTTGTCTGGTGCGGGTTCTTCCCCTTTCTTACTTGCTCCCTACTCCTGCTCCCCGTCTGTTCTCTACTGCTCGTAGCGTAGTTTTACAGCTTTGTAGTGTAGTTTTCCTGCTTTACTACACCTATTGTTTCTGTTGTTGTTGTTCCGTGTTACTGCGTGTTTTTCAGTGGGGATCCGCGTGACCCCTACTGAGCCAGTGACATGAGGCTCACCCCCACTTTTCAGGTGGGGTGACGTCGTTCGTTCTTCTTCTGTGTGCTTCCTGGTGCGCGTGCTCGTCACGTGTCGTGGTGGCCAGCTGGTACCTGCGTCGGGCTTCCCCCGACTTCTTGGTACCTCTTTTCTTTCTGTCGACTGTACTGTGCTAGACTTGCTGTCTTTAGCTGGGGACTTGACTCTGGTGGTGTATGATTGTTAAATTGAAACTGTTAATTAAATAGTAATTTTATTTCTGCTACTTTAGCAAACCGATCTACTGAAATTTAATTGCTTCTGTTATATCTCTGTGGCTTCAATGTACTCTACACATGCCTTTTTCCCTTCGGAGCTTTCCCGCTCTTGGGAGGCCTCGCGGGTTCCATGTGGTATCACGTGTATTCGGTAGTTCTACCGGGTACATCTGGTATCCGGGATCCGGGTCGCTACACTTTGCTTTGATGTCATTTTCTTTTGCTTGATGCTTGACAAGTGTCTTTGATGGTGATGTCTTGTAGATAGCCTTTGACTTCTTTACTTTTGTGTAGATCCTTACTTTGCATGTTGGACAGCTGGAATGCCTTGCTGTCGAATTTCATTTCTTTTGTCGTGCTTTGTGCTTCTTCGAGGATGATGCTGAAGAAGTCGATGCTTCAGTTGATGATGTTGTTTCATCTGTGCTATTTTTGAGATGTTTATCTTGCTTCGTCTTGAATAGTTTGAATGGTGCGAGTATTAATACTGTGCCAACTTGTACATGTGGCGTAACTTGAATTACTTCTTCGAGTAGAGCTGAGACCATGGAAACTTCATTCTGAAATTCATCTGAGGTAACTGGTTCTTCTTCATAAATGACTGCCATTGCTTCTGATGGCAGGTTTTTTGGATGTACGAGTGTACATACATTGAATTATGTATAATCTTTTTGTAATTTTTGAGCATGTATGAAGACTTTGGCTGTCTGCTCTGGTGGCATAATTGGTCCATAGAAAATGTAACAGTTGTTGAATAGTAATGGATCATCTTGCCGTCGGAAATAGGCAGCAGGATGTTCCATGGCAGTGAATGTACTGAATCGTGCAGCTCGTTGAGCTACATGACGTAATATTTGTAATTCCTTGGGTCGAGGAGGTGCCCAGCGTGACAGTTGGTAATGGAAATCTTTATCATGATGTAAAGGTGTTGGGCTGGTTAAAGCTTGTAACATGGTGTGGAATTTGGACAATGGGGCCATTGGAGTGTTCACTGAGATTTCTTTGAATACGGATATGAAATGTGCATCAGAATATGGCACAATGTGTGAAATTGTAAAATATCGATGGTTAGATGAGTAAACACTCATTACAATACCGTCCCAATTGCATATTTCTTCTAAGAGAAAAGCTTTGAAATGCCATTGGTTGTATCTGATTCCTGGCTTGAACTGGGGTACTATTGGGATGTAGGTTGGCATGAGTAGTGCAATAGTATCTGAAGTGTTTTCAAAGATCAGGAATGTTTTTAAGGTTGGGTTTGAGTAGTAAAGGTCTTGGTCTCTAGTTGGGTAAGAGTCATAATGATCCCATATTGTGGCAAAATGGTGTTTGTATTCATAACTATTTTTGACTAGAGGTGTAAGGGAATTGTAACTTTGATATTTCAATTCAATGGGATGTGAAATCCTTGAGGCTAGTAGAATTTCAAACAGAGTCATTGGTTGTTGTTGTTGAAGGTTGAAGCTTTTGTAGAGGCTATAAATAGAGAAGAAATATCATAAATATATGAATAACTTATATATGCTACTGATGTATATAACATCAGAGACTGTCTTCGGATATTTCTCCTATAATATATGGCTCTGTGGCCTGCTTTGGATATTTCTCCTATATCGTATAGCACTTAGGCTTTTTCTTAGATGTAATTCATACATCACCACTGCATATAATGCTATGTGGATTTGAATGCTTAATCGGAGTCATTAGAATTATCAGAATCTGAGGTATCATTTGTGTCAGAACTTTCATCAGTCGAATTGGTAGTAAAATCAGTAGAAGAATCAGAATCAGTTTCTACGTAATAGATTTCATCTTCTTCAGAAGTATAATAATTTTCAACAGGGTAAAACGATTGTTCTTCTAAGAGTTTTAATTTTTCAACCTTAAATTTGTTGTAATTTATATTTCTGATGGGACATTCGTTTGTATAGTGTCCTTCTTCATTACAGATCCAGCATCTGCATTGTTTTCATTTGCCATTCGGACAAGGAGATTTTTTCAATTCTTCAAGTTATTTTTATTTTTGTTGATGTTTTTTAAATGACCATTTTTTAAAAAATTTGCCTTGATAATTTGGTTTCCAAAAAGATTTTCGGAACTAGTATCTTTGATAAGGACGATATCGATATGATCTTTTTTGTCTATCAATAATTTTGGAATATCGTCGTTTTTTATGTTTTTTGTGATGTTTTCGATGTTTCGTTTTATAACATCCATATTCTTTAGGTACAAAGTATTGTTTATCACAACATTTTAGACTGTTTTCTTTTAATGCTTTTTAACTTCTTTTTTAGCACTTAGATTAATGCAATCTTTTGCCATTTGGGCTTTGATTAATCGAATGCGGCCGCCAAGGGTATCTGGGTAAGTCTTAAATGCATCTTTAGTATATTTTTCTTTACATTTGAGGCCAAATTTTGGGGGTAGTTTATCAAAGAGACTATCTTTGAATTGGATGATTTTTTAGGCGTTGAATAATTGGTAATATGATTTTTGATAATCACATAAAAATGGTTCGATATAGCAAAGGCTGCAACATCGTATATTGTTAAGCATGAATTCTGCGCGTTGTTCTTGTAAGTTTAATTGTTGAGCATCAAGTGTTTCTTTGATTTCTCCTAAAAATTCTATATACATGATATTAATCAGGAATTGTAAATATTGATAACTAGTGCAATCTCTTTGTATGTTATGTATGAGTCGAGATGCCCAATCTTGGACATTTCCTATTAAGGAAAGATGAATATAATTCTTGGTAGTTTGAAGATTTATTGGATTATCGAGAATAGGGGATGTTTGAATGCGAACACTCATTTCATTTGCCCATTTATCGATCTTCTTTTTCATATCTTCTGTTGATTCGGTGCAATCTATATCAAGATAATTTTTATTGATTAATCCAGAAGTTTTTTATTCTCTTAGTATATCTCAGAGATCTGGTTGTATGTAAATAGGTGTTTGAGACATATTTGGATGGGGTTGAAATACTGGTGGTGCTCCTGATGGTGCGGTGCCAGTGACTTCGCTTTCATCCATTTCATCTTCAAGATAAATTTATTCTCTAGGTGTGCTTGATTCACCGATTTCATGACTAGTTGGAAGCTCTTGAGTTAAGAGTTTCGTTAAGTTTTGTAATAAATCGAGATCTAACGTTGTTTCATATGATTTTTCTAATTCGTCTCTTGATAAGAGAGTTAACTTGTTCATTGTATTTGTTAGGTTAGACAAAGTTTAGTTGAATTCGTCTTGATCTTTAGGAGGTCGAAATGCGGGATATGTATAATTTCCATAACTTAAAGTTGCTAATGGTTCCCATTTTTTGAGTTTTAATTTTTGTTGAATGGGATGACTTGGTAGAGGTTGTGGTTCTTGATGTGTTTCATCCAGTGGACTTTTCCCTTTGTCTTTTAGTAGTAATTGTTTGAGGATTTGTTTATTACATTCACATTTATCCATTTTTGTGATAATTTGTGTAAGCGCTAGATCAATATATGCTTTGATCGATGCTTCATGTGTATCTATGTGTTCTTTAATCTTTGTGATTAATTGTTCATTCTCTAATTTGACAGAATCTTTGAGTTCTTGAATTGTTATTGTTAACGTATTCAAAGTATTTTCCATGGTTTTAATTTTCTAAAAGGACATTTTGGATACGTTGTATATTACGATTCATAGTCTCCACATTTTGTCTTAGTTCTTATAATGTTTGATGTTCTGTTTGAGATTGAATTTCATTATCTCTTGTTATTTGTAAGGATTGTCTTGGTGGTATAGGTTCTTCAGGCCAAGTACTATGAGGTATTGATTCTTCATGCCAATTTTGGAATATAGGTTGAGTTTGTCGGATAAGATTTGTAGTCGACCTTGTTAACTTCCATTCATGGCTTATTTCTCTTATAAAATTACGAGTTGGTTTTTCAATTCATGTAATATCTTGGAAAATTGGGAGAATTTCAATTTCTTTTTTATTTCCAAATATATGTGCATGATTACTATTACATATTGCCATTCCAATGACATACGTAATATTTATAGGTGCATTTTCTTCTTTCATTAAATCTTGTCGATGAAAGAGATGTTGTAAAACTAAGGTTTTGTTGATATCTTTGTCTTGTAAGGAAACTGTATATTGAGGGTATAAAACAAATTTTATTTTTGTGTAAGAAAGATCGCCTTTTACTCTTCTGAGTTCTGCATCTACGAGATTTCTTATTCTTTGATCACTGAGAATTAATTCGATAGGGGAATGTATTCCTTCTTTATAGTGTGCTATAACTATGATTTCAATTCCTCCGATGTATAGGTATTTCATACTTCCTTGATGTTTCTTAGGAATTTTGTTGAAGATCTCTTGAATTTCTTGTTGTGTAATTAACTGTAAATTGTTATGCGTTTGGTTATTAACCATAATAGATCTCTCTTTTGATCGTAAGGAGTAATAGACAATATTTTATCTGGCTTTGAGTTGATGTACAAATTTGAATAGCATATCGGGTTTGGTTAAGAATTTAGATTCGTTGGGAGAATGTTATATTTTACGAATTTCTTTGTATTTAGAACTATGTCTAAATTGTATTCATGTTCTTCTGTATCGTCAATTGATATGTCTGGAATGATTTCTTTTCCTTTAGAAGTCATCTTTTTGCTGGTCTGATGAGGTCAAGGTGAATATATTCTTGTATAATATTCCAAAGACAGAGTTGAACTGAATTTGTAAGTTGTGATGTTTGTGATATGTCATTGCTTTCAAAATCGGAATCATAAATCGGAATCATTTACTTTCTTTTTTAAACAAGGCTCTGATATTATGAAGAAGAACCAGTTACTTCAGATGAATTTCAGAATGAAGTTTTCAAGATCTTAGCTCTACTCGAAGAAGCAATTCAAGTTACGGCACCTGTACAAGTTGGCATAGTATTACTACATGCACCATTCAAACTATTCAAGATGAACCAAGATAAACATCTCGAAGAAAGCACAGATGAAACAACATCATCAAATGAAGCATCAACTTCTTCGGCATCATTCTCGAAGAAGCACAAAGCATGATAAAAGAAATGAAATTCGACAACAAGGCATTCCAGCTGTCCAACAAACACAGTCAAATAATACATGCAAAGCAAGGATCTACACAAAAACAAAGAAGCCAAAGGCGATAAAGCAAAGCAAAGCAAAAGCCATGAAGTCTATCTACAAGATATCAACATCAAAGACACTTGTCAAGCAGTAAGCAAAAGAAAAGGACATCAAAGCAAAGTCTCTTGGACTTATGCCCAAGCCTTATCACAAGGAATCCAGCTTTATGTCACATCCTCATTTATGTCGACATCAAGCAAAGAATTACCAAGCAACAAGCCAAGAAGACATCAAATCAAGCAATGCATTATGCAAGGAATCTACTTTATGTCAATATCAAGCATCTTTACTTTATGTAACTGCCAAATGAGTCACCAAAGTCTAGTCATCATGAAAGAGACATCAAATGAATTATTGAGCCCCGGGGAGCCATAATTCATAAGAAGTCACTTTCCATCACATCATGACACCTCATCCATGCATTATTGTACCCACATTTCATGTAAATGTGCAACACATTTGCATTTTAATTTAGAGCTCTCCACATCTATATAAGGGAGCTAGGACTCATTCGTAAGGGCATCCTTCATCCGGAGGAGTTCATCCTTCACTGAAAGGAGTTCCTACGAATCATCCTACATCCTACATTTCCCAAGAATCAATCAGCAGGACTTCTCCTCCAACCCATCGACACAATGTAAGTCCTACGCCTTTAGTCCTTCGGGACATATTCAATAAATTTCATAATTTCGTATTTTCATATTGCAAGAATGTCCATGATATTTTATTACCTATCATCTTCATACATATTAGTTTACATCATGAATCATATTCATGAAGAAATCAAGATTATCCATCTTGAAGAAACCATGAAGATGATATCAATCATAGATTATCCATCTTGAAGAAACCATGAAGATGATATCAATCATATCTTATGATATAATCATGAAAGACATATTCATGAATCTAGAGAAAGGGAAGATTATCATGAAGAACTTCGTAAGATTTGCAACTCTGGAGGCTCTGGATTCGCGATGTAAGACTCGGGTGGGACAGCAGCGATTGAGCTTGAGCTCTGTTAAACGAACGAACTATTCTGATATCTTCAATTCTCTTAGATCATCATGTCTATCTCATGCCATCATTCATATCTGCAATATTATTATTTCCGCGATGCCTTTCCGCTACTATTCTATAAAACACCAAGCATGTTAAAATCAATCATTATCCTGAATTCCACACCCCAAGCAGGCACAACAAATCCCCTGTAAAAAAGAATTTGTCTTGATCTTTAGGAGGTCGAAATGCGGGATATGTATAATTTCCATAACTTAAAGTTGCTAATGGTTCCCATTTTTTGAGTTTTAATTTTTGTTGAATGGGATGACTTGGTAGAGGTTGTGGTTCTTGATGTGTTTCATCCAGTGGACTTTTCCCTTTGTCTTTTGGTAGTAAGTGTTTGAGGATTTCTTTATTACATTCATATTTATCCATTTTTGTGATAATTTGTGTAAGCGCTAGATCAATATATGCTTTGATCGATGCTTCATGTGTATCTATGTGTTCCGCAATCAATTACTACCAAAAGACAAAGGGAAAAGTCCACTGGATGAAACACATCAAGAACCACAACCTCTACCAAGTCATCCCATTCAACAAAAATTAAAACTCAAAAAATGGGAACCATTAGCAACTTTAAGTTATGAAAATTATGCATATCTCGCATTTCGACCTCCTAAAGATCAAAACGAATTCAACTAAACTATGTCTAACCTAACAAATACAATGAACAAGTTAACTCTCTTATCAAGAGATGAATTAGAAAAATTATATGAAACAACGTTAGATCTCGATTTATTACAAAACTTAACGAAACTCTTAACCCAAGAGCTTCCAACTAGTCATGAAATCGGTGAATCAAGCACACCTAGAGAACAAATTTATCTTGAAGTTGAAATGGATGAAAGCGAAGTCACTGGCGCCGCACCATCAGGAGCACCACCAATATTTCAACCCCATCCAAATATGTCTCAAACACCTATTTACAGACAACCAGATCCCCGAGATATACTAAGAGAACAAAAAACTTCCGGATTAATCAATAAAAATTATCTTGATCTAGATTGCACCGAATCAACAGAAGACATGAAAAAGAAGATCGATAAATGGGCAAATGAAATGAGTGTTCTCATTCAAACATCCCCTATTCTCGATAATCCAATAAATCTTCAAACTACCAAGAATTATATTCATCTTTCCTTAATAGAAAATGTCCAAGATTGGGCGTCTCGACTCATACATAACGTACGAAGAGATTGCACTGGTTATCAATATTTACAATTCCTGATTAATAGCATGTATATAGAATTTTTAGGAGAAATCAAAGAAACACTTGATGCTCAACAATTAAACTTACAAGAACAACGCGCAGAATTCATGCGTAACAATATACGATGTTGCAGCCTTTGCTATATCGAACCAATTTTATGTGATTATCAAAAATCATATTACCAATTATTCAACGCCTTAAAAATCATCCAATTCAAAGATAATCTCTTTGATAAACTACCCCAAAAATTCGGCCTCAAATGCAAAGAAAAATATACTAAAGATGCATTTCAGAATTACCCAGATAACCTTGGCAGCCGCATCCGATTAATTAAAGCTCAAATGACAAAAGATTGCATTAATCTACGAGCTAAAAAAGAAGTTAAAAAGTTATTAAAAGAAAATAGTCTAAAATATTGTGACAAACAATACTTTGTACCTAAAGAATATGGATGTTATAAATCAAAACACCGAAAACGTCACAAAGAACATAAAAAACGGCGATATACAAAGATTATTGATAAACATCGAAGATCAAAGAAATCATATCGATATCGTGCTTATCAAAGATACAAGTTCTGAAAATCTTTTTGGGAACCAAATTATCAAGGCAAATTCTTTAAAAAACGGTGATTTAAAAAACATCAACAAAAACAACTTGAAGAATTGAAAAAACCTCCTTGTCCGAATGGTAAGGGAAAACAATGCAAATGCTGGATCTGTAATGAAGAAGGACACTATGCAAATGAATGTCCCATCAGAAATACAAATTACAACAAATTTAAGGTTGAAAAATTAAAACTCTTAGAAGAACAATCGTTTTACCCTATTGAAAATTATTATACTTCTGACAAAGATGAAATCTATTACGTAGACATTTTTACAGGAGATTTGTTGTGCCTGCTTGGGGTGCGGAATTCAGGATATGATAACAGCTTCATATGATTTTTTCATATTGGTTTTGTCATATTTTCCATTTTTTATGGCTTCATGGATTGATGTAAACATGCCTGTTGTTTTACAGAATAGCGGAAAGGCATCGCGGAAATAATAATATTGCAGATATGAATGATGGCATGAGATAGACATGATGATCTAAGAGAATTGAAGATATCAAAATAGTTCGTTCGTTTAACAGAGCTCAAGCTCAATCACTGCTGCCCCACCCGGGTCTTACATCGCGAATCCAGAGCCTCCAGAGTTGCTAATCTTACGAAGTTCTTCATGATAATCTTCCCTTTCTCTTGATTCATGAATATGTCTTTCATGATTGTATCATAAGATATGTTTGATATCATCTTCATGGCTTCTTCAAGATGGATAATCTTGATTTCTTCATGAATATGATTCATGATGTAAACTGATATGTATGAAGATGATAGGCAATACAATATCATGGACATTCTTACAATATGAAATTATGAAATTATGAAATTTATTGAATATGTCCCGAAGGACTAAAGGCGTAGGACTTACATTGTGCCGAAGGGTTGGAGGATAAGTCCTCCTGAATGATGCTTTGAGGGATCTAGGATGATTCATAGGAACTCCTCTTGGTGAGGGATCTCCTGATGAAGGATGCCCTTACGAATGAGTCCTCGCTCCCTTATATAGATGTGGAGAGTTCTAAATGCAATGCAAATGTGTTGTATATTCACATGTAATGTGGGTACAATAATGCATGGATGAGATGTCATGATGTGATGGAAAGTGACTTCTTGTGAATTATGGCTCCCCGGGGCTTAATAATTCATTTGATGTCTCTTTCATGATAACTAGACTTTGGTGACTCATTTGGCATGTACATAAAGTAAAGATGCTTGATATTGATATAAAGTAGATTCCTTGCATAATGCATGGCTTGATTTGATGTCTTTTTGGCTTGTTGCTTACTCGATGTTGACATAACGGAGGATGTGACATAAAGCTGGATTCCTTGTGATAAGGCTTTGGCATAAGTCCAAGAGACTTTGCTTTGATGTCGTTTTCTTTTGCTTGCTGCTTGACAAGTGTCTTTGATGGTGATGTCTTGTAGATAGTCTTTGGCTTCTTTACTTTTGTGTAGATCCTTGCTTTGCATGTTGGACATCTGGAATGCCTTGATGTCAAATTTCATTTCTTTTGTCGTGCTTTGTGCTTCTTCGAGGATGATGCTGAAGAAGTGGATGCTTCAGTTGATGATGTTGTTTTATCTGTGCTATTTTCAAGATGTTTATCTCGCTTCATCTTGAATAGTTTGAATGGTGCAAGTATTAATAATGTGCCAACTTGTACAGGTGGCATAACTTGAATTGCTTCTTCGAGTAGAGCTGAGACCTTGGAAACTTCATTTTGAAATTCATCTGAAGTAACTGGTTCTTCTTCATAAATGACTGCCTTTGCTTCTACTGGCAGGTTTTTTGGATGTACGAGTGTACATACATTGAATTGTGTATAATCTTTTTGTAATTTTTGAGCCTATATGAAGACTTTGGCTATCTGCTCTAGTGGCATAATTGGTCCATAGAAAATGTAACAGTTGTTAAATAGTAAGGGATCATCTTACCGTCAGAAATAGGTGTGAGCGACGTCACGCGGATGGAATATAATGACGATGATGTGCCCGCAGGGAGGGGCGAAAGCGGAGCGCGCGAGGGGCTCGTTTATGCTGTAACACAGAAAGAAGAAGAGAGGAGAGAAGAGGCCACCACGGGAGATTGCTCCGGCGGGGCGTGCGGGACAGATGCAATATAGTAAGATATGGGGGTCAAACGGCCATAGCGGGAAGTGACTCGCCGCGGTCTCGAGGGCTGGGAATGGTGCGGAAATTAAATAGCAAGAATTGAAACGGCCATTGCGGGAAGTGACTCTCCGCGGCCTCGAGATTATAGCCGATATGGAAGCAGCTCAAGATATAACAAGGAGCAGACATAATTCAAACGGTCATTGTGGGAAGTGACTTGCCGCGGCCTCGAGAGTATAGCAGAATAGAGATATGACAAGATATAAAAAGAAGCGGAATTCAAACGGCCATTGCGGGAAGTGACTCGCCGCTGCCTCGAGAATATAGCAGAATAGAGATATAACAAGATATAAAAAGAAGCAGAATTCAAACGGCCATTGCGGGAAGTGACTCGCCGTGGCCTTAAGAATATGGCAGGTATAAGAGCAATTTAAGATATAACAAGGAGCAAACAGAATTCAAACGGCCATTGCGGGAAATTACTCCCCGCGGCCTCGAGACTATGATGTGATCGCCAGGGGTCGAGGACCCCAAAAATAAAGAGTGATCGCGCCTAGCTCACTAGCAGGAAGTGGCGGGTTACTTCTTCCTCCCCCTTCGGCCGGCCGACGGAGAGGGCTTTCCTTGGTTACCCTTGTAAAACAACAGACAGTAAATAAATGGAATTAGAAAATGGCAGTGTAGTATCAATCTTTTGCAATAAAAGTGATGAAATCGTGGCAGGACATACACCTGGTTGGTGTGATTTTTAAACCCCTCTCGGACACGAGTAGGAGGGAAATGCAATGATGAATGGAATTATGCGAAAGTATAAGATTCCCTTGTGAAGGGAGATGGAGAATACAAGATGATGAATGCAAAAGAACTACGGAGAAAGGGAGAGAATTGGCTTATTGGATGTGCCGATGGTGAGATCCGGCGGAGCTTCGGCAGCGTAGGGATGACGTGGAAGCACGGTGGACGAAGGCGGCCCTCCTCCCACGAGCGCGAGCACCCGAGAAGCCGGCAGAACCTCCCCCTGAAAAGAACCTACGGGTTAGAAAAGGATCCGGCAGCCTCTGGGTTCCAGCAGCCTATCGGACCTCTTAGAAGCTCTCTCTCGGACGGAGGGGGGGTCTGCTATTTATAGAGCTCCGGAGGATGGAGGCATCCAGGGGCCTGGACGCCTCCACTGAGGCAAAAGGAATATTTTATTTTTTTATTTTTTTTATTCTGAATATTTTTAAGAAGGCGTCCAGGCAACTGGACGCCTTTATAACAGCCCACCGGAACCCCGCCGAAAGCCGCACGCGATTTGGTACAACGCGTTGTTTTGGTTGGCATCCGTGACTCACGAGTGGGCGCGTCTGGTTGGCAAGACGTCTTCACTTTCTTAGATTTTTGCACAACGTCAAATCGAGCGGCGATTCGGTTTGTCCGGATGTTGGAGATTGAAGGCGTCCAGGCACCTGGACGCCTCAAAGTTTTTTTTGGATTTTTCCAAAACGACAGATCGATTGGCGGATCGGGGGCGCCCGTGAGCCGGATAATGAAGGCGTCCAGGCATCTGGACGCCTCAAAAGGAGGCGTCCAGGGCCCTGGATGCCTTCAACAATATATATTTTTTATTTTTTATTTTCAATTTTTTATTTTTTGTCATTGATGAAGGCGTCCAGTCAAGTGGACGCCTTCATAAATTTTCATTTTTATTTATTTTTTATAATTTTTATATATTTTTAAATTAATGGAGGCGTCCAAGGGCCTGGACGCCTCCATGAAGACCCCTCAGATTCCCCCGAAAGGGCGTCGGCAGCTGTCCGTCGGACAATTCCTGTCTCCAGAATCTTCTGATGCGTCCGATCGGTGGTGATGCCGTCTGTATGCTGCATGATTTCCGCGACGAGGCGATTTCCAGATGCTGCAGGAGTGTTACGTTACCCACTCAAAGGGACGAAAAAGACTCAAGAATAGGAAGCACTCAAGCGATTCAGGTGCGAAAGCCACTGCGGGGCGTCATATAGTAATATGAGATTTTCTCGGGGGATGTCAGAAACAGCGTGTCTACAGCTGCCCCGCCTTGGCATCTGCTTTGCAAGGGAGTGACACGTAATGGAATGGTATCGAAGTGAAGTGACATGGAGTGGGAATGGACTGAAAAGTTGATGCCAAGGTGCGATGAGACACGCTTTTGACATTACTATCTGGAATCTTTCCCGGATTCTCAATGAGGCAACCTTGAAGAAGGTCTTCCAAATTTGACGATTGCTTGAACAGAGATCAAATAAGGGAGGGGGAGATGTGCACTCAGGCACGAAAATAAAGGAGACCAACTTCTCGGTGTGGAAGTACATGGGTCATAAACCTGCAGGTTTCACCTTTGGAGAGCGGTTACCAGCCGATGTGGAAGTGCTGCGGCCAAGGTGGGTCAAGCAAGATAAAAGGTAAAGGAATATCTGAGGGTCTGTCCAAACAAGGGTCTCCTTTGGAAGAGTAGCGTATGGCCGTCTCAAGGAAACTCAGTATTTCATTCAGAATAGAATATCTCATATTGTCAGAATTGAAGCATAGCGACTTTCACAATCGAATCGCATTGAATGATTTTCCACAATAAACTCAAAGTCCTACATGAATGCATGCTGGGTTTAAAGAAAATTTAAAACAAACTAAAATAGAAAATAGCCAAGGATAATATTGTCAACTTGTTAAGAATGGGTCAGGATACCGATCCGGTGAGCTGATACTAAGCCGTGGCTCGTTTATCCACGCACCGACTCACCGAACGGAACCGTCGTCCCCACGCTACCACAAATTAACGGCCTATCCGTACAACCCAAATTCTTCTAGAATCATCACTATTTTTGTTGAAGGGGAACTCAAATCCCAGATTCCTTCGGGTCGCAAGGTTCTTGACATGTTCTAATAGCGTAGGTATCATTTAATATGATGCATGACATGGTGGGACCAATTACCGAAAGGTGGGACAGGAGATGGGGCAAAGACGTCCGTTAGTAAAACCTGCACAGACCAGCATAGATTAAGAACATCAGAAAGCAACAGAATCACAATAGAATCGCACCACAATACAAGGGAGATCCAGACAAAACCTCAATGACTGACCACTGATGTGACATGTTCCGTCTTGTAGCGCCTCTCCTTTCCTATAAGTACCCCCTTAGGCTAGTTCAGCCAAATGCATCAAGGAGAGCTTTGAGAGCTCAAGAGGAGAAGGAGAGGAGAATCTAGGGATTTCAAGGATGGAAGGAGAGTCCTCCCGTCTTATGAAGAGGAGCAGGCCTAGCAGCGAGATCAAGTGACTTTCCGACCTCGAGGGTCATCTGAGTGGGATGATCCAGTCACATATGGTAAGTTGATTTATTTCAAATTTTCCGCGCGAACTCTCTTTTCACTTCTTTTTCTTCCTTGTTTTCTTTGCCTCTTCCAACCATATCCTCTTTTCCCAGGCCCGAGGAAATTTACCAAGCTACCGTGGCTTTCGAAGCTGACTTCCAACATCTCCATTGGCATGAGGGCCATACTCACGAGGTGGCATCTTCAGGGACTCCTTATTCATGCCAAGCACTACGAGAGGATTCGCATGGACTGGGTGGCTATGGGCGCATTGGTGGAGATTTGGCATCCCCAGACCCATACTTTCATCTTCCGGACCTTCGAGGCGACCATTCTTCTTGAGGAGGTGGAACTTCTGCTCGAGCTGAAGAAATTCAAGAGTGACGGGAGGATAAAGGTTATGCGGATGCTGACAAGTGTGACCTCCGAGAGTGTCCTTGGAAGCTTCATGCCGTCTAGTGCTGTTAGAAAGGTCCGGACTCAAAAGGGAATTGATCTGCAAAAGCTCGCAGAATGGGTTATGGATGCCCTGAGAGGGTCGCCAGACGACGACCACTTGGAAGGAATCATGAAAGGGTTCACCATTTGTCTGGCGGGTGCTCTCTTATTCCCTTATATCGACAACATAGTGGAAGGGGACCAACTTAGTGCCATCTGCGGGATTTGGAGCGGAAAGAGGGTGGGACATGCCATCCTTGCCTACCTTTACAGTGGCCTTACTGCCTCCAGCATGGGTAAGCCTCCTTTCGGCTACGCACTTGTTCTGAATTGCTGGATTGATTTGCACTTCAAGTTTGACCATCGTGAGGGGATGCCAACTGCTTCGAAGCTCTTCCAACAAAGCCCCCTTCATCACATAGCCGATGTGTTAGGCTTCGGTGGTACCATAGCGAACCGTGTTCTGTGGCTGAGGAAACGCGAAGATTGGCGGTCTCACCTTAGAACCATGACACAAAGCTTCTTCACTTGTGCACTGGCATGCCTGCTCTCGCTTGAACTCCTCATGAGGTCTTCTCCCGGAGATGAACTCCAACTGATCGGCGCGACTGAGTTTATTCTTTATAGCGCGCATCGGTGCTGCCTCCAGATTGGCATTCCGCGCCACTCGTTCCCAATGTTAACCGGCATCGTTCCTTTGAAGAAGAGGGAGTTGGGTACGGAAGCGGATGCGAAGGAAGCGAAGGCCATTAAAGCACCCTGGAAGACAAGTGTTGTGGGAAAGGCATTAGCGCATGTAGGGGAAGAATGCGAGCTGTGGAGAGCTTATGTAACTGAACTGGGGAAGTTAAGGCCTAAAGTGCCTAAGCCCCTGATGTAGCTCACTTTACTTTTTGATGGAATAAGATCTGGCATTTGACATTTTGGACCATTGTTCCCCTTTACTATCATTTTATTATTTTTATTTTTCTTTTTTCTTTTTCTTTTTTCTTATTTATTCATATTATGATCATATATACATTTTTTTTAAACGGGGGCGTCCAGGGGCCTGGACGCCCCAAACTTTTAATTTTTTTTTAATTAAAATTTTTATGGGGGCGTCCAGGGGCCTGGACGCCCCAAAATTTTTAAAATTTTTAATTAACATTTTTTTATGGGGGCGTCCAGGCGCCTGGACGCCCCAAACCTTTTGAATTTTTTAATTAAATTTTTTTTATGGGGGCGTCTAGGGGCCTGGACGCCCCAAAGAGGGACGAAATTTTATAAAAGGGGGCTCCCACCCCTTTCACTGTTCATTCCAACGACCCATTCTACTCTGAACGACCCATTCTCAGTTCCTAATGGAGCAAGGAGGCCCGAGCCAAGGTGGAGAGAAGCGGAAACGACTTGCTCGTCGTCCGAGGAGGTTGAGGGATCATGCAGAGGAGGCTGCCGTGGAGGAGGAGGTTGCCACGGAAGAGGAGGCACCTCCCTTGGCCGTGGAGGGTCCTGAGGGCCCCGGCGACGCGGGAGAGGATGAGCATGACCCGGTAAGCCCCTTAGACTCCCACTATGTTACTTTATTCGGTGTGAAATGGGGCGAGAGGCGGTGTTCAGAAGGTGGGGGGAGTGAGGGAAGGAGGCGTCCAGGGGCGTGGATGCCTCCATCTTTTCTTTTTTTATTTTTTTATTTTTTATTATTTTTTTGGGGTTATTACGTAATTAAATATATAATAAATATATATATAAATAAGGAGGCATCCACTTAAGTGGACGCCTTCAAAAATTTTTATTATTTATTTATTTGTTTTTATTTTATTTATTAAATTCAAAAAAATAAAAACAAAATATGGAGGCGTCCACATGGTTGGACATGGTTGGACGCCTTCATATATATTATGTATATTTATATAAAATAAATAAATAAATAAATAAATAAGAAAGCGTCCAGTAGGCTAGATGCCTTCTTAAAAAAATATTTTTTTGGGAAAATAAATAGAAAATAAATATGTGCAGTCTTTGTTATTTATCATTCATGATTCTGATGTGTTTCCTTTTGTTTGTTTATTTTGTGATGTGCAGGGCGTGATGAAGAGCCGGATCAGCTGGTCCCTGGTGGTAGCAGCGTATCGGGGGCTGCCAGACTTCCAGAGGGCACGGGTGGACGCCATGGGCTTTGGAGCGTTCCTGGGGATTGAGCCTTTCTGGCTTGACCTTCCTCTCATCCAGGCGTTGAGGGAGCGGTGGCACGTGCCGAGCCGGGCGTTCCTGATGCCCTGGGGGCACAAGGTGCCGACACTAGAGGACGTAGCTCAGATCACCGGGCTACGAGTGGATGGAGAGGCAGTCAGCGGGGTCACTTACCCCGACTATAGAGAGAGCGCCTTGGACCTGCTGTGGCTAGAGACGAGCGCGACAGACAGAGACAGCAAGGTAGTCGGCCGAGTAGAGATTATGGAGGCGCTCGGATTCGTTGACCCGCGCCAGCGGATCAGTGAGACTGGAGCAGAGTTTTTGGCACGACTGGAGGGAGACGCCCGTGCAGCTTTCACCCAAGACCCGAGCGAGCGGGAGCTGGTGGATCTAGACCTCCGGAGGTTCCTCTTCTTTTTCCTCGGCCACCTTCTGCTGGGGACGAAGGGGGACAGCATCCACTGCCGCTTCCTTGGGATCCTGGCGGACCTAGATAGAGTGGGGGACTATGCGTGGGGAGCATCCCTACTTGCCCACTTGATCGCCGATCTCTCCAAGACTTCAGAGAGGGAGACGACAGTCAGTGGCTTTGCACCTTTTCTCCAGGTAAACATTTTATTTATGCATTTTACCGTAGTTAAATATGCAATTATTCATGTTAATGATGTATGATGGATGCAGGTGTGGAGCTACTACTACTTCCCAATGGGAAGAGCCAGGTAGGGGAACAGGAGAGCCGTGCCCCTGGCGCGGCGATGGAGGCCGGTCATGGTTGCGGCACCACACGGCTACCAGCCGGCATCGCTTCGACGGGAGCTGACCGAGTACCCCGAGGCTATGGTATGATGCATATGATTATTTTTGTTTTTATGTGACTCAATTGAGTAAAATGATAACTAATATGATGCATGTATGGCGATGCAGGTGGTGTGGAGGCCCTACCTGGGCATGGCCGATGCTGGCCAGCCTTGGGTCGTAGCGGGTCATCTTCGTTTCGGGCGGGACGTGTGGGTCCATTGCCTGAACGAGATTGAGCCGCTGCGGCTCAGGCTGGTCATGAGGACGTTGGGGTTAGCCCAGGAGTGGGTCGAGGTAGATGATCCAGTCCGCGTCGGGCGGAAGACCCGGGGGAAGGCGAAGGTCGTGGACTGGCGCACGCGCTTCCCTGTGCAGTACTAGGACTGGCAGTAGGGCGGAGTCCCAGTGGTGTCCCATGTGCAGGACATCACCGACTACTTGAGGCGTTACCGGGCCACGTACGGGGAGCGCCTCTACCTTGGTGGTGCGGCAGGGGTAAGCGTGAAATGAGGGTGTTTGCTTTTCTATACGTATATGCATGTGACACTAATCTATGTGCAATGCAGGATGCCCGGGATAACATGATTGCCGACCTGCGTGCCCAGCTGGCGGACGCCAGGCAGCAGTTAGCGGTTGTCCGGCAGTAGTTGGAGATCCTGGTGAGTCTATGCAATGTATGATGCATTTTTTTTGACCTGGATTTTTGATGCTTAGCCTCCGACTGTCGTTTGCTCTTGTGTTTCAGTGGGTCCATCAGGCAGCGGCAGCCGGCATGGCTGGTGGAGTGGGTTCCATTTTGTGGGGCCCTCCTCCGGAGGTCTCTTCCCTTCAGGAGCAGCTGGCGTACGCGGTGGCCCGGGCTAAGGAGGCCGAGCGCGAGCGCGAGGCTCGAGTGAGTGCTTGCTTGACCCCGACTTTCTTTTCAATTGCTTTTCTTGATCTCTTACGGGGCATGTGGACTTTTGCAGGTGGCAGAGATTCAAGATGCCCTGGCTCGTGCAGTCCGTGCCGAGCAGGAGCGCGATGCCTGGGCGGCAGAGCGTGACACCCGGATAGCGGAGCTAGAGGAGGAGCGACGACGGGAGGCTGAGGAGCTTCCTCGCGACGTGCTGGAGTTACGGTTTGCCCTTGAGCTGTCAGGGAGAGAGGCAATGAGAGAGAGAGAGAGGAGAGGGAGGACAGGAGGGTAGAGCGGCAGTGAGATTGGGACGAGAGGAGGGCTCTGGAGGCCCAAATGATGGTGCTCCGATTGAGTCTCGGCTCAGCAGAAGGGAGGCTTCAGGAGAGTGAGGAGCGGCACCAGAGGGCGAAGGAGCGCGGTGCACGACTTCGTCAGTCTGGTTCCTTCTCCGTGGGCAACTTCCTAGTTTCTTCGGCTGAGGAGCGTCGCCACGCCTTTGAGGCTGGTGTGGCACCACAGGGCAAGGCGAGCACTGCCTCTCAGGGTTCGCGGAGGCCCCCTAGGGATCCCCGTTAGAGAGAGAGAGAGATGACCAGGAGGGTGGCAGTGAGAGTTAGAGAGCTGTTTGTACACCCCACCCTCTCCACTTCATGGTGTACAATTGACTATTTACTTATGTGAAATGAAATGGCTCCTTCTGTTGTGTGCACTTTCCCCTTTTCTACGCTTCTTTTCTTATACATGTTCTTTCGAGGCACGCTTCACGAGACCTTATCCTGAAAAGCGGAGAACTATGCCTTGCACGGAGGGATCATGTTTCTTTGCTCTCCCTTTTTTGGGCGCGTCCAATCGCGAGGACGCGTCTTAACTTTCAAATTCAAATTTAAAGCGCCAGGCGGCCCTTCTTCTTCCGTGCCTTGCCCGCAAATGAGCCCGCCTCCCGTCAAGATTTGCTCGCCCATCTTCGTCTTCTTCCATTCTCGATCGATGGAGTTTGGTGGGCCAAATCGTGATGAAGGGAGAGAGGGGCGAGGAACTCCTCGCCCGAGGAGGGACGCGCAAGAGCACGGAGTGGCGTCCTTGGAAGAGGAAGGGCCCTTTCGGGTACTTGAGGGACCCGAGGGGCCCGTGTTGGATCGAGAGGACGGTCAAGCTAGAGGGGGAGGGGGTGAATAGGTTGACCTTATAAAAATTATAGTAGAACAATTTGCATCAGAAGCACCACACCTAGATGATTAATTGAAACACTGAACCAAGCCAATCAGAGAGCGTGCCTATCATGCATCTAGCGAGGAACAAATTGCGATGATTAAACCAAACCACAAGAGACCACAATTTTAAGGTGGTTCGGTCACCCAATGGAGACCTACGTCCACCTCCCCACTCAACTAGTGAGGAACCCTGCTGAGCTTCACAGCTTTGCTAAACCGAGGAAGTAATTCCTCTACACTGTTGACTATCCCAACAGAAGACAACGAGGAACGAATCCTCAGATCCGCTGTCAAACAGCTTGAAGGCGAACAGCCTTAACACCCCTGATCTCAGCACAGCCCGCTGAATCAGAATCACCCTCTCTTCACTAAATCCAGTGAAGGAGAGGAGTACAATGTTCAAAAACAATAGGAAAACTAAAAGATAAGAAATCAAACTTCAGCACTTGGACGCAGCGGAATTTAGATCACCAACAGAGAGATCTATGTCCATACGCATGAGCTTCGATCCTTGAATCTCCTCCGTCTGGAATGTAGAAGAGTCTTGGTGGCGCGATGATCTTCTGATCTGATTTTTCAGCAGCCTTCGTCCAGTTCTGCTCTCAGCCTCTCTCGTTCTGCTGTCCGCCTCTCTTCTTTGTTCTTCTCGGGTGAACCTATTTTATGGTCTTCCCGCGCACAAAACAGTTCACGTGAGGCAGGTGGGCCACCACCCTAATTTTCTTGTTATCATCATGATTGCTCACGTGGGGAACCTTCTGGAGTGGTAGAAGCTACGAAACCTTATCCGCTTGTGGCTGATGTGGCAGATGACGACTGAAGGTGGGATCCACTTATCGTGCTCTGCAACTTGAATTAGATGGCGTCGACCCTCTTGCCCCAAGGAGTTGACGCATCCTTCTTCTAGCTTCAGGTTTCATGCTGAGTGCGTTGACGCAAGATGCAACTGCATCCACTCATTAGTTGCGCTTTAGACAGTTGTGGCAATCCATTGTACTGCAGCGTCGACCCATCGAACTACAGCGTCGACGCTGCCAAGGTACTCCAGAGGCTGCAACAAGGAATGCTTGAACTGCTGCGTTCACGCTACTTGATCAAAGCGTTGACGCATCAGAGTATTCCAGTAAGCCATTGGCTCTCCCTTTGTAACTGCTCCGTCGACGCTGCTCTATTTTGGCGTTGACGCAGTGGAACAACTTGTGAAGATATTGGTGAAGGCTTCTTCAACTGATGCGTGGACGCTTTAAGCTCCCAGCGTCGGCCCTGTTCCTTTCTAGCAACAAGAATGAAATCAAGTAAAAGTATTATTGAATCAAAATTTAATTCATCATTGAATTGAATACATCATTCATATCTCATGGTTGTCATCATCAAAACCAGGGGCACAACAGCCCGATGGCACGGAGGGAGGTGAACACGGCCTGGTAGGTTCCTTGATCTCCACTTCTTTGATTCATTTGGAGTTTGGAGTGAGCCATGCGAGAGGGGAAAAGGGTTCGGAGAGTGTTGCACTCAAATGATGGACGCGTCCTTGACAGGAGATGCGTTCTTGTTGTTTTGACGTAAGACCCTTCTTTCTTGATGTAGGTCATGGCAACGACCCCGGGCTTGGCCGATGAATGGGCGAGTGCAAATGAGCCGAGCCGTGTCAGGAAGGAGAGTCGCGGCAAGGCGAAGCTTGAGGACTGGCGCATACGTCTCCCTGGACAGCAAGGGAGCGTATTGGTGCAGGACAGTGCCGACTTCTAGGTGCAGCGGAGAGAGAGTCATGTGGGACTTCTCCAACCCGAGGATACGTGCGACATCAATGACTTGCGTGCCCAACAGGCAGAGGCTAGGCGGTAGCTGACCGTCACTCAACAGGAACTGTCGATCCTGGTAAGTTAAGTGATGCATGTTTTTTATTGTTTTAAATATGGAGCTTAGCCGACGGCCGTTGTTTGTTTGTTCCAGCGTGCCCAGCAGGCAGCGATAGAGGCAATGGCTGGCGGCGCATCTTCTAGCTCCTCGGCCCCTTTTCTTGAGATTGCCTCCCTCCGAGAGCAACTTGCAGGTGCGATGGCCCGCGCGGCCCGGGCTGAACAGGAGCGTGATGCCTGGGTAGTGACTATAGCGGAGCTGCCGCGTCATAGTGAAGAGAGGCCACATCTGGACATCCTAGAGTTAAGGGTGTTCCTCCAGGTGGCCAAGAGAGAGGCAGAAAGGGAAAGACTAGGGAGGGAGAAGGAGAGGGAGGACAGAAGAGCCATGGAGGTCCAGGTGAGGGAGCTCCAGCTAGGCCTTCGAGCTATGGGACAGAGGCTAGAGAACATGGAGGTGAATTACGAGAGAGCACGAGAGTTCGGGGCGCGACTCCGCCAGTCTGGCCACCTTTCTGTTGGTGGCTTCTTCGCCACGCCAGGGGAGCGGTAGCGAGCCACTGCTGTGGAGTAGGCGCCACGAGACGAGGTGGGTACCGCTTTACGGAGTTCCAGAAGGCCCCTGAGGGACCCTCACCTTAGGGGAGATGAGAGGGATGCCTAGAGGGATGAGCATGAGCATGATGGGAAGAATTAGCGGGCTAGTGGACCCGCCTCTTCTCTTTTGTGATGTTCATGACTGTAGTGTTCTGACATCTTATGTAGACCTATGGATGGAGTGATTGTTGTTTCCTATTTCTCATTTGTCCTCTTGCGCGTTCCTTCCTTCCTATGCTTCTTCTCTTTGCACTGTCCCCATGTGATATGCTCGTCGAGACCCTTCCCAAAACGGGGAATCATATCTCGCGGGAATCTGTTGTCAAAGCCAATAATGACGGCTCTGGCCCCTTCTCTTGGACGATCTTTACTTTGCGGATGACCTCCATAACATGATAGGGCATCCTTTGACAGTATAGGGGGCGGGTCATCATATTACATCGTCCAATCACTCACCCTGCATGAGCGGTGAAGTGATACATGGGTCCACAGGGCAGGCGCCCTATTGCGAGGGCTATCATTAAGGGTGATGGAGGCAGCTTCGGTTCGCACTCCCTTCCATTTCTATAAATACCTGCCTCTTGTTCTCCCAGGGACATCGAGAGCTAACTAGAAAAGAACAAGTTCCCACGGGAGAGGAGGAACTCAGAATTCTGAGGTCTGGATGGAGGGCGAATCTTCCCACTCCTCGAAGAGAAGTAGGTCCAGCGGTAGTAGTTCCAGGAAACTCTCAGACCTCGAAGGGCACTTCAGCGAGAGGACCCAATCGCAACTCGTAAGCTGAGCTTTCCTGCCCCCCTTTTCTCATTCTTCCTTTCTTTCCTTCTTTCTTTCCTTTGACAAAACCCTTCTCCATTCCTTGTGTATGCACAGAGTGTGATGAAATCCCATATTTCCTGAGAATTAGTAGTGGCAGCATACAGAGGTCTCCCAGATTTTCAGAAGGCCAGGCTAGACGTGATGGGATTTGGTGCCTTCCTGCGGATCATGCCGATCAAGCTCGACCTGGTCCTGATCCAAGCGTTGCGTGAAAGATAGGACCCAGTGAGCCGGGCATTTTTGATGCCCTGGGGGCACATGGTACCCAGCTTGGAAGATGTGGTCCGAATCACGAGCCTCAAGGTGGATGGCGAGGCAGTGACCAGAGTCACTTACGCGGATTACCGAGAAGGTGCCTAGATGCTACTGGGGTTGGACCTAGACGGTCATAAGAACAGGTCGGTAGGCAGGGCATCTATCATGGGGGCATTAGGGCTCACTGATAATCGTCGACGGGACGATGAGTCCTCGGAAGAATGTATGGAAAGGATGGAAAGAGGATGTCGTGCTGTGTATTGCATAGATTTTGGCAATTGGGAGAGATCCAACATGGATTTGAGGAGATTTCTCCTCTTCTTACTGGGAAGATTGATACTGAGCTCAAAAGGAGACGGTATCCATTGTCGTTTCCTGGAGCTGCTATCAGACCTCGAAAGAGTAGGGCAGTATGCCTAGGGAGCTGCCATGCTGGCGCACCTGTTTATAGGTCTGTCCCAAGAGGCAGACCGTGAGATGACTGTGAGTGGTTTCACACCACTTATCCAGGTATTTTTTTTGGTTTTGTTTTATTTTTTTTATTATTTGTTTTTTTTTGTAATAGCCCACTTAAGGTACTGATGGCATATAATGAAGCAGCTGTGGAGCTATTATTACCTCCCGATGGGGAGAGCTAGACATTGGCGACCAGTGATGGTGCCGTTAGCCAGGCAGTGACAACCCATCATGAGTGCAGCACCTCTAACCTACCAACTAATGGTGCTAAGGTGTGAGCTACAGGAGTTCCCTGCAGCGATGGTGGGATTTTTTTTAGAATTATTTTTATTTTTGGTTCTGACCAGCTAAACGGGTATGTACAACCTAACCTAGGTAAACTGGAGACCCTACTCAGGCATGGTCGATGTCGACCAACCATGGATTTTAACAAGTCGTGCCCGGTTCGGACGGGACCTCTGGATGCATTGTCTGAATGAAATCGAGCCGCTTGGGCTACGATTGGTTATGAGGACTTTAGGACTAGCTCAGGAATGGGTGGATACGGTTGCGCCACCTCACGTCGGGAGAAAGACACGGGGACCGGCAACCTGCATTGATTGGCGTGTGTGATTCCCCGAACAGTATGAAGACTGGCAACGGGGTGGCACAATCGTGGAATCGCATGCGCAGGATAGTGAAGACTATCTGTGTCTGTATAAGACAATGTACACAAAGCGGCTCCAACCCCGGGGACTTGTGGAGGTAGATCTCCCTTTTTTCCTCTTTTTATCTTTTTTATTTTTATGATTTTTGTGGGAATGTTGACTTCTATAGCATGGCTGCAGGATGTCCGTGACACTATGATACCGAGCTTACGAACTCGCCTAGCAGAGACGGAGCAACAGTTGGGTGACACCCGTGGAGCCTTGAGTGCCTCGGTAGGTGTATACAGTGCACGCTCCAAATCACGACCCTAGATTCACGGTGCTTGGCCACTAATTATCATCTCATGATTACAGCGCGCCCAGATTGATGCGGCCTTATCGACGATGGGAGCCGGTGGTGTCTTTTCTGGCTTGTGGATTCCTACCTCAGAACTTGACTTGCTTCACGAGCAACTTGCTCGTGCCACGCAGCGTGCCGCGGAGGCGGAAGGAATGCTCTCTATACAGGTAGGGGTTTCAATGTTGAGTTCTCCATGTTTATGCCTTGCCACATATCTGAGATGATACATCTGGCAGGAAAAGGAGGCGCAAGAGGCACTTGCCCATGCTGCGCAGAGGGAGGTTAGAATAGCAGAGCTGGAGGAGGAATTGCGGCATCGTCCTGACGATGACTCTTCTAGGGATGCCATGGAGGTGAGGATCACCCTTCAGCTGGAGAGGGAAGACCATGAGAGAGAACGGGCAGAGAAAGAAAGGGACAAAGAAAGAGAAAGAGCTGATAGATTGGCTGAAAGGGAGGAACGGAGGGCCATGGAGGCCTAGCTATTCGAACTCTGAACCAGTCTCGGTCTTACTGAACAATGGCTGAGAGATGGTGAGGAGCGCTACCGAAGAGCACGAGAGCGTGGATTTCGTGTTAATAGCTTCTTTGCTACCCCGGCGGATCAACGCCGGGGTGTGGGGATGGGAAGAGGAGTACAGAGCGGTAGAAGTACCGCTTTTCGTAGTTGGGTAGAACCCTTGAGAGCGTTTTGCCCGAAAAGTGGTGGGACAAGTAATGTAGAGAGAGAAAGTGGAACTTAATGTACAATTTCTAAAAGGAATGGAATAAAAGGTTTATTTTTTGTTGATTTTCCTTCTTACCATCTCGAATCCCTGCACACATCACTGAACAAACAAGTCAGAATTTCTGTTCTGACTTGGCCCCTTGCTCAATAAGCAGGTGGTCATTTTGACTGTCCTTGATAACGGGTCAAGGGGCCAAGTCTTTGTTAATGAAGGCAAGGGAAAAATGTGATGATGATGAATGCGACAGACAAGCACACGAATGCAAGCGAGATTTAAAAGTGAAATGCTGCATACAAATGTAATCATGCAAAAATGATTTATTTTTTCTTTTTATTTTTCTGGCATTTTTTGTTGTTTTGTTAATTTCATCTTTTTTTTCAAATATCTACATTTTCTCTTTTTCTTTTTTTTTGTTTTTTTGTTATCATTTTTTTATCGCTAACGCCTGGTAAGCACCCATACGGCACCTAACCTATATGAGAACATGGGTTTCCTACTAACCTCCCAGGTATCCTAAGCGCACATCTAGGTTGATTTGGGCCTTTAGACCCCTCGAATGATAATCCTGCCGGCTAAGACTTATCCTGATGACAATACCGTCATGCCATGCTTAGGCTCCCAGTCGCTTCCGACCACAGGGATTCACCCAAAAGGTGTTCGAGGTAAATGATTTGCCCGACCCGGGTCTATCTCCTCACAACTCTAGATGGTATATGATAGAACACCCTGGAACCCTAATGACCAACCGCGCGACGCTGACCCGGAATCAGACGCTGTCACACCCATAGGTGACGCGCTTGCATTGGCCTAAGCCCAAGGTTAAATAAGAAGACATCAAGGCAGTAGACAGGGGTCTTGACCGGCCAGAAACACAGAGACTCCTTCGCAGCGATAGCTTTTACTTTTCAAAGTAGACAACCACATGTGTGTTAAAATAGGGTCGCAGACCTTGGCGGGTTTCACCCTTCAGACATTCCATCGAGCTTTTATCTTTAAAGGAAGAAGGAAGAGTGTAGGAGGTAAACCTCCTGGGAGGACCGGCAAAATCGTTAACTCGGTGAGCCAATAAGGGTCCATTTAACTCTTCCCCTTTCGGGCAACTTTGGACCAAATGTCGAGCATTTACATTTCATGGCCCCTTTTGTGGATTTAGGCTTTTGCTTTAAGGGGTTTCATTGATTGAATCAGACACGGTCACGACCAGGCTTTTGATTTTGTGCTTCTTTTTTGCGAGGGAGATGTAGTCATTTGACGTTGTGGGCTCCCTTTTGACTGCCTGCGGGGACACTGCCCTCTTCTCGTGCTCTGACCGATGCTCGAGGAAATGGATCCTACTCTCGCCTTAAGAGGTTTGAGTTTTGGTTTCTTATGCTCAGCGTTTTAAGGGCGCCGACTGTCTCATTTGGTCGAAGAGAAGAGAATAAAGATTACCGCTTCTGGAGGCCTTCTGGGTGCGGCCCCACCGTAGGTGATGCTACCAACTTTTTGGATAAAACACATGAGTGTGTACATGTCGGCTTCCTTTGAGTGAACATAGGTCGATGTGGCCGGACAGGGATCTCCACGGTTCTGGCAGACCAAGACCCGATGCCTACCAAGCGTTAATGGGTCCTATCCTAACATGGAGGTTGGATGCGGTGACTTAACTACATGGTAACTCCCAGGCATCGGCATTTTGAAATTTTATATATTTTTAGTGATTTTCAATATTTTGTAATATTTTTGATGTTTTCTTTCTTTTCATTTTTTTTACTATTTTTTTTGACATTAAGCTAAGCGTAGTACTTTTTAAGATAAAGCTCATTCCAAGGGTGGGATAACTTGGTCCCTTCAGCATCAACTAGTATGTAGGCGTTGCCAGGATGCACAGCCTGAATCATGTACAGTCCTTCCCAATTGGGTTGAAGTTTAGAACGCGGGCCTCCAGGTTTGACAAAAATTCTTTTCACGACCATCTCGCCAATTTTGAATTTTCTCTCAACGACTTTCTTTTGGTAAAAGCGAGCGAGTCTATTTTGATACACACGCGCATGCTCGGCAGCGGCCAGCCGCTTCTCATCTAAGAGTTCCAACTGGGCAAGGAGTGAATTACGACGTTCGTCGAGGGGAAATTTCTCATCCAATTGTACTCTAAGAGAAGGAATCAGAGTCTCGTACGGGACTACCGCTTCCATACCATAAGTAAGGGCAAGCGGAGTTTGTCCAGTGGGGGTATGGATTGAGGTGCAATAGGCACATAGAGTTTCGATAAGCTTTTCTGGCCAGTCTGAAAACTTACTAGACTCGCAGGTTTTCTTTATGATTTTGATCAATGTCTTGTTGGTGGCCTCTGCTTGGCCATTACCTTGTAGGTAATAAGGTAATGAATGATGCAATGCAATTACGTACCTTTTGTAGAGGTCTTGAAGGTCCTGAGAAATGAACTGTGGCCCATTGTCGATGACGATTGTGCTTGGGACGCCGAACCTAGTGAGGATGTTCTTCATAATGAACTTGTAGACTGTTGACGCCTTAATTTCCGCATAAGCTTTGGCTTCGGCTCATTTGGTGAAGTATTCCGTCGCAGTGAGGATGAAAGATTTCTGCTTGGTGAGGGAATTGGGATCTCCTAGGGGACCACTGATGTCGAATGCCCACATGGAGAAAGGCCACGGGGAGGATATTGGATGAAGTGAGGAAGATGGCGAATGAATCTTGTCGGCGTGAAGCTGACACTTGACACACCTACGGACATAAACAACACAATCTTCTTCCATGGTGGGTCAGTAAAAGCCTTACCTAATAATTTTCTTAGCGAGCATTTGGCTATTTACATGGCCACCGCATACACCTGAGTGTGCTTCCTCTACACATTTCCAAACCTCATCGTCATCAAGACACCTTAAAAGAACTCCGGTAAGGCTCCTCCTATTGAGTAGACCTCCAATCAATGTGTATTTCTGGGCCACTCTTCTTATGGCTTTCTTATCCTCTATGGTGGCTCCTTCAGGGTAAGACTGATCTTTGCAATATTTGACGATTTCAAAAAATCACGATTTCTCCTCGTCGGCCAGTTCTTCTTTAAATTCTGCCAACATGATTTCCCTCTTCTCAAGTATTTCTCTTTCCTGGATCTTCCGTAGGACTCTTTCTTTGACCTTTAAAAGGTAAGGGTCCTGAACAGCAAGGATAAGACATTTGTAGATATTGATGGATTTAAACCATGCACCTAGAGGGAACTTGAAAGATGAGGCCAAGGAGGCGAGGGCATCGGCCAGAATGTTTTGTTCGCGAGGGACATGGACAAAGATCAGCTTGGTGAACAATTTGGCATAAGCGGAGACCAGCTCCTGATAGGGCTTGAGCTTGGGATCAATGGTGCGATATTTGGTAAGCACTTGGCGGAGAACAAGTTGACTATCACCCACGACTCGCAATTCGGTGATATAGAAGGAATGGGCCAGTTCTAGACCAGCTAGAAGAGCCTCATACTCAACAATATTGTTGGTGACTGGAAATGCGAGGTGAAATGCCTCTGGAATGGTAACGCCTTCGGGCATTAGAAGGACAATGCCAATACCCTTCCCTTGGGAATTTAGAGCTCCATCAAAATATAACTTCCACATTGGCTCATCAGATTGAGTGATGGACATTAGTTCCTCATCTGGAAACTCTGATTGGACATGATCGAACTTGGGGAGAGGATGATGAGCGAGGTGCTCGGATATGGCATAGCCTTTAATCACCTTTTACTGGATATAGGTGATGTCAAATTGAGAGAGGAAACTCTGCCAGCGTGCTAGCCTATCGGTAAGGATAGATTTCTCCAACAGGAATTTGATAGGATTCATGCGAGCAATCAAATGGACCTCATGAGCCAAAAAGTAGTGCTTCAATTTCTGCACTACCCAAACGAGGGCAGCACAGGTTTTCTCCATG